>CM012446.1:21409354-22009354 GCA_003999625.1 Oryzias javanicus | reverse complement strand
ACACTGCTCACAAAAATTAAAGGAGCGCTTTAAAGAAACACATTAGATCCATCAGATCTCAATATGAAGTTTAATGTCTATACAAATAACGACAGGACAGTGTCTTAGGAACAAAAGGATGCCAAGTCTTTTAGTGGAAATAAAAGTTTTCAGTCTACAGAGGGCACAATTGTGTAGACACCAGAAAATCAGAGTGAAATGAAGATGTGGCAAGCTAGTTCATTTTCTCTAAAACTTAAATTCTGCAACTCTAAATGCTTTTCAGTATCTTGTGTGGTCCCCACGAGCTTGTATGCATGCATGACAACGTTGCGGCATGCTCCTAATGAGACGATGAATGGTGTCTTATGGCATTTCCTCTCAGATCTGTGTGAGGGCATCCCTGAGCTGTTGTACAGTCTGAGGAGCAACCTGGCGGCGCCTAATGGACCGAAACATAATGTCCCAGAGATGTTCTATTGGGTTTAAGTCAGGGGATTGTGACCATCGTGACCCACCACCAAACCTGTCATGTTGAACCACGTTGCAGGCAGCATAACTTTCTCCTCGTCTTCTCCAGACTCTTTCACGTCTATCACAGGTGCTCAGGGTGAACCTGCTCTCATCTGTGAAAAGTACAGGGCATCTGTGGTGGACTTGCCTATTCTGGTGTTCTTGAGCAAATGCCAGTGGAGCTCCACGGTGCTGGGCAGTGAGCACAGGGCCCACTACAGGACGTGGGGCCCTCAGACCACCTTCATGAAGTCTGTTCCTGATTGTTTGGGTAGAGACATTCACACCAGTGGCCCTCTGGAGGTCATTCTGTAGGGCACGAGCAGTGCTCAGCCTGTTCCTCCTTGCACAAAGGAGCAGGTATCAGTCCTGCTGAGGGGTTGAGAACCTTCTACGGCCCTGTCCATCTCTCCCAGAATAACCAGCAGTCTCCTGAAATCTCCTCCATGTTCTGGAGATTGTGCTGGGAGACACATTAAACCATTAAACATGGGCTTCCATGTTCAAATTCCTCATGTTCACACATCTCTACGCAAGTTTCAAAGTCAATTTTTGGGCTCTACATACAAAACATGTATCAATTGAACATGCGGTGAAAGTTAAACCAGTTGAACTTTGATTAATCAGGGGCTCTGATTTGGAAGTGACGTATGGATGGTGTCCTTTTTAGATTCATGGAGGTGCCAACTCTTTAAAAATAGAAAAATTTATTACGAGGAATTAAAAATTATGGTTTCTTTCTGGCGGGAATTATGATATTTGATCTATATCGGAATAGAGCTGTGAAAGAAAAAGTCTGGAGCAAGGTTTGTGAGATTTTCACTGCTTTGACATTTCACATCAAGCCTCTACCGACTGTAGCTACATGTCCTAGGATCTGATAGTTACAGTCCTGTGTGAACACGGCATGCTAAAAGCACGCTCAAGAATCCACATTCAGCATATTCTTAAAAATGTTCATCACATGCCCGGTTTGTACACAGCATCAGGCACATTACGAGAGACAAAAAAGTCAGAGCTAAATCCGCCAGATAGATTTTACTAATTTACATTCACAGTAACTAGAACTTGTCTTTACATGCTACATGTTAGAAGCATTAGTTAGTGGTTAGTTAGCATTATTAGTGTATTCACAATACCTGTTTCTCCCAACCTTGTTATCAACACATTAAGGAACAGATTGATACCACTAAAACAAACATTACTGTGACTATGCTAACTTCCAACCTTGTTAGTAAGACATAAAAAAACACAGTCCGATATGCTACTTAGTAGCTACGTTTGAAGTGTTACCTGTGTTCGTGTATCCACAATACCTCTTACTCCAGAGCTTGTTATCAACACATTAAAGAACAGATTGATACCACTAAGACAAATGTTACTGTGACTACGCTAACTCCCAACCGTCTCAGTAAAACCTAAAAAAACAGTCCGACCTGCTACTTGTTAGCCGCGTTAGCTTATGAGTGCCGTATATCCCTCATAATCACTTTAACATCAGCAAACTCAACAAGAATTAATCTAAATATCAAACCAAACTTAGATTTTTTTTTTTTTTAAATATTATGGGTTTCAGTGTGTGTTCTAGTGTGAAATTAATATATATTTATATTTATATTTATTTACATTTATATACATATGAGATGGGTGAAGTGTTCTTTTTCCTCCTAGACTCTGTCTCTCTTCTGCCTTTCTCTCCAGTGTGACTGCCAAGTAGACTCTCTGCTCTGTTGTACAATTTAGAATGTGATTGAGCTTTCACATCCACTTTCGCTCTCCCAGTAAGTCTGCGCCGCTTACAGCTCCGACGTGCATTCACAGCCACAATGCTGCAGTTGAGGGGGGAAGATTGAGCTGGAAATAGTGTGTTTACGAGTCCGTCTTCAACATATGCTAGACAGCAGATCAGAAATATTTCCATTTGATTGTTGCCCGTGCTAATGAATTCTGATTTCAGGATTGATTTTGGCTCAAAAAATGTCTGCAAGCTCTGCTTTCTTTTTGTCAGCAATTAAAGGTTGCACTGACGTTTTGTAAGTTTGCTCCATTAGTCACCATGCTCAATATGTGAGGAGAGCTGCAGCATCTAAATTATCCCTGCAGTTCTCCGTCTGTCTGTGTTTGTGTTAAATAACCTCAGTTGATTAGCCTTTTTTCAACTCTGGGAGTATGAAAGCTTGTGGCAGCTTTAACACTTGCTATCTTCACTGATTTTAATGACATTGGCGTTTTCCAATCAGGCTTATTTGGGCTATTTCTTTTTTTAGCAAGTGAAATAAATATGGACCATCAGTTGAATAAACAATATTTCTAGGGAAACTTAGCTGGTGCAATTTCAAGAAAAACTGAGCAAACTAAAGCTAAACTTACAGGCTTGATGAAAGTCATCATTAGCAAGTCTCACAAACACACATACATATTTATATATATACATACATGTACATACATCTCCAAATTGAATAACCCAGAGTCATAGGAAGTTCCAGGTCTTTGATCTTCAGATACTTGTACCTGTATGACCTAAACAGGGATGATCAGGCTTCACCATGTCCATGCATCACCTCTCTTAATACACAGCCACCTTGAGACTTTTTCAGTGGCCGATTATTTTGATAGCCCTTCTTTCTAGCACCCCTCTGATCCCAAGGAGCCTGAGTGCCTAATTCACCAATTATCCAAAAAAAGCCCCCATACCCCACTTAATTTGTCTCACAACAGGCCCTCCAGCCACTTTCTTTACATGCCTCAGCCAGCTCCATGTGTCCAGTCTTCTCCTGTTCATCTGTCCTAAGTCAGATGTTAGGACCAAGCCATTGGGGTCCTTGCAATGCGCTCTGGGAATCGACTACTCAGGTCCACGTGTAAATGTCAATCACGAGTCATGGCTTGCTATCAAGTTGGGGTTTTATGGTCTGTCTGAGATTTCTCTCCTGTCCAAATGAAAGACATGATCACCATGTGTCGATGTGTCCTTGGGAAAGACACTGAACCCCACATAGCTCCTAGTGGTCATGGGTTGATGCCAGTGTTCGGCAGCTGAGCCACCATCACAGACTGAATGTGTGTGTGCATGGGTGAATGGGATTGTAACTTCAAAGCAACTTGGGCCTTCAAGGAATCTAGAAAAGCACCATGTAGATTTATGCCATTTATTATCAACATCAACTGGGGAGTGATGTTTAATCTGGTGTAATAAAGTGCAAATGGTACTTACTACTGCCCTCAGTACCTGATTGTAGCACCCCCTCTCTCCTCAGGGCCCCCTCAGTCCCTTCTAGGGCCTTCTAGCTGTGAGGCAAGAGCGCTAGCCTGTGCCACTGTGCATCCCAAAAAAAAGGAATTATGTTATGGGTTTTTTACATGTTATTGTTGTATTTTTTCTCATAACGGAGGAAATGCATAAAATAATTTGATTAAAACTATATACCAAAATGTTTATTTATTCAACTGCAATGGGCTGGTTAAAGTCTTCCTAAATATTAAGTAATAATGAATATATTTTACAGCTTTTGCATTTTTTTACAAAATCATTTCTGTTGCAAATATCTTGTTTTCTAAAAGTTAAAGTGCCAATGTCAAAGTTCATTTATTTTTTTTATATATTAATAATTTGTAGTAATAGCTTTCCACTAAATGTAGTTGGAGCATAAAGCATTAGATTATTAGATTAAAATGCTACATAAAAAAGCTTGAAACATAATTTTATATTAAAATGTACAATACAACCATTGTCTCTGATACAAGAGATTTCTGAAGTAGTACAAAAATTCCTCTAATAAAAAATTAAAGCTATATGAAGTGTCTTTATATAGTTAGGCCTCATGAACTTACTTCGTAATACTATGGAACCCTTTTAAACTTTGCCATCATCAACATCTGCAGCACCTGTTCTTACTGACCAATGTCAAGTAAAAAACGTTTCGTGTTAGAAAAAGCTGTGACTTTGTGTTTGTCTGGAAAGGGTGGGAGAGACAGATGGTTGGCTATTAAAAAGCCTGCAAAGAAACATGTCTTTGACATTTACAGGGACAAAAAAATGACATTAAAATTAGAACATTTTAAAGAAAGTCAAACTCATGCTCATTTGAAATATACCTCAAATAGGCCAAGTAGATGTGGCAATCCAGTGTCTTGTGTAGGCAAAATCCAGTAGTTTTTCTAAGGAAAGTTTTTGGAAATTTCATAAAAATACTTTTGAAGCGTTCTTTTTTATACACCAGATCAACATTTTCTGTCAGGGAGCACATTTTAACACATCAGACGCCATGAAATCCCTGTATTTTACCGAAAGAATATTTTAGTTTTGTCAAGATAGCTTCTCTATATTGAATCATTCATATCATAATGTGCTCTCATTTGCAGAACCAAGAAAAATATAGATAAAAGAGGCATGTTGGTGCTCCATTAAGGGACAGTTGAAACTGAGATATTTAGTAATTTCCTTGAGTTTACCTAAAAACTATATTTTTCTCAATATTAGCATAAAAATCCTGCAAAAGGGACTCACTGCTAAGTATTCCTTTAAGTCCCTGTCCAAAAAAAAAACAAAAAACAAAAAAAATGTTATTTTAATGAGACGTAATCTCTGCAGAGCAACCATAGTTGGTCAGAAATTTGGCTCCAGGTTGTGGGCTGGACTATTGGGGGGGAGTAAGCCTGCCCCTACTTCCCATTATCCTTCTGTTTACTCTCCTCTCCGACTAGCTTGCCCCTCCCAACACCAAGCTAACAATAGCACTCTAACAAAAATGTGGAGCAACATTGGAGCTATCTAGCCATAAAGGTTAGAGACAGATATCAGCTCAGGCAAAGAAAACAAAGACATTAATGAATCTATGGACCAGAATAGAGCGAAGAGAGAACTTTGTGGCTTGCAGTTTTTGGTTCTCTACGTCACACCTACAAGCTTTTTCCAAACTGTATTTTTTGTCTGCTTCTGATTCACAACAATTTGAATAAAGAAATACTCAGAAATGCAATTTTAAGCTTCATTTTCACGTGTTAAAACATAAAAAAACACGATTTCATCCGTCTGGGTCTTTAGCATGCAGCATGAACGCTGCCCGTCGTAGTCAGCATTCCAGGAAAATGCTTTTTTGGCGATGTTGGACAGCCTCATTATCTCATACAGTATGGACAGTATTTCCACACTGTTAGTTCATCTCAGCGTCTGCATTTGATGCTAAGTCGTGTGGTCATTTCTGATGGCTCAGCTGTCCACTTGTAAGATGCAGCACCACTAATGTTTCCAAGAATTAAACGCTCTGATGTATTTTTGATTTCCACTCCCAACTGGATGCTCTGCCATACAGCATACATCAAATCTAAAGGTTGACGTCTACTGCTCAGCTGTTTTGTCTCGTTTGTCCAGGAAGAAATCCTCCCTCTGTCAGCTGTTAAAGAGGCTGCTCGTCAAAATCGTGGAATTGAACTTCAGGAAAATACTCACTTTATGGAAGGTCACAAATTTGCGTTAAACGCAGGGAGGGAAGGGTTGTTTTGATTTTTCTGTTCCCAATAAAGTCTTCTTCTTTGCACGGACAGGCTGCTGTCTTCTCAGCTACTACACCAGGAGTCATAAAAGAACAGAGTGTCCTCTGGGCTTTTGTCTCTTGCTGAGATAATGTGAGGCTCATTAGCTGTCACCAGAAACAAATAATAAACTGGGTGAAATGTCGCACGCTTTAATTAACAACAATACTGTCATACACTAAATATTAATGTCAACATCCATTCCTGCTGTGAGGAACACTTCTTTGTGGCGTGTTGGGTTTAACGTCCCCACAGATCAAATGCGACTTTCTGGCTTACCATCTTTTAATCGCCTTCCTGTGGATTCACCTTTAAGCGACAACAATGAATTACTGTTGTCGGTGAAGTCCTTTCATGAGTGCTGATAGATCCTATCATATGTACACACCAAACGTATGTCGCACTCAGCCCACAGTGTTCACACTGAACAAACAGGGAGGGGCTTCTTCTTTCCTATTTATATAATGTTTCTAGTAGTGCACGTCTGCCACCGACAGTTGGAAGAGGGTTGGTGCAAAATGTGGAAGCAGTGCAAGACCTGCTCCAGGCTTTCCTTTCACAGTTCTTTTATGATATGATATTTGGCCATGCATAAACTGCTATTAGTTATTTTTCCTTCATGATCAATTTTCAAAGGGTTGGTACTTCTGTCCCACTTCACTTCCATGAATTGATACGTCACAAATCCCTGATTGGTGAAAGTTCAACCTGGTATAATATGCCATCAATGGCATAGTGTTTTGTACTTGGAGTTTGTACTTGCATGATGTGGGTTGGTTTTTTTTTTTTTTTTTTTGGTGCATTTACAGACTTTTCATTAGAAGTGGTGAATGTATAGCTTCAGAGGAACCTGAAAGGAGTGTTCAAAACTGTTTTTGACATCTGGATGGGAACAGGTCCAAATGTCGCAGGTGTTTGTGAACTACTTTCTTACACCATTGTCCTTATCTGATCTTCAACAGGGTGACAAACTTTTTTGATTATCTCTGATTTTCCATTAGACTATCTAAGGGGCTTTTACACCCCAACTCAGTTCACATTAAAATCTCGGTTTACTAAGAGGTCTATCAAAGTGCACAACTGGTACTAGCAGCAGAATTATTGTTCGCTATGGCTTTGGCGTAAACTTTAAAAGGACTGCATGAAGGTCACAAAACCACAATGAAATTCCACTTGATTAAAAAAGAAGATTATTGGTGAAGAGGTAAATAAAAATGCTGCTAAACTTCAGTGAAGAAACATAAATGTCACAAGAAGGCTACACTATAGAAAAGTCTTTTAAAATTGCAAATGCAGTCGACAAAACATGAATGCCAGATGAGGCCGAGAGGAAATTGCCAATCATAAAAACTTCTGTGAACAAGGCAAGTCACCAGAAGAGGAGATTCCTCTGGCTAACACTCAACAACAGGTGCATCTCATTGGCTTAAAACAGGGGTGCTGCCGGAACAAAAGAGCTGTCTTCAAACACTGAAGATGTTCTGGTATCTATTAAGCATTAAGTCTGACCTGTTTTCAGTGAATGCTAAAGAAGAGAATTCCTTCTCCACTGCTTTCAGTGGTGTTTAAGTCTTCTCCTGTAATGACTGCAGCTGTTGAGCTTAAAAGTTATGTCAATCAACACAAAGCCCCAAATTAGCTCTGATTCTTGCAGTTTCTTAAATGACCATAAAAGGCTGGTTTCACAAGTGAGCAATTCCTCATTAACTTATATGTTAAGTAGTAGATTTATACTAGCATGGCATTCATGTTGCATAACAAAAAAAGGGCTAAATAGATAGTATGCATTATTTTTTCCATTCTAATAGGACAATCCTCTGCTAGTCAAGTTAGCATATTAACTGCAACATACGTTTACACATTATGTCAAGTTATGACTTAGTCACTACTTCCTTTATGGGGGTATAAAAGGACTATCTGCAGGTGAAAATTTTGCAGGGCACACGCACGGCCCACGTGAAATCTTCTGATCGTAGACAACCCCGGTGGGGCCGTAAAGCAAAAATGCAGCATTTGGTCAGAAAGAAGTCAGTGTGTGCACCTTAAGCAAAGTGTAGGATAAGGGCACCGTACGACACCATCACTCATACGTTATAACCATATGTAACTTACATTATCCTTACAAATGCTTCACAAAACACTTAGCACATGCAAGACAGTTGCATGTTCCATTTTCATGAGGTGTCCATACAAGGCTCAAGGGAACTTTAAGGCACATCTGCATTCCCCTTGAGATGCAGCTGCTCCTCACTTACAACCCTCTATGGGACCGGACAACCCTAAAACCTGCAGCATCTGCACAGGTCGACCCCCGAATGGATGCATGTGACTAAGACAGTTTACATTGGTGGAACCATTCAATAGAAACAGTCTTGGTGTCAATCTAAAGATTGGGAATCGAAATGCCAACTTTCACTTTTAGCATAAGTTATCTCTAAAGAATCCTGCCTTTAAGTAAATTTCACTGTGGTTATTACTGTAGCACTGTAAAAATCTGCTCTAATACACTGAAAATAACTTCAAGACCTCCATTGAGGACTGTGTGGTCCAAGACCAAGACGTGGTAAAACCATCCAAATCAGAGAAAATAACTGTGCTCCAGAGGAGCTGGCATATTTCACTATTGGATTTAATTTTAAGGACAACAGTCTCCAGGGTCCGCAGAGAACAGATTTTATAAAAGAAAAAATATATGTGAGTGTTAAAAGTCTTGCACAAAATGTCTTGTAAATGTCAGAGGTCAGACAAGAACGGCTTGTTAAAGATATCATGACCCCCCCCCGTCTCTGTTTCCATGCATCCTATCCGTCCTCCAACAGGATTCTGGGGTGGATAATTGGAGAATTTGCTGCACCTGAAGAGATGGGAGGGGTTAAGGCTGTAAAAGTTATCTTTTGCAGCTTTTTTCTTCTTTTCTCTGTGGCAGCACTCAGATTGGAATATGGACTGAACTGCTAGTTAGTTTTATTCTTGTTAAAGCATTTTCCTGCACAGATAAACAGTCATTCATGACATAATACTACTACTATTATAGGCTGCATCATATTTAACATTATTTATGTTTATCTTTACAAAGTTAGGCATGCAGACGATGTCCCTTTATGTAACCAGCCTGTTTCTAAGAAACTCAAAAGATCATCAACTTATACAACCAAATGAGCTCCAATAACACCCCTGTTATTTGAGAATGAGAAACTAAATATATAATTCCCCTCTGGATCAACGGATGATTGAAAGGAAATATGCTGCAGTGTATGAACGACAGTGAAAGCAGGAACTGTTCCTTTTATCAACCTCAGTCTGATCTTCAGCAGGTCATCTTGACCGTATCCTGATGCTTAAATGCTCCGAGCTGCTGTCTGGTTTCGCCTGTCACAATGTTGGACGTAACCTCTGCTTTGTCGCTTGCGATAAAGCAATCCTTAGCAGCAAAAGAAAATCTGAAGGTATTGTGCAGCTTCAGTTTTGACTTTTTGGAAAGCATGAAGTCATTTTCACATATGAGAATCTTGAGTTCAAGTCTATTCCGCCCTGACTGTCTATGCAAATGCTTTGTATTAGGATAAAAAATAAAGAATAAAATGCCTTTTTTATAGTTAAGATGGCTGACGTGAGGCAATGTAAATACTGCAAGTTACTATTAAAGTTGCTATAGCTAAACTTGATTGGTAGAGGGTTGCAACGATGTGTAAGTTTCACTCTAATGATGCATTTACGCCAAACGCAACCAGCGCTGCGTAGGTGTCAAATTTTAATGTTAAATCAATGTAAAGACACAATCTGTTTTTCGGCGCCAGGCTTGGCGAGTTTGACGAGATGCGTCAACCAATCAGGACTCAGCTTTGGGCATGTGACATTTTCAGTGACTAGATCAAAGAGTAGAAATTAACATTAAAGATGGCCGCTCATTGCAAGGATTTTCGTCATGAACTTCCATTCATTTTCTCAACCCAAGGGGGCGCTAAGTTACTGAAAATTGTATTTAGATGCACGATGAACTAATTAAGAGTAAGAGGCTTAACCTTTATGCTATGTACACTCCGTTGACACTGACCTGCCATTATTATATGGTGTTCATTAATCTAACCTGAAGGTCATAAAAAGGCTATAATATAGAAATTTTTGGAACATCTTAACTCACAAGAATCAATGTGTTACAGTAATGAAGCACGCATATATTCAGTCTATTATTGTTATTTATTTTGTTATTAATATAATTTGCCCTTTGAGGATGAAGATGATTGTTTCTGTATATTGTGAAATACATTTCTCCCAAAAATACAACTTACATATGATTTTTTTCTTCTTTATTATTCCTTTTTTGCACCTGTGACTTAAAGTCCAAAAAATATTGCAGCCACTCAAAACTTAAACATCACTGACGTTGGAGTAAATGAATGAAGTGAGAGGAAATATGATACCAACGCAAATATTTCCTACAGGGCATCGGTAATTAGCTAAACAATTTTTCACTGTCCCTTGTTGCAAATATTTTAGGAATGGCAATAATTGCTAAATGGGGTTCAAATCAAACTGTGATCTATCTTTGGTGTCATAATTCAGGAGGCTGGCTGACATCATGATATCAACACATTCCATTCATCTCTTCAAACCAGTCGCTCTATAGTTCCGGGCTTTTCCTAACGGATCCTTAATCAAGCGTAGCTGTAAATGTGCACTGTATGAATCTATAGCTCTTAATCAAAGAGCCTGCCTACAGCCACCTCATTACACAAATACAATAAACCTGTTTGTGATTAATTAGTTGTCAGCACTGATCATTGCAAAAACGATTTAATCTTGCTCAAAGTAAATGGTCTTTACTTTCCAATACTTGACCTGAACTGGACACAGATAGGTGGTTAATAGAAGGGACAGTGGCTACTTGTCAATAGGGGCTGTTAATGGTGGCCCTGTTAAAAGCAGAGTCCTTATCCTACATGACGCAGAAAACCATGTTCATTTATCTAAGTCAGACAAAAATAAATCACTAGTTGTTTCCTTTAAAACAAATCAAGCTCTGTTTACTTTTTTTCCAGCCAGCTTATGTCGACAAAGCAGAAAAAAAAGCCCATCTCTTTAACGATATAACTATTGTCTAGGAAGGTTTTTGATTTATGTTTTGTTATTATTATTTATCCCTCTCAGGGACATAAAGACATGAAATGGCAGACTCTAGCCATCGTGCGTTTTGTTCCCCCAGAGGGACTTCAGAGCGTTTCTCTTTTTTTCCCCGCTGTTGTTAAAAAAAGGACAGTCTCTGACATGCAACCCACACAGGGACTGCAGCAACAGACCGAGAGCTTCTCATCAGTACTCAGGGAAACAGCCCAGTGTGTCTGCAAAAAGACCATCACTTCCCCTTTTATTGTGTCTTCAAGGCAGAAGCGTGGTGTAAACAATGTTTGAACAATTATGAGCCTGTATATCTCTCAGCTGCTTTGTTCAAAATTGTTCTAAAGCACCTGCCTTGTTACAGGAAGAGCCGGCTTGTTCTATACGTTATGAGGCGCAGATGAGGTGGAGGTGTCGAGGTTTCAAGCACAGCAGCTGAGATCTTGAAAAACGAAGAGGTGGTTGTTGTAGGAATTACGTCTTTGATCATTGTAACTATACATGTTTCCTGCAGGTTATGCTGTCTGTGTCTTTGAAGAAAATGCAGTGTTTATGCAAGATGGAGGGGCTTTGGTTGCTTTGCATGTACGGATAGTTTCCTTCTTGAAACCTGAAGTTTATTTGGTTCTTCAAACGTAACATTTTTGCTACTTTAAAATGAAAAACAACATTAACCATGATGAGAAGGCGGCTGCCAATACAGCAAATATCTCCCAGAGAAACCACCATTCAAGATAGTTTAAAACCTTCTATTCTTAATTCTGGGTACATTTTTGGAGAATCTTTGTATCTGGAAGCCCTTTTTGTATACCATATCCTTTTTGTTACCAATGCTGGATTATACAGAACTTCACCAAAAAAAAAAAAAACTGAGCAAAAAATGGCAAAGAAGTTTGCAGAGGATGTGGAAAAAGGGAAGAATTCCCTTATCTTTATTTTAGTTGAATTAAAGTAACCAATTATCTTTTGATTTTGAAAGTGTTCCTAGTGGTCTTTTAATCTTGATTATGCAGTTTTTAGCTAAAATTAAAAAAACTGTGTTGTTTTCTAGAACATAGGCCAATAGAATTGCTTCCCCACCCCTCTATTGGGGATTTAAGTTGTATTGGTGTCCAAAAGTGTTTTTTTTTTTGTTTTTTTTTAAGGAAAGAACAAACTACTAGCAAAGCTATCCCTTGGCTAGTAGGGAGATCCACATCATGCTTTTAGCGAGAAGGAGAAACTAATATCTTCTTGTATGTGAGCTCTGATGCACAGAATGTTATTTTTGTTTAAACATGAAAGTTCTAACACCAATGTTGCTATGTATTCTCAAAGTGTTAGCAGCTAGAGGCTAAAGTAGATGACCGGCAATTATTAATGACGTCATCAAACTGTAGTAAAATTTTTTTCCATATTTCTACACCTGGAGGGACAAATGTAGGGATAGGGAGAATCTGTAGGGGTAAGGAAGCTATTTGGATTTGGCCATAGTTTCTGCAGGGCTGCAGGAGTTAATCAGAAATTCCCCTCTTTGAGGCTATGAATGTTGGAGTGGACTAAGCCTACCCTCATCTCCCATCGTACCTTTGTTAAAACTCTCTCCCACTAGCTTACAGCCTTTAACACTCACAATCTAACATCACCAGTGCAACAAAAATGGCGAGCAGTTCTCCATCATGAGAGAAATGCCACTAAAAAAACATCAAAAACAACATTTTTGTTGGAGTGTCATTAAGTCTGTTGGTCAAGAACCAAGATTTGATTTGGAAAGGCTACATCTCTATTTAACTAATCCTGATTTCATTCTTGTCCTAGCTTGTAAACTCCAGATCAACATTTTTGGCCTTGATTGACTTTTGAGGTCACATTACTTGGGCTTTTCTTTAATCATTAAACACTTAAGTATCTTTAAATTCACGCTGTGTGTATTAATGCTGTTCAGCTGGCCAAATTATTGACTTGCATCTAAATGATCCAAATTGCAGGCTTACAGGTCTCACAAGCTGTTTCTTAAATGCCACTTAGCTGCTGGATCTCCGAGTGTACTCCTGTTGATTTATTAGGTCGCAGATTGGCTGAAAACCAGCGGAGCGACAAGGAGACGCACCCTCTGTAGAGGTCACTCCAGCCGCGGCTGTCAGCCTCATGGTTCGCAAAGTCGCCGTCGCTTGTTTGCAATCTTTAATCTGCAGAAGTCTGATTCAGATTCTGAGATGTGCATCTGAATGCATCCGAGTCTCCAGGGGAAACCTTTGTTGAATAATACATGAATCCCAACAACCCTTTTATTACAGGAGGTTGCTCATATTCAAATAACGTGCTCACCTCAAACAATAGGCTGCAGGTTTCATTCGGTGTCTTGACGAGGAGCAGGACGTTCCTCGGTTCGGTACAGCAGCTACTTTGACAGGTGGAGGCAAAAAGAGGTGAAAAAGAAAGCGACGAAGCTCAGGCCTCTCTTTTGTTAAACTTCTTTTTTTTAATGATTATTTAGGCAGTCAATGCTGCTGCAGACATGTTTACCTCATGTTTCATCATATCTCAATTCTTAAACACTCACTTTGATGAAAATCTTGTTTATGGTGATTTTAACATGTTCTTGTGGCATTTTTTTCATGATGGAGGACATGAATAAATAAAATTAAGCTTAAAATGACATTTCTGAGTATTATCGTTTTCAGGAGATGAAAAACTGTCATTTTAAAAACACTTGTTGCTCCCTGCTTTGCTCCATTTGGATGTGTCCACTTGTAGAGGACTACTTCTAAGTATGTCTTTGGTTTTACTTGTCTGATGGAATCTTGTTCAAAACTGTACAGCTGGACAGCTCCAATATTATTCGTATTTTAGGTAGGATGTGTTTGGGGCTTTAAGCTAGCCATCATAAATGCTATCTGTTGACATGTCAACAGATTAATGATGGGAAGTGGAGGTCGCATTACGCCACACCAATGGTTATGCCCCCAAGATGAATATCGTTTTGTTTTGTTTTTTTGGTTTTTTTTTTCTTTAACTTGTCCTGTCCAACAGCTGAGCAAACTGAGAGCATCTTGTGTTGGGCAGATTTTATTTTAAAAACCAAGTATAAGACCAAATTTAAAGGGTAACCAAACCCTAAACCATTTTTTTTGTTTGTTGACCTCTGTAAATGGGGCTTTAAAAGTGCATTCTGTTGGTCATTGCCAAATTTTTGACAAATTGGAATAAACTTGTTTAATTATTGAAAAAATAGACCATGGCTGTCTGCTACCCCCTACAGGTTAAATCGAGGTATTACAGTTTAACTTGGTGATTGGTCAGACCATTTAGGTCATGTCACGTCACTTCAGAAGTCCAGCGTCATGATCTGTATCTCCAGTAATGATAACAGTCCTGTTCCCCAGCCCCACCCCTCTGACTGGATTTTCACATTTCAGCTGTGGGTGGAGTCAGCCTCCAACTTCTCTGTTTGGTTACCCTTTAAAGTTTCTATGAAGCTCGTCTGTGGTCTCTCAGTTAAAAAAGTTCAGTTTTGAACACCTGAGAAGCATTTTTTCTTTGTGTTACTGAGTCTAAGAGAAAGAAAACATACTTCCTCTTTCTAGTGCATCTAGAGTTTTGCTACAACTTAAACAAAAAGCCTGTCCAAGGCCGACCAGACATCAATTAACTAACACTTTATCTCCTGCTCGGATAGGATATATTTTTTTTGTCACAACAAATAAAGTGAAGTTGCAGCCTGAAAAACTGAAAGACAAAGCACATTTTTGAGAAAAAATATTTACGAGAAGGAAAAATTTCATCGTTTGTACTTGCAGGGCCTTTATGTAAAGAAAATAAAAAGCCTTTGTTGTTTTCACCTTGGTTTTTATTGCGATCATAGAAAACAAACAAGTCGTTAAAGAACAATGTCCCCCAGCCCTTGAGTTTTCTTCACAATGGTGTCTTAAAATGGACTTGGTGTGATTAGTCTGATAGTATCGCCTTCAATGCAGCTGGGCACAAACGCGGTGATGCCAAGAGAGCAGCTTACCTGGTGTGATTAGTCATATATGCTTCAGAGCTGAAAAGGCGGTGCAAAGAGCTACCGTAAATTAACAGCAGCTGCAGACTGTAGTTGACCACGGTGAGGTGGTCAAACGTGGTGAGAGTCGGAGTCTCAAAGGAACGCAGGAAGAAACTGGGTCATTACGCTCCTTTCAGGAACGAATAGGTTGACAGAAGCAAGAGGTAGCCTTACTTGGAGATTCAGGGGGCCCTGCAGTGAACTGACTGCAGCTATGAGGATAAAGCTCAAGTGGGATGATAGTCTGAGACTTCTGCCAAGATTCCACTGGAGCTGCTGCACAACTGTACTCCACAAATGTCAGGAATACTCAGATGTCTGCACACACCATTATTCCTGACAAAAAACTATTCCTGGAGACTACAGTTTTTTATTCTTTGCCTAATTTATTGTTATGCTCTCTCCATTTTTGAACAAATAATGGATCTAAAGTGCTTGTACTGATTCATGAATTCTTGTTAAGCCAGCAGACAAAGGATGAGGGATGATGTGTTTGTGGAGTTTCTATGAGGCTTTTAAATGTTAAGAGTTATTGTGGAAAGTTTGATGCTTAAAAGGTAAAACTTAGATACACAGCGAGGTCACTATTTGGACTTGGGAGCTGTTTTTATCCACCATTTGCTTGTCATTTTGGGGGGTTTGAGTTTTCAAAAGGAATTTACAGCTTTGCAGCTGTGTTTTTTTTTTTTTCTTCTTTCTCATAAACCCTGCATGCTTTATATGTCTCAATCACAACCTGCAATATATGCTCTGGTTGTTCCTTATGAACACCAGCTCCATCTTCTCTGTACTCATCTCTTCTCATTAGTTTTCCAGGTCAAAGCCCAGGATGTAAACTTGGATACATCTGGGGACCCACAAAATGTATTTGCCCTATTTTTAAAAGGCTTGCATAATGTTAGAACTGAAGGTGTCAAATTAATGCTTTAATTGTGACCAATTAATTACAGACAAATTAGGACTTATTTATTTTTTAATTGTATTAATTACATTTCTATTCTAGATATTAGCTATTAGCCTGTAAGGGATAATGCCTGATGAAGGGACAACTGAGGCCTGGTCACGTTGGACAGTTGCTTCCGTGAAAATTTCTGACAATGGATGCAAAGCCACTTATGAAAAAAATAAATACATATTAGCAGTGTTGGGACTAACGCCGTTTAAGTATAACGGCGTTACTAACGGCGTTATAAATCAAGTAATTTAGTAATCTAACTAATTACTTTCATCCTCGCTGTAATGCCATTATAGTTACTTCGTGTAAATCGCGGCGCGTTACTTCAAAGTTTGATGATCTTGCTGGAGCTGGGCGCTTCGCACCCGAAAGTTGCTTGTGTAATGCGGAGGGAGATCTCGAATGCGAGATCGTGATTGGTTAAAGTGTCAAGTGGGCGGATACTAGCTCGCGCGCAGGAGCCCGTCACCATAAAAAAAAAACAGTTGGCAGCGATGGCTATTACAGCGATTTATAAAGACGATGTTAAAGCGTTGGTGTGATATAAATAAAGACAGCAGAGATTTTGTTACTTGACAGTTATTTATAATTGTTTATTGTTTTGCACTTTCAGTTTTTTAAGCCATTTTGTTTAATTATAGTTGTAGGTAAGATACTTGAAGTATGTTAATAGTTGAAACGTTTACCTTTTTTGTGTGAAGTTACATTTTTTATATACCACTTGTTGCAGTGTTTTGTGTGATAATTCTGACAAATAAATATTGAAAATTCTTCCTCTAAACCCTCTCTCATGTGTATCTTAAACTTAGACAATATGACTCCATTGGAAAACTATACCAGTATACTATTGTCGGTTATCATCTATTATTGAATGTAATTTTTTTTTTTTTTATTTGTAAAGCAGGAAAAAATACAAAATATTACCATATTTAAAGAAAAATTTAAAACGAGTTACTTTGCCAAGTAACTAATTACTTTGAAGATGCAGTAATTGAGTTACTAACTCAATTACTTTTTGGGAGAAGTAACTAGTAACAATAACTAATTACTTTTTTGAAGTGAGATGCCCAACACTGCATATTAGTAGTACTATAATCTTGCTATATCTTTAGGTTTAAATCCCAAAAAGTTGGCTTTTGATACATGGTGCGACATGTCATCATTGTAACAGTTCAGAGCCTGAAGCAGCGGAGGAAAGTGGTAAACAAAGGCATCATTTCAGAAGGGAAAGATCATCTCTAGCCACTTTTTTTTGCCCAGATGATGAAAGATTGTTCTATTTTAAATTGTTCCTGTCTAAGTTTTTCTATTCTTCCGGTAGTATTATTAAGAAGGTTGTGGTCAATATTTTTTTTTGATTTCTCTGAAAAGTGTTCATATATATATATATATATATATATATATATATATATATTATATATATATATATATAGATATATATATATATAGATATATATATATAATTTTCATATTAGGTTAGAATAAAAATAGATTAATTAAATACAGGTCATAGTGAATTCATTTCTTTCAAAAACCTAATTGCATGAAAGCACTAGGTGGAATATAATGGTCCATACGATGTAGATGTATATGAAATAATGAAAATGAGTAGGTTACATTATCAAACTGCCGTTCTGAGTGCTTCTTAGGGGATTATTTGTGATGGTTATACTGGAATAACAAAAAGTTTTTGTTCACAAAATGCATTTCCATGTGCCAAGACAAAGTCTGCAGAGGAAATATTTCTCTAGAATCCAGTAAAGTCATTTCTAACCGTTGTGTTTAAGTCATTATTAAAATTATTATTCAGGCTTTTTTTTGTTCAGGCTAACACTATAATTAAAAAATAAACAAAATAAGTAAAAAAATTCTGACCCTAGTGGCAAATATTTTCTTTAAGTTAAAAAAAAAAATCTTCTAATGGAACAAAAAAATAGTCTTGCCCAGATTATTTATTTTAAGAAAAAAATTCTAGTTGTTTTTCTCAAAGTAAAATTATTTTACAAATTAAAAATTTTTATCAATAATATTCATTTTCTTGCAAGACAGAAAATAAGATGATTTCTGCTGAAACAAAGCTCTTTACCTTTTTGAGTTTGAGTTTTTCCCTTATAAGGAAGTCTTCTAATGAAGTATTTTTCACTTTCACACATTTTGGCATAAAATGACATAAGTTTAGTGAGAGGCATGGGGCTCAGAGATTGAAATATTTAATGCATTTCTAGAAAACCCAAAGAACACCTAAAATATGAGTCATTTAGCTGACACAAAATAATGAATCTTTTCAGTCTTTAAACTCAGCCCCATTATCTTTTCAGACTCTGCTTTTGAACCACAGCCTTTGGAAAGAGGTGTTTTGCTGCACCTTAAACATAAAACATGTAAGGAAATATTTCCTTTAAGCACTGTACCATCTTTTTTCATATGAAAAAATTATATGTTTTTTGATGTTCTGAATATCAAATATGATCTTAAGAATGCAACATTGAGTGAAAAATAAGAAACTGTTGGAGCAGTGAGTCCAGAATGTAAATCAAGTATATCTTGTTTTTGAGATGATGCCGTCATTATTTTATATACTTTGTTAGATTTTTTGCTAAATGTGAGTTACATTTTTTTCCTGGAGAATTAGTCAACCTAAGCTTATTTTATTTTATATTAAATATGAAAAAAGGAGTCCATACTATCCAAATTAACATCAACAGAACAATATTTACCTCGAGTTTTGTCCTTCTGTCAATCCAATAAAAATTAACTGAGTTAAAGATAGGCTTTTATTTTGATATAATTTATTTGACGACTGATTGCATGAAATATACAGGAACAAACGCATGATCAACATGTCCAAACTCATACAAAAGAATAAAATGACATCCCTTTCTTGGCAAAAAGGCTTTGAAGTGATTGATTTCTTTATATGGAAAGTTTCCCTCTGTAAAAAATAAAGTATCAAAAGCGAGCAGTAGCTGTTTACTTCATTTTAATGTCAGAACAGAAACTTTTAAAAACATGAATCCTTTAAAAGTCCTTGACTGACAACAGACAAAAATATCTTCCATTTGTGAATATTTCTTTTCTCAGCAAACAGATTTCACTGAATTCCTTGCTCCAGAATGATGTGTGGGTGCAGGTTTACAATGTAAATTCTTGCACAGACTTGGGGCTTAAGTCTTTTTTATCAGCATATGCTATCAGTCTGTTTTTAGCGTTCTTTTAATTCGTTAAAAGTGTTTTAATATAAAATATCAGCTGTTAAGATAAAAAAAAATGTTTAAACATTCTACGAATTGAAAACAAATTAGAACAACCACCAAAATGTTTAAATGTTGTCAAAGCCAGTAATATTGAGACAGTTGGTAGAGGGCAGTATAAGAAAACATGATCTACTTTTTTTTTATTTTGTTTATTATCTGATTCTGAAGGAAGTTTTATTTTGGAAAATTCTCCCCACTAGTGATAGATTATCAATACATGGTATTGAAAGCTCTGATACATGTAATCAATTTTGATGTTGAGTACTCTATTCAAGTATAAAATACTAATTAATAAATTGGTAAATAAAATAGGATATTTTCGGTAATTAGTTGAGTTATGCGTGTTACTCTTAGGTTATGTCTGAATTCCTTCACTACGCCTTCCTTCACTGGCCATTTTGTACTGTTGTTCAAACCTACAATTCCAAAATCCAGTGCACTAGAAATTTCCCGAAAAATGTAGGTGTAGATAAACTATCATTTTCATCATCAGAACACAGTGGAGCCATAAATAAATCTCGCAAAATGTTCGTATTGATGCAATTTTCACTGATATGAAATCAGTGACATCATACATGCCGTTAAAAAAAAAAAAATTGTGAGCATGGTGTCCAAATTACTTTTAAAATCCACTTGATAGTTTTTTTGTCGTTAGGGATTAGGGTGGGAATTTGTGTTTAGAATAGCAAATATTATGCTTGAGAAAAAAAAAAAAAAATCACCTAAAAGAAATTATTAGTAATTGGTGTCAGTAATTGGTATTGTGTATTTTTGCAAAAAATATTTAATATTGCATCACATCTTAAAAGTGTGGCATCGCCAATTACTACTTCCAACAATATCTGGGTCATTCTTGACATCAACTCCCAAGTTGACAACATCCGCTGCTTTCTTAAAGCGACTGCACCGGCGCTTAATTGAAACCCCCAATGTTGACAAAAAACAGATGTATTTGGAAAGCTTCTTTTTGCAAAAAAGGGACGGCGAGGAAACAAAAGATGAGCCTTTGATTTCAAGATAAAATACAAGCTGCATTTAACTAACAAAAATCAGGAGTCTTTACTCTTAATATGGATTTATAGTGACAGCTGCTTCCACAGACCGTTGCAATAATGCATAATGTTAAGCAACCGGCTGTCTAATGTTACAAGGATGCTGCTAATAAAGTTGTTCAAATGTTATATTCATCTTTATCTTTAAATTCATACAATTCCAGTTTTATCCGCCACACCTTTAAAGTTCTAAAAGACGGAAGTTGGTGTCTGATTTTGATAATAATCAATTAATGGAAAATCTATGTCACATTTTAATGTTTCCTACATGAAATCTAGTGAACAGAGTTTAAAGCAGCTGCAGATGTTTTACAGAGAATGTAGATGAGCTTTACCAACAAAAGTAAAAAAAAACCTGACACCTTCAGTCTCGTACAGGCCAGTCCATGAAAATATTGTTTGATGTTAATCCAGTTCATTATCGACAAACATTTAATTTTTTAAATGTTTATAATAAAAATAAAGGTGACCCAACCTTTTTCGTGAGTCTGGATTATTTTGTAGTACTCTGGCGACTTTTCTTCTTTTTCCTCCTTGTTTGAGTGGAGTAATTATTGATCAGAAGTGCAAAGTAATGACACACAAATGCAGCGTTTAAGCTTCACACATGTAAGCCCGCCTCCAGCACTGGACCTTTCTGACTGCCTGCATGTTCTAGATGGTGATACACGCCTGTGATCATACTCTGCTGGATATATCAGAAAGCGTCAAAGTTAAAAAGTTTTCTGCAGTAATGAGAGATAAAAACACCATCATGGAAGAAAATTGGCTGAGACTTGATGTACAGTGGAGGCACACAGCCAGGAGCTGTTTGTTTTTAGACGTGTTAATGTGCTGTAGGAAGATGGCTCCATTAAGCTCTGCATCTTGACTTGTTCTTTGAAAAGATTCAATGACCTTAGCATTTTGTTTAAACGGCCTTTGGCTCCAGCAGCTGTAAAACATTTCAACAACAAAATTGAAGAAAGTGCACGGGTGAATACCAGGGACCTCTTTAACCTCTCGCCAACCTTGTTACAGCTTTTTATTTAATGCTTCATTCACAGTACCAGCAGATTGGATTTCTGTACGGCTTCCAAAATAAGAGTTCAAGCTGAAACAATCACGCAGCGACATCAGAACATTTAACGGGATCAAAATAGGTTGTCATTAAAATGTCAGCCAAATGGATTTCACTTCAGTGGATTTCTCTTTGAAAGCCTCCGTGTGGTGTTTGTTGGTGCTATTGATAGAACTTCCTGAAGATAAAAAGGCTAACTTGGAAGCAGCTTCCTAATTACAAACATCCTGCTATTTACCTCCATATACAACTGAACCACACACAGACTTAAAGCTAATTACTATGGAGGAATGTTTCCGAGCCTCGCAAATGTTTACATGTGGAGCAGGACCCTCATTTAGTGTCCTTTCATTCTGCTCTGATTGGGCCCCGGCATGTGGCTTCTAGACTAAAGTGCTGACCTGGGTTTTGGTTTAATAACTGAAGAATGAAATTCCTCTAGACTGCTTCCATCAAGGGAAGTGAGGAGGTTTGGAATTTAAATGAAAAAATATCTACCTAACCTTAAAAATAACTGATCTCAAACCATTATGAGGGAATAATCTGAACTCTTATTCGTGAAAATCAGCTGATCAGTTGAAATTTAGCCGAAAAAAAGTTAAGTTTGCTAGTAGAAATTTTGTTTCTTATTAAAGTTCTGCTTGCACTCTTACTGTATGTACTCTCAACCAAGAGTAATGCTGCGTTCACACTGCCACCTCTGTTTTGACTCATGAAGAACTTGCTGCTGCTTTCAGTGGTACTTCTTTTTTTTTTTTTTTTTTTTTTTTTTTTTTTTGTACTTGTCCTGTCCAACAGCTGAGCAAGCAGATAGTAGTGGTACTTCCATCTTTCTGTGACCCGGCTTGATGTCTTGCTGATCTGCATTAAAGAGGCAAAAAATAAGAAAATTAGAAGATCTTTTTTAAATAGTCTAAGTTCAGGAGGAGATGTATTCTATATATAATATTCTCCTTCGTTGGGATCCGCAGGTTAATTGGTTACTCCAAATCGTCTTTAGGTGTGTATTAGAGTGTGAATGGGTGTGCGATTGTGTCCCCGTGACAGACTGGCGAACTGTTCAAGGTGTACTGAACCCCCTTTTGCCTCTGGTGGAAGGTTGGCAGTGGAGCCACCACCTATGTGTGAAAGGTCTTTGAAGGAAGGTGAAAAGCACGATACAAGTACACGCCATTTACTATACATTATCTGTTGGTACCATCGAGTTTAGAGACTGCATTTTGTGCATCAACAACCTATAATGTTGTGACTCGGACAAAATGACATTAAATTTATTTTTGCAACAATTGAGTGTACAGCATTACTCCTTTTGTGCACAGGTTAGGGACCGAAGGCATCCGCAAATAGGGCAAATCTATGAATACAGAGAACCCCTTCACCCCCGCGGCCGAAGAATGTCTGTTACAGGTCTGTACTCATTAAGCACTTCTGAAAACATATGAAAACATTTATTCAAGAACATTTGCATGTTGCTCCACGTAGAGAGTTTTTTTTTTTATTTCAGAAAGACTATACAGAAGCCTTAGCGACAGCATACTTGACGTAGATGGGGAGTATCTCTCTTCACCTTAAAACTAGAAGTGGTGCTTCCGATGCTTCCGATGACAATTTTCCTCCCTGATTATTTTCTTCAGCATATCAGGATTTTTTTGACCGCTTCTGAGTCAGCTGATGACATTTCTCCATGCTGTGTTGAGATACACCCCAGCAGCGCAGCACTTCCCTCCAATCCAGTTTCATACAGGCTTCTTGAGTTGAATTGTTTTTGTGTCAAACAGGAAGAGTGCTGTGACTAAATAGAAATCAGTGAATACGAGAAGACGCTAATAAAGAAATGAGAATAAGCGGGGCACTCTGTATGGCTGCCATTTTAACAAATGACCGCCATTTTGGATTTTTCTTTTGACTAACAGGTTTTTCTGAAAGAGGAGATATTAAGGTACATCCATGCCAAATTTTGTGCTTATATCACAAAATGCACAAGCTAAAGTCATCCCTGCCGCACAAATCCCCATTTGATGTATCTGCAGCTTAACACATTGCAACTGAACTGAGCATGACCAAGTTTTATCCTAAAATGTTTAAATAGTCTGATGATTTCAAACTAAACTAAAAGTCTAGGTACAAATTTGGAAATTGGAAGAACGGCTCTTTGTTCAGTTAAGAAAATCTTTTTCATGCTGCCCCTTCTGCTGAATCCTCTCGCATGATGACAATTATTTCTTTGCTGATAAACCATCTGTGGAACAAATGCAGCTGGACAACTCTCAAGCTATTAGACTTTCAGGTTTTGGCAGAACTCAAACTGCTTCAGCCAAGTGTTATACACTGCAAATAAATGGTTTTAACACACCCAAGGCAATGTTGACTTAAGAGTAAAAAATATACCAGGAAAGATGTCATTTTAAAAATGCTGCGGGAATATTTTGTCTAGAATAACAGATTAGCTCACTTTTGATTTCCTGATTGACGCAGAGGCTCTAGCAGAGCCCACATGAGGGTGAACACAATTATATTAGTGTGAATCCATCTGGGGCCTCAAAGTCGAAATGAGCAGCAGGGTTTCTCCACAGCCGTTTCAGACAAAGCAACAAAAGCTAGAATGCAGTCATTTCAACTGTTGCACTGCAGGAACCAGAGACCTGGCACCAGCCCAACAAATTAAGGTTTCACAAACCGACAGAACTTTTAAATGAAGAAGGCAAACTGCACCTGCAAATGTTTTTTTTTTTTTTTTTTTTTTGTCTTAGAAATTAACGGTTCACCTGTTACAGTTCCATTTCAAGTTCATGTTCCACAAGATATTACCGCCTGAGGCAATAGTATGCTTTGCAAATGTAGCATGCCAGCGGCAGCAGTTACAGTATCGTTGCACGGCGCGGTTCAGCTTGTGCGGAAGCTGCACGCCGTTTAACAAAGACGCTGAGGAGCCAGCTGGAGTGCGCAGCCATGCAGCAGCTGTGTGTTGCTCTGATGTTGCAGCAGAAACCTGCCTCTAAAAACACCAGTTAATGAGCCAACAATCCTGTCTGATATCAGGCAAGTTCACCCAAAGGTGACAGCGGATATCGACAGCTGATGTGTCAGAGTGTGGGATTCTGACCGTCAGGTCTTAGCCGGGAAGCGGGTCCTTGCATTTCAAGAGAGTACAAGTCGGAAAGAGACGTGTTCTTTTTTTTTTTTTTTTTTTCTTCACACAAACATACAATGAAATAAGGAATGAGGGCAGCACAATTCAGGTTTGTTGCAATGCTACAGCTGTAGTAGTGAATGTTTGACAGGTGCAAGGACAGAAAAGAGCTCCTGCTGGAAATACCAGCTGACTTTGGTTTATTGCTTTCTGCAAAACTAAACTGGTACTGTGGGCTGTATGGCTGTGGAAGTGTGGTTTGGTTAAACAACTTCCACAACTCAGTGCCTTGTGATTAGCCAGGAAAGAGTGTTTTTCTCACTTTAATCACAAAGAGCACTTTAACACTCACTATTTTTGTGTACAGTAGTGCCTCATTTAGGTCATAAATCTGAAAATGAAAAGTAGTACTATAGACTTCATAAACTGAATCTTCAGAAAGTAAAAAGACTATAGTTTCTTGGAAAATATATCTAATTTTCTGTATCACAAGGGAAAAAAATTAAATAGCAAAAATATCAAAATTTTAGAAAATGTGTTTTTGTGGCCACATTTTTTACTCAAAAAATAGTTTTTGAAAAATTGAAATTTTTTTTACCTAATTGACAGATTTATTTTATTTATTTAAAGAAAATTTACCGATGGGTTAAGAATTTTTTACTTATTTTTAAGGGACCTGTTTTAACATTGTAGAGGCTCTAACGGTGTACAACTTTTTTAAACTCTTTAATCTCTTAAAGTTCAAACCTTTATAGAAAAATAAATCCAAAATAAAACCATTATAGAATAAAAAATGAAGATCTGATATTGATCAAAGATTGTGTAAAGGAGACATGGCACATGGGACCTTCGACCCTCTGTCCCCTACCCCATCCCTGGCGAGGGGGGATGGAAACCCTCGGCCTAGTGGTCTTGTCTCTTGGGTGCCGGTCTCCTGGGCTCTGTGACCTCCTCGCCACGCTGGGAGAGGGATCCCCAAGATCTAACGGGGGATCAAACTACATCGGAGCCATGGGGTGTCCAGGTCTCGGTGGTTCGGGTTCCGGTCCCGGCTCTCGAGAATTGGGCCTCTCCGGGATTCCATCAGTGGGTGTGCCTGGTCGGGCCTTGTTAACATCATTCCTCTGGGACCCTCGTTCCTCTTGGGTGTCTCTCTGCTTGGCGGGGGTGGGCGGCCCCTTTCCGGCTTGCCCCTGGACCTCCCGCGGCGGGCGCGGGCGGACGTCTGGAGTATAGAAGCGGGTCATCCTGGGGGAGCTCTGGCTCGTGCCTGGGGTGGGGCGGGGGATGCTCGGCGCTGCTGGGTGGTGGTGTGCTGCTCCTCTGGGGTTGGGGGCTCTCCGGGTGTGTGGGCCTTGTGTTGGCCCTCTGGGCGTGGTGGGGGATTGCTGCTCTGGCTGGGCGGGGGTCCGCGCTCTCTGTGCTCCCGTGCCTTTCGGCTCTCGGGCGTGGGGGGCCTCCGCGGCGGTCCCGCGTGCCCTGGTCTGGGTGTCTGGCGGGATTCTGCGGCTGACTGGTTCTCTCCATGGCTCTATGATGGGTGTTGGGGGGTTCGGGCTGCTGCTGCCGCCCCGGTGGGGGGCCTTGGCGTGGGGATGGTCGGGCTCTCTCTCCTTCTATACATTCCATCAACATTCACATCAGCAAAACATAAACACTCACCTGAGCACAGGTGTCAGCTCACCTCGCACTAACAGAATGTGTGATGGAATGAAAGGCTTTATTTGTATCAGCTTCTATGATTGTGTGTGAGCTGCAGTGGTATTGTGTACATTTTTGACAACTTTAAAGGTAAAGATTATTTTAGCCAAAAGGTATGTGTGTAACAGAGTGTGTGTGTAGACAGGCCCCGCCCATTCCAGATTGTTATTTAGACCTGGTTGTTATAGGATGTTACTACTCTGTGTTACCTTCTTTGTTCTCTTAACCCCACTCTTTTACCCCCCCCCCCCCTTTGTTTCCGTCCGGTCCAACGAAAAAAAGAAAAAGATACAACATAATTAAAATAAAGTTTAGCATGAAATACAACAGGGGTTTATTAAGTATAAACCCCTGTTGGGACATTAAAATCTGTCCAACGCAAGAGGCTCTCAGCCCGTATCTGCTTGCTCAGCTGTTGGACAGGACAAGTTAAAAAAGAAAAAAAAAAAAAAAAAAAGTTCAAACCTTTATAGGAAAATAAATCCAAAATAAAACCATTATAGAATAAAAAATGAAGATCTGATATTGATCAAAGATTGTGTAAAGGAGATATGGCACAAAGGAGATTGACAACAGCCAATCAGGATGCAGAACACAGCGGGCTGTTAAAAAAAAAATAAAATACTAGAAACAGCAAGGATGTGGAGGACCACTGGAATCATGATACCGTGCAGGTCGTTAAACAACATGCGACTCACTGTCTGGATCCAACACACAATTTGAGAATTAAACTGAGATACGTGCCTGTGGCTCAGAGGTGGAGTGTTCAACCTTTGATCTCGTATGTTACTGTTGTGTGCAACACATTCTAATTCCAAAGTCGTCACATACTGGCGGTTGAACCCCTCCGCATGACTTTTTGATCTTAGGAGTTTCTCAACTTTTTTCTTTTTTTTTTTTAAGTGCTGGTTCGTAAAATCAAGGGTTATCGGTTCTGGATGTTGACTGGTACTCAGGACGCATCCAGTACCAGTACCCAAACCTGGTACCGATACCCTAACCCTAGCCCGGCACAGGACAAGTTACCAGAACCCAAACCGGTACCCAACTTGATGCGAACCAAAACTGGGTTAGGGTACTGGTGCCCTTCATGTCTTGGTACACAACCAATTCCAGTTCGAGGCCCGGATGTTGGGGACCCATGATTTCATGGGAACATCAAAAACCGACATGTTGGGGAGACAAAACGTCAATTTTTGACAAGGAGGGGTCCTTAACCAAACGTCAATATGTGACAACTTGGGAGTGTGAATGTGTTGGAGCAGCAGGAAGTCGAGTCTAGTCTGTAAGAGGACCTGACAGCAAACATCAATGTTCCGAAACAGAAGTCCTCGACTGGAACAAAAAGTTCCTCCATATCACTCCAAGAAAAAACTTTATTTTAACTGGCAATCATAACAGTTAAACCAATTTAAGCTTTTATTAAAAAGTATTTCCATAATTCTGAACACTTTTAGGCTGGGATTAAAAACTTTACTCGTACAAACGTTAACAGTTGTTCACACAATATTTTTCATTCACTCAACAACAGAAAAAAACTTAGTGAAAATTTAATTTCTTGCTCACGAATCAAAATCCTTTTCATTTTTTGCTGCACTTTGTTGGGTTTTTTTATTGCATTAGTGGTTTCTAAACCACTTATGAAATATGTAGAGAAACTCTTGACCTTGAGATTTGATGCTCTTGTAATTGAAAAGTGGGTGGCAGGAGTTTCAACTAATCATAAAGTAGTTTTCAGATTTGATTGGCAGGACTTCCACAGCTGTATAACTATTTAAAAATATATATTCTGTCAACTAAAGAAAAATTAAAGCTGTTTTTGTTCTTTTTCCTTTTTGATGAGAAATAACTGACGAAAAATATACATAAATAAAAAATCAATCATTATTAACTTCCAAGAATACATTTATTGAGTAACTTGATAATTTTCGAATACTGAAGTTTACTTTTTTCATACACAGATATACTTCTGAATTTCAGGTTGAAACTTAAAATAAATAAAATAATTTTGTTGGTGCTGCTGTGCAGCTACAAGAGTCTCCTGACATCCAGGGCTCAAATTGTCCCTTGGAATAATCAATTCAAGGTCATCTCAAGGATGGCGGCTGCAACATTATAGCTGGAACACAAAAACATCCAAACCACAATAGTTTTTCATTTGGGTTTTCATCAACCTGTTCATGAATAAGAAATTTCCACCCATTAAAAGCTAGACTGTGACACAAAGTTTAAAGGGTTCATCTTGTTAATGTCTTTAAGCGTTTCTCTAAAGATCGGGGAATATTGGGTGCAGATGAATGGATTAGAAATCCTCTTCTGGGGACAAAATTGACAAAAGTGCCAGTTGAGTCAGAGGAGTCGCTGATTGATGCCGGAAAAGATACGCATCTGAAGCAAAGGTCTGCAGAGAAGATAGCACTCCAAATCTGGACGTGAGCACAAGGTCAGTCTTAAAGATCAAGTGTCCAAGCAGAAAAATTGATGTCCTTTTACTTTTTTTTTTTTGCAAATGTAAGTGTAAGCTACAGCAAGGACAAGAGAGAGTGAAACAAAGGAGGTTCTTTTGCAATAATTTCATTAGTGCATCTACACAGCTATTAGCCCCACCATGATCAATATAGTGGTAGTCGTTGACTGATAGTATCAGTGTGTTAGAATGATTCAAAATGAAAAATAAGCTTAAAATGTTCCATTTGGTGTTGCCTTATTAGAGCTGGTGGAAAATAATCTGCAGCCTTTTCTTGTTAGTGTGTTCAGCCTCTTTGAACACAAATGCATGCACTGTCAGAAGTTTAAAATAGTAAAAACAAAAAGACAGATGGAGTGTAATCATAAAATGGCTGCTGTTGTGCCATGAATTTGTATTTGTGCTGTTTGCGACATGTTGCGGCGTGTTGTATTGTTCTACCTGTCAGGCTGTCTTCAGTGAGATTAATGTCGTGCTCTGCCAGGGGGCTCATTTTACCCTGTACTGACTACGTTGATGATGCATTAGTGACTGACCAGTATTTTCAAAATTGAATTTTTCTAAGCTGGCGTGCGTCCAGCACCAACAGCCTGTATTCAGCAGGCGTCTCCAAACAGCAGCTTGCATGTGTTTGGCAGCTGGAGAGCATTCCCTACTTCATTTATCCAAATTCACCAGACTTTGAAACTTGACAGGCTTGGTAATCAGTGTCCAGAAGCAGAAGCCCCCATGCTCTCACAACACCACAGAATCAAATCTGTTTGCCCTCCTTTCTCAATTTTATATATGAATTCTGTAGGGAATCCATTTGAAAGAGAAAACAGATCTATAAATATGCACGTAATGTAATGTATGGAGAGATGTGTTTGTGTGTGAGCAGGCCATCTGTACTGCTGTTTCTGGGTAGTGACAGCTGTAATTACATCCTCATTTTCAAGTAATATTTCCATTAAAAGTTTCTCCTAATTTTCTCAGTTCTGTCAGGTTTGTTTATATTTGTATAGTTTTTGGAAAATTCCAGTTGAGGCATTACGATTATAGAGGGAAATGTTTTTTCCTTTTGCTAATGCATCTGAAGATGAGCCGTGTTTCTTTTGAGAAAATGTGTACCACTGGAGAAAAAAAAAAACAATGGCGTTACAACATTGAGAGCTACTGGAGTACTTGCGAGACATTAGCAGTAACTTGTGAGAAAACCTCTCAATAATAAGTGTGGCGCGGTCTGCTGGGGGACAAAGGAGAGACGGAGCTACGATGAAGGCAATGAAGCATCTGCGTCACCAGCAAGAAAGCTGAAGTGATCTGTCCATTTCATCAATTTAAGATCTGCACTCGGAAAATAACAGACAAATGAAATTGACTTACTTAAACCATTACTTTGTGTTTGAGCAGTATCGGTTTTTTACTGAAATGTGGTAAAAGCCTTCACCTTTTTCCAAAAACCAACAGTTTGTCTTATTTATGGATTATTTCTGCTGGTGTTTGCTGACGCCTGCTCAGGTTCTTTGACAACATGTTTGATTGGGTGTTAGGCCCAACCCAAATTCTTCCCTTTTCCCTACATTTATCCCTCCAAATGGAGAGTTATGGAAAAAAAGTGTCTCAGAATTCAGACGTCACTTTCACTCAATAGTCGCCGGTCAGTTAACACAGAGCTTCTTGGTTACTAGACTTTATGGTGAGAAAGAAACAACATTAATACATTGGTATCTGAGCGGTTCTGTATGTTCCACTTTTGGACTACAAGGAGCATAGTTTTACTAATCAGATAGCACCATTTTCACATCCTGTGTAGTGAGAATTATGGGAAAATCTCTGAAGACAGGGTAAAGGGGGTAGACTGCATGTTGAAGTAGTGAGAATTTCTTGTTTTCTGCATTTGGAATTATCTGAACCAGATGATGCTTTATACATTTTGAACAATGGTTAAAGTTTGCTTTAAATACACCAAGAAAGCCTAATGTTGTGTTTTGTTTCAGTAGGTATCTTGAAATTTGAGAAAGTTGCTTCCAGGCTTCAGGGACATGTGTCCATTTGGTAGGATTTCTTTATTTGAATTCATTGTATTTTGTAAAATGTTTCTTAAGTTTGTTCAAATTTTTTGTAAAATGGTACAATGGAAAAAATAATTGTAAAGAAATGAAGCAGTGAAATGACATTTTTGTTTTAATTTGTCAATTTAGGTACCACTATTCTTCCTGTTTACTTCTTAAGTTTGATTGTCAATTTAGTTTGTTTTTTTTTACTGCAGACAGGGGAATTAAAGAATCCTTAAAGAATTTGTAGAAGCTTGTGTGTCAAATCCGGCTTCATTTCCATAACAACAGTGGTTTTATAACTTTAAAAAGGCCATGCTAAAAGTAAAATCATTAGTTAGATTTAAATGTAAGCTTGTGTGCTTCAGAGCGCACCCAAGTTAAGAAAAGTGCTTTTCCTTTATCCTTGTGACAGAGCTTTGTATCCCTCCTCTGGGGAGAGTGAAATTGTAAAAAACTATATTTCAGACACCCCTTCCACTACAAAAATCCCTATAAATAAAATGGTAGGGAGAAGGGAATAATTCGGATCGGGCCTAAGTGTGAATACGCTAGCTTGTAGCGGTGGCAAGATATTTTATTTTTATTTTTATTTGAGAGTTAGTGAAGTCACAGTAATGTTTGTTCTAGCGGTATCAGTCTGTTTTTTTATGTGTTGTAAACAAGGTTTGGAGTTATAGGTATTTGAAATAAACTATATTTTCTTTCCATGCTTTTAACACGGCTAACATAGTATTTTAAAAACAGAGTTACTGTGAATGCATTTAGTAAAGTATGTGGCTATGTCCAAATTTCCACCCTAATCCCTTACTGCTAAAAAACTAAATAGTGCAGGAGTACATAGTGGTCTGCTCTTTGTAATGTGGAAAATACTGTACTTCAAAAATTGAAATCTTGCCCAGTAAAATACAAATGAAAGCTGTATAAGCTGTAATAAATAAATGTTTGAGCTACTTACTGGCTAAATATTACTGAAGCAGCAATGCATCTGCTACAGCAGACGGGGCTTAGAGACTGCGTGACTTAGAGCTGTACAGCACGACTGTGTTCAATTTCATTCAGGAGTTTTCTCAAGAATACTTGAAGAAATCGATGCGAGTGTCTCAGGGAGAGGCAGCATGTTGCATCTCCTGTGGGCCTGCTGTTTGAGAGCACACAATCACACCACTGTTTCAGGAGCTTAAGTAACATTAGGCGAGAAATCTGCTGGTAAAAAAAAAAAATAAAAAAACAACAGTTAGACTTTTACCCAGAGTGTCATTTGCAGATGTTTTGGTGCATGTGGGGGCAAACACTCTAACTCAAAGAAATAAAAAAGACAGGAGCCGTTTGCTGGAGAAGTTATTGGCATGTTAACCAGAAAAGGTTAAATAACCTTGGATTTCTGCATCATCCTGACTTAAAATTCATCTACCTCTGTGAATTTAGTTACTGTAAGTCTATAATGATTCACCAGAGTCACTAAGTAAAAATTATTAAGTAAATTAACATCAAATTTACACAAAACTGTCTGTGAAAAAGAGGCTGATTCTGTCAATTTACACAAATTCTCAATGAAAATCAACGTTTACTACAGATGCATCCAAACCATCGTTTTTTCTTTATCAAATGTAATAATTATATATTTTTTGAACTTTTAAACAATTTCTAAAGTTTGTTGCTCTGTTTTCCTCATCACACCATGACTTTCCTCCAGTCCTGCTCTGTTGTTCTGCTCAAAGTGAAGAAAGAAGAAATCCTGCTGAGCTCAGATACTGCTGTGATGTAGTAACACATTATAGCTTTACTGCAGCATTTCAACGATCCAGTTTTTACTCAAACAACAACAGTTTGTATCAGATAAACAGAAACTGTAGTTTCTGTGTGTGGGGTAAAACTCGCACAAGTGTAGTGAAGTTAAGGAAGTGTCTAAATGTAGCGGTTGCAACAAAGATTGATTTAATCATTTCAGTCATGAAGGATGGGGAAGGAGAAAGTTATCAAAAGGATGAAAACTTGTGAAAATAAAGAGAACTTCTTTTTAGATCAAAAATAGATGTCATTAATTTGTTTAGAGGAATCAAAATCTTTATTTTGAGCACAGGGATTCATCATTTAATATTTGCATCATTTTTGTTTTGGTAGCATAACTAAAAACTGTAAAGAGGAAACCACGACTATTACCATGAGTTGTGGAAAATTCATGGTAGCAGGGTGAACTTTTGCCAATATTGCTTCTTTTTGGCCTTCAGAACCCTTGAGGTGACATTAGAGAATTCAAGTCTATTAAATATACATCAATGGTCATACTCGTAATATGTGAGATTTTTCTTTTATTTTGAAGGAGTCCAAACTTTAAAGACACACTCAGATGAAAATTGTGTCTGGTGTTTTTAAAATCTTCTTGTGGCATTTTCTCATGATGGAGAACAAATTTGGATTTCTGAGTCAAAAATTAAAAAAACATCCTTTTGAATTAGGTTGTGGGTTTAGCACAGAAACTACAATTGGCTGCTCCAAGCTATTATGCGTATTCACACCAGGCACGATTAGCATGGCAGGGGTGTCAAGTTTCAATATTAAATTAAGACAATGTACATAAGCAATCTGAGATCCAGGCACTCTTGGTACAAGATTGTTGTACGCTGCACCAGGAGTGATTTGGAAAACCAGACATGGTGACATGCTTGCCGGTGCCTCTGTAGAAAACCCCAAAACATATAAACCCAAGCTACTCGCCCAATATCATCCATGTTTTTCAAGACCTACCAATGAAGAAAGTCCAGAAAAACTCTACAGAAGGGGATTTGAGGATTTAAGGTGTAAAGCAGTAAATTCGGCACATGTCAAAAGATAGTCAGCAGACACAAATTTGATGCACAAATCACATCCAGTGTGAATGCAGCATTGGCAACGGGAAGGGGGGCGGGGTTTCTTTGCACCAATGGTCCCGCCAACAACTCAGAGGTGAATTTCTACTGAACTACTGCAGTTCTAAAGAAACTGTCATAGTCAGCAACTTTTTTTGTCACTATGGCTAAAAACAGCATCATAATAATTAAAATACCACAGGGAAGTCTTTTATGATAGGTCAAAGGATAATCAAAGGTGGTCTTTATGTTATCACCACAAGAAATGTTCTACAAATGCTGTACCTCCTAATTTACAGAGTTAATTTGTCATCAGGAAAGAAAACTTACGTAAACAGATGTGAAATCTGATCAAAACACAAAGCACATTTCAAGTTTTCAGCAGCACTGAGGCCCAAAGTGTAAACTACAGGAAATCTGACCTGCTTTCCTGAGCACAAAAGCCAACATCCAAGGTATGTAAACAACATCTGGAAAAAATCAGGAAGAAAAAGTTCAATGGAAAGAATCCTCCAAATATTAGGCCGTCAGCCTCAACCACCGACTGGATTGCATTAACAAAGGAACAGCTTCTAATGAAAAGAACATCTTGACAAGTATTGAAAACAGGTTGGAGATTTGCTGCTCCCGGGTTTGTGAGGAGATGACTGCACAGGGAAGGCTGCACAGGCGAGAGGACTTCCTGTCCTCTTCACTAATGTCTAACAGTTGTAATGCTAGTTTATAAATATATATATATATATATATTTCCCCACCTCCACCCTGCATCTCTTTCTCTTGTTATTAGACTTAGATAAGGTAACATTAAAACCAAGAAATAATCTGATTTATCTTTTATTATCTTCAATTTGCTCTTGCAGTACATTCTCATAATATTTCTCGGCTTCTCTTTGATTCTTGAACTTTGAGCTCAAATTTAGAACCTAAAATGATAATTTTTGCTGAAAAAGATGACAGCTTGTTCTAACAGGTTCAGGCAGAAACATGTTCATAGAGATCAGGCAGCAGATTTAAATGTGTCTGCATTTATTGTGTGTGTTATGTTTATTTATTATATTTGTTTAGTGGAAATTAGGATTATTTAGCTTCAATACTAGGAGCTTTTCTTCTGTGTCTGAATTTACATATTATATACATATTTACATATTTCCCAGCAAACACATTACAATGAGATCTGGTGTCCTGAATGCAAAAATACACATTCAAATACAGCGCACTCTAAATTAAGCATTATGTTTTTGCACTGAATCCATCTCTTCAAACTGTTAGTCATGTAAGAAGTATCAGCAGGGTTCTCTGATGTGAATGTGTCTTTTTGGAATGTTTGCCAGCTACACTTTACCAAAACCAAGAATTTGTCATCAGGCAAAATTTGATAAATAGACTGCAGTTGATCCGTTATTAAAATATAAAAATAATAATTTACAGTTCGATTATAATCATCTTTTGATCTATTTTCAAAGTGTTCCCATTGGTCTTTTAATTATGATTGTGCTGTTTTTTGCCAAAACAAAAGAAAAACCTGTGTCGTTTTCTAGCATATAGTTTCTGCAGAGCGGCAGGAGTTCATAAGAAATTTGCCCTTTGAGTTGTGGGCGGTACTGTTGTTGCATGCAGTAAGCCCACACCCACTTCTCATCATCTGTTTACACTATCTCCGGCTAGTTTAAAGCCCCTCACAACCCCAATCGAACATTAACGGAGCAACAAAAATAGTGATAAATATTGGAGCTATCCAGCTGTACAGTTTGAAACTAGAGATGGCACAAAATATTGGTATAGTGAACTATCGGAATATTTATAAAGCGAAGTCGTCATCAATTTTTGGCGGCGGGGGTACAGCGTGAACACGGAGTGCACTTTCTTTGCTGCTTTTCCACATGCAGCGGGGAGGGGCTCCTTACACGCCCTCTCCACAAACTCCGCCAACAGATGAAAACATGCGAATGGCAGAGCCCCAGCAAGCAAAAAGGTCCAAAAAGCTCTGTATCTTTCTAAAGTGTCACAAACAGGCAGACAGCTGGTTCCAAATGCAGCAAGTCTATCGTCAGAGCTAAAAGTCCACAAGGCTAAAGCAGGGTCAGACAGGCAGAGGTCAAAACGAGCAGGGGATCATCCGAGAAGAGACAGGAGAAAAGTCAGAGTCCAGGTGAGGTTCAGGGCAGGCGGCAGGCCAGCAGGCCAGCAGGGTCAGATACAGAAGGTCAGGTCCAGGTATAAGCGCTCGGTGTTGTGGGCAGGGTGGCACAAACAATACTTCACAGGGAGTGTCAGTATGGAGCCAGACTATATACTGAGGAGGTGATGAGATGATGGGAAACAGCTGAAGATGATGAAACCAGGTGAAGACAGGTGGTGAAGTCAGAACTCAGGTAACACATGGGAACTAACCCTTAACACGTACAACACACTGGGGAAACGCTGGGAAATTCAGCCCCTGCAACCCTCCCAAAGTAATTTGCAATTTAAAAAAAACATAACCCATCGACTCCAAATGACCTGAAACTTGCTCCTAAGTGGTTTCGATTTCGGGTCAAAACGCTTTTTCGTCTCTCGTTTTTCTAAATAACTTTTGAACGGAAGCTCTTAGAGACTTGGAAACAGCCTCTGTCAGACATATTTCGGCCACGCTGCACACGCTGAAAGTGTCCCCGAGTCTATATGACCTTCCATTCAAAAGTTACTCTTGGAAAATACCCAAAAAGTGGCCATATCTCCCAAACCGGAAGTCCTAGCGTGGCGCGGACCCAACCACGTGTCTCCTTACCCCATGGTATGGGAGGTAGGACTTGGTTTGGTTCAAAAGTTACAGGGCGCTACCACGACCCCCTAAACCCTATATACCCCACCTTCTCTGTTTTAACCCTAAACGAGATTCCCAGCTCTATTTTGAACCAGATACCAGCTCACACTTGCGCCCCGATACTTCATAGAATCATGTTACTTTATGACATTTTCTATTTTAAAACAAATATAATAATGTGCAAAAGCCACTTGAACATAACTTTGTTTTGCACATTACTGGACTTAATGATTTATTGCTGTCATTGCTGATAGAAAAGCCTAATCTGTAGTATTCATCATTACTGCTTAATGTTAATTTATTGCCTAAGTAACTTCATTAATGGTAATTGGCTCAAACAAGAAGATGGCAATGTCATTTTTTCCATGAAGGGATTTATTAGTAGTGTTTCATGCAGTGATGTATTTATCTGCATATTATGGCCGTTAAAAGGGGCTCTCTTTGTCAAGTTTGTTTCAATCTTTGTCAGAATCTGTTTATATCTTCTTTGTGTTCTGAAACAGCAGAGATTTTACAAAGGCTAAAAATCAAAAGGTTGAAGTGTTAGAACAGGGTGACTGTGTTGGTTGCTGCCCATCTTGATCCATCACAGGGTTGGTTATAAGTCCCAGGAGCCTTCCTGTACTCTGCAGCACCCCTTCCAGAATCCAAAGCATCCACCCCCGAGCCTCCATCGCCATTACCACCCCGCTGTGATTGACAGGCTTCTAGTTCCGCATGACTGCAGCCTCTATCTTCTAACCCTCAAGGACAACTAAGAGGACATATTGTCATCAGCTCATCTCGTTTATTCCCACAACTGCCTCCTCCATAGATGTGCATCTCTTCCCACACATACACACAGAACTGCGACCCACTCACCTGTAACAACATCTACGTGACCTTTGCTTAATGTCCTCGGGTGCCACACCAAAACCCATTCGCACAAACAGCCAGCAGGTCTGACTGTGCCTGCCTCTTCTCATTCACTCTGTTCCCTGTGAGTCTGTGTTTGAAACCGTCTTGGTGGGGGTTGTTAAGAAGCACTTCAGACAGAAACCTTGAACAGAAGAAATAAACAAGCATTGTCTGTGAAGGTTTCCTCGCAGATAGCCTCACACTCTTCTGCACTTGAATTTTTTTTTTCTATCTGTGGAAATCTGAATTCTTTATCTACTTGTCTGAGTCTCCGTGTGATGTTCGAAGAGCCTGTCAGCATTGGAGGGTTATTGTGAATGGTGGAGGGCAGGTTTACAGATAAATAACAAAAAATAACAAAAGGTTTTTCCAAAACAAAAGAAAGTGCAGCTTTTATCTGATGTTCAAACACACTTTTCAATTTGGAAAAACTTACATTCAGATACATTCTCCATTGCTATTTCAAGCTTGGTTAACTTTTAAACCAATTAGGAAACTTGTTTTTGACGAGGAGGCTAGATTAAAACATGGGGAGTTGATTCTGAGATTCAGCTTTAGAGGCTGTTGATTTTTTCATGGATTACCAAAAAATCTGAAAATGTCAAATTCTTGTTGTTTGGAATCGTTTATGAGTTTTCAGTGTTTTAAATAATGATCTGATGCATTGGAAAAGACAGTTACTGCATCTTTCGGAGTATAAATATTTTTTTGCTTAGTCTTAGCCTTATTTTGGACTTTTTTCAAATAAAAAGGCTCATGTGTTTTATTTTTCCACTAAAAACCACTAGAGGGCACTGTGGGTGTGTGTATCAGTATTTGATACTAATAGTTGAGCAGAAGAAGTCCCATTGACTTTTATGCTACATTCACACACAGCTTTCAATGAAATGTCTACGAGGTATATTCACATCTATGTGTATTTCGGGCTTCCACATTCTAAACTCTTATGTCCATGGGTCGCGGCGTAACGTTTTACGTCAATTTTCAGGCTCTACAAACCAAACATGCAGCGATTGGGGTTGTTAGTGACATCTATATTTTTTTAAAACATGGAATTGCCAGCCGGTTAAAAATTGATCAAAAATCAATGGGAAAAAAAATAGAATATTTACTACTCTGATCCATTGACAGTATAAGTAGGAACTGGACTGAGCAACCTATTCCTTTTTGTGTTCCAAACAACAAGTACCCGCGGGTTGCAAGAAGGCCAAAGTCCCCTAGACTTCCATTGAGAAGTAGACAGTTATTTCTCAGTCATTTGATTTATCAGTATAATCATTCTTAATCTGATGCTTCCTTCTTAGAAATTCTTTTTAATCCTAATTTTTTGAAAAGATATGTTTTCAAAATCACTAGTTATTCAAGGTATAAACTAACTGACCAATCAAATGCCTCAGTAAAAGCATGTGGCTCCCGCTTGCCCCTCCTCAAACGTTTGATTGACAGAGTTCGCCGAGCAACTTTCAGTGGGAGGAGTGTGGCCTTCTTACAAGCCAGAACAAGCTCATTCATGATTGGTTGACAGCAGTTCCTTTAAAAACGTGACTCAGCGCGACTCGGACTAATCACTGTCGAGGGATTGCAATTGTTTGCAATATGGTGGCAGACGTATCAGGAAGTGGCAGAGAAAGCTCTGGCCATATTTGAATTTGAATTTATTTATTTAGTAGGGACGGATATAAAAAACAGTCCCATGTCCATATCATCATGCTTGTAGCGGGAGCTAATTTGCAGCATTTGTCCTCAGATGGGCTTTTCATACAGTAAAATAATGATGATAAGATATAAAATCGAACAGCTGATTACAAAATGACATAAAATTGTTTAGAAACAGAGACTTAAAAGATAAAAAAATAAACCTGAACAAACCTCTCTCAAACATTCATGGGGACCGAAGGTAATGCATTTCCTATGGGGGACCTCAACTTCTGATGGATCAAATTCAGATGGAATTTAGATGGAAAGTTGTAATTGTTTAATAAAGGTAGATTCTTCTTCACAATTACATAATCTAATAAAATAAAAATGTGTGTAAAAATGTCCTCTTTTTGCAGTTTTCACTATAAAATCTATCTTTAGAGACTGAAAATGAGTTACAAAGCAGGCTTCGAACAGAGTAAATCTGGACTTTTTGAAATTTAATTAACTCACTTCTGCAACAGTCCCTGGTGAATATTGTAAGAACTGCCAAATTTGCAGTTCAATCATCTGCAATCTGCCGACCTTAGGTAGAACGTACTAAAATTGCCCCTTAATTTAAAACTAATCCAGCTTTTCACTGAGTTTAATTTGCAAAGCTGTTCTCCACAAAATGGCTTTAGCAAATAAAATCTCAGCAATCTCTCTGTTTAGGGAAAAACAAACCACCTCAAGTCTGACCTGATAACAAAAAAAAAAGCTGGGTATCCTGACGAAGTTAAGATGTTCAGCCCCTGAAACATGGTTTTTTAGGAGGGTTTGAAGGGCAAAGACACTTGGTTCCCAAGATTTTTTCTGAATGAAAGAATTAATAAAATGATCGGATATCGCTCTCTGGGCTGAATGCTAGAAGTTAAATGTTTCCTGCTTTTATTTTGTGAGGCAAAATGAGACCAGCTTGAAATGATTGATGCTCCAGTGCCTTTGAATTTTATTTTATTTTATTTTTTCTCACCCTAACACAATTTGTTCCAAAGGGCAGCTAGGAGCATTAGAATAACACTGTATCATACTCCTGCAGCTTGGACTGCATAATATTAATTCCTACATTCGGTTTTGGTTTCGCTCACAAATTTGTCTTACTGTGAGAATCAATGCAGAAAGGAAACAAAGACGGAAAAATAAAACAAGGTGAATTATGTGACTCTACTTAGAGTGAAAAAGAAATAAAAATCAGATATGGCTCAATGATTTGTAAGGATAACTGCCATCAGGGATCTCTGAAAAGTTCAAATATTTTCAGCTGCTGATGAGACAATTGAAATTTATATCATTTGCTGTAAAAACATAATCCAGAAACAGAGAATAATTAAAATCATTAAATATTTTGTATAATTTAGATGTAGTTTGACTATTTCAAATTATGTAGAATTGGGTTTATTTTTTAATTTTTTTGGTCAAACTGATCATTTTCAGTTTTATGTGTTTTTTTTCCTTCTATAAAATATATAAAAGTGTTTGAAGGAGCAGAGCTTCAATTTAAGAGCTGAAAAAGTGAAGATGAGGAAGAAAAGTGGGTTAGATAATGCGCAAAACGCACGTAATCTTATATTTCAAATGCACCTTCTGTCATGCAGTGAAAGTAGGAAAAGGTCAAAGCTTTGATTCTTTTCCCCTGCTGTTTCACAGTTGCTTTAAAGGTAAAAAAGAAAAAAAAAAAAACTCTGCAAACATTTGCAGACACATTTCTGCTTATCTCTATAGTATTTTTGACATTCGTATTCAACAAATTTTATTTTGAAATGGGAAAAACACTTTTCAGAGTGGAATTTGTCTCTCAAAAGACATCAGATTTAGATGGCGATGTTTAATTGATAAATTAAAAGAGATGACAAATGTTTCCATAAGACAGGACGGATTGAATATGGAAAAGAGAAAAAAAGCTGACATGACGAAGGAAGGAACAAGAAAATTAAAGATCACGAAAATAAATGGTTTGTAGGAACAGCTGCAGTATTTCATGGCTGTACAGTTTTGACACAAATCCAGAAAAGGTTTTTTTTTTCTATATCAAACAATTATGCAAACATGGCTGTAAATTTAAGCATCCTTGAATGCACATTTGGCCCATTGTGTTCACAGTGAATAAACTGGATGGGGCTTCTGCTTCTTTTTTTTTTCTGCTGTTTAATAACACATATCCACCAACCGACAGTTGGAGTTGGTGTGAATTATCTAATCGATACAAAATCTGCTAATCTCGCTCCAGGCTTTGTCAGTAACAGCTCTATTCCGACATATCAGATTTAGTGCGATATAATTCCATCTGGGCACAAACCAAATTAACATTTGTAATTTCTCCTCAGTGTTAAATTTTCAACCGGTTGGCACGTCCATGTTTTGAAAGTGGAAGCCATTCATGCACCACTACGACTTGGTTTAACTTGCAATGCATGTTCAAAGGCTCAAGCGTTTTTATGCAGATACTGTAAAATGGTCGTGGCAACACTTAAATGCAAGAATTTTGAACGCAGAAGCTCAAAACGTGCATAACATGGGCATTTATATCGACTTTTCTGAGAAGTGGTCGCTTTAATGCAAGTTTCCAACGGTGGTGGAAACAAGAAAAGAAAAGTATTAACTGAAGAAAAAAAAATCAGAAAAGAAAAGAATTTCTGCCTTTATATAATTCAAATGTGTGTATTTTTAAAAGAAAAAAAAATAGTCAAGAAACCTGCACTTGTCTCTTTAACATAACAATGTGGGTTTTTTTTTAAAATGGAAATAATAGATAAAAACAATTAAATGGTGCATTTTTTAGACTTATGTCATATATAAAGTATACCAAACTATAAAGCACATTTAGGAAGGTAAACCAGAGATAAGTCTGTCAGAATGTGGTTAATGTGGTCACAGTAACACTAGAACGTGATTGTAACACGCTACACATTAGTCACGTTAGAAGCTTTAGTGTTTCACAATACCCTGTAGCTCACAACACGAATAAAAAATATAGACTGACACCAAAACAAGCATTATTGTGAATATGGTAGCACCCAACTTTGTTTGTAACTCAAAAATGAAATTAAAAAAAAAACAGAAATTTTGACAGAAGTTTGTGTACGTCTAAAAATTGCTTTAACATCGGTAAGAACAACCAGGATGAATCCGTATACAAGGTACTCCGGATTATAAAGCGAATTAATTAATTTTTAATTAAGGCTTTCTAGCGTGCCTTATACTGCAATGGTGATATTAACAAAAAAAGAATTTGAAAAATAAAATAAATACATGTATAACATTATTTTTTACAAGAATATTAGATCATAGATTGGATTTTTTTTCTTTTTGTTTGACAGAATCAAAGCTTGGGTCTTCTTATTGGGAGACAAATGTTGCAATTATCTGACAAAAATAATCTTATCATTTTGACAATAACCCATTGCCTTTTTTCTTGTGATTTTTGCCAGATTCACATAGATGCTATATATCCTAGGTTGTTGTTCTGTTTTAGTTTTGCTTCCTGGTGTTCAGCCGTTCAAATGTTCCTAAGTTCATATAAAATTTACAACAATGCAGAAGGAAATCTCACCCCTTTTGTTCTCAGCAGTGGAAATTTTTTTTTTTACATTTTTGCCTGTGATGTTCTATAATTTATTTAAATTTTTCAAAAACTGACAGCACCACTGAGCTAAAAAAAAAGAAAAAAATCTGAGTTTTCCAGTGATCTCATCTGTCTGCGCATTTTTAATTTAAGACGACAAAAGACAATCAGTCTATGACACAGTAAATCAAAGAAAAGTACAGATTTTTTTTTTTTCAGGTTTTTTGCATTTCCAGCGTTCCGTTTTTTTGAAGTAATAATTCAGATTGGGAATAAAAACTAATCAAATCAGCGACTACATTAGTTTTTTTGTGAAGCGTGTCAGATGGAGTTAGTTCGGCTGTGAGATGTGGCTGAATTCAGCAGATCGGAGCGTAACATGATATCAGATGGTGCACAGCAGTCCTATTTGTATTTGATTTGCATCAGCTGGTTCTTTCATGTGTCTCAATCTCTGTCTCATTCACAGCTGGCTGGTAAAAAGTAATCTGCAATCATATTTATGCAGATGTGAAAGGCCCATGACACTTATTACACTTTCTTCCTAATATTCTACATCTGGTCTCACTCCTTGTAGCACCTTTAAAACCCCAGTTTTTATTAGTTTAATGTGACTGAAACTACAAATAGGGGTGCTGTGGCAAATAGTCAACCTCTGATTGGATGATAGCGGGCTCGTTTCCCTCTCTGCCTCCCAATGGGTTAAAGTGGACAAAACACTAAACCCCTCCAGACTTTTTACTTCGCAGCTCCAATTTGACATATGAAAGACTCGGGTCCCTGGCCCAGATAAAATACAGGGTCGTATCAGGAAAGGAACCCAGTGTAAAAATCTCAAATGTGCAAATCAGTGAAAGCAGGTTTGCCATGGCGACCCCTGAAGGGATATGCCAACAATGTGCTTCATTTAATCAACCTGTTCCCTCATCAGTATAAGGCATTGAGTCCCGCTCTGATCATGTTTTAATTTGTTCAGATTTTTAGCCAAAATCTGAACATCTGTGTTGTTTTCTGGGACATAGTTTCAGTAGTTCAGTGGTAGTTGGCAGTAGTTCTTTACCTCAGAGTTTTGGTAAAAGAGTGTTGGTGTAGAGTCAGCCAGCAACTGCCTCCCGACATCCTTCTGTTTGAACGCTCTCCCACTACCTTACAGCTCCTCATACTAACCTTACAGGTGCAATTTGAGGCATAATTTTCCTTATATATGTACTCCATTATGAGAAAAAGTACAAGAACATGTTAAAAACATAATTTCCAAAGAATTGGCTCTTGAACTAATTTTTGACAGCTGAGTAAAAACGTAAGAAAAACTTTCCTTTAAACCAACTTTTGCATATTTTCTTTTTTTTTCTTTCAACTCCTCACCTCTCCCCATTGATCAAACTGCAAGCTCTCAAAGTGCAAAGAGTATTGTTTAAAGAATTTAAAGAGGCCATACATAAGGTTATTCATTTCTGTCTGTAGAGTGCCAATTATTGTGCACAGCACATGCTTTCGTCACTGAATCTGTTTAAGTCCAACTGTTGTAATACATTATTATCCGTTTCAGCCTGGTGTGGTCCAGATATTCTCACTGCTGGATTTTCATCACAAGAGATGGCCTGCTGAAAATGCAATTCACTGTTTTAGTATAAATCAATAAGCCTCTAGAATCTATTCCCTCATTCCCACCATACGTTAATATCAAAGAAAGAACTTTTAATTCACCGCTTGGACTTTCAGGCTGTTTAATAGCCCCGATTTTATCCATAACTGCTCAATTGGCACTTAAATTTGAAGCTCATCTTAATTTGGCTTCTCCTAAAATTTTTTGGAACCAGCCTCCCTCTGCAGCCTAGGCTATGGTGGTCTGTGTTAATGGAGATTTATAGGCTGCTGCCATTTTTACAGTATTCTTCTATTAGAAGTTATGTCCTGTTTGATCATTATTACTCTGTTCTCCTCCCTACATAAATAAAAAAAGACATTATTTTTACAAGGCCTGTGAGAAAACAGATGCAAACATGTTAAATTCTGATCATGCGAAAGGGTTTAAACAGAAAGCTAATAATCGGGTAGTTCTTTAGAGGACATTCAGATGGTTCTGACGGGGGATATAAATCCTGATGGACTCCCATCTGAGTCCATACATTAATCATGCATCTGATTGGCGAGGCCCTGATTTGCCACTGAGACAGATGAAGATGAACTCAGCAATATATTTCTCATCATAACACAACCCTCACATAAATATTAATAGCATATTTTCAGCTGGTGGGCATGAATCATTTTTCAGACAGGGAATTTTAAAAGCTATTCATGCGTGCCCAGGAACAGTACATATGCGAGCAGTTGTTATAAACATCATCGCTTAGGCAACACGCTGAAGAGAAATCCTACGCTGCACGACTCATTCGAAATGTCTTTATTCTGCTCTCTTCAGGCAAATTTGTATTTATGCATTTGCAAGTTTGATCTTTGTGTTTGCCAGAATGACACATTTTATTAAAGACAGAAATAACTATTATCATGGGTTGTTTATGTTTAAAGCAGTTCGTGCAGCTGACATTTTGACAGAATTGGTATAAGATGCAGCGTTTGAGATGATTTATTTCTCTAGTTACTCTAACGGTGACGTGACTCCTGCTGTGACTGATAATAAGAGGCAAAGCATTGGCAGGGGTTTGTGGCGAATCTAGCAGTCGTTGTTTGAAACGACTGCAGTAAACACTTTTTGTATGAATGGATTTTCATCGTCTTTGTGGCGTGTTTAATGACTTCTGTAATCGTTCTGAGGACAGCGGTAAAACTGGTTGCAGTTTTATTTTGAAAACCAAATATGAAGGAAACTAAAGAAAGAAAAAATCACCTTGATTTTTGGACTCCTGGAAGCAACAGTTGCTCTACTCCTTTAATATTTGGCTAGATTTTGTCAGAGACCACACTGATGTTTGCTCAGTCAACCAATCACACCGTCCAAACCAATCACTGTACAGTTCCCTGGCTTCCTGCTGTCAACATCACAGTTGTCACAGATGACTTCCACTCTCCTACTACAAAAAAGAATTAAGTACGTTTAGTAGAACAAATAAAGGCTGCTTGTTTCTTTTTTAAAACAACCCTTTACCATTTTACAATTTCTAAGTCTGTTTGGTAAAATCTTAAATTTATTTCATTGTTGTCAATATTTTTTCTATAAATATTCCTAATTTTTGTTCATATTTTTGACCAATGTTAATGTCACCCAAAATAAACAAATACAACACACTCTTTGACATACCGTAAATGTTTGACCATTTATGCAATCAGCATGAATCAGCTCATTCTGACTCTGGGAAAAGCGGCTATTCAAAGTGACTTTGCACCAATATGCAACACTTTATGAACGGAAGGTGATGGAATATGTCCTTAAAGACATTTTTCTCCATTTATGTCAATACTTTACCACTGTTGCATATCAGTGCCAGGCAGCTTTTCTCTGCTTCAGAATCCACTGGAATTCTGTTAATTGGGTAAACAATTGAAAAGTTACAGTATTTGAAAGAATGTCAAGGCTGTAGCTAAATCTCTGGTGAAAAAGGGTTAATTTGTTCTGTTTTCCATCATTTTAGTGTCATGAGAAACAAATATAGCAAGTACTTTGATACTGAGTAAGCCTGTGCTTTTCTTGTGCCATGCACCCACTTAAAACTCTCTTTTTTGCACAACCTTGGACTTGTACTTTTGTGTCCCAAATCTATGCAAATCCTAAAATGACAGCAAAGTTTCAAAAAGAATTCTGTCACCACGGCAACGCCCCAAGGACACTTTGTGCACATTTCAGAAATGCAACCTGCTCTCCTAGAACTCAGTTCAAAACCCCCTTAATGAAAGCAAGGTAGGACAGGGAACTTTTCACAGGAAGTCATGGATGAACTATCTGCCTTGCAAATTCTAAAATATCATCAACTTTTATTATGTATATAACTTTGTTCTTGAAACATGTATATAAAGGTTTTAACCCTTTAACACCAGAGCTCCATCGTTTATGCTCTTTCATTTACTGTAACTTTTAAACCATTAACACGATCAACGTAATTCCAGCAGATTCTGATGGAGAAAAGTGGCGGGAGTTACAGATTTTGTGTCGAAGTGTCACAGACGATGCAACAGATGTTTCAAGAGGCTTCTGGAGAAAAATGGGCTGCATGGCCGACTCATTCGATTGGACTTTTTTTTTTTTATTTTTTGACCACAACCAAAAAACGCAATATTTGGAAAGGAGTCAACAAGACCTACGATGAAAACAACACTATTCCTACTGTGAAACACAGAGGCGGATGGCTGATGATTTGGAGATGTGTGAACCACAAACACAATTGAACACTTCGACATGACAACAATTCAAAACAGTATATATAGTTTATCAAAACTATGTTCCACGCGTGACCAAACAGAATATGCTGCATATATATTTTTAATATTACATCACTTTGGCTTTGATATCAGTTCATTAGGCACACTAACAGTGTGGTTGGTCATGTCAACAGTTTTGTGTGTGTGTATATATCAGAATAGGTGTTTATTTCAGGATTGGTGTTCTCCAGGGTTGTAACAAAACAGCACAGAGGTGTCAATCCCATCAACACTTGCTGCTATTTTTGTGCCAATTACTCTGGAGAGGTTTTTCATGCGTGTAGTTAAAACAGTATGTTCCAACTCCTAAACCTGCATGCGACGCTCTCATCAAGATAAATGCTTTTCAGTTCCCCAGCTGTCAAAGAGAGTAATACCAGACCTGTTTGAATAGCAGAGGGAAAAAAACTGCAGATGCCAGCAGAGCAAAGCAGTTAAATGTTGAAGATTTGTGACAAACATTCAAGCTGAGAAAATACAGAAACTGGTGTAATTTCTGCTCCATCACTTATCGTTGCAGGTGTATGAGCATGAATACAAAGCGGTGTTGGACGGCGTGGAGACGGACAGTGTTATGGAGATTGAACCTTATCAGCGCACGGAAATCTTCAAAATGGGAAATGGGACTCAGGAGGTCATTGAAGTGCACGACTTCCAAAACGTAAGTGCAAAGTTGCAGCTTTCTATCTAGAACGTCCTTAAAAGTGTATTTTTGATTTTTTTTTTCTTTGGATAAAAAGGGATTTTCTCTTGCATACACCCTTAATAAGAGTGATGGAATTCATTTTCCCCAAGAAAACAAACATGCAGCTTAAAAACTGTACACACGCATCAGTAATTGATGCTAAAGCAGCACAAGGAGATTAATGTGCATGCAGCAGCCCAGAGAAAACAATCAGTCTTACTAAAAAAAAGTGCTTTCTTCTTACTAATTCTATACAGCAACTTCTTCACAGTATGGAGACAAACAGCATTAAGGAAACCTTCTCTATTTGTTTCTCACACCTTTCCAGCAGAACTCATTAACTTACCTTTCATTTTCAAATCCTGCACGAGTGTGCAGGCTGCACGCTGCACCGCGGGGAAGGCTGCGTGCTGCTTGACTGGGTAATGAATGCTCTTACTCTTACACCATTATTTACTGTGAAATGTTGGGTTGTAATGCAGAATGTTACAGGATGCACTTCATCTCAAACAAAGGCCCGCACTAAGCAATTATTGTTGTTGTTGTTGCAGGGGGTGTTTCTGAATCGAAATGAACCAATGATGGAAAACAGCTCAACAGAGAAAAACTTTGAGCGCAGGAATCAGTATCTGTCTCTGCTTCTTCTGTATCACTTTATTTGAAGCAGCAGTCAATTTAGTGCAAAAAATATATTAAAGAAACTGCAGGGTTTACACAGGCAGCTTGACAACTGATGCTGCACTTTATTTTTTATTACAGAAAGAGGAAATATAGCCGAAAACTACATAAACACCTTTACAGCAATCTTCTTCAAGCCTGAGCTGTAAAAAATTGAGAAATTGATATCATTTTATGATATATTTAAAAAATGAATAAAGTATTTTAAAAGAGAATTTATATATTGTATTAAAGAATAATGTTAAAATATGTCAATACGATTTATTCAAAAGACTTTTGCTCTTTTTTTAGTCAGAAATCAGTAAAATCAACCACAATGGCATGCAATCAACTACCATTGTTTAACTGTTTTGTTTTTTTTTATTTTGTCTTAAAGATTTTCTGTAAGTCTCTTGGTGTTGGTTTTGACATAACCTTAAGCAAAGGAGAGATTAAAAAAAAAAGATTTGTTCCGCTTGCCATGTGGCTTCAAAACCACTTCCAAAAGTTTTGACACTTTTTTCCTCAGCAAGAAAAAAAAATAAAAATGGGGAAAAAAAAATTACAGGAAATTGTTTAAGAAAATTTAGCAGTCATGTCTACCGAATTTTCCTGAGTATAAATCGCAAGAGAAATGAGCAAAAACTGTATAAGTCGCTCTGGAGTATGAGTCGCACTTTTGGGAGAAAAGTCTGACGTTTCGGAACAAATCCGCCAAGCCCAATCTAACTAAAAATAAATAAATAAAAAATAAGAATGCTAAATTTTTGATCTGTAAGAAAAATATCAAAGTTTAAGAGGAAAACAATCAGATTTTCTTCCATGTTTGTTTTGGACGACACTTCTTCTGCCACTGTCAGAAGCAAATACTCATATTCAAATGCAGCGCCCTCTGGTGGTTGTTAGAGGAAACAACTGCTGAAGGACAACTGGGAAAATAAATAAATTAGCTAATTTATGTATGAAAAAAGAAACAAATAAGCACTTCTGAGCAAACTATGAAAAATCTGCGACGTATACTCCAGAAAATACGGTAAATACTGTTAAATAAACAATAATGGGATTTTATGACTGTCCAAACAGCCTGTTAGAAATGTGCAAGTTAGACTGTATGTGAGGGAATCTCACAAGCACGTATGTATCCCGCATGTTAAACATTTGCACACGGTCAGTATAGAGCTGGTGCACGCACCTTAGTAATGGCTGGAGCAGGACATAAGGGCACTATACGACAGCATCACTTGTACAGTACGTCATAAGTGCGTGTAACTTACATTTGCCCTACAAATACTTCTCGATACACACGGACAAGCGTTTGTTCCATTTTCATAACGTCCCTTAAGGTGGCCACACGAGCCACAAGGAAGCTGCAAGACTCACCTGTGCTCACTTTAGGACGCAGTTGTTCCTCTCTACGACTTTCTGTAGCCCAAAAATCTGCAGCCCTGGGCTGCATGGTGCCCTACACAAAAAATAAATTTGGCGTCCCCTGCTGGGTCTGAGATTTGTATGTCCCAGCTGGGGCTTGAATCAGATAACTCTTTGTTTAGAAGCAAACGCACTAACTGACTGCCCCATCAATCTGCCACTCTTCAAAAGGAGAGTAGGGGGATTTCAAATGTTAAGGTGTTGAAAGAAAAACATTAAATCACCAGTTAAATTTGTCTTTTTTGACGAAAAGGCAAGGGGGGGATTTGCAAGCAATCCAAGCAATTGTATAATTTTATATAAGTAAAACAGGCCAGCCTCTGCTTTAACCCCTTTTTTCCCCCTCTTCCTAATTTCATCTTTAAAGTTTTAAAGAAGCACTAACAGTGGCAACACAGCACGCCCCTCTCCTCGCCTCAACCCAGCTTAAACAGCAGCTTCGACGGGAGGGTAGGGGTGGTGCCCTGCAGAGTTGATTACATCAAACTTTTAAGTTATTTTATTTATGTTTTTTAATTATTACTTTATAATTTTTTTTCCATTAAACGAGTGGTGCGTCAAATTGGAAACTTAGGCGGCCGCCTGGGTTTCCAATGCCCAGGGTCAGCCCTGCATATGGGGTCAAGCTCCTGTTTGGATGCATGTGAAGATAACTAACTCTTTAAATGTTTATTGCGCAAGCACTTCACTGCTGTAAAGTGTTGCACATCAGTGCAAGGCTGCTTTTCTCCGCTTACAGATCAGCTGAAATTATGTCGAGTACCTAAACGGTTGGAGAATTACGGTAGTCAAGCAATTATTAATACTGAAACTAAAGCTCAGATGTTTAAGGGTTAAACACATTATAACCACCATTAAATAAACCACTAGTTTTTGTGATCTTCAAAATCCTAAACAACCAACAATGTTTGTTTCTCAAAATGAAGTAAAGTTTTCCTACTTTTATATTTTAATTAATTAGGCTCAACATTATAGAGTGTAGTGTGCACCGTAAATTCAGATTTTGACGTGAGTCTGAGTTCTCTTGACTTTGAAAATAAATCTCTCCATTGTAGTTTGGCAAAACCAGCTTCTCCAGATATAGTTGTAGTCCTTGATCTCAAAGATCAGAAGGAAATGAGATAAAAACAGCAGTACAGCCCAGATGGGCTGAGAATCTTGCTGAGCAAGCGGCATTTTGTAAGGGCATAAAAAAATACCTAAAAAAGAAAAATAAACAGTATTAAAGCTTCTTAAGGTATTTTAAATGCTATTTTTTTCACAAATTTTCACCCTTTACCCTAAGCAAGTAGTTTTGGAAAACTTGTTCAAGGCCAAAGATCCCCCTTCACCTGAAGTGCCAGCATGTTTTTTTTTTTTTTTTGGGGTGGTTTCATTGATACAGTGGGCTTCTCTGGAATCCACTGCAAAATAAACCAAAATAAGGATTTGATCATTTGCTAGACACTCTTGAAAGGACATTTTCAAGAGAATCATTTTTAAAAAGACCTGTGTATAGAGAAAGAATTATAACCATATACCTAGTAACTGGCGATGCAGTTTATATTTTAAGGAGTCATACATATTTACATGTTTGATTGCACACATAACCCGAAGACAAAACTTCAGCTGGACTCTCATCACTTTTTTTGGTTTACATGGCCGTGTTCACACAGTAGAAGTTGTCATCAATCAGTTCTGGATTTTTACCTTCAAATAGCAACCATTCTGAATGATAAAGTAGCCAGCAATTCTGAGTCAACACAGATGCTGGGAAAATGTGTTGGTTAGTGGAGCCAATAGTGTAAAATTCATGTGGAGTATGTTTACTCTGCTTCACTTTCTTCTTCTTCCCTCAGCTTGAATCTGAAACATCAAACATGTATCCAGCAGTCGTTTGCCTAAAATGTCTTCAGAACATTTGATAATAATAATAACAATAATTAGCAACGTTATTATTATGTAAAATCTGCAGTGTCCAAGAGCTTAGAATAAACAACATCCTGCTAAGATTCTTTAAAGAAGAATTAATTAAGTTGTAAAATTTTCACCGGAAAATCCGACTCGCACAATAAACCGCATATTTATCTTCATCACAACATTAGCATGGTGTAAACTGTAATAAATGGCAACCCCAAAGGTTTACACACAAGCGAAAAAAAAAAAACCTTGAGGTATTTCACAAATCAACTAAAGCACTTTACATCATTGATGAACCTGATGGATATGGAGCTAAATCGGGGCCAGTATTATTTGAAACCTAAATAAAATATTTTGAAAAAAATATTAATGTTTGGCCGAAAATTTCCATTTCAGAACTATTTTTTCAGTTTCAAATCTTTTTTTCAGTTTCAAAACTTTTTTTTTTTAGTTTCAAAACTTTTCTTTCAGTTTCAAACCATTTTTTTCCGTTTACGAACCTCCAAGTTTCAGCTTCAAAACTTTTGGCCCCCTTGTGGCGCGTTGGGGCGGGGCTAGCACGAGGACCAATCAATATCAATGAGGATGGTATCCTCAGTTGCGATGCCTTCACTGACTCTGAGAACTGTAACAATTCCCAAGACGGGTGTTTAAAGCAGAGTTTTATCCCGTATAAACCGCATGACCAAAACACCGTTCTGGCCCGTTCAAAGCGCCACTTTATTGAGTTAAATACAGGCGAAGAAAACTTTCTTTTGCTGGAATAAAATCTCTCCGTGGTGGGTCGCACTTAATAAGCTTAATAAGAACACTATGTTAAAACTGCGTAGAACCAGTTAACATTTTGCATATGATGCTTTTCCACTGTTATAATTTTGATTGGTCCTCGTGTTAGCCCCGCCTCAACGCGCCACAACGGGGTCAAAAGTTTTGAAGCTGAAACTTGGACATTTGAAACTGAAAAAAAAGTTTTGAAACTGAAAAAAAGATTTGAATCTGAAAAAATAGTTTTGAAATTGAAATTTTGAGTTTTGGAAACCTATTTTTTCGGCCAAACATTAATATTTTTTTCAAAATATTTTATTTCGGTTTCAAATAATATTGGCCCCGATTTAGCTCCATAGATGGACCCCTTCCAGTAAACCCTTGTTTACACTGATCGGTCAGGTCTGGTATTTAGAGCATTCCCATTAAAAAATAGACCCATTAAACAACACCGAACCGCACCTCGTGGGGGGGGTCCCCCATCAGTTTTAGATTCCATTGAAAAGTGAAATGGAACAGTTGGGGCGGAGCCGCCGTAGCCACACATTGATTGGCAGAAGGTGAGGACATTAGAAGGCAGCAAATTCCTGTTGTACACAATGTACCAGAAGTAAAGCAGAGTAAAAATGAGCAACTATATGACCTCACCACAATGACTCAATAACACGCTAGCATTCTACACCACACATGCTCCATGAAAACAAACCCCTCAGTGAAAGCGAGGCTTAATTGAGTGGAAACACTCGGCCGAATTAACTAGACCGTACTGTACCACTCTTTACCGTACCAGACTGCTGAGTGAAAATGAGGCTTAATTGACCAGTCAGATTGTTCTTAATTCAAACCTGAAAGGAAACATTCTAGTGTTAAGATGACATTGTTTGTTCCTATGTTATTTTTGTTGAAATTATATTTACCTTATCAAACAAACGTTGCAAAACACCTATTAGGTAATATTAGCATATATTAGGTTGAGCGCAGCTAAATAAGACACTGTCACTGTTACCTTAATGAAAGAGTTTAAATAACTATACATTTTAATGTTTTTTTAAGCAAAACTAATCAAACTTTACAGGAAAAGTCTGATATGAGTCATGTTTTGTACTCCTCAGGTGGTGAACAAACCGCTCTGCTGACATGCTGTAGCTGAATGATGTAGGCAGCTACATGTCCTGTGACAGTCAGAGCTGGAACATGAAGCCGTTTCACAATTGTCTATTAAAATGACATTGCTTTTCCATTTCTTTTGCCTGTGTTAATGCGTCTTTCTTCATTTTCTGGTTGACCAAGCCCAGTAATCACCGTGTCTCATCACAGCATTGCCCTCTTCTTTTCTGGTGCAGCACACCAGCACAGCCGACCCAAATTAAACAAAGACTCATCACAATAAAGCTCGGCATAAACATCATGCTTTTGTGCTTGACTCTATTATTGCCCCATCCTTTTTGCATAGAAATGAAATTACAAGCGGTGGATTATGACAGGCATCACTTTGTGTGCGTTATCTTCTTCAGCTTGTATCTGCGGAAAATGCAAAAATCACACCCACAGGGTCAGGTTAAATGATTCATGTGAGATGTCATAACAATCTTTGTGAAACTGTAATTAAATTTAGATTGATAGATCGAGTCCATTTTCATGGTACATCTCAAACAAATTTGACTGGATACCATTTTAAAGCAGTAACGTCAGGCACAAATTCAGTCGTCTGTTCCCATACAGAATACTAAGCAAACAGTTCTGCTCGACGGAGAATAAACTGGATACAATCTGATCCACTGAAGATCTTTTAGGTCTTTTCTGGCCAAATGTCCTATATTAGTACCAATCAGGAGCAAAAATAAAAAGAATTAACAGAAATTTGAGATTTGCCTATGCTCCTACCATCCGTGACAATGCATGTTCAAGATCAGCGGTCTTGTGATGGAGCGTCCACCCTGAGACTAGAAGGTCGTGAGTTCAAATCCAAGCTGAGTCACATCGAAGACTAAAAATGGGACCCAGTGCTTCCCTGTCTGACACTCAGCATTAAGTATGGGACAAATAATGAGGCTTTAATGTGTGTTTTGAGCTTCGTGTTCAAAACTGTTGTGTTCACACGTCCCTACGCAGGTTTTTATGACCATTTCGGGTTCTACATACAAATCATCACCTGCAAGCTAAATCAAGTCAAACTTTGACCGATCAGGTTCTTGAATTTGGTGGTGATGTACAGATGGCATTCCTTTTCCGATGGAAAACTGATTGCCAAGGAGAAATTAATAAATGCGGTTTGTGCCCGACACTACTACATGACACCCGAGTTTTCTCTAATCAGAATAGAGCTGTGAAAGAAAAATCCTGGAGCTCCAACATGACACTCCAAGCCTTTCCAACTGTTCATGGAAGACACGCAAGTAAACAGTAGAAAGAGGAAAAAGCCCCTCCCTGCTCGTCAAGTGTGAATACTGTTGGCTAAAGGTGCATTCAAGAACCTGCTATTGTGCGTTCTTGAATGCACTTTACACACCCACTCGACAGAATAGAGTTCCAGTCGACATGATAAAGGACCATCAGTGGATCTAAAGAGATAGAGCCACGCTTAAACACTCCGATTAAGAGAGTGACAGGGACCTATGACGCTCTAATTCAATGGAGTACTCCGTAAAAAACACTTCATTCTCAACAATGTCACTTGGCTCATCTGTGCGATACATCCTGCCGTTAAGCTTTACACTTCATACAACTTTAAAGCGAGAGCAGCATCGCAGGGGCCGTGCAGTCATAAATTTTGCAGTGCGATAAAACGAGAAAAAAAAGATCAAAACACACCTCTGCTCGCTCATTTAGTTTTAAGTTTTTTTAACAGCCATGATTATCAGCAGAAAACCCAAGCGTTTTTAAAAGAACCCCTCAGCGCTCGTGGTCTAAGCGCATTACCGACAGCTAGTGAATGATACATATATCTGAATTTCTGAGCATCCTTTCATTTTTCTTTCTTTTTCAAAGGGGATCACTGGGATTCGGTTTGCTGAACATCAGAGGTGCTACATCAGGACCCAAACGAAGAAACTACCCACACTGGCAGAAGTGGAGACTGAGGACGGAGAGTTTCTGGTACAGTATGCCTCAACGCTCTGCTATATGTACGCTGGACTCTCTGTAGTCTTCCAGAAGCTGTCATGCATGTTGTTGAGATAACCAGAGAGGAGCCCTGTGAGCACCACATAAATCCTCAGCCTGTCCATCTCGTCATATCTCCCTACACTTCTTACCGAGGAATAAACTAGAGTTTGTGGTGCCTGTGAAACTGCCAGAAAGCTACCCACAAACCCATACCCTCTTTGTGGCTCACATCAAATGGTGTTTGCTGTCAATCTTGAGCCAATATTAATTTTTAATCATCTCCTCCAAAGGCTCTACCCAAATAGCCTAAAGGGGGAGCGGTGCTGGAGAGGTCTGAGTGAGAGGTAAACCATTAAAATGGTATATTTTTCTTAAGAAATTTTCTTTTTTTTCCAGCCTTTGTAAAATTTAAGAGGCTCCCACTCCAAGTTTAGGTTTATTCGTTTGACTTCTCTGGGTTTTCATAGTCGAGTGTGAACTTAAGAACAAGAAATGGAAGAAATTCAGTCAATCAAAATTCCAATTTTTCTGTGTCACACTGCAATTCACAGAGTCTGCCGCGTGTTCAAAGAGAAAATCCTTTTCTTAGAGTTTCCAACTACTAGCTTGCTCTCATTTGCATTTCACATTGCTGCTGAGAAGAAGTGTCTGGCAAATATCTGTCGCAGTTGCCACTCCGTTCCAAAGGGACAAAATAGAACAATTGTTATTGCAGCCTTAATTTTTATGCACATACGCAGAAAAAACAATTGTTTTTTGTTTTTTTGTTTTCTTAACTCCACAAGATTTCATTTCCAGGGTTGGATAATTGCGCTGGCAGCACCATATCCACACCATCTTTGTCTTCTTTTCTGCGCCGTGAGGCCTAATTGGCAAAATTTGCAGCCTCAAAGTGAGTCATTGAAGGCCAGCAAAGTGACTGAGGTTCACTCTAACATTAGCTGAGGTCTTTGGATTTTACCCAACAAAAACAGTTTTGAAGTTGTTCTCATTTAGTTGCTCCCACTGCCTTCAAATTTGCCACCTAACAAGAACCCCTTAATTTTTTTTGCCATGACAATAAAGTAACAACAATGAAATAAGAGCGATGCACAAATAACTATATTTATCTAATGGTTTATGGCAAAAGCTTTGTAAAAACAAGAGTGCAATTTTAGTTCATATGTAAAGCTTTTTGACTGTTGGGTCTTAAAGCTGCCATGACAATAGTGATCCAGCACACATATTCAAGAAAAAAAAAACTCAAATATAAGATGGACACCTTATGAAAACTAAATTTTCTGCTACTGATGGAATATCCCAGGCTGAAAATGTTACCTCAACATGCTACAGTTGCTTTTTTTTGGCGCAAAAAATGAAAGATTAGCAGCAGGAGGATGGCACTCTAAAGCCTCGTTTTCACTGAGCAGTACGGTACTTGACCTCATCTGGTATGAGGTCAAATCAGGATCAGTTTAGAGTTAGTTTAAATTTGCTGGGGGTAAAAAAAAAATCAGACACGTACACATACATCGGAGGAGGGATGACACAGGAAAGCGATTGCTGCTGTTTATTCTGTTGCAAAATTCTCCATTTGTTAACTAAAGGAGAAACTATTTTTTCTCTGCACAATTTTGCAGTTCCATGGTGCTAAAACTGAGACTCTTGGCCACCTATAGCAAAACTCTTTTATTTCAAAGCTAAACCAACACAGGCTAAAGTCATTATCTATCCAGAGGAGACTGGTGACCTAGATTTTACAGATGATTACTCAGAGCATTTTAATATTCACTCATAAGTTCTTAAGCAGGGTGACTTTAACAGAGTTAGCTTTTTCTTTAAGCTCGATGGTTCTGCATGGCAACAGTTCTGCCATCGCTTAAAAACATCCACATGCCTGTTGCTAATAGAAACACTGTGTATAATCTGTCTGTTGGAGCTTAAAGGTCCACCTTAAGTCACAGGGAGGATGGCAGATGCCAATCTGTCGGATGTTCTCTCGTCTGTGAAAGCAACACTAATAAAAGCTTGCATGGGGAACTTCAAACTTCAGTGCAGCTCTCTCAGGAGATGATGTAAACAGAGGGCTACCAGAGTGTTTGTATTTGTGTACTTAACATGTTTTACAAGTCAACAAGATTTAGCACAAATGTCATTTACATATTTTTAAATGGAAATCTCAGTTTTACATCAGATCTTTACTGCCTTTTTTGGCACAAAAGAATTTTCTGCAAAACATAAAGCCTTATTTTATTTTTTTATTTTTTTAAAGTGCACCTTATATTTCAGAATGCCTTTGATAGGAATTAATTCTGGTTGTGCTTACAGGTGTTGCAGCAATTTTGAGAGGTTAATATACGAATTTGTCTCTGTCAAAATTGAGTTACTATAGTTAGAGTAAAATTTATGTCAGCAGTATCAGTCTTTTTTTTTAATAAAAACAAAAAAATGTAAACGCCATCTCCTTATTTTGACTCATGGTGGCCTGGATCACTGTATAGCAACCTATGCTATATGGAGCTAGTGATTTCTACTGTAGCAAACTCTGTTGTAGCGTGCTAGCGAAGTCCACTCTAGCGATCTAGTTAGCTCCGTTGTTGACTGGACGGCTGGAAAGTGTAGCGAGCTAACCCACTGAGTGCCCATTTAAGCCAATGAGGGCAAACACAGGTGGGGCCACCACAGAAACTGTAGACAAACCAATTCAGGGTCCACGTTTTTTGCTCACTTTTAAACCATAAGGGGCCCATCTGGCCTCGCTGGCTGGGAAATTTAAAGTTAAAGTTAAACTTTAGCTATCACAAAGTCTATAAAAATAGATTAGTCATTGATGATGCCACTTATTACCACAATTCCCCTATAGTACAGAAAATACAGTAAATAATTTGGTACCAGACCATGTTTTTTTTTCTAAAGAAATGAACAAACAAAGAAGGAAATATAGTAGAAAAGTTCTGACAAATGTACTTTTACATGTCAATTCATCTTTTTTGCTCCAAAACAAAATGACTGAATATTACCTGCCCCATTGTTATCAACATCATCCTGTCAAACAGAAAGAAAAGAACATGTGTCCATCCTTCTGTCCTGTGAATTATCTGCTGGATGTAAACAACTTTAGGTATCTTTTCAGAATTAAAAAAAAAGAAAAGAAAGAAATTAAATAAGTTCTCCTGTTGACAATAAAAAGGGAGAGAACGTTAAAGAAACAAGGCACTTCTTTTGATTTGATCTCTCTTTGATCCCTTTGGCCAGTTTTCACATCAATTGTTTGAGATATTTTATGTTTTTTTGATGCTGAGGAGTTAGCTTCCTCTGTGTTCATGAAGAAACAAATGCAACTTCCTCCTGGTGCACTGCCGCAGACTTTAGCTCTAAGTCAAAGCTATCAGGAGTCTAAATAAAACTTCAGTGACCTGAAGAAGAGATTTTCAAAGCTCGGGGTTCAGTGTTGGGTTCTTGGCATCACATAATTTCACAGATATCTGCAAGTGTCGAGCCAATCCCTCCAGGACATTCCACTTTACATTTACATGATCTAGGAAATTCTACATAAACATCCAGCTTGGAGAGATGTTCAAAAACTTTGTGGGATGAACCAACTTACATTCTGGTGAGTGTTCACGGTTTGCACGGTGACCCCCTGCTGCTGCTACTGCAGCATAAGTTTGAGCGTGAGAGGGAAAGAACTGAACTAGGCCCAGGTGCCCAGAGCTGCAACCTCGCAGCAGCAGGCTACGTTTTGGTTTCTCTGTTTCAAAAAATACTTTTCACCGCCTGCTCCACATGTCTTTGACTGGTGTGTGTTTATTTTTGCATGCCTTGACAGAGAAACAGAGAGAGAGCAACAAGATTCTTAGCTGTGTAGCAGAGGCGAAGGCAAGGAGATGTCTGCAAGGACCAGGAGAATCTGGAAAAGATACCAGGAAGAGGAGCACGTAACCTGTCAGCTCAGCAGGAACTGCGGTGTTCTAAGTTGCCTTACTGTAGACGAGGTTATTATAGGAAATCTAGTGCAAAAACAAACTTTTGGTCATATTTGTTGCTTCCGTTGTTCTAGTAAAAAAGAAAAAAGTCAAAAAACATAAACAACTAAATATATCATTACCAAAATAAAGGTAAGGGAAATCACATAAGTGAATAAAATGGCAAACATACTGCAAATAACCCGTTGTAGTTATCTAGGTATGACAAAGACTTCAGAAAATGTAAGGAAATAACTGTTTTGTATTTTGTGCTGCATTGCAGAAATTGATGTCAGAAGCTTTCTGCAAAACTGAATGGAATTATAAAAATGTTCAGAAATTCGTTGTATTAAAAGAGATTGTATTAATATTAGATTTAATGTGACACCATTCTTTAAAGTCCCCCATGACCTTTAAAAAAAATGTTCCCATTAGTGTTTTAATTGTGATTATGAAGTTTTTAACCAAAATCCCAGAACCTAAACATCTTAAATGGCCATTTTCATGTTGATCTGAAGCCTTTGTTCCCAGAATCTTCTCTAAGGGGGCGTGGCTTTTGGAGCCGAGCTGTGCAGCTCCGCCCCTGATCCCCCTGTTTGATTATCATAGCTCTGTGTCTCGCTGCTGCTACATAAAAATGTCAAGCAATATCAGTAATGTCCAGCCGAATCGTTTTGAGCTGGATGTCAGCTCAGACGAGGAAGTGAAAACGTTGATGAATCGAACTTCCTCCAAAATCCTGATTCTTTCTCCTTCCAGTTCACCAAAGACTTTTTCAGTTAATTATCAAATGTTTATTGACCAATATATTCAATGTATTGGTTTTCTCAGAGCAAAGTCCTTGGGAAAATAATGAAAGCTAACATCAAAATTCTCTTTCATTGATTTACAATTCTTTCCAACTGCGGTCAAATGAGCCGCCGTTCACATTTCCGTGGTCACATCAGGAAGCTCCGTGGAGTCTGGTGGAGATTTTCCAGCATTCTCAGCCCTGCCATCAAAAGTATTGTATGATACACAGAAAATCCACTGATGGCTGATTTGACCATGGAAATGTGAACAGTGGCTCATTTGACTGCATTCAATGGGAAGACACCATATTCTCTACCCGCATCACCTGAACTAGACACGCTAGCTGGACCAGATGAGGGGTTTAGTGCATGTGCAGCAGAGCTGTTGTTATTTAAACAAGGCTCATTGATTCAAACAGAACCTGTCTGCGATAGTTAGTTTCACACAGATTTAAAAGGAGAAATACTAAGAAATGCAAAACCAAAATGATTTCTTGTTACATTTGTTCTCTTTCATAAGAAAAATGCCACACATACATGTTGAAAACCAAAAAAAAAAACATAATTTTCATCGGAGGGGGACTTTAAATCAGCAGCACTGCCAAGATAAAAGTGTATTAGAAAAGAGCAACAGAGGATGAAGTGATGCATTGATTAGGTAAATCAAATGTGGGATACAACAGAGATCAATCATAGGCTTCATTTTTTAATCCCTTTTGTTGATATCATCCAGGGGCAGAGAATCAATATGTTACATACATGTGGGTATTTACGTGTGTACATAATTGTGTGCGCAAACATGCATTTGGACACGCATAAATCCACCCAATTAATCTATTTTAAGGTCATGGGGTTATCCCACCCTGAGTGTCTGAGAGTCTCCTTAACCAATGGATGGATGGATGGATGGATGGACGGATGGATGGATGGATGGATGGATGGATGGATGGATGGATGGATGGATGGATGGATGGATGGATCACATTTGCTGTTTTCAAAGTTTTTTGACGTTTATTTTTCCAGAGTTGAATGTGTCATTGATGAGTGAAAACTATCAAGAAGAAACCATAAAACTTTCTTTTATGAAAAAATGTTGAAAAATGGAATGAAGTCTGGGAAGGCCCCATGCCTGCCTTTGCCTTAAGCCCCAAAATGACTGAATTCAACCCCTGTTGACACCCCCAGTAAATAGTGCCGTAGGCCACCACCTATAAGAAAGAGTGTTGTGACGTGAAAGTGTGGATGTAAATCAAATCTGAAGAGGTTGCAGGGGTTTTGTCTGTCTCTCCTGCAACTGCAGCTCTCCATGCTGGATTCATGCACGCATTTTTCATTTTTAGCTTAACTGTCTTTCTTTCATGGTTTTTGATTTTATTAACTGTGATGCAGTATCAGGAAACCACAACATAAAAAACAAACCAGGATGTCCTGGAAATGACTGACTGTAGAAGCATAAGTCATCAAATCGGACGTCTGGTTTGGTTTGAGTGGCCCTGTCATGACCTCCTTTAAATCTGGCCTCCTTTTTTTTTTTTTGACCACCATTTTGTTTTGTTGGTTTTTTTTCTACTGGTATAATGTGCTGAGTGAATGGAACCATAGCTATTTCCCATTATATTTTGAAAACTGAATGAATTCCATGTAAATACAAGCATCACAAAACAAGTTTGTCTGAGAAAGCTGATAGAAAGTATTTTTTAAATACCTTTGTAATCAAAACGTGCCCACTGTTTGCTGGTGATGACAGATTGTCTTGATTCAGCAGCAGCATGGTCCACTGTGTTCCTGAATGCATCAAACCCACCAGTAACAGATGGTTCTGTACATACAAAAGAAATCCTTCTTTCAATTTGAGCTTGATCATCAACTATGAGAGAGAATGTAATAAAAAAGAATCCAGGAATTCCCTTTGTAGGACTTTTAAAGAATTTAATTAAGTAGTTATCTCCAACAAACAAGCAAGAATGTGGTCCCTCAAAGACTTGTTACTTCTTATTTAAGAAGTTCTTCTATTCTCCACCTGTTACCTGTACTAATGTCACCAGTTTGAACTAGTTCTCTGTGTACCTGTCCACATCCTTAAACAGTCATACCGTAACATCCCCACCAATACCAAAGAGCTGTCGAAGAACACCATAGGACTAGTAGACCTGAACAAGACTGGAATGAATCTTCTATTGGGAAGCAGCTTGGAGAGAAGAGGAGATTGGGAGAATGCCATGTGGTCAGATGAGACCAAAATAGAATTAATTGGTAGAAACGCCATTCACACCCTACCTACTGTAATGCATGGTGGAGGAAACATTATGTTTTGGGGATAATTTTCCACAAAGGAGACAAGATGACTGATTCTTATTAATGAGATTGTAGTTAGATTATGGACAAAAACCTCCTTTCATCAATGAATCATAGAAGATGAAACATGACTGGATGGTCCAGCATGATAATGATCGCAAACACGTCGCCTGAGTAACAAAGGAGTGGCTGCATAAAAACCATGTCAAGGTTCTGGAATGGCCTAGCCAGTCTCCAGATCTTAATAAATAAGAGACTCTATGTAAGCAACAGCCCCAAAACATCAAAGCTCTTGAGGAGATCTACCAAAAGAAAAGACCAAAATAGCAGCTTAACCCTTCCGCTCTCTTTGGGGTCCAGATGGTTCCAACCACATATTGTTATGCGATTTCTTCCATGACAAATGTGGACAAAGAGGACAGGATTTTATGTCTGCCATGGACATGAATGAAACTCAAAAATTAGTTTAAAAAAAAAGTTCAGCGCACTGTCTTGTGGGGTCCAGATGACCCTACTTTTAATGTAAACAAGCTAAGGAGAACGGAAGGGTTAAGTGCAAACCTGGCAAAGACTTACAAGAAACTTTTGACCTCTGTCATTGACAACCAAGATTACATGACAAAGTAGCGATATGAACTTTTGTTATTGACAAAATACTCCTTTTCTGCATCCTTTCACAAATTAATTATTTAAAAAGCACAATGTGGAAGCTCCTGGATTAATTTTTTAACATTGTTTCTTACAGTTGAAGTGTTTCAACACTTCTTTAAGGGGAAATCTGTGAGTGAAAACAAGCCTATTTCGAACAACTGTATTTTATTGCATTTTTTTAAGATGTAACATGTTCAAATTAGGTTTACAGGGAATCCTAAACATCTTCTGACAAACCAGAATACCCTTAACTCAAAAGAATGTAACAGATAAATAGATCCTCAGGCTTCAGAGCTCCTGCATGTTGTTTAAAGCCTGAGTGACCCACTCCAAACTGTAACTGAATCAGCCCTTCACACACATGCAGATCATGTATGTACTGTATGTATTTGCAGGAAAAAATATTCCATTAACATGAACACAGTACTGTCAGTTCATGTGTCATTTCCTGTGATGGCATGTTTATAGGAGGAAGAGATGTTGGTCCCGCCTACTTTAAAATAAAAAAGAGTGTAATGAGAAAGGTGAGGAAGTTAAACATTGTTATGAGATCAGCAAAAAAGAGACAGAGTGAAGAAAACCAGGATCATCAGCACATATTTTACTGTGATACCAGAACAAGACATCCAGCTGCAATATAACATCTAATAGTGCTATATTTTTTGGACTCTCAAAAGCCTTAATTTTACTTTAAAAACTACAGTGCCCCTTGTAGTCTAAAGCGCCTTTTAAATGATTGTGTTTACTGATGTCAGAGTGGTTTCAAGTTGCAGGAGGGGGCCAGATACAGCGGCTGCGGCTCTGGACACGTGCCGGGCCTTTCTCACAGATCCTCCTAGCTGTGGCTTCTGCCGGGGGTCCCCCATCTGGGCAGGTTCCAACAGCTCACTTAAAACTGGTGTGGACCAGGGGAATCAATTAAAACAAAGCATCACAAGGGCCCACAGCGGGTGCTGACCATGGTGCTGAAGCTATGTGACTTCTGCCCCGCGCTCTAAAGGAGTGATCCCCAAACTTTTTCCGGTTTAAATTAGAAAAAGCTTCATGGACCAGTCCGAACGCGGCTGAAGTTGGTATTTTTAAGCTTCCAGTTTTTTAAACTTTATTTTCAAAATAAATACTACTACAAGAAACTTAGTTTAGAAAAGTCTAAAAACATAAATAAATATGTTTGGCAGATGATTGAGATTCAATGAAATATGAACTATGTGGTTTTTAAAAAAAATATTTTTATTCAATGATTTATATTGTCAAACCAGTGGACAAATGAACGTCACTGGCACAAGATTGGAACTCAGGTCCTGGTAAATGTGAGAAAGAAAACAGGTACAATATGACACAATTTACAATACTATATAGGATTAGGACTGCTGTAGTATTAATACTAATGATATTTCTTTTACATTTGTCTTAAAATTTAGCTTAAAAACTCATTGTATATAACTTGGTCCATATTTTTCTGCCGTGTAGTGCGTCATCATTCCACTAGAGGCAGTAGAAGGACTTTTCCTGCTCGTTTCAACATGGCTGCTTACATCTCAAAAACACTTTTGGCAGGAAAAGTTTTGCTAATTTTCAGAACTTAATGCTGAGAATAACTCATCTATTGTTTTTGTTTTTTATACGACAACTTGCTGTATTGAAAAGACTGCACAATTTTTGATAGTTAACTATTTATATTACTGTTACATCATGTTTAAAATGTACGAATCAAATGTTCAATTTTCCTGAATGTGTCAACATTTTTGCCTCTTAAACTAAATTGTTGTGGGCAAAACTTTACCAAATCTCCTAACAGATTTACATCTCTTAAAAAATAGTATTACAAATAAATTATTTTGTTGGTTTCATCAAAAGGTTAAAAAAAACATCTTAATTCCAAAAAATGTAGGAGATCTGTCCATTCTTTGATGTAGTGGGCGTTACAGGGTTGAATAATGATTGGAGAGTTAAACTGTGACCAGATTCTGGCCTCACGTCCAGAGTAGCCGCTGATCCCTGGGAGACTCCTCTGACATCTCACCAGTTCGTCCCTACAAATGCTGAAACACATGAAGCACACATGGGGTTAAAGCCAAGCACTAATAGTTCCAAGCTTAACCCCGCCACAGGCTTTTAGCAAAAAAATAAAAATGCCTCAAAGCACCAACAGTGTCGTTTAGAGCTGAGGTGAAAAAACAAAGAAAAAACTGCAGAAAACTGCAAGCGGCTGATAAGGAAATGCAGCTCCTACGAGGGTGAACCAGGTGACAAACAGGAATTGTTTGCCAGGATTTTTTTTCCTTCTCTTTTCAATTTACGTTTTTGAGTGAATGTCTGAGGGAGTAATCCCTGAGCTTCATTCACGTTCTCCCAGTTTGACACAGAAATCACCATCTGCCTCTCTCACACCCTTTAACATTGTCAGTGGAAGCTGCTCGGTCCATTAAGCAGCCACTTAATATGGATGACCAAAGCTCACCCGGCAACCCCAAACCTCCCACTCAGACAACAACTGCAAACAGAAAGAGAGCAGAAAAACCTCACATGACTGCAGAGGATGTGAACACACCACAGTCCCGCAGCGCACACCGTGTGCTCGTCCCCATTCATCTGCACCAACTTTAACAAATGAAAACGTGGCCAGTGAGACTCCAGCAGCTTTTTTTTAATTTATTGAAAGAATTTAATTAACTGAAAAATTCTCACCTGGAATTATTCAGTTTCGGTGGTCAGTTAAACACAAATCAAACAAATTCACACAACTAAAAAACAATCCAGAAAATGATACTTTCTGTTTGTTTTGACAAATAGATTTTTTGAGCATAAGACTAAAATAATAACAGCAAATATTTGAAAAACAGAAAATTATAGTTAATACATGTTTAGTTTGTTTTTTTTTTGTACCTTAGAAAGGCCAAATCTCTCTGAGGCCATGCCTAGTTTAATAAAAATTCTTAGTATGAAATGTCTTAGTGAGTAGAACTTTTTTCTTGCCCCATAAACAGATTTTTTCCTCTTCTTTGATTTGACAATATTTTAAGGAATCTAAATTAAGTGTTGGATATGGAGGGAATGCAGGATTTCTTAAAGTCGGGGATAGCGCCTTCTGTCACCAAGCCCCTACGTTATGGACCAAACTCCCAGCTCATTTAAGAGGCCAGCACAGTGTCTACATTGAAAGTTGGGCTGAATATTTAAAATATTGCTCCTCTACTTCAATCAAGTTTGGAGGAATAATGATAAATTATATATTTCTCCAACATGTGCTATAAATATGTAGTTTCTCTATTATTTGCAATTATTATCACCTGCTATGTGTGCCATTCTGCACGAAACTTCCAACTATTTGAATTAAATTCCAATAATAATTAGTTGTTAGAAGACTGCTAGAAGTTAGAGGCTGGGGAAAGTATGGTGCACTGGGGTTCTGTCCTCTATTTTCATCTACTTCCTCAGTCCTCTAGTCTTTATTATTTATTTTTCAATTAGTTTTTCATGCCTCTGTTGGCGCAGTGTGATTCATGTGTTGTCCTTCTTTCTCATTCCCATCCGGGGAGAGCGGGAGAGATATCAGTTTCCAGGTGGCTCGTCTGTGCTCCTGTTCCTGGCAGTGGACCTCGTCACCGGCTCGTTTCAGGTTTTGGAGTGAGAGGGATTCCAGGTGGCACATCAGAGTTCCTGTTCTTGGCCGTTGACCTTACATCTCCCGCTTTCCCCCGGCCCATCTGGATGAAGCTCATCTGCTACACTATTCAAACATGTAGTTGTAGAGTTAGATAAGCTAATTCTTATTAACAATCTTGGTCTGTCCGTCCTGGGAGAGGATCCCTCCTTCACGTGGACATCCCTGAGTTTTCTTATTTTTTCCCAAATTAGTTTTTTTTTTTTTTTAGGAGTTTATATTTTATGACTGACTTTTTGTCTTTGTACAGTTATCAGTAATCCCACTGAGACGATTGCATCGTGATTTTGGGCTATATAAATAAAACTGAGCTTAATTGAACTGATTTGGTATAAAATACAAATATGGTTGCTCAGATTGAGAAAAACAAGAAAAAAACTGCAATGTTGGTAATAGGGTGGACATGGTGCCGAGCAGTCAACCTTTGATTTGAAGATTGCAGTGTCGGTTCCCACCCTATCATGTGTTGAAGTTACTCCAGGTGGTTATAGGCTGGAGCCTGTGTTCGACAGTAGTGTGTGAATGGGACTGTGACTGTAAAGCGCTTTGGGCCTTATAAGAAGGTAGCAAGTATGCGCCATTTATTATTTGTTCCTTGTTGATGATTTTATGCATCCGTTTTTTGAGGAAATTAACGAGTATTTGTCAGGTTAAATAAAAAAAGGTCATGACCTTGTAGCCCTACAGTTTTTATTTTATTTTATGCAAGTTGATTACTGGCTCATTTTTTTTTCTCTAAAAAAACTAAACAGGAAGTTCAATACCTTTTTTCTCTAACAACCCAAGTGATCTTTTGAGAATATTTTTGGTAACTTGTTTCAGATTTTTACTCATCTTCAATTAATACTCTTACATATAAATTACAAGGCTAAATTTCATGGATTTTGATGTAGGGTTACACCTTTACAAAGTGGACTTGTTTAAGAGATGTTTTAAAAACGTCTCTCCAAAGATCATTTTGGTGTCCTTATGCCTGAGCTTTTTGATCAGAAAAAAAAAAAAAATCAATAGTTTTATTTCTCATTCACAAGCAGATACAAGTACGACTCTCCAGCTCCATCTTCTTATGGGTATCCATGGTAACCTTCTGTTCCAAAGCAACCGAGAGGATGATGACGACCAAAATTCTGAACTCCATACTCTGAGATGAATAGATGAAGAACCAATGGGAATCGTCATCATTCCTCTTTGATCTTTTATTTACTCAACTTCTGCTTGATAACCCCTGGAAGTGTAGTCATCTTTAACTGAAGTGTTTAATTTTCTAGCAGAGAACGGTTAAGAAAAACGATGTGTCGCAACACATTTAAGAGGTTCAGAATCCGAGATCTCAACAGCTATCAGGCCGTTTTCTATTCATCCAGCAGCAAAAACCAGACAAAGCAAACCTGAAAACCATAGTCTGATTTATTTAAGAGCTAACAGCTGTAGCTGTTGATTTGATTACACGCTTGGCACGCAGGATGCGCACGTTTTACCTGGGAGAAAAGAGTGTCGGGATGAAGCATGTGCAAGCTCACGAGTACGCTGGTGAAAGAATTTTTTTTTTTGATCTCTCACAAACATAACACCCTTTTAAACAATGCGTCATGTCGACATTGTTTTCTTCCCCGAGGACACAACGGCAAGAGAGGGTAAATTCGTTAACTGCAGCACAACTGGTGTATAATTAAGTTGTGCACTGTAGGCAAAAAGCATACATACAACAGAAGCGGGCCCCGGAAAACAAATTACCATCATTCCCGAGGTCCAGCTCTCGATAAAAAGTTGCTGGTGTCATTATAATATATCATTTGTCAATGGAAAAATGGAAAAGCCTTTCAAGTGTGTAAACTGGCAGGCTGTAATCATGTTGTCTTTGTGCTTGTCAACTGGCATTTAGAAATCTGTGCCCCATGCTAAAACGTTGACCTTTACCACCGCCACCCCAGGCGCTCCGTCTTTTGCGAGTTATTGGAGTCGTTCCTCAGCTGTGAAGTCAAAGTCGTGTTGCGAGCCCCATGTCCTGACCTCCATTTGCTTTCCAGAGAAGGCTGGGTTAAGAGGTTCAATTAGGAAGTACCGTTTGCATTGCTTGAGTTCGGAGTTTTCTTTCCCGCACCCCCCTTTGGCCACGCCCCGCTCCGTGGGTCCTCCGAGTCATCATTAGTCCGTTGCTGGAAAGTGAAGGGAAAGTGTGTCCCGGACACCAAATTCGTAGGTCACGGAGATGTCACCCCGCAGAAAAAAATAAGACAGAATCGCTGAGAGCAAAAAGTCTAACTCAAGCAAGAGTGACAGGGGCAAAACATGAGGGAGGGGCCAAAGCCTCAAATAAATGAGTCCTGCTCCTGCTATAGCCCCAGGATTCCACATCAGGCTTAACTAATGTGCAATTAAGCTGCAGACTGGAAGAAAATCACCTTGTAAAAACATTTGTCAAGTGAACAGTTTTCTGTTCTGGGCCACTAATTAACAAGAGAAAGGGAAGAGGGGTTTGTTTGTGTGTGTATTTACATATACATGAGGAAAATGAATACCAACACTTAAAGGGGGGGGGGATTACAAATCTTCTTCATATGTCTCTATTAGACACCACTGACAAGTAGGCTTATCATTAAGCAATAATAGTTTACTTTACAGCTCATGAACTACAGTATCAACAAATTAAGCGGTGCGTGCCAAGAGAGTCGCCGCGGTGTTAAGGGGGAGGGCAGAATGAGAGTACATGGCTTTATTGTGTCTGTCACGTTAAACGATATTACAGCCTCACTCAGTGTAACGAAGACCACTTCTGAAGTCATTTAAAAGTCAAATCATGGCCGTCTGTGAATTTCAATGGCGTGGAGTAGGGAAAAAAAAGCGAGCTGGAGGCTCGGGCGGGGGAGGGGGGACGAGGGCATCGGGGTGGCGGGAGTCAGGAAGTTGCTGTCCTCTCGGCGGACAGAGAGGTGATGGATGAAACTAAAAGGTTGAAAGTGCTGCGTGACTCGGGGGAGGAGAGTGAAAATGCAGGACTGTTCTTTGTGTGGGGTCCAGACGGCTTTGACACAGTGTAAGTGTATAAACAAAACACCTCTGATTCTCTGTGTGTGTGTGTGTGTTTAGCAGGTGGACGAGGCCGCTGATATGAAGGTGGAGGACTCCCGTGTGTGGGTTCCTGCTGAGGAGCCCATCGTTAACCCAGAATTTCTCCTCACATCCAAGATCTGGGAGATTTGCCAACATCTGCCCATCCACTGGATCCATCCCTCCCCCCTGACCGGTGAGTGCAGGGGGCAGCTCTGCCTCTAAACGCAGACTATTAACACTCTCGCTGGAGGGTATCCCCAAAGGCCGTACGCCGGTCCATGGAGAGAGGATGATTTACCAACCGTGTGAGCAGCTGGACCAGGGAGCTCTCTGAGCGCTGAGCAATACTAGTGGGAAGGATTGCAGTAGAATTTAAAATACTTTATTTATGCAAAAATATTGCAGCTACTGTAAGAATGATAAGGGAAACGGTTTCACTCTAAGCTTTTCCTTTGTAGAGTTACAAGCTGTTGACAACTGCGATTAAATGGTTAGGGATGGTATGATTCACTATCCACGCAATGCAGTTCAAACTTCAATTTTTTAGTCACGGTTTTTTGTTTCGGTGTAAAAGATTTGTGCATTACGAAACAGCAAAAAATTTGGAAAAATCCTTTTTTTTAATTTGCTATTAACCAAGTAACAATGAAGAAAAATCTTTCAGTTGACTCATACTAGAGCCTCATTATTGTTTGTAATGTGTCTCCATTTTGTTGAAACAAATACATTTACCTAATACTCTGTTGTAACCAAACAGGGCAGTTGGAGGCTGACTCAATTCTTAGCCCAGATTTCAAGCATGCCCAAAAGGGGGCGGGGCTAGTAGAGCCAGCAGAGGTGTGTCTTGGATCTATGGCTAGTTTTATGTAGCTGTAACACTAGAAGACCCTGTTCTTGCACTATTTACATCTTAGTTTTTAGAGATAATCCAATTTTAAGTATACCGTGACATCAATCATTTTCTAGGCTTTAATTTTAGCCATGTTTTACGAAAATCGGTTAAAAAATGAAGGAGCTAGCCTAACTTTGTGATTGATGCCTGCATGTCTTAAATTGAAACAACTGTTGACGCGACTCAATGCATAGCAATGGCGCCTAAGCACGCACATCTCTGTGTTTAGCAACGAATAGGCAAGAGCCAATCAAGCAAAATATTTCAGTGCTCAAGACGCTGCTTTTGCAATGCCCAACAGCGAGGTTGAGGGTTTGGAATCCGTGTCTGAGAGAGGTAAAATGCCACTAGCATCACAGCTAATAAAAGCCAATGCATAAAACAAACAATAACGAGTGAAATGCTCAATGCAAGTCTGTCACCACGACAGAATTGGGTGGATATAATGCCAATTGCACTCAACCTCTGTTTCCTAACTTCCAAGTCCACAGGAAAGTTGTGTACTCCAATAGACTTTTGATGAAGCACATTGAATACACCTGAGTACAAACCAGGCTAAAGCTAATGACCAACCGACCGTTACAGAATCAAAGATAGGCGGGGCTTTATTGTTGGAGCTGCACAGCATGATGACATGAAACTGCTGGGACTTACACCAGTTAACCAATCACAAAATTCAACTGCAATACCTCGTTTCGACCAGTAGGGGGCAACACACAGCCGGTTTTTGACCATATTTTTAAGAATGAAACAACTTTATTTTATTTTTCAAATATTTGGTAACAACCAACAGACAAAGCCCCAGTGTTAGTGTTTGGTGATCCTTTAAAGCATATGTCATGTCTGTGTTTGACGTCCGTCCCTTTGCAACGCACGCTTTACGCAATAATTCTATTTCCAGTCCAACGATTTAGCAACAAAAAGCTGGAGTAACGGGAAACAGGTCTGAGTTTAAAAAAAAAACTTCTGTGGTACGTTTGGATGTACCAAGACATACGATCATTGATGATACATAAGATGCCTTATATAAGGACTCAATGAGGAAGAAGAGGACACTGGAGGCAAAACAACACTCTCCATGCAATGCAAGGGATACAATCTGCAGATGGAATTTATAACTTGACAACCTTATAGGCCTACTACTGAAAAAATATTGGAATTAGGATTAGCAAGAATACGTTAAAAAAAGTTATCAGAGCAGGAATGTTTATTCTAGCAAGTAGAATGACTGAGTAATGGCTGTTAATTTCTCTATAGAAGTCGATGGGATTTTGGTTTCTTGGAATGAAAGGATACTTCCTGTTTGGAAATTGAGGATGGAGAGGTTACTCAATCCAGCTCTCATATACAGTCAATAAACAAGCACAATTATGTTTTTAAAATCTTAATTCACATTTTTTTCCCCGCAAGCCCTGAAAAAATAATTGATAAGTTCACCCTATTTTCAAAAACTGCTATATGGGTTTTTTGAAGAAATGAGCATGAAACATGAACACATGCTAAACAAGGCTGCAAAATACTGCTGAGGACGGTCATCATTGTGCAATCAGATTAAGTGCCAATGCAAACTACACCAAAATTAGAAATCACACGCTAATCTAGTGGCAACATCTGCACACAGATGGGAATTCCTTCTGACTCAATCAATCCATAACTGGAAAGTGGAGTTGCCATGGCGACTTATTAGAAAAATGCTTTAAGAATTGCATGGGATTGGGTTAGAAAAATCAGTGTAAGCATCAAATGAACATTTAATAGATGAAATGCAGATGAAGTGCAGGAGGAAATCAGCATTTAGAGGATGGAAATAAATGTTTGATCAGGTCTAGGGTTAGATTTTTATGAAAAATGTGATTTTGTAACATTGAAGTGTGAAATATAAAGCTGAGAGGAAGCTTAGACTCACACAACTCTGTTGGAAGAAAATCTGGCAACAGCTTATCCATGAAATACAGAAACAAAAGCTAAAACTTGTAATCATGAAGGGAAACATCTTTCTTGGTAAATGACAAGATAATAAATGTGTGATCTTTAGATTTCAGCAATAATTAGGTAATGCAAATCTAGTCTTTAGGCTTGATCATAATTATTCTAGTTGGAGGTGTGATAAGTATCCTATTTTTTATGCCTGTTTTCTGGAGTCAAGTCGCAAAAGGAAAAAAAACATAAAAAATAAGAAAAAAACCATGTATAAGTTGAAACATTAATTTAAAAAAAATGTGTAGAAGAGTAGATATATTTAATCTAGAAAAGCAAATCATATTAATGGTGTACATTGCAATTAAAGATTGAATATATGCAAGCTTCACTATTGTAACACAGAAATATGTTTATTTTATTAAAAAAATATGTATTTATTTAAAAAATGCGCCAGCCTGCCCGCCATTTATTAGAGACAGGTGTCTATTGGAGACTGGCGTCAATTAGAGACCGGACATCATTGGAAGATACCGGTATCCAGTAGTTAACTTTGTGAAATATGGGAGAAATTTAGTATATTAGTCTAAAAATTATTAGTGATAATCACCGAATATAGAACATGATAAAAAGTAAATTCAACTCTTTATCACTTAAAATGACAAAATCTGTTAAATTCTTTATGCTTTCTAACTATTCCTCTTTGGCTGACCGAGTAGCACTTTTTCTATTGCACTGCTGTCACTAGTAAATACTGATACACATGCCTACAGAGCCCTCTTGCAGTATTTTTTTCCACATATAGGTCGCACCTGAGGCCGAGTCCCTCCCCCTTGTCTAACTTTGCAAAGAAAAGAAAAAAAAAGCAACTTGTACAGTGAGAAACATGGCAGTGAACTGGTGACTTTAGACCATGCTTGAACCATTATGTATAAAATAGAATGGAAGCATTTTGTGTTTGATTAGGATAAAGAGTGAGCCGCACATGGCTCTCCCTGCATCATGTTCTGACACCGTGTTGTCATCTGTCTCTCAAAAGCCTCTGCTGCTAACAACTCAGCATGAAACTCCAGGCAGACACACTTAACAGCCACTATTACCACACAGTGGCACCTCTCCAATGTTTTTAGTTTTAGGAGAGACAAATGTGTAGATAAAAATAAAATGCGTGAACTCTCATCAGGTGAAAACAAACAGTTTTTGATCATGAAGTGTGTGAACGCACAAGCTTTAATATGTTAATTTAAAAGGTGAAGTTTGCAAGTGATTGTTTGATAAAGAACAAAATGAGGTTTCAAATCTCAACAGTTTTGTCGCTCAAGTGACACAAAAGTTTTATAAAAAAAAAAGGTTGTGGAAACATCAGAACTTCTGCAGTGTGTGTGAAGCATATAATATGGTATAATTACATCTCTTTCCAAGATGGAGTAAATTTATTATGCTTTTTTCAGATATGACATGTTTTAAACTGTATATCTGTCTCTTAGAGAAAAAAAAATACATATCTGAGGCTAATTTAAGTAAAGACTACTTATTTTCAGCAGGAAATGGATTGTAAGGTACATTTTGTATAAAATATCTATTTTTGAACTTACATCATTTAAGAGTCAGAGATAAGTCTTTGGCTGTGTCCAAATTCCCACCCTAATCCCTAACTACGAAAAAACTATATAGTGCCCTGGACTTTAAAAGCAATTTGGATTCCATTTTTTTTCTTTTTTTAAATGCTGGATGTGACGCCATCGATTTCAAGGAGTGAAAATTGAATCAATATGAACACAAGACGTCTATTTGTCACTCCACTGTGTTCTGATGATGAAATGTGGTTGGTTTAAAAAAAAATTTCATTTAAACTTTTTTTTCCTCAAAAATTGTTTGATCACATTCCATTGTGGTCTATATTTGCTATTGTAGTGAGAATTGATACATGCCAATTTTCTCCAAAGATTTCAAGGAAATTTCTAGTGCACTTGATTTTGGAATTGTAAATTCAGACAGCACTACAAAATGGAGAACGCATAATATAGTGGTATAGAGAAGGAATTTGTGCAAAGCCCATAACTTGTTTGTAGCATGCTACATGTTAGCCATGTTGGAAGCATCAGCCGCGTTAGCGAAAATATAATACCTATGACTCCCAACCTTGTTTGAAACACATAAAGAAACCATTCAGCTACAGCTACATCTTAACCGTGTTACCCTATTTATAACACCTGCAATTACCTTTTTTGCCACTCGTAAACAGACTGATACGGCTAAGCTAACTGTTACTGTGATTATGCTAACTCCCAACCTTGTTAGTAGCATGTAAAAAAAACTATATGACTCTGCTACGTTAGTGTATTCAAAATGACACCCAAACAAACATTTTGATAGTGCTTCTCAAAGTCATTTCAACAGTCAGTACAACTAGTATGAATCCATACATAAGGCACTCCTGATTATACGGAAAAATAGTGTTTTTTCAAAAAACAGTAAGCTTTTTGAGTGCAGAAAACTGCGATTTAAAGTAAAGTTGCAGGAGTATTGAAGTGCTGCTCTGCTCCTGTGCTTTCAGAAGCTGAGGCTCAGGATGTGGACACACCCGACGCAGAGGTCGCAGGCCAGCGTTTTGCCCGAGATGTCTTGGATCACCCTGCCGTAAATGACTATGTAAGTGCGGCTCCGCTCCTCCTCCACATCCAGGGACCACACATCAAGAAACAGCCGAGCGGCTTCAATCGGCTGCAGCTCTGCCGCAACTCTTTCTGCATATAAATCGCTCACTAATTGATGTTAAAACTGACTTTGTGCACCAGAGGGTACAGCAATTGCTCCATATATCTGTTTAAGTAAGGCCAGTTCATTGAAGACTCCCTTAATGTCTCTCCATTAATTGAGAGGAATATCTTTCAAAGGCAGCAACTTGTGCCTTACAGCAGCCGTCAGTGTCTCTTTTTTTTTTTCCGACTTCCTTTTTTTTCTGCGGCGGTTGGAGTGCGGCGCATGAAAAAGCTCTCTCAAGGTCACCCACTGCTGCACAGATCGGCGGCATTTATTAATAATGCTTTAATTATCAAAGCACATAGAATAAACGCGTTAACCGAATGGCATATTTTGGCGTGCTGGAAGTAAACCACTCAACAGTGTGTGATTAATTATCCCGGACACCTCGGGAAATTCACATTGCATTGAATATTAACCTGGAACTGCACGCCGAATGCAGCACTTACAGGTGAGCTGTCACTAAAGCTAACTTCAAGGAAAATGAGTCGCTCCTCCTCAGAGGTGGGAGAGAAATGGGATGTCCTGTAATGTTGACATTTATCACCTTCAACGCACACCCTCCTCCAGCCTCTGTGTCTTCTCCCTTATAGACTGTGTCAGGGGATGCAGCGCCACGCAATTAAAACATACCAGGGGATGAAAAACCCGACTCTCCATTTGAATCGCTGTGCCACTATCAGCTGAGTAATGCATTCCTCTGCAGTCCATTCCAGCGGCACGTCCGAGCGCTGTTTGTGGCTCTGCTGATAACAAAGGCCTTTGTGGCCAAGCAGAGGGCAAGCAGCAGCCTGTAATTGGGAGTCCAAAGTCTCGCGCAAGCCAGTGGGAGGCCACATGTGTGAGCCGAGCCTCATTCATTTTTATCTATTATTTTTTTTTCTCCCCGCGCAGAGCTCATGTAAATGTGCACGAAGGCGACGCAGGCGGTTCCTGCTGTCACACAGGCAGGCACACAGAAAAAAAAACACACACACACACATGCATCGGCTTCATCTGCATTTCATAAGGCTGGGATTCAGTGCCACGTCTGCCCACAGCGAGCGCTCATAAAGCAGAATAATCGTCTGAGACCTTGTGACAGAGGCTGACAGATATATGTCGCTGAACTTTGCCACGGCTGCCATGTCAGAGTGCAGTGTGTCTTGGAGGTGGCCCTGGAAATTTCAAACTGAATAACTACTCTCTGACAAGCTGCGTGGGGGCGTACGTCTGTCCTTGACTCATAGAGCTGGGACGAGCTTGTTTTCATCCAAGATTTGACCGCTCCCGTGCGAACGCGCTTCGGCCGCTCCCCACAAACCTTTGGGCTTCGCCCAGTGTGCCACATCACCGCTCATACAGTTTGTTGTCATTCACTGTAATGCAGGGAGATGAAATTCTGAGGTGAAGCCACGCGTCAAAGCGCCTCATCTGTTGCTCCATCTTGTGTATCAACATGAAAAACGGTAAAACAGCTTTTTTTTTCTGAAAACAAGGCGCGCCGTGCAGCAGAAATATTATCTTTGCCGGTTTGGTGCCAAAATGAATGGGCTGAGCTTTGCTGTCTAATAACAGTTTCAGGCGTGCGCTTCAAGCTCATGAAGAGCGCTGATCAGCGTGTGTGAAATAACACCAACAAGAGTGGAGATTAGAGGAGTCATGCTTTGATTGGTTACATCTTATTGAATGACTGACACAGTTTTCTACTCTGCCGACTCATTCACATCCAACGTCTGCAATTATGACTGCCTTTGTGTGTGTGTGTGTGTGTGTTGCATGAGAGCGTGTGATGAAATCAGATGCAGCAAGAGGGTAATGGGTTTTACTCTTCATTAATGCTGCTTGTTTGTGAGTGACTGTCTCAGATTTCCCAAGGTGAGCCATTCTTATCACCGCAGCTTCCCGCTAGAGACGGCATCTCAAAGCCGGAGTGATTAATATGTGCCCTCCGTTTTAAAAGGATAGCTCTGATTAATTGTCTTTAAGCTGCAATGCTGCCTATTGGCTGCTTGTTTTGACAAACGCCTTTTGAATAAAGTATTTTCTTCCATTCCTGAGCTGCAGCTCCAGATTTCATAACTTCCCAGTTTGGGCTGTGAGGAGCAGATAAGATTATCCTTGGTCCATTGACAGCTTTCGTGTTGTTTCCATAACAGATTGTTGCCTGGAAGCTGATGACCTGAAACTTGACTGAACCAATAAATCATTAAAAGCCTACCTCTGCCAGTCTAAGTAATAAATCAACCCCATCTATCCTCGATATCATCTGTCGCACCCTTTCTATGTATTTTAATTATGTCTCACGAGTGTGAGGTGTTGCTCACTTTATCATGGCTCCCATCAAACGTTGTGGCACACTTTCTTATGGGTCACGCTTGTGGGGAATTCATAGAAGGAAACCAAACCAGTTCTGCCGTCGTGAGTGACTGCTCACTTACTTGTGGAGTAGACGCAGCTAATCGTCTGATTTCCCTGCTTGAGTTGGTGGAGACAGGCAAGATGCTGTGTTTTCTTTTGGGGAGGCTTAAACATTTTCTGTTCCCAATGTCTATATTTGTTGCGTTCAGACGTCATTGTTAGACTTAGACAGTGAAAAATACATGTGCAGCTCCCAGAAATTCATGAGTAAGAGCCATAAAGTGTTTTTTAAAGCTTGTTGTTAGCTGGGTGGCATAAATACACATAACATTGTTAGATGGAAGGAAAAGCTAAAAATTATTAATTACTCATCATTGTGTTTTATTATGAAAAACGTTGATATAAAGGGTTTTAAGAAAAGATGTATCAATTGGTATTGAGATGCAAAGATTAAATAATAAACCAGCCAATAAGTAGTTTGTCACTTTAGATAAATTCCAAACCAATCTCTAGGTTCTTTTACTTATTACACTGAGTTATTTTTGTAGCTTTATTTTTATTCTGGATTTTGTTGTTTTTTCTGCTTCTTTTTAACAGATTACAGACTTCATTGAGCAAATTTCAATGAGGAAAGATAACACGAATCCAAATTTAGTGTAGGGGTGCAAGAAAATATCAATTCCATTAAATATTGTAATACTTTACTTTATGTGGCAATACTTTATGTGCCGATACTTTATAAAGTATATTAAACACATATTGTTTCATTACATATGTATCGCGATACGTATTGTATTGCCAGACTCTTGCCAATACACACCCATAGTATAGTGTTCCCTCGACAAAGTTAAACTTTCACAGTCTTGCTGTTTCAGGGATTTCTTTTTATTGGAATTCTGCATATTAAAAAAAAAATAATAAAGCAGATTGTGTGCTGCTGACCTTGTCAATCAATCTCTGTGCTCCATCACTTGTACAGAATGCGTTCTAATGCATGCTAACTTATGCTAACATAAATCTTTCATCAGGATCTTAGTTTTCATTCTATAATCCTGGATTCATTTCTCTTTGAAGGTTTGAACTTTGAGAATTTAAACAGGAGAGAAAAGTGTAAAAATGTTCATGTCTGTCTGAGAAAAATGTTGAAACATCTGTAGTCCTATTGCGCAGACTTTACCTATCTCAGGTAATTTTTAGAATGTAACCCCTCCGATAAATGAGGAAACACTGCAAAGATTTATATGTCTACACAAAAATACGCATGTAATCAGTCCATAATTTTTGGCGATTAACTGATGGTGGTTAGAGGCCAGACACTGTCAAAGACTTGCCCAGAACAGGTTTGATGAACATTTAAGGAGGCGGACCATTTAGCTACTGGTTCAAAGTGAAGGTGTGATTAATAATTGTGTGTATGTGAGGTATATGTACCTTATAGAAATTGTGCCAAAGCTTCAAAACTACTATTCTGCTACAGGTTATTTGACAAAATATGCTTTATTTCATTTAAATGTTTTAAAATGCAGTAAAATTCAACAATAAAAGTAAACTAATATTACTTACAGTGGACTAAAGCAGTGTCAATGTTTGAAGTCTTGGTTATAACTTGGCTTCCAAATGTTTTTTATATTTAGTTTTTTTTTTTCTTTACACTAAAGCCTCAAAGTTTCAAATACTTTTGAATGTAAAAGTATCAGAATTTTTGTTTTTGGTGAACTATCATTCAAAACGTTACTTTCCTTTTCTGGTCTTGAGCTTTTTAGCAAAACTGTATCATGTATGTCAAGAAATCCATAACTGATGAATAATTTTCCAAATCAAACTTTTTTTTTACTTGATCAATAGTACTAATTATATAGTAAGTAATTCCTTGTGTTTTTTTTTTTTTTTTTTTTTTTTTTTTGGTAGACTTTAAAACAAAGGATAGGTTTCCAAAAACACAAATTCTTGCCGATTCTGTGTAATTCCCCGTAGTTGATAGTTAGTTCTGTACTAGCTAAGTAACATTTTGCATTAGGTGCTTCTGGTTTTGCTTTTTAGGGCTGTGGATAGAATAACCCAATGTGGATAGTTTCTGTATCAACTCTCCTTCCGAGTTAAGCAGCCCGTCCTCCGAACCCCATTTGGAGTTGATCAAAGGCATGGCACTCAGCCCTACAAGTCAATGGGTGCATGAACTAACCAGCACAATGGAAAAAGCCAAGGGCCATTAATTCTGCCCAATTTACCTTGCATTTGGGTTTCATTTGGACCCTCTATAAATTCAGAGGCAGCCAGCGAGAGCAAATGAAAGAATCCTTCTTAGGCGATCATTACTCTGCTAATTGCTTTAGGAATGCGCCGTGCACTTAAAGTCAAGGTCAGGAGGAGGGCGCCAAGACATGAGAAGCTCTAATTTGAATGCTCTGTTGGAGGAGGGGCAGTCACTGCTTCGTTTCAGGAAGTTAATAGGTCAAAGATGAAAGAAATACTGTAATTACTTTGGTAACGAACAACTGAGTTCCCTTTGACTTAAGACAGAATTGATAGAGAGGCCGTGAAGACTGGACTCGCTGTGCAACTGGCAGTTGTGCTGCCTTGTGTATAATAGAAAGGTCAAGGGTATTATATTTAATGCTTAATTCAAGCCTGCTCGCTCCGCCGTTTATCTTGATCTCCTTGTCGTTGTGATCAAGCATCACACGGGCCGGCATTTTCAAAGAAATCCCTCCTGATCTTTTCGCTCCTGTTTGGTTTTTGCCTGTATTCTGTTGACCTACAACCAAAGCAGTCTCATCAATTCTTGTCGCCCGCTCCTCTCTTCTGCTGTCCTGCCCTTGCCTCTGGAGGACTGGCATTTGTCATGTGTGCGATTGTAACCCTGCCCACTCGTGTGTCCTCTGCAGCGGGATATTGGAATCGAGCTGGATAACCGTCTGGACGAGGGCGGCTACTGCTGCCAGTACTGTCGCCGTGGTTACCGCTTCTGCCGCCGCTACCACGAGCCCCTGGGCGGCTTCAACCCCTGGCCGTACTACTACCAAGGAGGCCGGGTCATCTGTCAGGTTGTGATGCCGTGCAACTGGTGGATCGCTCGCATGCTGGGCAGGATCTGAGGCGGACGTCTGGGATTTAAATCCTTCATGATGTTGTGGGGAAAAATTCTCCTCTTTAATGAATATTCCAGAGCCCCCAGCAGTCTGATCCATACATGTTTTAGTTTGTTCTTCCATCAAATGAAAGAAACTAAAGCGTGATTGATTTCATCTTAAATAGCTTTTAAAAGTGTATCCTTTTCCTCAGATCGCTTTTAGAAGATGCTGAAGATAACCGCAGCATCTTTCCTTGCTTTTATCCTCACTTTATGAATTTGCTAATACCATAATGTGTGCAACGCAAATGTATTTCTAAAAATGGTGCTACAAGATATACTTAGCCATATCTAAATATGACTCTTTCTGTTTTTGTTGCTCATTGATTTCAAGCTTAAAAGCTCCAGTTGGGAGTTTGATTCTCTTCATGTCTTTTGCCACCGATTGATGCATCACAAGTTGATATAAAAAACAAACAATGAATATTTTTTTGCTTTGCAAAGATGGACTTTTTGCAGCATCTCTTCAAGAAAACAATCCTCAGTTTTGGGGAATTTTTGGGAGTAAATTGTCAAGATTAAGCAGTTTTTAATGTATTGTCAAACAGTTTACAATGTTGCATACTAAAGTCTCACTCCGATCATCTTTTGATCTATTATAAAAGCATTCTCAGTGGTCTTCTCATTACAATCATGCTGTTTTTAGACAAAATTAAAAGATAAACTGTTGTTTTCTTGAACACACTTTCTGCAGAGTGGCAGGAGTTCATTAGAAATCTGCCTCTGAGCTATGGGCTCTTGGTGCAGAGTAAGCCCACCCCCACTTCCTGTCACCCTTTTGTATATTGTTGATTCCACGTCACACATACAAGCTTTTTGCAGCTGAATTTTTTTGAGTCAGCTCTGAAATCACAACAATTTAATTAAAGAAATATTTAAAAATGCAGCTTTCATCTGAATTTTCTTTATATTTGTCCTTCATCCTTGTGGCCAAATTGCCACAAGAACATGCTAAAAACAGTTTTTAAACACTCTAATGTTTTTATTTTTCACTTTTTTTCCAAATGCATATAATCTCAAACTGTATTGTTTCTTTAAAACATTTCTGAAAGATTTAATCTGAATTATAGTCTGATTTAATAAGTGAATGTTGGTTTTTTGTCACTTGACCGGCAAGCAAAAATAAACATAATATTGTTATTTCAGCAATATACTGTACAAACCTGTCTTGATTGTTAGTGTGCATTAAATAGAAGGCAGAAATAAAAATGGAAGCTTTCCTATAAATTTGATGATATAGTCTAAAAAATTCATGTCTGACTCCTTTCTTCATGTTTTTTTGGCATCGTGTTCAAAATAAGGATGTATAATTAAAGAAGCAGAGACCTCAGCTGTCTATTGTGATCTTCCTAATGATGTGTTATCCTCCTCTGTTTAACTCGCCCCTGTTGCAATTTGCAAACCGCTTAAAATAGCGCAACTGTTCAAGCAATTTCTTCCTCACTGAGGCCATTCTAATCTGTAAAAAGGCATCCAAGCCTCAGCGCGTCGTGCTAAAATAACTCTCATCTGCAACCAACAAATAAGCAAGTGAGATATGCATTTGTAAATGATGTTCTGTCATCACGAGGAGCCGCTGCATGAATGCACGAGAGCTTTCAAGCTATATGAGAACACTTTAGTCTGGAAGACAAAAATGGGACACTCGTGCTGTGACAGTTTGAAGCTTAATGGACAACTTCTCTTGTTTTTCCAAATTAAAGTTTCATTCTAAGAATAATCTGTCGTCTGTTCGTTCGAAACAATGTCATTTCAAGAATAGATTTTTTTTTTGTATCCATAATGTTTAAAACTCAAAATACACCCATGCAATAGAAATAGACTAATCTTACTCTTTTATTTTTTTTATTTCCATTTCTCACTTGTGGCCATAAAACTTTAGACATGAGAGTGTTTTCCTTTTTTACAATCTATAACTTTTTCAAACAAGATTCTTAGCTTCTAAGTAAATGTAGACGATGACTCATGTGCGCTTCATATAATAACAAAGCCAGCAATATCAATAAAACCCAATGACATTGATTTAGTAAAAAAAAAAAATCATTCAGGCATTGTATAAATATATGTAAATACTTTATGAATATACTCATGAATAGAATTGAGACTTCAACGAATGAGACTTCAACTGTTTTTTTTTTTTAAATCAATAATGTCAATAGCCTAAAGCAGCATGTCAAGTGAAAAATGCTGGCATGAGTTAACAAATGCAGTAATTACAAACGTACTTCAAATAAACTGACAAGCAAAAAACCCCCGAGGCACTTCGGAAAAGTTCATAAAAATCAGCGTTTGTATAATTCATTTCTCACTATTTCCTGCTTATCACATCAAATAGTCGAGTGTTTATTAAAATTGATGCGTTCAGCGTGCTCCTGTTTGAGCTCTTTGCTCTCATAACACTGAGAAGATGGTTTCAATTGTTGTATTTGGTAAAAATGTTCTTCGTTGTCGATCCAGCGAGTGCGTTTTGAGGACTCTGCGGAGTCTTTTGTGTTGTCATGAGAGTAAATTGCCGTGGAAGCCCTGAGTGTCGTTGGAAATGGGCCGGTTCAGCCCAACTGGAGGGCTGATACACATATTATGGCTGGCTTCTCCAGAGCTCCTCACGCCTGTTGGGAAAGGAGTCCAACAGGCGTGAAAGTCAGACGGAAAAGACCTGCTGGCTTATTGGAGGAAGAGAGACTGTACAAGAAATGAAAATAAAATCAAATGAACAGGTATTAACCCCTTTAACACCGGAGTTGACACTTAAATAATACACAGCTCTTTAAAATACTTAAACTGTTTGCAAGATCGTTGAGAATCAGCTAATTCTAATGCAGAGAAAAGCGGCTTTTAAAGCTGATCATTTCACGAAAGTGTTGCCTATCAGCGCAAGGTCAATTTCATGAATGGTTGGAGAATTACCTAAGTCAACACTTGACCTAAAGGGTTAAAAGGCATTTCTTCTAAAATAATGCAAAAGATGCTCCTCTGACAGCTGAACTTTAGGACCAAATACATTTCTGAGCATTTCTGTCCCAATCCAACATACCATATTTTATGCTCTATAGGGTACGCCGAATTATGAAACGCACCGTCAACAAATCTTCTATTTTTAAACTTGCGTCATAAATAGGGTGTAGTAGTGAACAATAGGGAACATTAAAACTACAGTCACAAATCACAAAAGGCCACCCCTAACTAAATGCAAGTTTTTCAGCAAATCTGACAGGCGGCCACTTGGCGGCATTTGTAATTGGGAGGTGGCTGTCGTACTTTTACCTGCCGCGAGGTGGCTTGCAGGAGAAAAAGTTGAAATGTTACAGCGACGATTTTCTCTTGTAGAAGTCGACATCGGTCACATTTTGAGGTGGTGGCAGACCAGTGACAGGCGGGGACATTACAAAATCGAGCTACAGATTGGCAGCAGCTCTGATTGGACCAGGAGTCTCTTCAATCTGAGGCCCCGGAGCCACATGTGGCTCTTCTATCTCTCCAATGTGGCTCCCTGGTTAAAGACAAAGGATCATTTTGAAAAGTAACAAAAAAGTAGAAGTACAAAGGTAAAAAAAATAAATAAATAAAATAAACTAAAGCTAAATTAGTTGTTCTATTTTTGAACAAATTCAAGGATTTTAGGTGTACTTTATTGACTGAAAATACACTATAGCTCATTTAATAGGCTCTGATTTAAATTTAGTTTGTTAGATTTACACTTTTCTGGCTGAGATGCACCACAAACGGTAAAGTAAACTGTTAAGATTTGTGTTGAACCTCTATCAAAAGCTTTTAACTGTTTCATAGTTTGGATAAAAGTTTATTTTCTCTTTATGTTTATGTTCTATAAATGCAAAAAAAGATAAATGATCATTTATAGTTATTATAAAATTTAGTGCCTTGTATTTCTAAAGGATGAGGTGAGATTCAGTGAGAATTGACTCGAATGGCTCTGTAAGTGTGGAAGGTTGCAGACCTCTGGACTACACGATGCGTAAATGGATGTTAATGTAAAACAGTCGTCGCCAAGTAAGCCATATAAAAAGTGGGCCACTCTAAAGTCCTGACAAAAACCTGAACGTATGAAACGAGACAAAAAAGTCAGAGATAAGTCCATCAGTCAGTCAAACTTTACTTATTGTCTTCCCAGTAACTCTAGAACTTGTGGTAACATGCCACGTGTTAGCCACATCAGAAGCGTTAGCTGTATTTTTTTTTACTTGTTTACAAAACATAAAAAAGAGACCGATACCGCTAAAACAAACATTACTGTGACGACGCTAACTCTTAATCCTGTCAGTAACACGTAAGAAAAAAGCCCAACACTGCTACACGTTAGCCACATTATAATCGTTAGCCATATATATATATACTATACTATATTTTAACTTAACTGCATCACGTAAAAAAAGAGACTGATACCGCTAAAACAAACGTTACTGTGGCTATGGTAGCTCTTAACCCTGTTAGTAACACAAGAAAAAAAAAATGTAGTCCGTCATTGCTACATATTAGCTGCAATAGCAAATTTACAATAACAGCCAACCTTGTTAGCAACTTGAAAATAAAACAGACTTACATTTTGACAGAGCGCCATGTACCTCTCAAAATCGCTTGAACATCAATAAACACAACTGGAATTGATCCATATATAAGCTTCTCCAGAAGGTTTGTTTGTTTAATGAGACGTCAAATTTTTTATACCTTTGTTTTTGTACTCTAAAGAAAAAAAAAACAGAAATTCAGGAAAATAAAACTTTCTAAAATCCCCAAACTTCTAAATAATAAAAATAAAAACTTTTTGTGAAAATTAAAATAGCAGCTGCTCTTTATTAAAAGAGCTCAAAAAGCATCTTCCACCAGAAAATTGAAAAATGAACACACAATCAAGTAAACATTTGTGCTGGCTGAGCTCACACTGAGCCAGCGAACACAACAAGTAAATAAGGCCAAGGAAAAACAGAAAAAAAAAGCATAAAAAGAAAATCTAATATCGGATTATTACCAAGGGACTCAAAAATAGAGGATCATTAGAATTCCTGTAATGTATGGAGTGGCTCAAGAGAAATGAGGCTCTCTGTGACAGTAAACTCCTCCTTTTTAGAGTAGAATTAAAGAATATATCATTTCAAATGAAGCCTATTTTTCTCATGCATTTTATGCAGCTGGCCCCACACCCCCTTCTCCCGTTCTTCTTTATCATTTTTTTTTAATGGGTAGGGGGGAAACCAAATCGACTGCAGTGCAGGATAAACACCGATACCCAGCGTTTACCAGGTCATGGCAGTTCAAAGGAGTTTCTCTACCTGGCCTGAGGAACGGCCACTTTTCTCTGAAGCTCGTGAGTGAATTCATTTTATTTATTATTATTTACTTTTTTTTATTGCTGTTTCTCATCAGAAATGCAAGAGAGCTTCACTCGCAGCTGCTTATTTTCATTTCAAATAATCCCTCGTTTGTTTGGATGTGTGAGTTACTATTCTGGGGCAGAGGAGAGAGAAAAACCAATGTATGAGGAGAGTCTGTATTTAGATTAGTGACCTGAAGGAAGACTCGTCTTCAAGCTGGATTTAACACCACTGCACAGGGCATGTGACACCAGTGCCATCTAGTGTTAATGAGAGTGTACTGCAGGTAAGTCAAAACAAACAAAATGTTGGGATTTTATCCATTTTATCCATTTTAGATCTCTTTAAGTTTCTACTAAGAAATCGCTGAGCAGTTTTCATAAATATTCATTTTTCCTTTGGATGAAGCCAGGAGAATGCAGCCTCTGTAAAGACGCCGTCAGTCTGGTGACCTGATGGTTAAATAAGCACTCCCTGCCCTCCCTGTTCTCTTCCTGCCACAAGCTGGAGGCACAATAATGTCAGTCGTCATCCTTCAACCTCTCCCACTGTGAGAGGCAGTATGGCACAGCAGTAAACACTCGCGCTGTGTCAGTGGCTGCAGGCGTCACAGAAATAGTCCTCGTCTCCGAGGACCCGGCTCTGGCTCCATCTCCAGGGTCTTTGACTCACCAACCAAAGGAACCAAACAGACAAAACAGATGCTGGTAGCCTTTCATTATTTTAGTAATCCATTAAACCTTTGTTTACCGTGTGGCAAGAGATCGATGAACCACTCAGCGGAAAAGCAAAGTGTCTGTTTGACTATAATAGGAAGAGGTGGTTGTTAAGTTTTTTCTCGGATTGAAGAGGCTCCTACTGGTGCTCGGGTCCAAACTTGATTTTCTGCACGTGAACTTCAGGACAGGGCTGAATTGTGCAGCACACAGCTGTGCATGTGGGTGGAAAACACAGACCGATGGGTTAGGCTTACCCTGCTGCCAGCAAGCTACTTAAACACCCAAAAATTCAGAAGCCACCACACACACACGGACACTTCTTCTGAAACTGAAACAATCAGTCCGAGTGAGTCGCAGCCGTTCTCACACCCGCAGCAGCCTAAACACTCGCTCTCATTTCAGCGTGGTGACAGACACGGCGCTCTTCAGCTCTGGGCATGTCACATACTAATGTATTCATCCACCCACAGCGACTGGAGGAGCAGTGCTCTTAAGTACAGTCCAATCAGTCTGTGGACTGCTAATGGCTCCAATCCAGTTTCCCGCAGCAGATTTGACTTTCCACTCAAAATGGCATGCGATCAAATATCCCCCAGAGCTGCAGCTGCCTGACAACGCCGCAGCTTTTTTTTTTTTAGCAATCCAGAAATTGTGACATTATCTTGACAGCAAAATAAAATAAAAATTAATGGACTTGGTATTTGTTTCCAGGTTTAATTTAATTTGTTTTTTTCTTCCGTCGGAATTGTCAGAAGGAATCTCTCTGCGTAACATTTTATCTGCCTCACACTTGCAAAAAGACAAAAATAAATACATCTTTAAAAACAGTGGAAACAGGGAACATTTTTTTTGTTTGTTTTTTTAATTATATTGACTTATTTTTCTTAAAAATCTATTCTAAAATTCAGCATAAAAGAACCCAACACAAAAGAAGCAAGACGCAGGCAGTGGACACACCTCCCCAGCCTTTCACAGACAATTCTTCTGGAATACATATACAGTTTTTAATATAAACAACAGTAAACACCGCCTGTGTATTGATTGTCAAAACTTTGGTGAAGAACAAGCATGGATTTAGGGGACCTGCGGATGTTTAAGTTGGTGAAGAAGCGTTTAACTCCTGAGCGGATGGAGGTCAGTTCGTCAGAGCGTCCTCCTTCTGCTGGATGGAAAGTACAACCAATTTAGCCCTGATACTGCTCAGGATCAATATGGCTTCACACCCCGCAGGATCAGGGAGCCAATCGGACGGCTGGCCTAAGAGCTTTTTAACCAAGTGGGACAGCAGATAAAGAAAGTCAACCAGAACAGACGAGGAGGAGAGGTGAGACAGGTACGGTAGAGGAGGAAGGCTTTCTTTCTTTTTTTTTTTTTTTTTTCTTTTGATAAAAACTCAGCAAGTTTGGGGGTTTTTGTGCTCCGTAAATGAAAAAACTAAAGATGACAGACCAAAGACATACAGTACGGATTGAATCTTTTTTTTTAAATATAAAAAATGCATCTTTTAATGTGCAGCCGTGCCAGAAAAATCAGGGAGGTATGTCCACTGTGAAGTGGGAAAGCAGATTCAGTGGCATCTTTAAATCAGAGGATATGTACAGGAAAATATAATTAAAGAATTATAAGTTCAAAATTTAAGAGAATGTGAAGGGTGATTACATAGAAGGCTATACATGTGAAAGGAGGCTTTACATAAAAAAGAACAACGCTTCCTGGTTCATATTTTCTGTGATTTTCCTCAATAAAATAAAAAAAAATGTGCCGTTTTGTACAGAATTTAGGAATTCATAAAATAAATACATTTCTTGTGGCCTCAAAATTCAATCTCAGTTGCATATTATATGTTTACATACACATATTTTTTCCATACATTTATAGATATATTCTATATGTCGTATAAACAGGATTTAAACCTCTGAGCCTTTTAAAGCAGAAGTTGATCAATTTTTTTTTTTCCATCGTTTCCACTCCCTCTTAATGTGCCTGCAGTCTGCATATAAACAGTTCTGATGCTGCGCTGTCCTTGGATCAAACAATATGACCGTTTCCAGGGCAACGCAGTGTTTTTTTAAGGCTAAGGCTAATAGACAGTAAACCTGCTGTGTTCATATCAAAATAAATGCATACGAAGTTCTTGAGTATCAAACAAAGGCTTTTGCGTTCTTTCTTTTCAAACTTCCTGTAAGGCACTCGTCGATTGAGAAACGTGAGCGTTTTTTACCAGCAGACAGTAAGCCGTCCGTCTGTCTGCCCGTCCTGAAGCGCAGGAACCCGTACGGCGAAACCGTTTCGTCGTTTGGCATTTAGTCACTGTTTTGGGTTTCTCCTCTTGAAGCAGAAAGTAAAGTCAAATGAAGGAAGTGGCACATGGCAGGCAGGGGTTTCTTTCTTTGTTTGACGTGCTTTTTTGTTGTTTTGGATTCATTTTTATGTCTACAACTAACCAAAAAACACACGTCTTAAAAAACTAACTTATCATTCTCTTGATTTTTTAAAATTAGGCACGTGGTCACAGTGTTTGTGAGTAAACATTCAATTGTGAGTGGGCTGACTGACTCCTCACTTCTGATATTTAAGAAGGTGATTGGAGACAAAAATGAAAGATGGAAATGGACCCAGCTGCTGTTTTCTTTTGGTTGGGCTTGTGATGAAGAGTCTAAGCCTCGGCAGGCTCCGTTTTTATCTGGATAAAGTTTGCAGGCAATTGAACGGACACTGGGAGCTCCGGTAGGCTTTTGATTCCCTGCTCCGGCTGCAGGGACATCTCCCCGCGCACCTCCAGCTCCTCCACAGGGGTGAGGCCCACGCTGGGGCTGCTTCTTTGGGAGGAATGTCCGTTAACTACAGTCCCACTGGCGGCCCCCTGGCTCTGACTCGAATCGATGATCACAGTTCTATAGTGAAGCTCCGCCTCGCCCATCTCCATTTCTTCTTTGTCAAACGTGTGCACGGCCAGAGACGGATCGCCGTTCACCATGGACTGAAAGTAGCTAGGGTCCAGCATCTCCTCTTTGACCTGCAGCCCAGAGAGGTCGCTGGATTTCAGCACCGTGGCGATGACGGTCCCCGGCTGCTGCGCCACCATGGTCTGCCCGTTGGTGGTGTTGATGGTGACGAGGCGAGCGACGCTGTTGAGGTTGGACGCAGCGGAACTAATGACTCCCGGTGGGGAAGTGCAGGAGGAAGCGGAGGAGGAGATGGCGGTGCCCAAACTGGTGAACAGAAGTTGCTGTGGGAGGCCGTCCTGCAGGCTGTTGACCCCGCCTGCGAGAGACGCCGCCTGGATGGTGAGCACATCTTTCCCACCTGCTGCTGTGGATGGGACGGTGTGGAGAATGACCCGCGGAGAGGAGGAGTCGCTGGAGTCCCCGTTGGCAAGAACTGTGGTGAGCGGAACGGATTCCAGAGAGCCAGAAGATGTCAGCACCATGGGCACGGATGCAGGAGTGGTGATGGTCCTGATGAGACAAAACAATCAATCAGCTGCATCCCTGGATTAACACAAAAATATGCAATAAATGTAACAATTGCACATGCAGCAGATATTATGATAAATAATCCAGTGATCCCTCACTATATGGTGATTCCCCTATTATTTTATTTGGGGCAATTTTGCATGTTTTTCTTTTTTAACCAGCACTTTGTTTACCGCTTCCTGATCGGCTGTTGACCTTGTCAATAAAATTCCTGTGTCTCCTGTATAGAATACATTCAGCTGGACAATTTTTACATAAATCATCAAAACAAATCAGATTGTTGCTTGATTTGAAAGTTTGAATTTGAGAAAAGTATTTTAGGACTTTTTTGATCTTTTTTGTTTTACCGTTTTACAATTTGCTCTAATAATTAATGTTTACAACATTTTTCTTTTTTGGCAATGCTTTCTACACACTTTTTTAGTACTGCCTTCTTCTTAAGTTTTATATTGTTGACTCTATTATAAAATAATTCCACAACGAGCCGGAAACTGTTACAAAAAAAATACTCAACTTCGAGTGATACATTTAATAATTTTTTGATGCCAAAACCCATAAAAATTTAGATCAAAATGTTTTTATGTTTTATAGCAAAAGATTAAAGATGTAGAAAGAAAATAAACACGTTTAAATCTAAAGAAAAAGCAAAAAAAAATGTAAACACAAAAATTGCAGTTCAAAGAGGAGTCACAATTGTGTGTTGTAGTTTTTGTTTTTTTTAAACAAAAAAATTTAAAATCTAACATTTTATGAAACTTTCACATTAATTTTTGAGTGAAACCATACTAATTGGAAGGTTGTGTAATTCCATCATTATTGTAAACTGTTTATTTGATTGGAAATCACACAAACAAGACAGAAAAGTGTAAAAATGTTCATCTCTGAATGAGAAAAAAGTGAGAGATTTTACGGCCTTAAAACCTCTTTAATCCTGCTTTGCAGGTTTCACCTATCACAAACTATTCATAGTATATACATTTATGATAAAGGTAAATATTAATCTGAACACAAAAATGCAAAATTCATTTTGTTTAAAACATGAATTGCAGCTCCTGACTTGTTTGTTCCTCCCTTTACTTTTCTCTGCAGATGGGGGGACTTTTGGAGGTGCTGCAGCTCTGTAAATGTCTCTTTTCAGGGGAAAGTTGTATATCTTACCCAAGAAAAATGGAGGATTAAGGTTTATAGCTCGTTTTACAGACCGATTATTAAATCTCACTATTTTTCACAGCTACAAATTTTATTTTGGAAAAAAAGCCTTTAAAAGCACATTTTTAACGGGTCAGGACCCCCTGTATTGATTTCTTACAGACTCATTTTGCATTTTGGCAGACTTGATGGGTTTTTTTTACCTGAGCTTACAAAAATGATCAATACTGTTCTTTTTGATTTATTTTGAAGTTAATGTAGGACAACAAGCTGTAGCCCTCTACCTTAATACTAAGCAGAACCTACTGACAGAACACCTCCCCCCCCTCCTCCCCCCCGATAAAAATGCATATTTTAGAATTTGGTGCAGAAAATTCTTCTGTCCGACTGAAGTCATTTCATGCAACCTGGAAAAGAGCTTCTGGCTGCATTTTCACCAAACAGGCATCAAAGTGATCCTTTTTAAATGATCAGAACTCATCATCATAAGCACCCAGACACACAAACTAAGATAAACATTTCAGAGTCGAATATTTTACTGAGTTTCTTGGTGCATAAAACATTTATTCCAGTCGGTACTTTGAAATTTTCTCCAGTGCATCGCCGCCTTCACTGAGCAGGAATGTCATTTTAGGTTTTATATCTGCTCTGAGTCGTAATATCTAAACTGACTATGTTTACTCATAGAGGAGAGAGTCTCCTACCTCATAACTGGTGTGGAGTCTTGGACTCCGTGGCCGTCCTGCAGTATATGAACCGACTGGAGGAGCTGCTCGGCCTGTCCACCGCCGGATTCGTGGTAAAAGCATTCGTCGTTGGGCTCTTTCTTCATGGCTCTCACTGTCACTTGGTTGTTTCCTTGAGCTCTAGCTTGGGCTTTGGATCCTCCCCGGACCACGGATCGGCCGTTGGAGGCTCTCTGGTTCCCGTAGGCAGAGTTGGCGTCAGAGCCCGCGTCCTCGTCCTCAATCACCACCAGGTCGGCCGGCATTTCCTTAAACTGGTAAACCAGGCGCTGTCCCTCCACTTTAGCCAGGATGCCTCGCTGATAATAATACCTGGAGGAAATGTAAGCAAACATCTGTGAGTGAAGACTGTGATTCCGGTGTGTTACTACTATAGACTCCTTGATGTGACGTCACGCGAGCACTATTCTCCACCCATTGCTTTAATTCAACCGATTGGGTAAAATTTACACTTTTGGTGTAGAGCAGGGGTCTGCCACATGTCACTCTTTAACCCCTCCATTGTGGCTCTTTGGTTAAAATTAAATGCTTAAAAAATGTAAAAGTAACTGTAAAGGAAAAAGTAAGTTGTAAAGTTACAAAAAGTAAATTAACAAACTTTATTCAACTCATTTACAAACAGTTGAAGGACGTATGAATCATTCAAAGATGATCCTAACAACGGTAGCCGTAATTCTCCATCAATCCTTTGTAGTTTATCACCGTCATACTGACACATTTGGGCTTAATTTTCAGCTTCATTATTCATCGAAAATCAATTAATTGTCAGTAAACACAACCAGAATTAAACCTGTGTTAAGTTACAATTCACTGCATTATAAAGCCGATTTTCTATTTTTGAACAAATTCAAGGATTTAAATTGTGAAATGCATCAGAACAGATCGACACGAGAAAGGAACTCTCTGTTGGCGGAGGGGACGCTGTGATGATACCTGCGAGGGGTCTATAAACACATCCATAAAGTTGTGTCTTCAAGGTGAAGCTTGAAGAGAAGCTCGTTAGCATGTTGCTCGTACCTGAGAGCTCTCCCCATGGTCTCATAGTTCATGTCGGGCTTGTTCTTGTGCTTGCCCCACAGCTTTGAAACGGCTTTGGAGTCCACCAGCTTGAAGATGCCTTTCTCTCTCTGCGTCCATTTGATGTATTTGGGACAGGTGTTCTTGTCCTGCAGCAGAGCCAGCAGGAATTCCCACAGGTAGATGGTGTTCCCTGCAAATCCAAGGGAGCCGGTTTTATCATCTGGCTGCATCGGACACTTCTGGTACAGCCTGAGAATTTATTTGGATGAGAAGTTTGGGCGCAGAAGCTATGAGGGTCCTGGTAGCGTCAGCTGTGAGTGTACACGTGAGGCCTGGAAGGAAATTAATTCTACCGAACCTGGGAAAAGATTACTCTAATTTGTGAGACGCTTTGGTGGTTAAAAACAGCAACACTCCCAGAAGTCACTTGTATCCCCGACAGCGTGGCAGGGTGATGTATGTGTGTGCAGCTGAACCTGCATTCCCCAGCCCACTCCTCTTTGTGTCCCAGTGAATGGTGCAGTGAGGGGTTCACACAGAGCGGCTCTACCCCGCTTCTATCAGAAGAGCATCAGTGTGCCTTCCAGCCTGCAATCATTTCTGTCTCCCTGTGAAGCACGGCACTCTGAGATCCCCTCATCCATTAACTAGCCCTGATTCAGCCCCGCTGGACTGCAGGGGTGGAGAAGTGCTGTTTACACACTCTGCATGAGGAAACGGAGCGTTCACAAGAGGAGGAGAGACCTTGATTTTTATTGGCTCGTTACCGAAAAGTGGACTGGTTAGTGAGCCTTACCTTTCCCCTCTTTGCTCTTTTTCCTGAGAGGCAGGTTAGGGGTGGTGATGGGAGAGCAGGGACGCACCGCCCGCGGCTTTCGCACTATGATTCAAAATAATGACACAGGGTGGAAGGCCACGGTGAAATTAATTACCTGTGCTGCTAAATCTTTTATGCGGAGTCGGTTAGGAGGAAAACAAAGATACCTTTGGTTTTTTTCTGAGGTTTCAGCGAAAACTTTTGAGGATTGTCGTCCATGGATGAGGTGTCCTCGTCTAAGGACACGTCAAGGGCAACGTTGTCCATCTGGTCCGGCCTCAGTGGGGTGTAAGTCAGCTCGGACTCCAGAAGAGTGCTGTAGGTGTGGACTACACACACAGCAGACATGAAAATGTAACGCCATACCAGGCGGAGATAATACAAATAAATGAATAAAATGGATATTTTTTTACTGGAGTAGAAACCAGAACTCACTCATTCGCTTTTCGTCCAAAATGTTGTTTGGAGACTCCATGTTGAGAAGAGCTGCAGCGGCTTCGTTTGTTTCCATGCTGTCCTCTGCTCCGGACACGGTTGTTTCTGTCCACAAACATAACAAATTCAGCTAAATTAAAACTTTGCCAGTACAGATTTTGTAAATGATGCATACGAGTCGACAAAATGATATAATAGATAAATAGCATATTTAAAAGATAGTACCGGTAAATATTCCAGCTTCCGATCAAATTGACACTTGATTTGAGACACAATAACTTTAACATGGTATATGGTAAATGGCGTATACTTGTATAACGCTTTCTACCGTCCGTCGAAGGCCCAAAGCGCTTCACAGCCACAGACCCATTCACACACACATTCATACACTGTAGTGGAACATGTAATGTTCCTGAAAAAAGGGACATTTTTACATCCTTAAATCTTAGCGGTCCCTGAACTCACCACGGAGTTTGCCAATTGCATCACCGACACCCCAACAAGAACACTTGAAAAAGTTTTTAGCTTTGACTTTTTTCATTCAATACAAACATAACAAGAGTTAAGACACATAATTGTGATAATCCTTGGAATAAATCCTTGGAACTTAAAAACTTCAAAACTGCCTGTTTGTTTGTTTTTCACATTTTTTGACCTCGTTGTTGCTTTGTTTGTGTTTTGTGTATTTTGTCTCTACACGTTTGATCATTTGCTAGAAAGCTTAAAAACTAACTGATGTAAATTTTGTGGGGATTTGTGCTAAAAAAAAGGCAAAAATTACCATTTGGAACTAAGTTTTCTGCTAGTTTAAGGTTTATTGTGCAATTATTGTGTAATATAACAAAAAAAAAATATTCCTCAAAAAATGAAGCTGGGCATGTACTAAAAAGATTAATGCAAAGAATCATCACAAAAACTGTTTAGAAGATAAATGAATTGAGAAAATTGCAAAGTAGGAATAAAACCTACTCAAAAAGGTCCCAGACTACTGATGGTTTGTACAGAATTTTTTAAAAACAAGATCATTAATCTGTCCACAAGGTTGAGGAGTGTGTTTATGGGAATTTTTGACCATTCTTCCAAAAGCGCATGGTCAGCCTCCACTCTCAGGTCAGGACTCTGTGCAGGCCAATCCAGTTCCTCCACACTAGACTCTGTCCTCCACGTCTTTATGGACCTTACTTTGTGCACTGGTACACAGTCATGCCTTGTACCACTGCATCTGATACTTTACATTGCACTTGTGTGACTTGTATCCAGTGGCTCGACCATGGAAACTCATTCCATGAAGCTCTCTGCATACTGTACTTGGGCTAATCTGAAGGTCGCATGAAGGTTGGAGCTCTGCAGCAACAGACTGTACAGAAAGGTCGGCGACCTCTTTGACTTATGCCCTTCAGCATCCTCCGACCCCTTCTCCATCAGTTTACATGGTCTACCACTTCATGGCTGAGTTGCTGGCTGTTCCCAAACTCTTCCATTGTGTTCTGATAGAGCTGACAGATGGCTGTGGAACATTTAGGAAATTTCACAACTGGATTTGTTGCACAGGTGACATCCTATGACAGTTCCACTCTGGAATTCACTGAGCTCCAGAGAGCGGAACATTCTTTATACGAATGTTTGTGAAAAGAGTCTGCATGCCTGAGGGCTTGATTTTATACACCTGTGGCTAAGGGATTAGAACACCTGATTCTGATCATTTGAATGGGTGAGCCAATACTTTTGGTAATACAGTGTATCTCTTCAATCATCAGAAAAAAATGCAACAAAAACATGTTAATAAAACGAAAGCACAAATTTAATCGGAGTGGGTCTTTAAAACAAGTCATTCTATATTAATGAATTGTTTTTTGTTAGGCCACTATCTCAAATGAAAATATTCAGCTTGATAAATGAATGTGACTTGAAATGTATAAAAACATTCTGTAAAATTTAAGAGCTTGAGCTAATGCTTTATTAAATGAAGATGAACAAACATTTGTTAATCTCCTTTAGCAGCACTGCACACACTTATCAATCTTTAATATTATGAAAAATAAAAAAATAAAAAATTTAAATGCATCTGAAAGCAAATCTTTGTTGTAGAAGTAATGAGAGTACCAACTTTTTTTATAAAGTGCATCATAAAATTATCAGCTATACTGTTTTTCTGGATATTTCTACCTGTGAGATCCACGCCTCCTGTCAATATGGAAGGTTCCTCCACCACGTGGAGCGTGGTGTCCACCATGATTCCATTGGTCACCTCGTCGGACTCCAGGCCTGAGTAGACCTGCAGAAGATCTGCTGTTGGCACCTGCTCCACGATCACGGCTGGGAATACTGACGGGTCGTCCAGCTGAGAGCAGAGAGAACATCCGCACGATCAGAACACATCCAGAGATCCAGCAACAGGAAGAGGAGCTGGAAGCTGAGGGCGTCTCAGCACATCTAAACATTTATAATGGGAGGTTGATAAGCTGGATTTTGGAATAAAAACTTTTTTAAACATTTGTTTAAAATTTCTAACTGGCTTTGGTGTGTTTTTTTTAAATATTGTAGATTGGTGGTGAATTCTAACTAATGTGGAGGCGCACAGCGAGGAGGAGAACTCATTCCTGTTGTGTTGGAGCAGCCCAGAGGGACCAGCTGAAAAAGATGGGAACCAGCTGTATGATCTGCCCCACTTCTCCTAAGAACTTAATCTTGTGCTCAGAAATTATATAAACCCAAATGAATGTTAATGGACCAGAGACGAGATGGCGGCGAGCACCTTCTTCATCACGCTCTGGGAATTTGAACCTTCCCGTTTTATTGACTGACGCGGCGAGTTCACAAGAGGGTGAGCCCAACCATCGCAGCGCCATCTGAACAGAGAGCTCTTCAAACGCAGATCGTGTCAAGGAGAGTCACTGGGTGGCTGATTCGTGACGGGGCGAGAGGAGCGGGGACTAATTCTGTCCTTCAAATCCACAAGTGGATCGCTTCCCTGTTGTGCAAAGAGGACGAGAGGCACACAGCACAAGGGGCAGCCCTTACTTACAAGTCATCAATTGATGATATGAAATGTCATGCATTTGTGGGTGAATACATAAAAAAAGGGGGCATTTCAAAGCAAATGTCCACCAGCAGATGGCAGCAGACTACACTTCAAAGCAAATCAAGTGCATTCTTTTACACACTTAAGATTGAAAATATGTTAGGGATAAAAGGTTCCTGCTTGTATATTCTGACAAAAAAAAAACTTTTTAGGTTACATTTTTTTTTTAACATTTTCCTGGTTAAATAATGTTTAAATAAATAAATACAAACTTAACAAGAGGGTCTTGAGCTGAATGTTTGTGGCACGTTTCTGTGTTGACGGATGAAAGTTGGAAACCTCGCGTGAAAAAGCATCAATCTCAATTTAAATGGTTTTCTGACGATAAGATTCCATTCCTCGATGGATAATTTAAGACGGAATGACAGAAAAGTGCCGTCGACGGAGCGTGAAGAAAGGTCCGCCTGTCTCTTTTTGCACAAATGTCCATTGTTGGGTTGAACCTTAGGGGCATGCCAGGTGTCCAGGCCTTGAGTCTATTTAGGAGGGGAGGGAGGGGGCATTCAAGTGCATGCCTACAGACTTTTCTCTGCTACACTTTAACCAGGAAACTAACAGACCTGCTCTTTTTTTTTTTTCTTTCTTTGGTGTTATACGGCTAAACCTCCCCAGCAGCAGCCCCAACAGGCATTACTCCACGGATTGTTTATTAAGTTCCATATACCCTATAAATAATGAAGGCATGTTGGAGCCTAAAGCGCGCCCGCTCCACATGATGTCTATCAGGGCTTAAAAGATCAAAAACACGCGGCTCGCGCCGTCTCAGCAGGAAAAACGGAGGGGCCTACTGGACCTATTATAACCCTGAGTTTTGCTTTGACTTCAGGCCGTATCTCCCTGACATACACCAAATGCTTTTCATTAATCAGAAGACAGCCACTGTCCGGGAGCTAGACATCAAGGCTACTGTGCTTTCTTGGACTTTAATGATGTTTGGCGTCCTTGGGTAAAAGTTGAGCGCACGTATCAGCAGATAAAAGGCATTTTGACTGTTGTTGGACGGAGATCCTAAAGCGGCCGTGCTTCCACCTCGCCCTGTCAGACGCAAACTGAATCCCGCAGTCTGCTGACAGAGCAGGAGGCACGTGACTCTGCTGTCTCTGCTGCAGTTTTGATCTTCAAATGCGATCTGTCTTCTCTGGGACGCTTGTACCATCATGTCTAAGTCATGATTCGACTCTAAAAAGGGCGGGCACCTGCCCAACACGACTCCCATCAAACGGTGGTCTATAATTCATTGAAAAGTGGATGTTCCTCTTTATCGGCTCGAACAGTCGTAGGGAAACAGGTGTGATAAGAATCAGGTCGATTTGCATTTCTGAGTTCCCCATTTTTGCCTTTAAAAGCAGCAGCATCTGTGGAGGCTGTTCCCCACCCCCTGCTCTCTTCTGCTTTACCTGTTCTGCCACAATGCAGTTCAACTGTCAGTATCCTTGTTGTGCCTCCGTTTTCAGACCAAACAGGATCACACTCACCCTCTAAAACTCAAACAAATCTGTCTACAGTCTAAAAAAATAAGTTTTTCACAAAATATATATTATTTTAGACCCAAATTCTAACTAAGAGGAAACCCAACAGAGGTGAAGCTCCACAGTTGTGGGTCTTTTAGTGGGTATCATCATGTCTCTGTAAAGACACTGATTTTCAGAACAGGCTGAGTGGGTGATACGTGGAACAAAACTGTTGCTCGGGAACAATGCAAGACCTTTTCGCTGAATGATCCTTTACCCTACAGGCAGCAGTGCAACTGGTCCGTCAGGTTAGTCCTGAAGCGCTGCTATTTAGGGATCAAGTAACCACCTGTCACTCTTAGATACACACATTTGCAGATACAAGTACAGGTAAACACACATCTATCTTCACGACAAACAAGCCTGCTTCACTCCATTCAGAGGGAGAGGAGATATCTGTACGATTGCACGGAAACTAGATTCACAGGTACAGCTTTACACCGTCTTCACAGAAACTGCAACCTTTGTGCCCTGAACTCATGGCAGGGCCCCACCCGCTCCCTCCCACGCACCCTCACCTCACTGCAGGTTCTGCAATCTTTCCATTTCTGTGCTCCAGCAGCCCACACTCCCGTTCCCAGACCTCCACCCAGCTCGGGTCAGTGTTTCAGTTCAGAGGCTAATCCCAGAGGCTGAACTGTTTTTACAGTTTGGCTTTAAAAAAATAACTAAACTCATCACAAACAATATGTCAAAAGACACTCAAAGTTTTGTTTTTAGATTTTTTTTAATAGGTTTTTCAGCCTCTCTTTCCTTTAAGCTTCTTCTAAATAAGCACAGTGGAAAATTTGCTGTCTCATTAAGAGCTGGGACTTTAAGAAATAAGGAAATTATTAGGAAAATGTGTAAAAATCCTTTTGCTCCAAAATATTGAAAAAAAAATGGAATTAAGACTTAAAACTAAATTGAACAATATGTTTTGGTCTAATTTTTTAGATTTTATTGCTAGTTTTAGATATTATGAGAATTCATCAAAGTGGACCACCTTGTAATAAGTTTCACATTTTGTTTTAAAATAAATCATTTCCAATTATTCTACTAGTTTTTTCACTGTAATCAAAATGAACAATAATTAGCTAAAAAAAATACAACTCATTCACTTATTACTGAGACATACAACATTAAATTAGCAGTTAGCTTCTTTTTTAGCTTCTTCTTTGAATACTTGTGCGAAACTCTTTGTTTCTAGATTTTGATAATTTTTTATAAAATTTCTTGTTAAGTAAATAATACTTGCTACATGAACATAATTTTACTACAGCAACTCAGTCACAGTTGACGCTGGATCGGGAGATTTCGGGTTCGATTCCCGCCTTGCCAGCCCAAGTGTTGAAGTGTCCTTGGGCAAGACACTGAAGGTGGAAGGTTGGCGCCAGTGTCCATGTGTGTGAATGTGTCTGTAAAGTGCTCTGGTACTTCCAGGAAGGCATAAAAGTGCTATGCAAATATACACCATTTACTTTCTAGGGATTGTCTTCCTTAGTTCTTTTCTGCTTTTAGACCACCTCCGTTCTATGTTTTGGCCATTTTATTAAATCATAAGAAGTGTAAAGGAGTGATCCTTCTTGGAAGGACTGCTTCTTGGTGTGACAGATACCTGATTGATTTCGTCCATCCCGTTGCTGGCGAACTCGAACACCAGTTCACTGGGTTGTACTGCAGTCGTCATGGCAGTGGAGGGCAGAGAGCAGGGCGAAATGAGCCCACTGGGACTTCCCCGTCTCCTGCTTTGTGTCCGAAAAACAGCCCCGGCTCTCGTCCTGATCTCGACACGGAGACGTCCCACGAGACCACCAGATTTAAAGGGGTCCTCCGGCCTCGTCTCCCTCAAATGCAGAGGCTGGGCCCCGCTGGAGCACCTACACCTGCCGAACAGAGAGAGGGGGGTGTTGATTATCATGCATGTTGGATCAGCTGAATTTTAATGAAAAACAAGAGGCGGCGACCAGCAGAGATAATCAGTGTTTGCTCTTAATAACCATGAGCCCTGGTTTGTTCATAACCTGGATAGGCTTTCATCAGGATGAGAGTCTGTCTATTTTTATACTTTTACACACATTTCAGAAGAAATAGAAGATTTGGGCTGAAAAAACACTAACTTAAGTCTATCACATTTAGTACGATTGATATTTATTACGTGAAACTACTGCGTATGTAAGACGACCATGCTCACATTGTGTTCTTTTTTTATCTAAATCATCTGTTAAGATAATTTAAAAACGTGCAAATATTTATTATAATACAGTTTTTGCCACCCAAAAAGCTCCAATGTAATTCATTGACATAAAAACCTTTTAAGGGAATTTTTAAGTGAAAGTATTAACAGAAAACAAAAACATCAACAGGATGTGACCAGGTTTCTGGGGCACTCTTGAACAGATGTTTGAAGATTGAGTTAGCATTTTTATTGTATCTTTTATATAGTTTTGGAGCTTTAGCTTTTAAAAATATGGCATTTCTTTATCCAATTAAAAAAAAAGAAAAATAATTACGTTTATCCTTATCAGAAGATCCTGAGTTGATGCTGATCTAGTGAAGAAAAATTCTCATTAATTATCGTATTTTCCAGAGTGTAAGTCGCAAGAGCAAAACCCGTCTATTGAAGAAGAAGAAGAAAACCATATATACTGGAAGTCGCTCTGGCACTTTAGGGAGAAAAGTTTGATATTTCAGAACAAAATCTGCCAAGCCCAGTGTGGCTAAAATAATCAATAGATAAAAACAAGAATACTGAACTTTTGATCTTTATAAGAAAAAATACTAAAGTTTAAGAGGAAAACAATCAGATTCTCTTCCATTTATTTCTGCAGCTGTTAGAACCAAATGCTTATACTCAAATGCAGCGCCCTCTAGCTGTTGTTAGAGGACACAACTGCAAAATAACAAATATATTAACTTATTAATGGCTTAACAAAAAAACACACAAATAAGTTGCTCCTGAGTATAAGTCACACCCCTGGCTAAACTATGAAAAAAAACAGTGACTTGTACTCTAGAAAACACGGTAATTTGAAGAGCAAAAACAATTCAGCAAACATCAGAAGGAATGAGGATTCAATCTTTTACAAAAACTTAATGCTGGTTTTACAGAACAATCTGATCCTTTCGCTGGAACGGCCCCCCTGGACACAGCCCAGGGAGGGTAACAGTATGATCGCATCAGTTGATGCGTGGGTTAAAACAATCTGAGGGACCCCTCCCTCTTCAAACCCAAACGAAAGCTGGTCTGATGATGCTCTGAAAGGCCCTCTGTGCTCGCCCTCGGGGACTTTTCCTCTGATCACAGAGGGGGGAGGGAAATGGCTGCACATGTTAGTGTGTGATGCCCCCCACCCCTCCGACATGATACCACGAGGGCACGTTTCAGGGATGGAGGATGGGAGAAGGGAAGTTAAATGGAAGCTCTTCCAAACGGTTGATCAGAGGGTCAAATCCTATGCCGGAGAGTCATTGGGGCTTCAAGCAAGGCCACAATTTTCCATCAAAGACAGACTGGTGTTGGAGACCCAAAGGCCTTCCCCAACTCTTTCAGTCAGATTGCTTTATTTGGTAGCTCTTCCCTCTGAAGTGTTCCTCTGCAGAGCTGCAGGTGAATCAGCTTCCAAACCAACTGGATTTTAAGAGGAGGTAGAAAAACTTTAGAAGAATGTGGAGAACATCTGTCATTTTTGTGGTTTTGTACTCAGACACAAGAAAAGCCTGCAACTATACAGCCTTTAAAAACCCCACTTTGGAGGAGAGAAGAGATCCAGGGAAACTAAATCCGCAGGGTAGTGTGTCTTTCTGGTTAATCCCACTGGCTGTCTGTGCCGTCCTGCGACAGAACTGGATGCAGCTGCAGCCCGTCTGGAGCTCAGGACACTGGTACTGTGCACAACCAGGCTCATCCACTGTCGGCTCTCTAAATTACAAATGACGTGGCCATAAATCAAGCTGTGTTTTTGCGTTTTATTAAACATGTAAAATGTAAAATGATTCCATTTGCAATTAAATGCAGTAGATTCCCTGAATAACAATATTGAAAATGAGATGTCAAGAACCAAACGTGGTATCAGTCTAGAGAACTGCTTCAGCTTTGCTTCTTGTATTTACTTGATGTTATAGTTTGTGTTGGACTACAGTATGTTTGTGTGGTTTTATCCTCCGATCTGAGAGAGCTTCTTAGATCTAGATGGTTGGGTTGGAGTGCAGCTAACAGTCCACAGGAGAGCCAGCCATCAGCACTGCATTATTCACCAATCATACGACAACAACATTGTCCCAATGAAGCTACATTCACACTGTCCTCAGGAACACAAGTTTAAGGTAAAATCAGAATTCTTCCCCCACCCATCCAACAGTAGAGGTATTTGGAGGGGTAAGAATTCCCGAAATAGTTTTAGGGACCATCCACTGCAATCTACCGCAAAGAAGAAGCACTTTTCTTCATGTTGATGTGCTCTGATGCACAGAAGTTTACATATAAAAATAAGTAATTACTTTTTTTTTAAAGTATGACCTTTTTCAAGTTTTAAAATCAATATTTTTATGTATTATCATCAAGTGGGAGTAAAGTCAGACTTCGAAGACACTTTGGCCCAATCCAAATTCTTCCCTTCTCCCTTCCCCTTAATTTGAAGTGGCAGTTTAAGTGGAAGTCGTGTCCAGATTATAATTTTTTAGATTTCACACTCCAAAGGGAGGCGTCCAAACTCCACTTTTGTGAGTAATTCACGTCGCGCTGAGAAGCGCTCTGAACCATAGAAGTGTACATTTAAACGTGAGTAATGACTTTTTTTGCAGCATGACTTTTTAAAGTTATAAAACAGCTGTTGTTATGTATATTCAAGTACTGGAAGCTCCGCGCTAATGCTAGCAGACCGGTGATTATGATGACGTCATCGAACGAAAGTCACGTCCAAAATATTAGACACAACATTTTCATCACCCTCTGTTTGGAGGGATAAATGAAGGGGAAGGGACAAGGGAAGAATTTAGTCCAAATTTCCCCCCTTCTCACTATGTATATAGTGCGCTATATATAGGTAAGGAAAAGCCGTGTGGGTAGAGGAAGATTTTGGATTCGGCCCAAGTGACGATTTCCAATAAAAAGTCCATGTAAATTTATGTTTTAGGCTTTTGTGTTCAAAACTTTTGCGTTGCAATGCACGTTTTTTGGACTCTGTACAAAACCTGCAGCCGTTGAACGCATGCCGCAAAGTAAACCAGGTCAAACTAACTAATCAAGGACTCAGATGGGGTCCCTTATTATTCACGGAAGTATCAATTATTTGAAAATTAATCAAGGAGGAGAAATGAATTAATTGTGGTTGAGACATAGAGTCTTCCACATATTGGAATAGAGCCGTGAAAGAAAAAGCCCAGAACAAGATTTGCACCACGTTGACATTTTGCACCGTCTCGGGGGACATAGAAATAGAAGAAGAAGCCCGTCCCTGCTTGTCCAGTGTGAACACCATGGACTAAATGCACGTTCCAGAAGCATCACATTAATCATGTGAACGTAGCTTCACAGGTAGTGTTTCAACTGCACAGTCTGGACCATGAAGAAAACAGAGGGAAGGATTAAACTGCAAGGTTAGTCAATGCACCACCGTCTGCTCTGCCTGTGACGTGCTCTGGGTGGGGCCCTCTTTTGACAGTCTTTAAGTGTGGTTGCCAGGAAAGTTGCATTGTGACAAAAATGCTAAACCAGTGTCCTGTAATGAAATCTAACCTAGCACAAGTGTTGCATCTGCTTCTGACTTGTCTGCACCAATGTGTTCTGAAAAACTGTCATTTAATTAAGAGTTCATCTAAACCTGTGACATTACACAAACACCACCCTAAACCACAAGACAGGCAACACCACTGGTTGTTGTTGTAGAATGGACAGGAAATGTCTTTCTCTTCTTTGGTGGCCAACAAGTCTCAAATTTGATCTTTTACTAACAAAAAAAAAGTTTGCTTTTTTGCCTAAAGCAGCTGCAAGTTCCAGCTGTGAGACTGAAACAATGCAGTCAAATTTGTGGGTTCATGTGTGGCACGGACTCCCCTAAGTTTAAACAGGTTTTGATTATACTTCACAGCTTTAGCAGTTCCTATGAAGTCTTTGTTTTAGTGTCCGAAGCACAAAATCCCTAATGGCGTTCTACAGTGGAAAAACAGATGTTCTATTTTGTTTAATGAACTGAGTGGCTACATAAAAAAAGTAGTTAAATAACTTGTATTTGAGCCCCACTTACCAAAGCTAAACTAAAGTTGGAATAAAGATAAATAATATACAAATTTAGCAGCTGAACCAATGGAGCTAAAGGCCATCGATAAACAGTTTTGAGAACCGCAAAATTGTCCCACTCTGATAAAAATCATGTTTTTGGCATTTTTATCATTTTTTCATCAACAAACTTTAGCTTAAATTAGCATCTCTGAGTATTTTTCTATTCAAACTGTTGTGAATCAGGGGCAGACAAAAAAATGCAGATGGAAAAAGAACATATTCGTGAAGTGGAAAACACGCTCAATTCTAATGCATTTACTTGTGATTGACTAGATCTATGAATGTCTTTGTTTTCCTTATCTGAGCTGGAATTTTACTCAAAACTGTTTGGCTGGATAGCTCCAAAATTGATCGCCATTTTTGTTGCATGTTTAATGTTAGGCCGGAGTTGTAAGAGGCTGTGAGCCAGCGGGAGAGTGTGTAAACAGCTGGGTGATGGGAAGTGGGGGCGGGTTTACTCCCTGGCACTTCCCATGGAAGTTACACCTACAACTCAGAGCGGAATTTCCAATTAACTACTGCCGCTCTACAGAAACTATGTCCTAAAAAACGACAGATTTTTGGATTAATGCTAAAAACAGCGTAATCATAATTCAAAGACTGCTGGAAACACTTTTAAATAGATCAAAAGATGATCAGAGAGGGAAAAAAGAATGTGCTGTATATTTAACTTTGAGGTAGCATGAATATCCTAAATATCAGCTGTGGCTGTGATGTATCACTGCAATACAGTCAGGCAGAGGCAGTCTATCAGAATGTGTTGTTGAAACATTCTGACCAAAGCCGGGGGATTCTTCCAGTCCTCCTCCAGCGGCTGTCACCGTCTGACATGTGGAGATCTGGAAGGAGTCAGACGCAAACATGGTCTACTCCACCCCAACAGCATGGTGACTGCCAGTCGCAATAACAACCAATTAGAGTCAGGATTCATGAACAAATGGAGCATTCCCAGAAGGCCTTACTTCCCCCCGCTTTGGTCTCTTCAGCTGAGCTCATTGTTGACCATGAAAGGAGGTAATTTAAGCCAATTGAATGACTACGCAATGACTCACCCTGCATGTGGTAAGAGCAAACATAGTGATATGCAAGAAAACGGAGCAGCGAATCAGCTGCGCTCTCAGCTCGGATAGCAAACGTGTACATTTGATTAAGGGAGAGACGGTTCAGTTCTGACGATTGCAACACAACAATTAGAGATATTTTAAGATACGTAGCTGTCGGTAAAAAAAAGTGGGCGATGGCAGAGGTATTTCAAAAACTTCAGTCATCAAATATAACACAGATCTATCATGTTATTTTTTTTAAATCACTGAAATCACAAAACTGTCTTCGCTGACAACTCATTAAATCTGACTAATATTTCGCTCACAAAAGCCCTCAGGTTTTAGCTTCATAGCGAAACACTAAAAGGATGTCAGCTCACTCTTAAGCCGAGCCCCATCACATAAAAAGAAGATCCTGTCAGCGTGCTGTTTTTGCAGGATCCTCTGGGTTCCTGTGGAGGAAATGACTCAGTGGCACGCGTTTTCAGCTCGTTACTGGAGCTCTGCGATAGCCCATGCGGGTATCAGGGGATCCTGATCACTTCTGGACAGCATTTTACACAGACATAATTAAACTAATCAGCCATGTGTAACAACAGTGCTTATGGAAACCAAGCAGAATGATTAACCAACTAACAAATTAACAGTAGAGTTGATGAATTTTACCAAAAGAAGATGAAAGAAGAATAAGACAACGCCACACAATGAGATGACAAACAAGGAGACAAAAAGTGCACTTTGTCAGCAACTCTTTTGTACACATTATGTTCTGACTGTGTACATTTTGCTCACCACCAGGTTTTGCACAACACACTTTTTCTCACCACATGTTTAAACTCAACTTTGCTGAGCAGAATTAAGGAGAATCGTCACAGCGACCCAGGAGAACCGACAGTGCACCAGAATCGAGTCCAGGCTGTGGGTCAGCGTGCAGCCACGGAGCATCAGCAAAACAGGCGCACAAACAAGCCTCAAATTCTCCAAAACATGGCAAATAGGCTAGTAGAGCCACTATCTTCTTTTTACGAGCAGGAGCTAATGTGAGCATGGAGGTTTAAGCCAAATGAAGTGAAAAGATCGATTATTGGGCTTTGTTATGCCAGGGTCGACTGAAGACTGAGGGAAAAGAGTCACCTCGAACTCAAGCTTTCAGAAAGAGAACGGAATTTAATCTCATCTCCTGCAAACCTTGTTCTTTTCCACTCAGGCTTTGGGCCCTGGATGAAGGACTGCAGTTTCCATGTTAGTTTTATTGAACATCACTCAGTTCTCAAAAGGTAAATAAAGGGATAGCTTTTAGCTTTAGCTAACATTAGCTGCGTAATAAAAGTTGTGACAAGGAGTTCCGTTAAAACGATCTTTTTCATTTTTTTATACTTATTTAATCACAAGTTTTTTATTGCAAATGTATCTCACCTAGGCAAAAATAGGTCTATTTAGGTGAACAAGTTAGACTTCCCTCCCTACTCCCTAATTAATAAAAACAATATGGTGCGGGACTAACTAGTGTCCTGAATTTTAAAAGTAATTTAGACACTATGCTCGATATATTTTTTTAAACGGTAATTAAGACGTCACACATTTCCCTAAAATTGAAACCTAATAAATACGAAAATTTTACGAAGATAATTTTATGAGTCCGTTGTGTTTTGAAGATGAAAACTTGGATATTTTTTTTTCAACAAGAAAATTTGTTCAAACTAAATGCATTATGGTCTATCCTTGTCAATCTAGTGAACATCGATTTACACCAGTTATTCGCAAATACATTTGGGAACATTGACTAATTCAAACAGCTCTACAGAATGGTTAATAGCTATATATAGTGCACAATGTAGTGAGTGAAGGAATTTGGACACAACTTTTAACACTGACTAACACGTTAACACTAACTCTTTAACACTGCTTCATTTCACACTTTTTAGCCCAACCTTTTTACACAAGTCTTATCAAAAAGTCGTACACCTGAAGTTTATTTGATTAACTTGTAGGAGCTCAGACCCATTTTTCTTTCATGTTGAAAGCATGTTGGATATACCACACCAAGTAGACCATAGAACACTGAAGGTTTTCTGATGTCATCATGAGTTCTTATAGTGTCCTTTAAGTATATTACCAGGAGGGTTCAAACTCAATCGCACATGGGGCCAAAATCCAAAACACACCTTAGGTCGTGGACCGAACAGGATAAATATTTACTGAAAACACTGAAACTACATTTTTTTAATTTTTTAAAACATACATTTTTAATATTACTACGAATAAAAAAAAAGAAGGAATATTATTCCTGAATAAATCAGCTTGAACTATATTAATCAATTAATAATACAATTTAGAAAAAAAGCGCAAGATAAGATCGGGCCATTAATAAAAAATAAAATAAAATGATCTGGAGGGCCGAGATTACCTTTGACACATGTGCTATAGATCAAGTAGGAAGTTTACTAACTGAATACATCCTCAAAATAAACTGTAATATTTTAAGTTTTAACGTACTGCTTTACATTTTGTATTTACTACTTAGTACACTAAGTATATACTGTAGTTCAAAGAATAAAACCCTGTTTTGCTAAAAGTCCTATTTACAATTTTTAAGTAGATATTTGAGAAAAACATTTTAGAAAAAGCAGAGGCCAGTTTTAAAGCTAGAGTTTTAAAAGAGTTAAAAAAAATAAATAAATAAAAAAGAAGCACCCACAAAGTGACCTGTGAATTCCGCATTGACAGGAACAGCATCAGCAAGCAGAGGGTTTCTGCTGCTTCCTGTCTGTTAAACCACACTCAGAAGAAAAATCCTTCTTCTGTGTAAGAGCGGAAAGTTCTCAACTCCCCCTCCTTCCCTCTCAAACAACATGCTACTCTCATAGACGTGTTTTCTGCTCAGGTAGTATTTCCTACATGAATCATACAAATACTTCATGTAGTGCGACATTAAAACACAGAAATGTGTGGATGTTTTTCATTTTCAAATTCTACGATTAAACCTTGAGCTCTGACTGAACCATGGAATGGGCTTGGTTACATAAAATCACACAAAATAAGAGTCAAATCATTGCAAGCTTGCTGCAGTTTGCAGACGGTGGTGTTGTTCCAAAGGATCACAGAGGCTCTCTGAAGCCACACCTGCCATTTAAAGATATCTCCTACCCCGCAATGCTGACACAAGGAGAGCAGAGGCAGACAGCACGGCCCCCTCCACCCCTCCACACACACACAAGCATCCACACTGTGAGTCAGTTTCAGGCGAATTCTTAGAAGAAACAACAAAGTTCCTGTTATTTTGCTTTCATGTCAGTTGTGTTTAGCACACAAATGCATTTCCATCTGGAAAAAAAAAGAACTTTCAGTCTCTGACTTCAATCACTTAGTTAAAAAAACAAAAAAACTATTAAGTCAACTGATATTAGGATTACAATACTCCATCGCTGTTGCTCACTTTTAACCATTCGTTTCTATGTGGTAACAGGCCACACGCCGCAGATAGGAAGACACTTTTGAAAAAGGACAGGAAATTGCAGCAAAGTGACAATTGCACCTTAAAATTTCACATTTGAACATGCTGCATTGCACTCTCTGCGGCTCTGAAACTGTCATTGATTCCCCATGCATGTCTGAATAAAACAGTCTATCTATGTAAACTGGAAAAAAAGCGTCATCCCCTCAGAATCATCACTTTAAAGCATATATCTATAGTTCATATTTATGTTAAAAAGTTATGGTTTTACATTTTTAAAAATTAAGTTTTAGAGTGTTCAATAAATGTTTATCCTGTTCGGCCTAAGATGTGTTTTGGATTTTGGGCCCTTGTGCGATTGAGTTTGACACCCCTGGCTTAGGGCATCAGCAGTCATGTCAAACGTGTGTCAGAAGCCTGATTTTCCAGCTAAGACAATCACCTTGAAGTCACGTGGAGCTTTAGAGAGTGAAGCTGTAATATAGGAAGTGAATGTGAAACCTGCAGTGGAAAAACTGGCTTTCAACGATCTAAACAGAATCTAAATCGAGCCTCTACAATGCAGAAGTTAAATGTAAAGAAAAGTTCAAAGATGCTTCAAGAAAAAATGTATTATTTTCTATCCTGCAAGAAACATATTCGAATCAAGAAAGTTTTCCAACAGTCTTAGTTTAAGAAATCTCGTCCAACTGACTAGAACTGTTTTCTCTTCATTGGTATTTATGGTTAATTTTTTTTTTCTTGTTTAAAAAAAAGCTTTCAACTTTTTATGCATTTTTAACTTGTATCTAAAGGTCGTCGTTTTGCAGAGTAAATTGATCTAAAATGGTTTTCTGACAGTGACAAAACCTTTAAAAATTAGCCAAATAATGGCAAAAAAAACTAAAAATATAGATTTTATTTGCATATATGGAAATATTACAAGGTTTTTCAAAGTTAAGTGAAACAATATTGTGTCATCATTGGATTTGTGGAGGCTCTGCCAGAGCAATTATGGTTTGCACAACTTTTAAATGTTATTTATCATTTGACTACAAATAAAAAGGTGGATATTTTAGTTGAATATGTGAAGCTAAAACATATTTCAAACAAAACCAATATGACAATAAATTATTGCTTTGATGTGAAAATCTCTAAATGTGCCAACAGCTGTGTGCACCCCTTTCTGTGTTACGACAGCCCACAATTTCTGACGTAATTTTAAGTAAAATTAAAATAAAAAAGTGAAACATGCAGATCAGAAATGCTTCTTTCTCACTCTACTTTTGCTATGAATGATGCGAAGAACATTTTAATGCATGAAACAAGAAAATAATAATATAGAAAAACATAAATGGTTAAAATTATAAGCATAAATTGAATCCTAATGGTGGGGTTTTTTTAAACAGCAAAAACTGACCCAGTAATTGACATGCCCAAAGTCTGACGTGTTTACATTCATACCACTGCTGACATGTCACAGCAGAAGAGCACGCAGCGGGAGAACATAATACCAAGAAAAAGACCTACAGCAGAAACCCAAATGAAACAACGTTAAGGACGACTGCAGCCCTTCTTTTTCTGTACTTTTAACAACATAGTCAACACTGTTCAAATACTTTCCGATGCACTATAAAAAAAAAAAAATATATATATATATATATATATATATATATATATATATATATATATATATATCTCAGAAGAATGTGTTATCTCAAAAGCATAAAAAGTTCATCTTCTGTGTGAACGTTGCCAAAATACTTGGAGCGCTACCTTGAAGCAACACTGAGGGGGACGTGCTCAGATGGAGCTCAGAAATCTCTGGGCTCTCTGGGTTTGAGTCAAGGTGGAAGAGGGGGGCCCGGCTGCTGCAGAGGAGGCCGCATACCAAACAGGTCTGAACACACGCAGCACTCGCAGCAATGTGTGGCGAGACTTTCAAGATGGAACACAGACACAGATTCTCTGTCAAGTTCCTTTTGCTTTACAAACTCTGACAGTTGGAAGTCTGACTTCCCCTTTCTTTTTTTTTTTTTTTTTTACCTCCAAACTCTTTCTCCCATTTTCTATTTTAATATCGTATTTGGCTGTATGAGGCGTGAAAAGGGTCACCAGACAGCTAACTCAGCAGAAACGAGGTTCTGTAAGAAAATCTGCCGACCAGCAGAGCCTCAGTCGTTTCTCAAATTAAAGCAAGTTGAGACATGTTACAACTTTTTGTTTTTTAAAAAAAAGTTCTTAAAGATGTATTTGGTGACCTCTGGACAGAGCCAGAATAGATGTTGGCCATCTTGAAGTGCTTTTATATCAAACTATTTGCTACTTCTGCTTTTTTTAGTCCACAGATAGGGAGGTGTTATCAGTAAACTGCTTTTAGAAAAGAAAAAAAATGTGGCTCAAGCAACTTTCAGAAATGACACTTTTTTTTTTTTTTTTTTTGCTTACAGCTTACTTAATGTTTTTATGTGGTTCATGTCCCCCAAAAAAAAGAACTAAAGCAGCGCCCAATGTTGCATTTTTCACTCTTTTCCAAAGACTCCTTTGATCACATTTCTGTTGAAGAACTAATAACAGCTAAATCTGCTCTTCTCACCTGATCCTTCATAAATCCTTACAGATAGGACCCCTCACACTCAGGTGGCTTAGCCTTTTTAAGGCAGCTTATCTTTGCACAATTGGATACTAGATCAGTGTGGTGTAAGGTGTCACTATAGTGTTTCCACCTAATTCCCGATGCCGGTCAACTCGTGCCTGCTACTATCAACCAGAGAGCAAAGTTGAGACAAACTGAGGGGACAGTAAAAACTAAAATTTTGATGTAAATCTTGTTTTTAGCATGTTCTTGTTGCATTTCTCTCATGATGGAGGACATATATAAGGAAAATTAAGCTTAAAATTGCATTTCTTAACATGTTTTCATTCAAATCTTTGTGAATCAGAAGCAGACAAAAAATGCAGTTTATAAAAGTTTGTGGATGGGACCTAGAAGCTATAATCAGCAGGATAAAAGCTCCGTCTGATGCATCCACTTACAGACAAATAGATCCATGTACGTCTTTGTTTTTAATCATCTGAGCTGGCTCAAAACTGTACGGCTGGATTGCTCCGATATTGCTCGCCATTTTTGTAGCTAATGGTCAGTTGGGGATGTGAGAGGTAGAGGGAAAAAGTGTAAACTGATGAATGATGGGAAATAGGGCGGGCTTCCTACTGTGCCAACACTCCCACCAACATCTCAGAGGTGACCTCCTGCTAATGTGCAGAAACAATGTCGCAAAAATTGGCACGTTTTTGGGGGATTTTGGAAAAAAAGAAAAAGAAATCTGGCATAATCATAACTTAAGGACCACTGAGAATGCTTTTAAAATAGATCCAAAGATGATCGAAGTGGGTCTTTTGTAAAATCACAGAGAGCATTTTACATTTCTCACCAACATTGAGTCTGTTTATGAGCTGGAAATTGACAAAGGTTGTCAGATCACCAGAGAAGTACTGAAGGTCTGTGCAGGAAGCAGAAGGACAGCCTGTCCAGGTAGGTCAATATTTGAGAAAGCTTTATGAAATACACATGTTCATGACAGTCAGCAGATGAGGAAGTCACAACCCTCATGGATGAGCATATGTTCACTGATATTTCTTTCAAATAAAACGCTTTGTTTTCCAACTATAACAAATGAGTGCATAAAAAGTATGAAATATGTATTAAACTTGTCTTGCAGGAGTATAAATATGTGATAATTAGATGAAGCTTTCGCGTCAATGTGACTGAATGAGGAAAAGCTGGAAATCAGACTCTCGGGGGGGCTGCTGTCCTGATGAGAATCACAATCCAATAACGCAAAGGTAAACAAGCCGTTGCTATGGAGCAGCGACACACAGGGGGAGAGGGCCTGTAAAGTGGGCTGTGTGATGTGAGCCGGGACGCCGACGACCACTGATGAGCGCGGCCCACTGTGCTTCTACCTGTTCTCTAACCTAACATGCTGTGACCAGATGGAGCTCAGCTAAGCTGCACAAGCTGTTCAGTGTTTTTTTTTATGGAGCATCTCAAAATACGGCCTTTCAAACCAGTTGTTTCACAAGAAACGAGGTGTTGCATGCATTCGCCAGAAAACGCAGACTGCCTCATGTTTTTAGTCAAAGCCTAGACGATAAATGACAAAAAAAAGGAGATCTGGAGATTTGATGTACATGAAGCTATCGCTGATGAGCACAAACACAGCTGGAGACATTATGCTTCTTTATGAACCTGACAGAAAAGAGAAAGATTTGAGATAAAATTGTGTCCAGAATACACACACACACAAACAATTAAGAAGGTAAATCTATTTGAGGACCACTTGAAGCTAAATTAAATGCCTTGGGGTCTTACTATCCTCTCTGCTATCATGAGCCTAACAGGAAAATGCAATGTGATAGGAAAACTATGACAATTCACTTAAATAGAAGTCGAGATTATTTCAGTGACTCATTAAAAAATAAAAGAGCACATAAATAATCTTAAATTAAACCGCTAAAAACGTTGAAACTCCAAAGTTTAGTGAGTTACATTAGTTCTAAAGACTAATGCTTGATACTTGCAAAGATTTAAAACTGTGTTTTCAAGACATTCAAGATATTTTTCCAGGTTGCTTTAGTTTATCTTTGCTCTATACAAGCTTTTTTTCTAAATCAACTCAGTGGAGAATGTTTGATATCATTAAGATCTAGGATCTAGAAATATGAAAAATATAAAAATCTGTCAAATTATTTTTTGCTCTATACTCTTGCCAACAGAACAAATTGATTTACAAAATTTTTGTCATTTTGGGTTTATTTTTGAGGATGTTATTTTAACTTTTAATAAAGTTTGACTGACTATCGTTGTCATTATTTTAAAGACAACAATGTTGAATTATGTTAAAAGACTAAGTCCTAGTTTTAGATATTTTTCTGAGAATTTACCAAAAAGGGCCACCTTGAACTAAGATTATTATTTTGTTCACATTTTGTTCTAAAGTCAACAATTTCCACTGACTAAACTAGTTTTTTTAATCAAAATGAACTACAATTAGATTCATAAAAACTCAAATAGTACAAATCATTTGCCTAAAACAAGCAAAAAACACGTATTTTTTGGACTCTGTGACATTTCATTTGGAATAATTCTATCTAGCAGCTTTTTTTTATTAGCTTATTTACCCTTTTATAGAATTTGATGTCATATTATACAGATTTCTTGTTAAATAAAAATTACTCATTGCTTGGATGAATCATTTGATGACTTGTTATTGTGTTTCACGTTCTTTTCTTGTTTTTAGGATACCTTTTTAGCAACAGACACTAGTCCAGCTGGATGTGTGGAACCAAAACTTCTGGAAACAATGCAGGAAACTTTGTCCTGTTATCATGCTTCACACTGTTTTAAATCCTCTTTTATAATTTATACATCTATCAAAAAGGAAGGCTACTTTAGCTGAGAGTGTTTTGTGTCTGAACACTTTGTCAGAGCTACGATCACAAAACACCAATGTGTTGGATTTCTCTGTTTACGCTGCAAACTGCCACAAATGAGCAGGACTTCTAAAATAAACACAACAAAGAGTCACGATGGAAATTTTCATGCCATGGTTGTAGCTTTTATTTTAACATGAACCTGTTTCTGAGCCATGGCTCCGCCCACATAGATGCAAGTGAGAAATAAGTCCTTATCAAGTTACATGATTTCCAAGTCACTTTAAAAAGCGCTCAGGATGTCATCAGATGAAACATGTACAAACTATTGAAGGCAGATAATTTCCCAAGACTTTTGGTTAGCAACAACTTTTAAAAGATTCAGTCAGTGAAAAAAAACAGGTTATTTTAACGCAAAAAATGTAAGAAAGTGTGTTGGACAGTAAAACAACAACAACAAATCCCTGCTTAACTTCTGCTACAGAGGTGGTGGCTAAAAGTTCCAATTATGGTGCACATTTTCTTCAGAACTGGACCTAAAATATTACTAAATTACTTTACAACACTGACTCATCGTCACAGCAAGTTACTGCAGTAAGTAAGTAGAGACAAGATCTCTGACCATCTTTAAACATTACGTAACCTGGAAAGTTAAAAAAAAAATAAAAAAATGTCCAGATATGCCACACATGTGCTATTGCGCGCTCTTTTCATTTTCCGCTCCAGTATAGACATCATAACCTTTTAATCTTTTACCTATTTGTGCCAGATGGGTGTGATCATGCAACTACCCTCTCTCTTGGCCGCTTACTAACGCCTCTTCTGGAGATCCGGTGGGTTAAGCAGCATTTGCGTACAGGCATTTTTTTGGATTTTTTTTAAGTTTCATGTTGTTTAAGCTTTTTTAGAACGCTTCGCATTTGTAAATTTTTTTTTGCCTTTAAAATTAACTGATAAACGAACACAAAAAAGAAGTTTTCATTCAAATAAGATAGCGACTTTTTCATCATATTTGAGAATGCAAAAAAAAAAAAAAAAATCAGATATGATGATCACACATCTAGTTCTTTACCTCAGAAAACAGCCAGCCAGCCCTGGCATGCTCTGGCAGTTGCAACATGTTGCTCAACGGTCTTAACCTAGCATACAGGGATGGGTTTTCTGTGTTTCTGCTACATCCAAACACAAATATACAGAATTCCAGATCAGGAACGTGTGCCTGGCTCACTGGCACAGTGGCTGTAAAGGCACCGAAGAAAGTCACACATTAACTTTCCCCACCCAGATTTTCCCAGCCCAGACTCAAGAGATCAAACTTCCCGTCACAAGTTCTCCAACGTTCAGCTCTCCGCACAAATAGCAACGTACATTTTCTTTCGATCGTGGATACGTGTTCCAAATTTTAGACTAACAAAGTATTGTTTGATTTCTCAGATTTTCCATCCAAACTTTGTGAAATTCAGTTAGAGTGGGAAAAAATAACAAGAGCAGCAAGTTTCACTATGAGTCAACCAGTTTTCCAACCACTGTCTCGATAACCAGTTCAGTTTAAGCGACAGAAAGGATGGTCACATGACAACTGGGATCACCAACAGAAACACGCAGCATGCATTTAACACAGCATCCACATAGTCAACAACCACAAAGGTAAAGGAATAATCAATACTACAATATTTTTGCAAAAGTACACAAAGGTGACTTTAGTTTGTGTCTATTATGTCTAAAGTAGAAAAAACTATTTGTACCAGAACGTATGATATTTCCCTGCGGTTTTACAGATCCTGGTGTGCAGGAATTGCTGCAATAAAGTAAATCCCACCTCCTGCTGTTGTCATCCTCAGCTCGTCTCGCAATACTTCTGTCACAATGCTAAAGCCTTGTGATGTAATTACAGGCCAAGGCTTGTTGACTTCAAATTGGGATAAAAAGGGGCCAAACGGAGACACCCCCCCCTCCAGTTTTTAACACCTTTTTTTTTCTAAAGGAAACAGACACAGAGTCTGAATGCAGCAGTCGCTCCATACGGTGAGGGACGATGGCCTCATTTACAATACAAATAAGGGTGGGCACAGAGGACAAATTCAGAGTGAATGCAAACTTGTGCCTCTTTAACAACAGGGCCATTATTGGGTTGTTTGTGTTGGGGTAGAGTTTAAGGGGATATAGTGGTTTCATTTTAGCCCAATTTATGTTTTTATTTCTGAGTATAATAACTCCCAGAAAAATTTAAAGTTGGGTTTCTTAACTTAAGAGTGTATCCATTTTACTGGATTTTTTTGTGCATTTAAAAAGAAAATATGTGTTCGAAGATGCTGTTGTAACCTGGATTCCCAGTGTAATGCCAGACATTACATCATCAGCATCATTTCTGAATGCCATTCTGATAAAACTATCAACTTATATTTCATTTAATTACATTAAAACAATTCTGACTTTAATTTGGTGAAAAATGTCAGTGCTGGCTTCAGGACAGAGCAGCAGTAATGCAAGTTGTAGGGTGAAAGAAGTTTAAAATCAGACTGTAGATGCGATTCTTCAGTAATGCAGCACGAGAACGGAGGCTTTTGTGGTTCACAAAGTGCAAGCGTAAATTTCTGGTGAAACAGGAAGCAAGCTTTTATCTTTGCAGCACTGAGAAGCATTTAGAGACAGACAATCCACAAAAAGTGGCTGAATAACTAATAAAAAAGTCAATCCAGTGAGGTGTGTTTATTCAAGTGCAAAGAGGTATAAAGCTACAGTGGGATAATCTTTTCCCGTGAACAGAAATGGCACCCTTCTGGGCATCAGCAATACAAGATGAGCGACATTCTGTTGTGGTGAGTATCTGATGTACAAAGCAGTGCATGACTGACAGCACAGCGGCTCAGAGCTGCAACAACAGTGCAAAAACATTGGGGTTTTTTTTTTTGCTACAAATAATAAAAAATAAAATTTTTAAAAGCAAAAATGTGGCATTTAGGAGAAAAAAATCAATATGGTGGATAACACACCATGAAAAAACACATGTGGGTTTGGTCCACAGACTTGCTAAACTCTGTTCCCGCCCTTGCTCCAACACACCTTATAAGGCAACAATTTTGAAAAACGAAATGCAAGAAACAAGACGCATCAGTCGAGAATAATTTCAGTTTGTTCTGAGGGATAAACTTTCCTCATAGGGTTGAAAAGTTTTCAAGCAGGTTTGAAGACAGGGATGGGCACAAGCTTAACTGTTGTGGTGTGATCTGATGGGGAAACTTTTCATAACTCAAAGAATCATGGAGGAATCCGTACTGGGATGAATGCTTACATTTCTTTATAAAGAATTTGTTCTAACAAAGAATTATGCGATAAAAATGCTGTAAAGTCCAATGGGCACATTGTGTACAGCTTCCCCTTTTCTGCCTGTCAACTCCCAAACAGCTCTCAAACATGCATCTTAATTATGACTTATGAATATTGACATTTGGCAAAGAAAATTCAAAGCTATTTAAAGATAGCGCCTCACTTCTACCATCTTTTTTGATAGTAAATCAAGTAAAAAGTTAGGATTTTGGAGAACTTTTCATCACTGACCTCAAAGGCACAGAGTTTGGGTGATAAGATCCATTATAGCGACCGAACAAGTGTCGATCTCAGCGAGCAGACAGAGGCGACAAAAGGTGAAACGGGGGAATAATCCAAGATGTGTTGAGATGACGAGAACCGCCTGTTAGAGACGTGGAATGGCCAAACCCACACCTGCGTCTGTCAATGACAAAACAAAACTGAAGAGAGGAAGAAAAAAATGGGGGGGTGGAGGGAAAAAAAGAAAGACAATGCGATGGTTACTGCTTGAAACAGAAAAAGGAGAAGTGTAGTGAAGCAACTAGTCCTCTCCCTATGAGTCACGCAACACTGTCGCCATTGGTAGAGGAGGCCCGAGGCAGAGTGACTGCACCTGGCCAATCAGCGGCGAGTATGCAAATCCTTTCAGGTGAGTTGTGCTGGCTGAAGGGATGGGACGGGGCTGAGTGGGGGAGGGGAGACGAGAGAGAGCAAACAAGAAGGCCACACCTAGAACAGCCTGAAAGGCGCTCAACGGGTTTCGCCTGCAGAGGCAGAGGAGTGCTGGAGGTGGAGGTAAACAGTCGGACAGGTATGCACTCACTGTCGACTTTGACCATAAAATATGGGCCAGGCATGGTGATTAAAATCTGTATGGCAGCTCAGTGGTAAAGTTCACCTCTTACCGCATCCCATGATCCACCCTGACAATGATTGGTGTCCATCAGTAAAAATAAAATACCTTGAGAAAAGTTTCATAAAGTATTGTTTCTTTTAAGTGATGCACAAATGTCTAAAATATGAGACTTAAAGGTGTCACATTAGATAAGACATGCTTGTTTTTATAAGTGTTACTTGTACAGAGCATGCTGGTAGAGCTGGGATGTAAAAATAATCTTTTTTTGAAATGACATTTCAGCAACAGGAAGTGGTGGTCTGTGGTGAGTGTCGAGCGTTCTGTCGTCACACGGTATGCACACCAACTTTGACACGTCTGACAGAAAGAACCCGGCTATTACAATCAACAGAGAATGCAATCTAGACCAAATGCAACCTTTTCTCATTTCAAGCTTATAAATAAACAATAAACAGACAAATATAAGTGAAATAATACCGATGTATCAGGGTCTATTTTGTCTTGGACTTTGAAAAGTCTTGCTTTACAGCACCTGGCTTCATTACATCACATTCCTGCTGACCTCCTTACAGGAAACTTTAGCTGAACTTGATGCAGATGTTCACCTCAGAGCTGCTTTAGAAATCTTGTCCACATCCTAAAAGCTGAATAAAAAACAACTAGTCATCTGTGACGAACCTGAAGGCTTAGTGTACTGCTTTTAATGCAGAGAAGCTTATTAGCACACCAAAACTTCTATGCTGGAAGCAGTTTTCCGATGAACTCAGATGTTCACCAACTGTACCTCTGTTGAGGCCTGAAATTTAACACTCATAGCAATCATATGATAAAAATGCCCTACTTTGACTTGGTTTTGGTCCAAACCTCCTCAACAGCTGGTCAGACAACTGTGTGTTACATGCTCACAGTAAGAATGCAGGTGAATGTATAGACATTGTAATTATTTGGTCAACTTTGCATCATGTTTTAGTGTCAACCAACTGGACAAGTGTATGTTTTCCAAGTAATTTTAAGAAAATGAGTAAACATAGTGGTGTCAAAATACAGTTAGTAGAAATCTATAGTTTTAGAAATGAATAAAGAGGTCTTCAATTAAAAAAAAGTAGCTCCATTATTCTTTTAAAATCACCTGTTCTCCAATCAACCAAAAAAAAGATATGGCAGGGTTCACAAAGATGGAAAAATTTGGTCAAATCTGTACATTTACAGAGCTCCTTCAAACTCGCCTGCATTTCTGTAAAATACAATGAGAAGTCATCAGGGTCACGACCTGAAGCAGCTTTATGGAACAATGCAGTAGTGAATTTCTTCAAACAAATTTGAAAGCAAAAAAGGAAATCACAGCTTTTTTTGGACATTGTCTCTAAAGCTACAAACGCATGTTCACACTGGACAAGCAGGAAGAGCCTTTTTCCTCCTTCTTTTGCTACTGTTTACTAGCACATGTCCATCTACAGCTGGAAGAGGTTTGGTGCAAAATGTCAAAGTGATGCAGGAATTTTGCTCCAGGCTTTTTCTTTTACAGCTCTATTCCAATAAATGAAATACTTGGCGTCGTATAATTCCGGATCAAAATAAATAATCATCAAATTTCAAACGGTTGGCACTTCAGACCCCATCTATAAGTCACTACCAAATCCAAGTCCCTGATTGGTCAAATTTTAACTGAATTTAAGTTTTAACTTGCATTCAATGGCTGCGTGTTTTGTTCGTAGAGTCTATGGTTGGACAGTGGTTGTAGAAACTTGGGTAACAACATGTGAATGCAAGAGTTTTGAACGGGGAAGCCAGAAATACATACTTATGCGTTTACATAGACTTTGCATTGAAAGGGGCCGCTTGAACGCACTTTGTCAAAGGGTGGTGTGAACGTTGCTTCAGCTATGGGCCAAACAGATCTCTATAAGAAAGGTAAACAATAAAACCTGAAAATAGAAATAACACAACTTCAATATTCAATCCAACTTCTTTATCAAAACATAAAGCATCCTTCTTTGAGGGCAAAATAATTTGGGACAAAACCTAAGATTTTGTCCCAAATCATTGATTAACACCATGACTGAAACGGTAAGACGTCCAAAAAACTGTTTTTAAAAAGTTTTTATGTTGGTGTTTTCTGGCCATGAATTCAGCCCGCTATGAAAAGCAACATCATATGCAAAAAAAAAAATATTTGCTTTCTCTTCACTATTTGTAGCTCCAACAGCTCTCACGTATAGGTAAAACACGAAAAACTAAAAACACAGTGCATTGTGTGGGGGGATATCCTACAGGGGTTGTGTATTAACTAGAAAAAATGCCTTGATATGTGATCAGTGCAGAAGCATGTGACCCTGCAGACTATCTGATAGGACACGCCTTTCCTTTTGCAGAGTGAGCATGAAAAACGGGGTCACTTGTTACTCTCATGTGTCGGCTGTGAACAAGAGAGACCAACAACAGGCAGAAGCATGCGTCAACGCTCATGTTTCAGCCAACATTTGTTCACGTTTTTCTCTGTGAGCGAAAATCAAAAGAACTTTGGAATAGTTTTCTTGTTTTTTGCCAGACAGGCTGGACACTTAAAGTTTTCTTTTGTTGTATATTTATTTATTTAGAATTTCACTTATTTGATGAGTTTTTATGGAGTCATATAAAAGACTTGAATACATTTTGATCAATCGTTGAGTTTTCTGTGCTTTTAAGTGAAAAGGAAATTTACAAGACAGTAAAACACATCTTTGTATCTACTGCTTTGTTTACCTCTGATTGATGAACATGTGCGGATCGGATTCAGAAGCTGATGAAATACAACAGCTTCCACTTTCAGTAGTTTGGTCAGACTGGGAACTTTCTCAGCACAAACTGTCCTGTAAGTGAGGCTGATTGATTGTAGAAGTTATCAAATTACTGAGTGATAGTTCATCAAGTGGATCCATATTTCTATTACATGTAAGAATGTGTTCTCAAAGAAACAAGTACCCCTGTCCTACAGAGGAACTTTATTACATTTACAATAAATATATTAAGATTCCGATAGGCATTAAAATATTATTTTGGTAGTCATTTTGGTTTTTACTACATTTTTAGGTTACCATCCACTGACAGCGTTGTAAGGACTGTTCTTTACCCCAACAGTGGGGTAACAGGCCATTTTTATTAACTATTAGGGGTCTCATTGATGTATCTTTTAAAAAATCCACATTGTTAATGCACTACTTATTATAAAATTGTTTCAACATAAAAAAATATATATATTGATATTGAATAAATACCATTCAAATTGAGGCACAGTATTTTATTCTAAAATGAAAATGACCAAGTACAATCACAGCAGACAACACTCATGAGATGCAGCCAAAAATGATCAGTCCATCATTACAGTTCAATGTGTGGAAACACTCTGAATTTTATAAAGGCACGTTACCACACAGTCATTAATTCTTGTTTACTTGTTTGTTTGTACACATGTTTAATTTACACTTGATTAACTTGCAATAAATGAAAGGAATGAATGCATAAATAAATTGAAAATGTTTCACTTGCTTTAGTAGGGGTTGGTCGTGTCATTCAAAAATTGCTTCCACTTCTTCCAATGCTCAATGTATTTACATCTCTTTAGTTTAAAGATATATGTCATTTTTTCTATACCTGATATCTCCTCCACAATTTGTATCCAGTCCTGTTGTTGAGGAGGTTCTGGTTGTAACAGCGTTTTGTTATGGCTTTTTTCGTTGCAACTAAAATAATCTTTGCTAAATACATATCTTCCTTTTGAACAGAATCAACCATGTTTCCAAGGTAAATATCAAGAAAGGTATTTGGGATATTACCTCTGAAAATGATTTTAAGGTTTCTTTCAATTCCATCCCAGTATTTTCTTAACTTGTTACACCCCCAAAAAATATGTAAATGATTTACTTCCCTTTCACCGCACCCCCTCCAGCATTCCTGTGGAGCTGAAGTTTGTCTACTCTTCATTTTAGGTGTGATACAGAATCGTATCAAATTTGTCCAACTAAATTCCCTCCACCAAGATGACTGTGTTGTGGTTTGATGTACTTCACATAGACTATACCATATGTTGTCCGTTATATTTGTATTCATCTCAGTTTCCCATTTCTTTTTTATGTAAATAGTTGTTTCCTATCAACTGTCTTCAAATGATTTGTAAAAAGCTGAGATTGCTATTGCAAAATCCCATAGACTTCTATAGAGAAATAGACATAATAATTATTATATTTGTCAGAATAGCCAATCTTGCTCTGCTACCTTTTTTACAATGTTCATTTTGATGTGGTGTATGTTATCAAGTTAGAAACTGACCAATCAGATGCCTCAATAAAAGTACCACCTTAAACGTTAATTAACTAAACGTTCATTATTGAGAATAAACTCACTCAGATCTTGTTAAAATGTTTTCTTGAAGTTCTCCTTTATCATCTGACATCCATAATTTACTTGAGAGATTCATACTCTTGTTTTTCCAGCTCTGCTCGTACAGTTGTAGCACAGCCGTAAACAGGAATCTAGACCATTCCAATATGGCGTCCAAACTTGCATACGCAACAAGCTAGCATGCCATCTCTAGTGATATACCTCATTGGCGATGTCTGTATCGCAAAAAAATTACCACTAAATTGAGTTCAATGCACTGAAGTCAGAAGTAACCCATATTCTGTGGGTAACGTGACACTCTCTTGGTCCAGTTCTCTGATACTGTCAATGGTCTGGATGCGTACACACTTCTGCAGGGGACAGCAACAGTTCCAACATGTGAGGTTTAAATGTTTTTGTAGTGAACAAAAAAAAAAAAACATCAACATTTGCAAATGATGTAAGACTAAAATAAGTCATGAAGGGGCCACGGCCACAACAGACCTGGTTCAGCATCAGAAACCTCCACTATGCTGAGTATGCAGCAGTGATCAAGTCAAGGCTACGGCTAAAGCCAGAGGAATCAAAGGGACAGCAAGTGGCCCACTTCTGTCTGTTATGAACAAAGAACAGAGCAAAACTACAACAGGTTTATGGCCTGTAAGTAATAAAAACATTTGTATCAGATCACAAGCTGATGTTAGACTTTTTAAAGTTTGGTGAAGAAGTTTTCGGACAGAAAACTACAATTGGCACACATCAAGAGAGAATATTTATGCCTAAGGTAAAGAAACGTAGATTATCCTCCACTGTTGAATACAAAACAAGTTATGGATACTCATTTTATCTCCATGAAATGATCAATACATTATTTTATCAGCAATTACTTTGTTTGGTTTTATACAGCACTAAATTAGTAAATATATCTGGTAATATGCAACACCCCAATCCACAACAGCCAAAGACTACTGCTGCAGAATTAGATGATGGTTCCATTCTCAATCTCAACAACCAATATGTCCTTGGGCAAAACACTCCGTTGTCCTCTGATGTGTGAAGGAGCCACATTTTACATGATGTTTTGGGGTTAAAGTGTCAACTTGAAGACAAAAAAATGATGTGAATCTGTCAATCACATTCCTAAGAAAGACACGAGGTTCACTGCTTTACTTCAGTGATGCACAATAATGACCGAGCACCACAAACGTATACCGCACAAACACTCAGACCACAAAAAACTTCACGTGACACGGAGAGCTGGGGACTCACAAAAGCCGACAAACATTCTGAAACAATTTTCCTTGACAGCGTGAGATATGCGGCGTTTGGAGGACGCTGAATTATTTCTGCAGTTCGGGGGTCATTGCGTTTCAGAGCAGTGATGCTTTCAGCTGCGGCTGTCAGCTGTCAGCAAAAGGGGCACAAGTGCAGTTAAAAAAAAAAAAAAAAAAAAAAAGAAATCCAGAATGAGATAAACAAAAGGACAGTGAGGCATTTTAATCAGCCCCACTGAGATATGAAGGGGGGAAAAGTGGTGTACAAGGAAAGAGTTTAAAATATTTGTCAAGTGAGGATTATAGTGACAGGCTGAAGGCAGCCAAGGTCATCTAGCAATTATTTAGCATTCCAGCTTCTTGAGGTCAGACTTCTTGCCATAACAATTCTAGTTTGTCCAACACGCTGACAGCTCATGGTTCTGTGCATACCTTATCGTTCTTGGACGGTGACTGTGCTGAGCTGACCCAGGACTCCAGATGATTAACTATTACAGAGAGCAGGATGATGGAGGAACACACCGACCAAAGAGTTCAGTGGGTTAACGGCTGCAACACATTCAACGGAATGTGCATTGTCACCTCTGATGCAAAGGGATGCAAATCCCAAAGTTACAGGCTTGATGCTACGTTCACTACATCCTTGATAACATGTGCTCAAGTGCATACTTTTAATAAGATTTCTGTCAGGGATAGGCAATTCCAGGCCTTGAGGGCCGCATACCTGCTAGTTTTCCAACATCCCTGCCCTGACATGTCCTAATTGGCTATCCTTGGTCTAGTCCTTTTTCAAAACTTTCAAGTTCATACGTTGCTACGCAAGTTTTTAAGTCAGTTTTTGGGTTCTGCGTACAAAATATTGAACGCCGTTAAAAATTAAACCAGTTGAACTCAGATTGATGAATGGGTAGCGTCCTTTTCAAAACATAGAAGGTACCAACACTTTGAAAATTGATCATAAAAGAGAAATCAATAGTTGTACATCAAATTGTTCATTTAATGGAATAGAGCTGTGGAAAAAAAAGCGAGATTCACCACATTTCTAGCACATTGACATTTCACACCAACTGTGAGTGCATGCGCTAGCGCTAGTATCAGATAGCAACAGTCTGGTGTTAACACCGATTACTGAAAGCACATGCCCGATGTGTACGTAGCATAAGGCAGAGCGCCTCTACATTAGAGTGCTGGAGTTTGTTTTCTGGAATATTCAGCTTCGTTTGACAGGTTAGAAAGCTCACCTGACCTCTGGGGAAGACAGCTTCAGTGCAATCACTGCCAGTGACAGCGTGGGTGGAGATAGACTATCCAGAAACAAAAGAAATAATTCAAAACAATCCAGCTGGTTTCTACTTTATGTCGTTTCTTGCTTTTCTGTTCAGTTAGTTTTCAGTAATAAAACCTCACTGAGCACAAATGGTCTGCAAACGTTTGTGAGCAAATTCCTTGCACTTAAGGGCATTTGCAGTTTTGTAAAGCTGTTTAAATCTAAAATTCAAATATTCAATGCTCTAGGAATTTCCCAGAAGTCTCTGCAAAAAACCAGTGTGCATCAATGCTTTCTTGATTGGCGAATATAGAAGAAAATGCATTGAACGATTGTGGAAAAAAAATTATTATTATTTTTTTTCAAGATTCAAGATTTCATATTCAGTGGATTAAAAATAGTTTTGTTCATATTTAATAGGTTTTTAACCCCTGTAAATCTTTAACAACATATTTGCTGTTTTTAAAAAAATGGTGATGAGTGAGTGAGCGCGGTTTTTAATGCAACATCTAGAAAAGAAAAGGCAAAATCTGTTGTTTGTACAAAATTAGGCAATAGATTGACAGAAATAGGCTGTAGTACTGGACTGCCCCACCCTGGTCTGCTAGATTTATCTCACTGTTTGTTTTCCAGGTATCTCTGTCCTACTTGCTGCTGATAACCTGCATCAGGTGTGTTCAGACTATTAGAGGCTCCAATCGCCACATTTTTCTTCAAATGATAAAACACAGGAGCCAAAGAAAACTCTCCTCCCTGAGGTTCACGCTGCAACATTTAAAGACAAGCTTCAAAAGTTGCTCAAAAATAATCAATAACCAAATGTTTGTTCATCTTGTTGCTATGGTTGCACTTTTACATGTTCTCCTTAAGGATTCCAGTTTTCAGGGCCTCATTTGACATGGAAGTTTTTAGGAATTGTATTTTAATTTGAGTTGCAATGCAGAAACTAAAGGGAACTCAAAATAACCCCTGCTGTTGCTCTGCTTGCGTCTCTATATAGAGTATACATAGCCTCATCGCATATTTCCTTTGGTCTTATTTTTGAAAAAGAAACATACATAATATGATATTTATGCATGCAGTCATTGTTTGGGTTGTTTTGCTGTATCCATGCATCTTATTATTCAGAGACATCACGTTCTTCACCCTAATGGGGGAGAACAATCTGTGTCCCCTGAAAAAAAAAATACAGGAAACCAGAGTACAGAAAAGAGACGGGAACAGTTTTCTGCTACGAAAGATGAGTCAACACAATCCAAACCCCTGCAGGTTCATGAAGCAAATTTTCCTATTACACAACCAAGCTGATTATAAAGACTGAAGGTGTAAAATATGTTAATAGTGGATAGTTTTCCCTTCTAAGGACACTCTGACATAAGGTAAATCTGTGGCCTGAACTGTAAATTCTTCAGTCCCTGAGTCCTCAACTTCCACAGCTGGATGAGAGAACATGAGTGTTCCATCTCAACTCACACTTCTGGGGGTGATGGATAAACCCCAGCTTTGAAGGCCCAAAATAGTGTTTTTCAAGTTTTTAATGTGTTTGCGTGTTAAGTGGGGGTGTCAGGGGCTGTAAGCTAGGGGGAGAGCATGTGAGCAGGACATGGTGGCTCCAAATAGTCCCGCCCACAACTCAGGCAAATTTCTGAAGAACTCTTGCTGTCCTATTTCCTACATCCTGGAAACAGAAGGATTTTTTTTTTTTTTTTTTTTTTGGCTAGAAACTGCAATAACATAATGAAAAACATGACTGGAGTGGGACTTTAAACAAGTTAGATGAGTCAGGAGTTAAACGCTGAAGTCATTTTTTGCCCAACTGGTTGAACAGGTGCATCATGAGTTGTCCTCATTGCAGCTTGTGCAGTCTTAGGTGCTGCTTATCTACTGATAGATTGATGAGCCTAAAAGGAGAGAAGTTATCCAGGATGTCTTTGTCCAGGTCTAGACATTAAAAAGGCAGAGATCCCACTGACATTTACTCATCATTTTTAGGGGCAATGTGATCATCTTTGGAGCAACCCCCCACTTCCCATCAGCCAGAATTGAGCCATCCGTTCATGCTCTCTCCCATTATCTTAAAAACTCCTAACAGCCTCAACCTAACATGGGTCCTACAGAAATGCTTACATTGTAGCTACCCAGATATACAGTTTTGATCCAGATGCCAGTTCAAACGAGGAAAACAAAGACGTATCTATTTGTCTGCATCACAATGGAGTGGAGCAGGAAGCTGGTGGCCTGGTAGGTTCTACGTCACAGCTACAAGCTTTGTCCAACTGAATTTCTTTGTCTAATCCTGATTCACGATGATTTGAATCAAGAAATACTTCAATTTCTTTAGTATGTCCTCCATCATCAGAAAAATAACATCAGAATTTGATTAAAACATCAAAAACACATTTTTATCAAAACTGACAAGAAAAAAAGGCAAACTTTTAAGGAATGAGATCACATAAGTTGTGTAGTTTGTACAATGAAAAAAACAGATAGCAATAGAAAGACATGGCTTGCTTCAATGTCTTCTATAGGAAAATTTATATTGATCTAAACTGTTATCAAGGGAGAACATAAACCATTTAAAATAATTAAAATAAAAATATAAAGGTAAGTCTTGCTGTTATTCCCCATATATTTTATATATGAGTTATGGAAAATTGTCTAAAGTAAAAAAAAAAAAAAATTTCAAAATTAACTTAAGAAACAAAAAGAAAAATTTTAAACTGTATGAAAGTGTAACTGAAATCTATGAATAAAACAGAATTGAACTTTATTAACTTTATATATGTGGATGCATATATGTGTGTGCGTATAAATATATATAGATATGTTTCCTTAATTAATATTAATATTTTATAATTAATATTTTATGAAGTATTTCATTAATGTTCAAATGTGTGAGGCGTACCACTATATTACTGTTACGGCTGCGGCCGTATCTGGTTTTGTTCAGTGTATTTTTGTCAGAGTGGGACGTCTTTGTGTTGGGTGGATCTTTGTTTGTGTCTGTCCTTTTGATTTCTTTCAGGTTTGGCGCTGGAGGGCGTGGCTCCAATTGGCCCAAACCAGGTGGAGCCACCTTTAAAAGCAGCATGAGGACCTCCAGCCCATGAGAAGGGAGCTGGGCTGCAACCAGTCTCCACTGCAGCTCAGTGCTCTTCTCCACCTGGTTTTTTTTTGGTTGTGTGCACACTTTGTAGTTTGTTTAGTGTTTTGTTTTGGTCCCACTCTGTTCTTTGTAGTTTGTATGTGTAGTTTGTTTAGTTTAGTTTAAGTGAAGCTGTAGGGGTGAACCGCCATTTTCTTTAGTGTGAATTTTCTCCTGTTTCTGTTAGTCCAGGGAGGTTAGTGTTTGTCATTCTTTTACTGTTTCTTTTGCAGGTAAGCTCCCTGGGTTGAGTTAGTTTGGGTTTTGTTTGTTTTTTGGCCTGGGTTGAAGCCTTTAGCTTCACTTTGAGTTATTGAGTTGTTTAGTGTTGTAAATAAATTTGTTATAATTTTATGGAGACATTTGTTTATTATTTTATTTTACCTTCCTACACCCCTAGACATAAGGGGGCGTAACAATTAGAAACTTCTTTTATAATAAAAATACTAGTATTTACTTGTGTTTTTGGCTGTTAAAAACAATATATAGTTTAAAAAATATATCAACATTCGAAAGTCTTAAGATTAACAATTTTTTTGCAGTTTTTAGCATTTTACTCTTAAAACTACACAATCTGTATCTATACAGACAGTATCTCATTAGGTAAACACAGAACAGGTCAACATGGCGCCCCACACTTCACTTAACCATTTCAGCTATCAGCAGTACAATTTACAACTTTATCACACTATTTACCAAAAAAAGTATCTGATTTTTTAAAATTATTATCCATCTATGTTTCCTATAAACTATTATACTTTTAATTTCACAAGGATCAAAAGAAAAGTGGCTTTTTAAGGCCTTCATCGCACCCATCATCACTGAACCCCTTGGAGTAAATCCTCCACTGTCGTCCAGGACCCTGGTTGTAATGCCCACAAGCTGCATTAAGTTAAATTATTCAACAAGCTTGAGAACTGCTCCACAACTTAACTGAAGTCAAACAGCACACAGTGTCCTTGTGGTAAAGACTGCATTTCTGCTGGAGTACAGCTCGCTCCAGGTTCTATCAGCTGCGCCTTTGCTTGTTTATGCTGCATTTGTTGAAAGTTGAATGAACGTGGATCGTTTGACGCTGGCAACACAAGCTGCGCCGCTGCAGGGAGGGGATCCTGAGCCGCTTCCCTGGCTCCACCAGAAACCAGCAAGTCTCTGAACATTGTGTGTTAAAAGTTGCAGACAAGGGTGGTCTCTCTGTTTGAGGAAATTCTCTATGCGGGCAAACACCAGTAATCTGCTGCATTACGAAATAAGCCACTCCTTAATGTAATTACATGTGCATCAGAGATGCAGCACGCTGCACTGTGGGCCTTTGTGCACAGCGGCAAGCACCATAAATATATCTTAGTAATGTGGTTAAGTAAGCTCATGATGTCAATGGGTTACAAGAGCTAAGAGGCTATAATAGTACTGCCTACAAACACTGTCTGTGCTGAGGCCTGGCAGTGTGCAACGGCCAAATATTCCACCCAATCTGTCTGTATAGAAGCCTTCATGTTATTCAGTCTTCCCCAGGTTTTATTGTTGGGAGGGGGGATCTCCACTGAAAATGTCGTTGTTTTTGAACATTTTCCATCATATTTGTTAAAATAAAAAGAAGTCTGTATTTTATCGGAGTCAAGTATGACTGATCAAAAAACAGTTACTAAATAAATCAACTTCAAAAACTTTAATCTAATTTTATTTTGAAACTCAAACATTTACTAAAAAATAGTGGCAATAAATTAAGAGAAAGCAACTAAATACTAGTAGTGCTAATGCTGCTTTGATTCAGTTTATTTCAAGATCAAAATCGGAATTTTTATATTTTATTCCCATTCAGGGAAAGCACCAAAAACTAGTATTTCCAGAGGACACTAACAGACAGCATTTGGACTTTATGAATCAATACTATATGCATTCAAAATTTAATGATTCTATTCCATTTAAAAATCAATTTAAATAGAAGAAGTAAAAATTTAGAAATTAACCAACATGTATTTCAAAGACAATTGGATTTTATTTTGAAAAACTGGTTTCACATATCCAATACCTTCAAGTTAATCAACTAATAAAGAGGAAGTCTTTAAAAGATACTAAAACAACAATCTAATTTGGTTAAAAAAAATAACAACAATAATACAAGAAAATACTTAAAAGGAAAAATAAATCTGTGGATTTCATGAATCAGCATGATTCATGTGTTGATTTTCAAACCCATATCCACACCAAAAAGCTTAAAACAGAGGTCAGGGCCCACCATCCGAGGTGGAAGTCAAGCTGCATTGTCATATTTATGAAAATAATTATCAGTACAGTACGTATTGTGAAGTATTTGCAAGACTAATGGAAGTTACCCGTATTTATGACGTAAGGGTGATGATGTCATAAAATGCCCTTAAGCCACACTCTAGTCATTAGTAAGTTGCTCCCTACTGACCTCGTACAAATGTTCCACAAGTGGGTTGTGAAGGTGCTACACAAGTACCCGTAAGACCCCGAATAGGATGCCTACACAAATTATGTTCTGATTGTCTCATTTCTAACAGTCGGTTTGCGAGTAAGGGGCTTCCATGAAGTGTGCACTTTTCACTTAAAGAGCACAAACAGGCCCCTAGCAGAGAGTGCAGGTTTGGGGATGTTTAAGAAATTTAAATCCAAATGGCAGACCTGCGTCTCATCTACTTACCCCCATGTGTTGTAGAAGTATTTGCTATGACTTGTGGCCCGCAGCATGCCCATAGGAAAAAAATGGATTTCCACTCTATGAGATTTTTTTACTTTTATTCAGGGTCAAGATGCTGTCACTTAGACTTTAACATAAATACTAGTTTATTGTTTCCATGATCAATGATTTAAAAACATTTAAATTTGGAGCTTCTGCATGTAGGAGTTCTAACATCCAGTTTCTACAGATTGATCAAAAGACAAGTACGTGTTTTCGTATTTTATTTGTAAATTAAAAAGTGCAAAAATAAAATGTGTTGGTCAATTCATTTAAAGAAGAACAAACTTAAGTTTTTGGTAAATATGGACAAATCTTGACCTCCTTTTATATCCTAATGATTTTTGCTATAAAATCACTCAATCCCCCTTGTTTCACAGGGCTTTTGTGAACGCAAAAGTGTTGAGTTATTGTGTTATTGAACAAACTCATTTAAGTGGATGGGGGCTATGATGACTCAGCAGAATGGCTTCACTGAACAAACATTTACTCATTTTTCCCACAGCCACACACACACAGTTCAAGCAGAACTCTCCTCCTTTTTTTAGCCCTAAAAATAGCTTTGCTTTGACCGAATGACTTCATGACGATGTACAGATTCATGCAGAAAAGCGAGGACAGATGACTTGCCGGTCACATGATGGTGAGACATAGCCAGGAGGAGAGGAGATGATAGGGTTTCAGGTGGAATTTCCCTCTCCTTTTCTTTTCTCGCTGACGTAATGAACGCCGGTCGCTCAGACGTCCAACATGTCTGACGAAGTGATACTCAGGTAGTGAAGCGCTCACAGGGATGAACAAGCAGTGCGGCAGTAGAGGAAGTTTGAAACTTCTCCTAAAAAGCCTCCCAGAGAGTTCATGCAAAGCTTTCTTTTTTTAATTAAAGTAAAAAAAGAAGGAAGTTCAGGAGTTTTATTTCTCTTTTCACTGGCTGGTTCCTGCATTTGTGCAAGTCATTTGAGGTTCCAGAACAGAGCATGCGATTGTTTATTTAATCAGAGAACAAATGAACATTGCCATCTTGTGGTCATCGCTCAGGCACCAAAACCACACTCATTTAGACAGAAAATGTCTGTCATTCAATATGTCAAGCCGGCAGATACTATAAGTTGGTAACTGCACGTGTGGAAGTATCATCTACAAAAGCTCCAGATGCACAGACGTGATGATCACATTACAACTTTGATATGATTACCAGACATTTCAGCTTTCAAAGGAGGATTGCTTTGGATTCCTGCTCCTTGTGAGGCTTCTCTGAAAGCTTTTGAGAGGCTGAAGTGCAGCCCGGATAAAAGCCCCGTTCTTCTTTTTGTGAAGTCAAATCAATATCAAAGCCCATTAGGGAAGATGGGCATAGATGTTGGGCAAGAAGAAGCATCTGACGGTCTTCGGGGCCTGTCCTCAATAAAGGGAGAACAGCTGTTCCCTGTTGTCCTTGCTCATCGTCACATTGCTCAGCTGCTTAGACTGCTGATTGGGTTTGGCTCAACTGATGCAGGGTAAGAAACCTGTCGAGATGCAAGTGCTTCATTTCATGCTCCGTATACACTGTACATGTGATGCTTATTCAAGAACCTGCATGTGTACTTATTTAGTGCTTTACTACCTTCTTAGAAGGCCCACAGTCTGTACAGTCCCATTCACCCATGCACTCACACACAGATGACAGCTCTGCTGCTGAACACTGGTGCCAACCTACAACCATCAGGAGCAATGTCAGGTTTAGTGTCTCGCCCAAAGACACTTCAACACATGAGTGCGCAGGGCAGGGACCAAACCTACGATCTTCTGAAGTTGACTCCTTTACCTCTGCATAACAGCCACCTTGAATGCCCATTTAGCCCACAGCGTTCACTGGACTAACAAGGAAAGGCTTCTTCTTCGTTTCCTACTATTTAGTAGCGTATGTCCGCATCCTACAGTTGAGAGATGTCAAAGCGCTGCAAATTTTGTGAAATGGGTGCAAAATGGTTCATTGCTAGCATCCTTGCAATGTTGGATATGATATCATATCAGGACAGTGGCCTTGGTTTATCTTTATTTGAAAAACAAAGACAAAGAGTATCAGGCTGTTTACTAGCGTATAGTTGGCTTGGTGCAAAATGTGGAACCGGTGCAAATCTCATGAATCTTCCTTCAAGCTTTTTCTTCTACAGCTCTATTCCGATAGATGAAAGACTTGGTGTAATAACAACACAAACGACAATTATTGATTTCTCCTTCATGATCAAGTTTCAAACATTTGACACTTTCATGAATTCATACCTCACTACAAAACCTGAGTTCCTATTATGTAGTGCCCAAAAACAGCTATTGAAACTTGCGTGAATGTGGGAGTTTTAAAGCCAAAAAATGCTAATATGCGCGTGTCGACTTTTCATTGGAAGTGGTGGATTGAATGCAAGTTGCCGTGGGTAGTGTGTGTAGCTTGCGAAAAGGACATTAAAGATGACATGATGATAGAATGTTCCAAAAACAAGGACACATGTTTGAGGCAAAAAGAAAATGCTTGAGTTTAGTCAGAAAAAAAAAAAAAAAGCTTGTTTTGGATAATTGTTTTCAGTGAAGTTTACAATTACTCACCAGCTTCTGCCAGTGTTCCCACCATGGGAAGACTTCAGTGGGAGGAAAGGGAGTTGGGGCAGGGTTAGTGGGCCCATCTGGCCATGTCTCTTGTGGGAGTGACAAACTAACATCTTGTACCTCTCCCTTTCCCTCTGCGTCACGACCGCCTGCTCTGAACCCAGCAAGAAATGACCGACCAATGAGACACTGTTTATCTGTCCCACGATACAAGCATCCCAGCCCAAAAATGTAAACATCTGGCAAACATTCGAGCCTCCTCGCAACACTTGGGTGGGGGGAAAAATGAAAAGGATTCTCCATTTTGATAGCTATCATGCATCAAGTGGATTTGTAATTTTCCCAATAAGTTACTTCAGCTGGAATGAGATTTATAGTAAGTCAGTGCTTTGAGGTGGCAGACTTGGTTTACACATTTTCCAGACGCAGCACTGAAATGGATCGCCTGGGGTCAAGCGGATTGTCTCATTACACTCTGCTGATATAAGAGGAGTGGGGACAAAACAGTCCCGCCATTCTTCTGCTGCTTGTGACTGCAAAATGAATGAAGATTTTCAGCATGCTCACACTATCCCAGTGGTCACATGCCAGCTGACACAAAGAAGATGATCCATGGAGGAGTGGGGAGAACTCCTTCTGACTCTGAGCTCCAATCACCAACTCTAACATCCCATTTTATAAAGTTATAAATGCATGTTCCTCACATTTATCCAAGACAAGTACAAAAATATGTCACATTTGTACAAAATGTAAATAAATGTGCATTTAAATAACTAATAGAACCCATCGAGGTAGTGATTAGGTCTTTTTGGAACACAAAAACACAGATCCTGGATCACAACATGTTTAAATCCCCACAGGACTCACCCTGACAGGCGCAGGCATCAGTCTAGCTTTTCCTCCGACTGTTTACTAAAAGTTTCAACGTCTTTCTGCAGACGCTAGAACACATGACGGTGCGAGGCTGCGCTCCGGCTACATCACCGCTCCGTCACCACTTTCGTCTGCTTCTTGACATGAGGTCGCAGCGTTTTCTCCGACAGAGGCTGCTGATGTGTGGGGAATTCCTGGCAGTCACATTTTCCTGGGAAATGACTGGCCCCGGTCCGGCAGGCAGCAGGAGTTTGGTTAAAGGCTGCCAGGAGAGTGAGCCACTCCTGGAGCGCTTCACAGTTGAGCAATAGGCATCGCTGGAAAATGATGAACTAAAAGTTAAACTTCCACTCCATGTTTGGTTTATTCAGTGTACAAAAAAAAAATAAAAAAAAAACCTTCCGAAGTAAGGTTGTTTCCTCTTTTATACGCAGTAAACAAGCTGCCACCGTATTGATACGACGTTATTCGCATGCGTCAATAGGCGCAAATTAAATTTCAAAATACGACTAAAAAAGAGAGGAAAATCTCAGCCTGACACGCTTTGTTCGCCTGTACTGCCCTGACTCATAAGTGCTGGCACAGAGAGATAGGAGTTGTAATGGGCATCTTCCGGGAACGTCCAAACCCCTGTGAGATGAGATTAATATGGGAAAGCTCCTCGTCGGGCGGGGTCGACAAAATTTTTTCCGAAAGACGCATTTGTAGTTGTTGTTATTTTAGTGTCCTTTATCATAACCTGTCATTTTTCGCATTTAAGAAAAGATATTTCAATTGAAGTAAAATTCAATAAAACAGCAGTTCCCATACCGGGAGTCGAACCCGGGCCGCCTGGGTGAAAACCAGGAATCCTAACCGCTAGACCATATGGGACATGAGGTACGCACGGTCTGGATAAAACTACTTGTTTTATAGTCTACCTCAGTATTTCAAAATGAAGGAACTAAATTGATCACGCTGGTTTCATATACATGTAAGAACTTACTCTCATTACTATTATTTCATTCCTGTCACTGATTATTGTATCTTTATTTCTCAATATATAAAACCCGAAGCCAAGGCTCCATCTTGTGGTCGTGCATTTATACCCTCAGATGAACAAATACTTGAGTACCAGTTGCTTTGACAGTGTAAAAGTTGTAGTTATAAGAAATAACGTGTTTCATTCATAACAACTACACAAAAAGAGACACAAAATGTAAAATATTGGGATAACTTAAATAGAAACAAATATATAATCGCAACTGCTTGCCAACTACACCTAGAAAATATGTGCGCAAACATATGACGTAATTTCAGTAGACTAGTTCAAGTGTCCAACACGGGGTACATCTGGTTTTCCAAAAATACCCCAACAATATTTAAGTAAGTTTTACTGAACAAATATCCAAGCAATGTTTACTTTTTAAGGTGTTCCCGAAAATTTTGCTACTATATATTTGACATTTACCGACATGCTCTTAAAACTTGGTGTGAACTAAAACTAGTACCCCCTTTTTGTTTGTATGTGGTAGAGTCTGAAAACTCGGAAAGGAAGCCAAATATTTGTTGAACTAGCAACGATCGTCGAATAGCTAGTAGTCAAGTAAATAAAGCTTTTAAAACTGTAAAATATCATTTAGGAAAATTGTGTCTTTGGTTTAGGAGCGATCAGTTCGCACTGATAATATGTCAACTCCGGCAAGACGACGTTTAATGAGAGATTTTAAAAGGTAAGCGAAAATGAAAACGAGAGAAGCGGCTACTGCTAACGTTAGCATGTGTGTTAGCGTAATTTCAACCTCAATAATAAATCAGAGCAACATGTTTAAATAAATGTGTTTTCGAATCTAGCCATTATAATCACCGTACTAAGGAGTAGACATGGAACCTTTACTGAGTTAGCATTAACTGTATAATAACTCATGAGTAATTGGCAAGTAACTTGCAAGCTAACCGGCGTTAGCATGCTAGTCGGTACCATAAGTAACACTCAGTTCGTTTAATATTGAATTTTGCAACTCTTAATAAGTGTCTATGCCTAATTCAAAATTTCGGGACAAATGTATTTTCATTTTGGGGCTCATTTTTGTGTACCGCTAAAAAATGTTTCTTCTCGCGGTGCTCCCTGGGTCTAATGATGTAAAAGTTCTGACGTTTAAATCAGAAGCCAGATGGCCCTTAAGCTAGATGAAAGGTTAAAGTAGATCGCTCCAACACTCGGTGATCAAGAAAGCTTCTGTCCTTGGACGACAATGATAGATCATCACTTAAGACTGAGGATCAGCAACCATCTGCCATCGTTCACCGAACCGTAAAAGACAGCTGGCTCAGGTGGCCCATATATGGTTTTCTCTGCATGTTCCATTAAACTGATTATTTGAAGGTCCATGGCCTAGGACTGTAAAATTATCCATTTATGAGTTCACTATTATGACATTAACTTTATTTAATAATTGATGACATATTGACACCGGGCAAGGCTTTTGTTCAGTTTGACAAAAGTAGGATCAACGTTATTTAGTTATACTACAAGTACAATTTTAATCAGAACACTGGAAAATACTTCCAAAGTTAAACAGATTGAAAAGTATTCTATAAAGAGGTTGTATTTTATGCTGTTTTTGTGTAAGTAGTGTCAAATGTGTAACAACTACGACTATTAGTTTCAAGTATTTTCTGAATTTTTTTCCTCTGCTGCTCATGTCAGGCTGCAGGAAGATCCTCCAGCCGGAGTTAGTGGAGCCCCATCTGAAAACAATATCATGGTATGGAACGCTGTCATTTTTGGGTAAGTTTTGTATTCATAAACTAAAATACAGATAGTGAAGCTATCCATTAACATCGAAAAGTTCATTTAATTATTTGCACTTTTTTGTTTTGTTTTCTTCCCAGACCAGAGGGAACACCTTTTGAAGATGGTAAGGCTTATATGTTTAATAATTTGTCAAAACAGCTAAAAATTTATGGACATTTGAAATAAACTCCTTACACGAAGCTCATTCATTCTTCTTTCATATTCATTCTTTTCAGGAACCTTCAAACTTACCATTGAATTTACAGAGGAATATCCCAATAAACCTCCAACAGTGCGATTTGTCTCCAAAATGTTTCACCCAAATGGTATGGCATAACTGTAATTATGCATAGAACTGAGATTATTCATGTTCCTAATATCCTTACTCTCTTGCAGTGTATGCAGATGGCAGCATATGCTTAGATATTCTTCAGAATCGCTGGAGTCCAACCTATGATGTATCATCAATCCTAACTTCTATACAGGTATAGAACACAAAATTATTTATATTCTAATTAAGCCTAGTCTTTTTTAATAGTAAATTAAACATGCTTATCTTCATTTTTCTTTCCATTTAAAGTCTTTACTGGACGAGCCAAACCCAAACAGTCCTGCCAATAGCCAAGCAGCCCAGCTTTACCAGGAAAACAAACGGGAGTACGAGAAGAGGGTTTCTGCTATTGTAGAACAGAGTTGGCGTGACTGTTGACTTTAGCTTTTTGTTGGAGTCTGATCAAAACAACCATCTATTAAGAAAGCAAATTCTCAGAGATGACACATTTGAAAGAATCCTCCAGTGTACTTGTCCCATCACTGTTGCTAAGTTTGTTTGCTGTTGTGTTGTGGCATTCACTCCTGCCAAATGCGACTGTTTGGCAAAAACAAATGTTTAAGTTAATGTACCTTGTAATATCTGGGTTACTTGCTCTGAGCCCCAACCTGACTTTTTTTTTTTCCCCCTTTTTTTTTTAAAAAAAAACAATAGCCAGTGCAAAAAAGTTGTCAAATCTCTACCAGTTCAATCATCAAGTGAACTGGTTGAATGACATGGTGACAGTTGTGTAGATGTGCTTGCTGTGTGGTTTGCTGTGTAGATGAAGTTTTATATTTAACAAAAATAAAGCTGATTTCTTTTTTTCTGATATAGCAGGTTAATTTTTCTGTCTGCAGACTGGAAATCTTTTTGGATGGATAAAGAAAAGAGTTACCTGGCATGTTCCTCTAACAAATCACTTTTTTTTCTAAATATATATATTTTAGCAGAGCAACACCTTTACAAATTCTAGAATTTCTTTTACCTAAAAACCAAAAATGTGGCCCTTTTGGGAATTTGATATCTTGTGTTGACATAAATCTGAAGCATTTAGATCCAGCAAGATCCTAATGCTTCAGACCCATGTGAAAATATTTGAACATCTTATAACCCCACCACCATCTTTAAAAAAAAAAAAAAGATCCTGGTCACATCGCTAAAGTGCGATGGTGTTTTGAGAATAAAAAAACTTTGCACTGGTAACCCATGTAACAAACTGTACATTATCTTGTAAATAAAAAAGTACATGAAAGTGTTTCCTGATGCTGCTTTAATTCACATTATAAAAATGTCAGAACTAGCTTCAACGTGACTTTATCCATTTTATTTTTTTCTGAACTTACAGCTGTGAAAATGAGCAGACAACTATACTCAAACACATTTAACAAAGATCACAGTTTGAAGGGTTTTTCTTATATATATCTAGTGCAGCTCACGGGATGATGTTGAGGTGTTAAGAAAAAAAATGATATTGCAGATTTATTACAGTGCGACTGGTAGGAGACTGTTAGCTACGATTAAGGGATAATGCCGATTAAATCCTCATGTTATCGGTAACTTGTCCACAATGTTTAAACCATCTTAATCTGCCACCTGATTATGAAATATTCACTAAAGTTGATTTTAGTAACAAAAGCGACAAGCAACTGAAGCCGCATTAAGGCGATTGATAAAGTATTGACATTAAGCTCAGAATTGTAATGAAGAAAAATAAAAGATTCATCTCACAGTTTCCTGCTAAAGCTAAAGTATTTTAGGAATGCAAAAACTTATTTGTTACTGCTGAACAATGCATTGGAAATTTGCTACACAAAGATTGTACACAAAAGTGCAGCTGCACTAGAAGTTAGACCAGAGTGATTCCATTAAATGACCATGTGACTTCAGTGGGAGGCCTGAGGTTTAACAAGCTCGTATCGTCCCACCTGTCCTTCCTGTAATAGCTGATCGATCAGCTGGTCTTTGTGCACTTTTCGACTCACAACCAAGAACCGCTGCCACCCCTGACCGTATGATTTGCTACGCAAACCATATTTTTGAGATATCTGGTGAATCTGCTTGCGTTCGTCATTGGTGAGGTCTGTGGAGAAGCGCAGGTCGTCCTGGCGGTCGGAGGTGGCATAGTTTCGGATGATGTCCTCAATGTCGCGCTTGTTTAACTGAGTCCCCGTCTTGTCTGCGTCCATGCCCAAACCCTCCCTGGAAAACTGCTCTTTGACTCGGATGGGCTCTGCGATGCCTTCCCCGTCTCTGCCCAGCCCACCTCCCTTCCAGCCCATCTTCCGGAGCAGCTGATTTCCAATATTGTCCTCCTTTATCTCCTGCTTCATGGCCTCCTCGCTTGAGCGAGCCAGGATCTGAGAGCGGGATATTGCATCGCTGTGTCCATCCTTCCACAAGTTGGATTTGACGACCGCCTGGGTCTGCTTCAAGGTGGCCAACGCTTCCTGTGCTGCAATGTGCTTTACTGTTTTCTTTGGCCCGATTCCTGCAGCGACAAACTGTCCTTCAAGGTAAACTTCACACCTCCAGCGATGATCTTGTAGAACTGAGAATTTGTAATCCGCAGTTACTTTATTGAACTGAGCGGTATCATTGATTATACAGATTGCATTGTCAGAGTTTTCCAAAATCACCAGTTCACTCAAATGCTTCTTTCGGCCAGCTTGCTGTCCAAAGAGCCCACTATAGTCAGACCGATTGTTTCCCCCTAAGTACTGGGGTTCAGGTTTGTGCTGGTGATGCCTTTGTCGGTGTGCTTGGTTCATTCGAAGTTTCCTCACAGCTTCTTCAGCTGCAGAGTGCTTTGAGCTCTTCTTAGTCCCTGTGGCCTGTGCTACCATCTCGCCCTGCACAAAAACGCTGCACAGCCACATTGCATTGCTGGGTATGAGATCGAACCTGTAGTCGATCTTCATCCGATTGAAAGCGGCGGAGTTGTTCAATATGCAGATTGCGTCGTGAGCATTATCTATGACCACAAACTCCGTCCAGTGTTTACCTCTGTCAGTTTCGTACTGACCCTTCGAGCTGGATGTGGATTTATCGTCTGGGCTCCGAAGCGCCGGTACGAGAGCTGGCGTTGGTGTGTAAGCCTGACACACGACCATGTCGTTCACCGCTCCGTGTCTGTATTTACGCTGCACAACACGGACCTCCACTGGCTTCAGGAAAAGTTTCACAGCCTGCTCAGAGGCTCGGTCCCTCGCTCCGTTTTTGCTGCCAGAGTATCCAGTAGCAAGGTAAACGCCCTGACATCTCAGTTCACAAGCGTAGCCATCCGCAGGTACCTTCCTGTTCTTTGGCAGGTCAGCCTGAGGTATATCCTTCAGGTTGACATAAATATACTCAGGGTTTGTTTTGCAGGCCTGGATGCTGCGGCTCAACATAAAGTTATAGTTTGGCATGTCACTTCCATTCATCAACACAGGGTCCCTAAACGCAGAAGCCATTGCATTCGACACACTGAAAATCAGCCTTTGCTTTTCATCAAGTGTCGATTGAGATATTGGATGAGGCTGCAAGGATCCAGACTGGAACGTGTTCTGGGGGCCTCTCCCCTGGCTGTTGTAGATTTTGCTAAATGGCCTGCTCGATGACGGCCTGTAATGATGACTGTACCCCAAACCCTGACCTCCGGAATCCCAGCCTCCTTTTCGGTTCCCAGCGCCATAACCGTTGTACCTCTGGGGCTGAGTGTAAGAATCTAAGCTGCAGGATGAGGCGTGGGCTTCAAATTTGGCTGAGTATTCCTGCTGTGTTTTGGCCATAAAGTTTGAAGACCCACCACTTCCATAACCAAGTCCACTACCTGAGAAAATAGCTCCATCACCATCTCTGTGTGAACCCCAAGAGTCTGACGGATGCCGCAGGCCTTGATCAAAGAAGCCCTGCGCTCTGCCGCTGCTGCCGTAGGACGGCTGAGAGTCCCACTGCCTCGTACCGTGAGACTCAGTTTTCCTTCGCTCCTTATCGTTCTCTTTCTCATCAGTGCCAGTTCCTGCACTGGTTCCACCACTGACAAACTGAACAGGCTCAAATCGAGGTCGGCCCCCAAACTTTGTCACTGGCATTTTTCTCATGGGCTCATCTCCTGCAAAACAAAACATGATGTTAGAAAACAGATGGCTGAGGTGTTTCAAGGGCTAAATTAAAATGATCATAATGGTAATGTCTACAAACAAAAGATTAACTAATAAACATTTGTTTAAAATTAGCATTGACCTAAAATCTATCCTTTCATTTTAAAGACTCTCTTCATTCCAATCAAGGTTTACAAGGATGATGGAGTCAACCCAGCTATTGAACGGTGAAAGTAGGCTTCACCTGTAGGGGTCTGTAACCTGAGGCTTCAGAGCCACATCCCATTCTTTCATCCCTCCATTGTGGCTCTTTGGCTATAATGAATGTCCTCTAACTTATGGAATAAAAATTAGCTTTGTAGCTTTAGTTCATTTGTTTTGTTAAGGTTTTGTCATTTATAGTTAGATTTTTAAGATCAGAAAAAATAATGGTAAAAGGTTTAATATACTCTCAGAGTGGTTTATTATTAGAATAAGGATCATCTTTAACTGCACAACACGATTAGAGGATGTTTAGAGGAAAAGGTGTTAAAGGGAATAATTACGTTTACATGTATTGATGTTTTTAATGCATTCTAAACCTTTGTTGTTTGTATTGGATAGAAAAAGGATAATCGGTCACCAAAGTCATAATGATAAAAAAAAACAGCATGTTTAAATCGGCCTTCTAACTTTTTTAATTGAAGTAAATCTGCTGCAGCTGGAGGATCTTATTTGACGTGGGGTTTGTTTTATGTTGAAACGAACTTGTATGTGCTGCTGTACCATACAAAACAAGTTACATTTGTTAAATATGGAAAAACAACATCTATAGTTTATTGTTTTTGTAAATATTTAAAATTTCACTCCCATCATCTTTTGATCTATTGTAAAAGCATTCCCATTGGTCTTTTAACAGTGACATTTTTTAAACCAAAATTCAATAATCTGAACATAGTTTCTGCAGAGCAGTAGTAGTTTATCAAAAATTTAAAAATTTTAAGATAAATTTTTCTTTTTATGGAATGAGAAAAAGCCACAAGAGCATTGGGATGGAACTTTAAAAGTAAAATTTTATGAATTAATGGACACAAAACCAGAAATTAAAGAGTATTTTTCTGAACAGCTAAGTGAGAAGTATGACTTTTGCTGGGTTTTGGTCAGTGAGAAACAGAACCAAATGACACGTCTGGTTTTATAGGTCCCCTCACATTGTTAAACCCAATTTCATATTAGGAAGAATAAAATGTCATTTAAACAATAAACTCAAGTTGGAGCTGTCCTTGATCATCAGAGACAGCTTTAGCTCAGTTTTAAACTAACTGTTATTTATTTTTCCTCTTTTAATGTCCCATACATGTATTAACTGGTGGTTAAAACTACTAGAAGTTGTTGCTGTGAGAAGGGGTGGGATGGTTAGTTGATATTAAACTAAAAAGGAGGGGGAAAAAAAATCAAATCACTTACTTGGATCAAAACAAGAACCACTGGATCTTTTTTTTGCTTCTGAACTGGACCTCGGGTCAAAGGAGGGCATTTCGCCAATGTCAGCCCCTTCTGCCATCACCAGCAGCATCCAGCTCAGAGCCGGGCCATGCCTGCAAAGTGTTCCCAAAGACACCGGTCAATCTCCCGTAAGAACGGTGGTTTCGAAGGGCACCACGTGGCAGAACAGCGACCGATATAAACAAAACGCTTGAGTGAAAACCTCGGAAGATTCCAACCAAGCGGCGAGGTTTCACACTGACTGACGCAGTAAGCTCGCTTTAAGTGTGCGCCACGTTTAGCGACAGATATCTGAGCAGTTTGCGTGTTTGTGTGGTTACCTGAAGGTTAAGCCCTTGCTTGGACTCCCATCTGTGACATTTTTCCCGAAAAACAGACCACAGGGAACACTTTATGGAAGGGTTTCTTCACGCTAGCTTCCTGTAGCTAGCTAGACTGACAGCCGAGTGTCGGCTGCTAGCATTAGCCACCTAGCCGGCTGTTTAGCCTCCCAACCAAAACAGCCGCGTTCCAATAAACACCCGCGTTTTTGGTAAAGATTCCCGACTCTGTAGGAAAGGAAACCAATTGAAAAATCTAAATTCATTCAGTAGACTCAACGAAGGAGCGACTGGCGTCTACAGAGACACGCCGAGGTGGCAGGAAGCGTCCATTTTCTGGTTCCAGCCGCAGCAGAATCATGGCGTCTGTGAGCTCAGGGCGCAGGGCACAGGTCAGCCGAGCGGATCCAGCACGGAGACAGTTATCTCCTGTATGGATCAACGCACCGGCACATCCGTGTGAGCAAATCAAACTAACACATGCAAACAAGTGAAACTAATTTGCTGTACCAATGTGGAGATATGTAGTTTTTTCCCCCATTATTATTAAGTTATCCCCACTTGCGTGCATTTATTGGATACATGCATTTTTTTTTACTTAATTGTTAGTTAAAAGTGACTTCTGAGAGAACCAAAAATTATTGGTTTTAAAAGTACAAATTATACTTTAAAATCCACTAATTTCCCCTTTTTATTTTATTTGAATGTGAGAGTGCCTCAAAACACCACATAAAGTAAAATAAACAAGAAATATTAAAACTAGCAAAAGTAACATTTTTCAATCGTGTTATTGGCTAAACTAAGTTTGATCTATATAAATACGAAAATAAATATGCAATAAAGAGACTAAAACCTTGTTTGCAATCCTAACATTTGTATTAGTTATTAAATATATATATATATATATATAATAATATATATATATATATATATATATATATATATATATAAATATATATATATATATTGTAGTTTATTTTCTTATATTGTTTTAACTTCAGCAAATTTCTTTTCATATAAATGTTTGAATTGTGTAAAACATAAGACAGACCTTTTAAAATAATGACTTTTTTTTTTTTTGAAAGAGCTTTTATAATTTTGAGTTTAATTCTTAACCTGGGGTTGATGCATGATGGTGTAAGGCAAGTTTATTTGTATAGCACATTTCATATACAGAGAGAATTCAAAGTGCTTTACATAAAGCATAAAAATAAACAATAAAAGAAAATATTAAAGTTGTGATCAATAAAATAAAATTAAAAGAAAGTAAAAATACCATAATTTAAAACAAGCATAGATAAACAGTCAAGATGTAAACTTTTGAATACATACTAGTCAAATGCAGCTGAGAACAGGTGGGTATTTAACCTGGATTTAAATGAACTGTTTGAGCTGATCTAAGGTTTTCTGGGAGTCTGCAGATCTGTGGTGCATAGAAACTGAATGCAGTTTCCCCATGTTTAGTTCTGACCCTAGGGACTGAAAGACCAGATCCAGACTACCAGAGATGTCTGGCTGGTGAATACTGAGTCAAGGGATCAGTCATGTATTTTGGTGCTAAAGCATTCAAAGATTTATAAACCAATAAAATCACTTTAGTGGTTAGCACTCTCACCTCACACCGAGAAGGCCGTGGTTTGAATCCCAGCTGGATCCTCTGTGTGGAATTTGTTTGTTCTCCTTTCATATGCGTGGGTTTTCTCAGAGAACTCCAGTTTCCTCCCACAGTCCAACGACATGCCTCACAAGTTAATCGACTAAATTGACCTTAGTTGTGAACCTTATTGTTTGGCCCTGCAACAGACTGGTGACTTACTCGGGGTGTGCCTCACATTTGCCTAACAGTAGTTAGGACAGGCTCCAACAACCAACCACATGACTTTAGAAGGTATTCAGCTGGTTCTGAAGATGGATGGAAAATTATTAACTATTAATAGACTTAATCTTCTAACTTTTTGTTTGTACACACACATTGCATACATCTGTTTGTTCAGGTGTTTGTCAACTGGATGCAGTCAAATACTGTAAATGAGAGCATGAGAGGAAACTGTGGCCCAAGTGTCATTTGAGTCTCCATCAGGAGTGTGGTCCCAGACTTACTTTGAAAACCTGCTAAGGGTTGGTTTTAGAAAAAAAAATGCTAGAGCAGCTTAACCTGACTCAAGACCTCCCAAAAAAGAAAAACGTTTCTGGGAAGAATAAAGCCGCAGACAAAACAGCTTGTTTCAGAATCAGGTAAACAAAAACAACCATTTGCAAGTATGAAAAACCTTTTTAGATACTCAATTGGAGTTCTTTATTCCATTTTTAATACATACAAAACCCAATAAATTTAAAGAAAACTAGCTTTTTGTCTCAGATCTCTGTGACTTAACCTTTCTGTAATCATAAATAAGTTAAACCATGTTTTAACATTTAATCAATTCTTGAAAATGAGTTTTATTGTTGCTATGCATTCTTTATTTAGTTTTAATCAATCATTTTTTTGAAAGCTTGAAGCTGAAACTATGTGTTCAGTGTACAGTTTTTCTAAAAGTGAATTTTCACAATAAAGATTTTAAAGAGTGACTGATGTCAAATCATCTCATAACACATTTTGACTGAAATGTTTTCTGTGCTTTAAATAATCTGTAAACAGTTATTCAGTAGCCTCAAAGCCTTTGAACAACCTTTCACATCATGTTAGATAACTTATTTAAAAACCTACTTTTCAAACTAGTCTGTTATCACACAGTAAACGGGATTTTCTTTCTTAAATTCCAATGCATTGTAAGTTATTTTATCATATTTATTATGAAATACCTGTGTTTTGTTTGGCCTCAATGTAACACAGTAATTTTAAAACAATTCCAAGTACATTTCAGTTTATTTTATTGCTTTTATACATTTTTTCTTTTTATTTACAGCATTGTACAGCCCTTCAGGTCTGCTCAGACATTTTAAGTTTTCTATAAATAAAGTTGGTGTAGTTTTTGTCTACTTTAAGAGTTTTAAATCATGTTTTTCCCTATTATGTGTCCCAATAATTGGTGTTAAGTGTTTAAGAAAATCTTTCCCTCATAAAAAATTACTATCATGTAATCCTTAATCTTTTTGTTTTATATAAAAAAAAAAAAAAAAAAAAAAAAAAAAAAAAAAAAAAAAAAAAAAGTAGGGCTGCACGGTGGCGCAGTGGTTAGCGCTCTTGCCTCACAGCAAGAAGGCCCCGGTTCAAATCCCGGCTGGGGGATCAGAAACATCAACTGGGACCTTTCTGTGTGGAGTTTGCATGTTCTCCCCGTGCATGCGTGGGTTCTCACCGGGTACTCCGGCTTCCTCCCACCGTCCAAAAACATGCTTCATAGGTTAATTGGCGACTCTAAATTGCCCCTAGGTATGAATGTGTGAGTGACTGTGTGCGTGATTGTGGCCCTGCGACAGACTGGCGAACTGTCCAGGGTAAACCCTGCCTTCGCCCATCAGCCGCCGGGATAGGCTCCGGCATCCCCGCGACCCCGAAAGGGATAAAGCGGTATGGAAAATGAATAATAAAAAAGTATCTTATATACAGTAACCTCCATGTCTCTCCAGGACCAAGCAATTAACACAGGAGGTCAGCGCACCTTGTTGCACATCTTTGTCCACCTTATGTCTAAATATACATTTTTAACATAATCTGATGTCCGACTATCCTAAAGATGCTTTGTTGCTTCACTGTAAACCACACCTTGAAATTTCGATATTCCAAGCAGGATTTTTTTTTAAGATTGTTAAAAATATTTATATCTCAAGCATAGTGGTAAGATTTACTGTTTTAACTCTATTTTTATCATCTCTAATATTTTTTTCAAAAGACATCCCGCTGGATTAAATTATAATTATTTTTTATGTTGATAAGTCTTATTTGGTGTTTTTGTGGCAAATGAACCTTGAGTCTGTAATAATAAAGATATCTCAATCTCAAATAATAGACAAATATACATATTTTTTACAAAACAAATATTTTATCCTATCACAAAAACACAATATAAAAGACAGGGCAAAACAGATGAACAGACACTACAGAGAGAGCTCACGTGACACTATAGCTGTCAAAGATAAGAGAAAAGTCACATTTTGGGGTCTATTTTTTTATTATCCAAAATGTACACCATGGGAAATAAACTAAAGACAGATATTGATTAGTCTTGTAATGTGGGAAAGGTTTAGACTATAAGAGGTGATGAATGATACTAAAAAACAAATGTCTGGCAAATCCTGACACCAAAATGTGGATTTACACTCAGCGTCACATCCAAAGATCATAGGTAATAAACAACAATTCTCCACTTCAATACACAAAATATATCCTTATAAATTATATAAATGCACAAGTATTTTTAATACTTTTTTCTCTGGAATTCAGTTGAACTTCATCTTATACTAACATTTGGCAAAATGGGATCTTAAATTATGGGACTGAGCAAATATACATGAATAATATGCACCATGGGGGGGGGCATCAATGAAAGGATCAGATTGTAGTTCAGGAATAAATCAAGCAGGGCAAAGAGTACAGTAATAAGTAAACAAATAATAATAAAAAGATTTGCATGCAAAAAAAGAAATCCATTGATTAGGCTGGTGAGGTGTTAAAGCACAATGTGTTGTAGAAAAGGCCATAGCATGTGACCTCCATGGTATTTAACAGTGACGTGTAAACATGGGAACCACAAAGGTTGCTTTGGTTCTTAAGTGACAAATTTTATTTTGGTGCTCAGAGACTGATTTTTTTTTTTCAAAATAAAATTGCATTTTAGAAAAGGAAAAAAAAAACAAGAAAAAGAAAGTGAAGTGAGTGAATCTGGGAGCATGGTGCATTGAGTGCTTCAGTCCTCAATTTGTTAACAGCAAACCTTTAGCTTGTTTTTTTTTTTTCTTGTTTTACACCCACTTTGCATTTGGAATCATTTGAGCTGATACCCGCACAGTGCACAATAGCAGGTTTTGTTGAATCACAGATTAAAAAGTGATTCTAGAATGGGTGACCCCCTCCTCATGTTACTATTATTCTTGCTATATACATTAAGACATGATAACAGATGCAAACTGTGCCTGGTTCCCAACCTGCCTGAGTTTAGAGTTTTGTTAGGTGGTCAGAAATACCATGAGAGTCCACATAAGGCCATATTTAACAAAAAAAAAAAAAAACCCAGATGCAACAACAAGAAGGTTGAAACGGCAAGAAAAGTCAGGAAGAGGTAAAGGGAGCTCAGGTCTCGCTGAAGCGGCGATCCCCCTCTTCAGGTGGTCAAGACAGATTAAAAGAAGCTAAAGAGATAAAGAGAAACACAGCAGCCTGTTAGAAGAGAGCAGATGCCAACAGAGCAGATATACAGTATTGGGGAATCTGAGGGAAAGATCTTGTTAATGTGCGCATAAATAACAGGAAATATTATGTCCTAAAAGCTGGAAAAAGCAGAAAAATCTTTCTTTTTTTTATATAAAAAGGTAAGAATATTTTAGTGCACATTATTACAATGATTGTCCAAGCATGTCTAAAACTGATAACATCTTCTCATCAGACGCAACTTTAAAAAAGAGGTTAGCCAGCGTTGTGGCTTGCAGTAAAAAAGAAAGAGGATTAGATCCAAGCAAACACACATGATGGAGTAACACACTGAAGGATGGGGTCCACAAAGCCTCCGGTCACATTTGGGGTATCTGTGTACCCACTGAGGACCCTACTCAGTGCAGAGCCAGGGATTACTGCAAAGGAAACCACACAGCAGTGAGCTCAGGGCGGGACGAGACGCCTCTGCCTTGGTTGAACCTTTGATGCACAGTTATTTTTGGACGGTTAAAAACAATAAAAAGGCTGAGTTTAAACAAATATCAAGTGCACCTCTGTTAGGCACAAAAAATTCTTCTAACTAAAGTTCTACCTTTGTTCAGTTTGAAATCACTAGTACATGTACACCTAATGAAAGACATAATCCTAAGGGTAAAAAAAAATTGGCTGTATTAAGAAGTATAAGGCAATATGGAATTAACCGAGGGTCAAAAACCCAGATATAGGCTAACATATTGCCTAAAAACATCATACAGAGATGCTTCACTCATCAAGTCTCCACCATCTTATTAAACTGTCTTCAACAGTTTAACAGCAATGCTGTCAAACACAGTGACAATAGCAACAGCTGCTTCATTTGGTGACAAACTGGTCTTTATTTTGTAAGAGGAATTTATTTATTTTTTTGGTTATGCAATGTTGACATAAACATCAGCAGTCCTGATCATCAGCAAAACAGATAGGACGTTGACTTGCCGTTAACATGTGCCTTCACAATAAGTACAAAAAAAAGAAGTTTCAATTGCACTGAAAAAACTATATACTTTGGTTGTAAAAGAAAACAAAAACATCACATTTGGGAATAAAACAAAGTGCAAATGTGGAAGCTAATACAAGTATGCACATAACACATGACAATGAATGAGGTATGAGAGAAGATTCGGCTCACGTGAACTTGTGCACCAGGCTAAAGAGAAGCAGCACAGATTCCTGGAACAGACTTCAGCTTTCTTTAAGCAACAACCAAAAATATCTAGAATTATTTTTCAAATGGAGCTAAAATGTTAAACCAAGTTCTCGTTTGTCCAAAAAGATTTTTTGTATAGAAAACAGATGAGCAGGCTTCATGGCTTTAAAGTTAGAATAAATGTACTAGGACCCAGTCTAATGAAAATTGAGTTTTTATAATGTTTTCAACATGTTCTTGTGATATTTTCCTCAAATATATAGAAATGTAAGCTTAAAATTGTAGATTGAATATTGAATATTTCTTTATTCAAATTGTTGTGGATCAGTTAGAAAAAGGGTGTATTTATTAAATATAATATGCAAACATTGCTCGCCATTTTTCTTTGCACCGCTAATGTTAGATTGGGGATGTGTCAAAACAACAAAAACACAATTTTCATTGGAGTGGGTCTTAGAAAACCTTCCAGATCCATGCAGGTTTCTCTTTAGCCTCGACACACGTCTGCCTGTCACACCAGTAGTCATGTTTATTAATATTAAAACAAATCCAAATCATGCAAAGAATCACTGAATATGACACATCAAAACAAATGCGCTTCTTTAAAATGCACTGAAGAAACATCAAAAGCCAAATGAATGATTGCTTGAATGAAAACCTACAAGCATCATTCAGGTGAGGAGGGATGACGGCAAACAAAAACAAATAGCAATGCCCAGCATCTTCCATAGGAGGGGGTTGGGGGGTGGGGGTGACGTGAAGGAGGGGAACTGTAAGGAATAATGGGGGGGGCTCATTCACAGCAGGTCGTAAGGGAGCGGGTGTTTTTAAACAGGGATCCTTAGCTGGAAATAAGAGAGAAGCATTGTTATTGTCTTTTTCAAACAGAGTTATACATCAGTGACAGCACATAAACATGAGGCGCATTCAAAGAAAAAACATGCTTTTGAAGGCGTTTGTGCATGTACATGAAACGATAATATTTCTATAGTATTCCCCCCCCCCAATGAGCTCAAGAATCCTCTTAATTTTAACAGCACTGATGTTTCGAACAGATGTTTTCATTCAGTGGAACACACATCCCTCTCTGCTCTTTGTCCTTTTGTTTCCACTCTAAAGGATGGGTGGTGTTGTTTCTCATATGTCTAAGGGATCAACAACACATGTCATCTCTTCAAACAGAGATGTGTGCCCTAGGCTGTTTGCTGCTCAGCTGTGAGCTGATGGTCTCTGTTCAGGCCTGAATGGCTCTTTGTGCTGTTAGGGGGCGGAGCCGGGAAGGTCTGGGGATGACCACATAAATAGAGCTCATTGTGGATTTGAAGAGGGAACAGTGGATCAAACAGAGACCATGTAAGCTGGATGACATTTGAACAAATACATATTTGGTTATGTTTTGTATCAGCACAGAGACAAAACAAGTCACTGAGTAAAAATGTTGAAATAAATATCTGAGAATCTGATGCTTTTCCAGTTTACAAAGAATCTGTAAATTCATGACAGACATAGTTTGCAGTTTTCCAATCAAATATTTTTTTGAACCTTTAAACAATGGAGCTTTAGCTCCAGTGTTGCTAAAATTTTAACTCTAACTGTTGACGCAATTTACAAATTTCCAGTGATTCTGAAGCAGAAAAAGTAACTTTACAATACTGAAATGCTTATGCAAGGACATGATTGCATAAGTTGTATCAATCAATGTTCATAATCCGACAAATATTTACAGTATGTTAAAGAGTGAGTGTTATTTAGGTGTCACCAGTGACATCTCCAGTGTTAAAGGCTTAAACTGATGCAGATAATGATCTATATTTTTGATTTGATGAATGTTACCAAACAATGTGCCTCGTGCAACATGCAGCCATTGTGGGGGGAGTTCACTGGAAATATCAGGGGGGTAACTAAAGGTGAAACATGCACTGGAAGGATGCACAGTTGTACACATGCCAAAAGCAGCAGGACTTTGGCCTGAAGGTTCATACATCTGTGCATACAAGGTCAATCCCATCATTATTCAATAAACACCCCTTTAGGAAATTTTACAAAAATAATAATAATAATTTTAACTTGCATCTGTTGAAAGAGAAAAACCCAGCCAAGCTCGTGAAGTAAAAAAGTGAATTTGCAGGTAAAGACAAATAAAAATGAAGGAAGTGAAGCACAAAGGCCCTCTCAGTGCAAATGCCTACTTCCTTTTTTTTTTTTTTTTAATTAAGGCACATTGGCTTCAACATAAAACAAAGAGGTGGGAGTCAACATTAAGAGACAGTGTAGTGGAGACAGCAGCTGAACACGCTTGAGGTAAGTTATGACAAACAACTTCATACACCTGTTAATCACAGGTAGTAATGGAAATAAAACGTGATAGTGATAGGAGTTACCATTCTCAAATTACTGAATTAAAGAATTAACTGCCTTTACCTATAGAAATCCAACATGAAATAAAGCTACCAGATTGTATATTCAGAGAACAAAGTTTGCTCAATTAGAATAACAGACTTCACTGCCTTGGGCTTTGGTTATTTTAAGACTTTGATAATGAGCTGTGAATATTGTTAAGTATGTCAGCATGGGATTAAAGGCCAGCTACAGTCTTTGTAATAGAAGCTGGCTAAAGAAGACATTCAAATATAAAGACTTTTTATATGACTCCTCATAAATTTGCAATTGTAAAAACATTGAGTAGAATCTATGATTTCTTTTGCTGATTGAACTATGATCATCTCCTTTCTGTTGTTTTATCCCCAGAGTAACCTGCTTCTAAAGCTTCGTGAGGATAAATGGGATCTCCTGCACCTGGGGAAGAAGGGGGCAAAGTGCAATACTTACTTTTTCCTTTCTTTGTCCCTCTTGAGCGTAGTGGAGCCCCCTGCCTGCTGGGCTTGGTTCAGCAAAAGCTCAGCTGCCGTCTTTTTCTGCTTGAACGTGTTGACTTCATCATCCAGAGCCTTTTTCTTCTCCTCCAGTTTCTTTTTCTCATCCTGGTGGAGCTTCTTCAGACGGTCAAACTTCTCGTGCAGCTGTGTGACATTGAAAGGAAACAGCACTTCTTTGTGAACCAGTTTAGATCTGACGCTTCAAAAGAATCAAATGTTAGATATAAGTTTCCTTTTCTGTTTTGAGTTAGGTGCGTGCGCATTAGGAGAGTGATGATATCATTGTGCTGCTGCACAGGGTTCTACCTGTCCGTTTCTCTCTGTGCGTGAGTGTACTGCTGCGTTGCTCGTGAGAAAGTTTTCCTTGGGATGTTAGGTGTGTGTTCATGACCTAAGTTTGTTTTCTTTCTTTGAGGAGGTTTATCCTATTTAGTTTGCAATGTGCAAGTATCTGATATCAAGCACAGAGCACACGCAGGCACAAACAAGTTCCGTTATGTTTTTCCTGTAATTTATGTTTTAAAAAAACCTGAGTTTGTATTTATTTGTTATTTACAAGAAACCACACACACCAGGGCCCTGTTTCAAGAAGCAGGTTGAACAAATTAAGAGTTCAAACCTTAACTCAGAGTTCACCGACTCAAAATTCACAAACAGAGTTTTTGGTTTCAGAACAGCTGAAAAGAGTTGATTCAATCAACTTTGAGTTGTTGGACGATTCACCATGGCAATGGGAAACACCATTAGGGCGTCATACTTCCTGGTGACAAAAATTGATGTGCTCCTATAAGCATATGCCGACTCCGAGCACATTTTCTGCAAGAAGAGCAACACAGCTGTAGCGGCAAAACAGAGAGTGTTATCTGCCAGTTAATGTGTACTTCTACATTTGAATCATTTTAATTCAGTATAAGAACTAAATAATTTCAGTAAAGTCATTTTGTCATTTGTTAAGTAAGGAATGGTTTTAGATCTTTTAATAATTTAATGAGTAATCTCCGTGATTGCATGAATGACCATTTTTTGTAACAACTCCCCCAAACACAAACATCACTGCACGCAAAAAAAGAAACATTGTAGCTGCCTGGAATATGTTAAAATAAGTATTATTTAATTTTAATATTCAAGAATTGAATAATAACCACTGAATTTTGAAAGCGACCACGCTGACAACCGTGCTAACGTTTGGTTTGATCTTTTGACAGGCATCTCCAGTGTTTAAGGTTTAAAAATGTCCATTGTTAAGGGTTTACAAAAGAGGAAAAGAAAACTCAGTATTATTAATAACAAGTCTCTGCAAAAACGGTATCGCTCAAATAAAAATGAATTGGGAAACACCAGTAAATCAACTCGTGGCCTCAAAATCCCCTTCCAAAGTATATGACATCTGGATTAATCCAGCCTCCTTCTCCATGGGACCCCAATGAATGGACATGCCATTTTGGTTTCTGTGTGGCCAGAAACGTGCAGTATCTAAAGTAGCAGGTTTAACTTAGAGTTAAACCAGCTCCTTAAAACGAGCCCCTGATGTACCTACTGGATGTAAACTTCAACTGTGAAATATAGTCATCCTCCTGCCTGTCATTTATTCCACCATCCAGGCCTTGGTAGTGCTCTGGCCGGCACTCTGGCTGTCACTCTTGGACACAGCTTAAAACATAACACCTCACCCACAATACTATTAATGAGTTGATGTGAGTAAAGAAAAACCATAGGTGAGAATGGTGACTACCTCCTTCTCTGCTTCTTTGAGCTCAGCCTCCTTCTCTTTAACTCTCTGGACGAACATCTGTCTCATCTCCTCTTCTTTCTTCTGCAGCTCTCCCATGAACTCGTTCCGTTTGGCTTCATAAGTTTCTTGCAGACTAACACAACAAAAAGGAAATAATGAATGAAATAAGACAGAAAGAAAATCCCTCATAGCAGCACGAAAAAAAACATCTGGACTGTACTACCTGAAGGGCTTGCTGTCAGGGTCTGTGTCCTTAAAGCCCATCTCCTCAAGTTTGCAGCGTCTATAGAGCTCGTAATGCCGTGTGTGGGTTTGTTCTCTCAGGTCCTCCATGTTGACCCTGATGAGCATCTCTCTAAGTTTTACAAAGTCATTGTGGTTTTCATTTTCCACTGCAAGACAAAGAAAAAATGCACGCTTTACGAAAACATACCACCTTCAAGTATGACAGACAATAATGATGATTTTAAGAATAAAATGAAAGAGCTTTTACTTCAGATAGTATTGCACAAACCAGAGGAGTTCTGTGGTCTTCCTCTAACTCTATTATTGAACACCATGACTCCACAGAACATGTGGGATCATGTGAGCACATATCACAAGTTTGAAATGACCTCAACTGAAGCAAAACAAAATGTTCATTAAAAAAATCTGTAGTCTTAAGATATTTCTGTGAACAGGGTGGAAACTGTAATAACTGGTTTGTGAGTCTTAACAAAATCAATAAGACTCAGTTAAATCCTGAATTAAAATCATCTCAGCGAACCCACAAGTGGGAAGAAGTGCTAGAGTGGTGTGTGGAGAATGGAGGTGAAAGCAGAAGGAAATACCTTTCATATTGGTAACAAAACCAGGAAAAACTTAAGATGAAATAACCAAGATCAAAGGAGCAGCAGGACTTCCTGGTTAATCGTACTAGTTCAGCAGGTCTTCTGAATTCTTTGTATGTCAGAGCTGCACAGGAAACTAAGAAAAACTCAAAGTGTAGTTGTAGTTGTTTGTAAACGTTAAAAAAGTAGAGATTTCCCCAAATCTCAATCCCAACTTTAATTTTGAATTTCCCTTTACAGATTCACTTTACCTTCTATTATGTAGACTACAATTTCAATGGTAAACGTAATAAGCAAAAGTTTTACATTTCTGATCATAATAAAGAAAACAAATCATAAAAACTTGATTTGTTTAAAGGTTGACTTTTCATACCATTACTCCCTTTAACTTTTTATATGTATTACACTATAAAAATCTGAACTTGTATCCTTAAAACAGGCAAAATGACTAACAAAAACAAACTAAATATGGACCCATTTTAAAAACGTTATTTTAAACATGCACACAAAAAGCAGGTTGCTGCTTCCCCTGTGCAGCCCTTTAACTAAGTGAAGTTACATAACTGTCATGTATTTTACAGCAGCTGCTACAGCAGAGCACAACCAACAAAGACAGGGAGTAGCTGCACCAGCAGCAGCAGCTTTGTCATGAGGGAGCGTGCTTCATTTCCTGTACAGGATGTAACCCGGGCTTACCCTGCACCGTCCCCCAGGGGTACTGCCGAGCCTTCACCATTTTATTCCCAATCTTCACTTCCTCTGTGCTCCCCACCACAGCGAAGGGCAGATGGCTCTGTGAAGCAGAGGGCAAAGTAGGTTAAAAGGTAGCGCTAGAGATCTGAATCTGGAGATCCCCCTGAAACGCACTCTTAAAAAGAGCAGGCAGCAGACACAGACCAACTTTAGAAGTAAATGAATGCTAAACGGGTTTTATTTTGATGAACAGGAAGACCAGAGAGCAGGAAGTCTAAAGACTGGGGTTAATGAACAGCAATAGAGAACCGTTGTTCTCTTTCCTGTAGTATCTGTGGCTTCCAAACTGTCAGAGAAGTTAAGGTAAGCTGTTCTGATATAAGCTGCTATGATAAGAAAGTGAGGAAACTCTGGTTCATCCCTTCAGTATCCTAGAGTCCCACTGCAATAATCTTTTAAACTATTTTAAAAGTGTTTCTAGTGATCTTTTCACTATGATTTTTAGCCAAAGTTAAAAAAAAAAAAAAAAAACAGTAATTTTCGGGGACACAGTTTCAACAGTAGTTGATTAGAAATCCACCTCTAAGTTGGTGTGGAACAACTCCATTCCCGTAATCCATCTGTTTACATGCTTTCACACTAGCTTACAGCCCCTCACACTCCCCAACCGAACATTACAGGTGCAAAAAAAAAATTGCGAGTAATTTTGGAGCTAGTTTTTAGCCAGTTGCCAGCTCGGACGAAGACGTGCATGGTTCTAAAGATTTATAAGTGGATGTATCAGAAAGGAGTGGCAGGGCGGGTAGTGCCCCACCAGCGTTATTTCAAATCACAACTACAATCTCTTTCAAATGGTCTTTTAGTCTGCACTTGATTCACAAAAGTTTGAATAAAAAAAACTCAGAAAATCAAATTGAAGTGAAGTGAAGTGAAAAGGAGTGCCTTACATTCATGGTGGAGTTGATCTCTGCCACAGACTCGTCATCCGTGGGGAACTGGTATATCTGGACCCCATTGCTGACCAGCTCACTGGTGATTTTAATTTTGAACTTTGCCAGTTCGCTCTTGGAAATGGTGTCCGACTTTGCAATAATTGGGATGATATTTACCTGCAGTGTAGAGATAAACGGAGAGCTAAGTGGGACAGAATTACAAGGCACAGACTTTTCAGGTGCACAACTAAATATAGCGTTACAGGGTTTTGGTTATTCAGAGAAACTGAACTTTAAAAGTTCATCTATAAGACATTCTGCTGCATATCTGAATAGCTTTGCTTCCTCACCATCTAAATATAGACCAGATTCAAGCAGTCTCTTAAAAGGCTTCAAGTACACATTTGTGCTCCAAATTTAGATTGGAGTTAGACGTTTGGGAAAAATAAAATGAATGTAAGAAACATGTGATAAATCAAAGCACTCTGGAGCAGCAGCTCATTTAACAAAACCACTTGGCATAAAATGGACTAAAACAACCACCTCTTTACTTTTAAAATTCTTCCAACAGCAAGTTCCCAAAACAGGGTCGGGTAGAGAGATAAAAAAAAACATAAATGCATGCACAAAATGCATTATTCAAACAGAGATAAATAGGATGTGTGGTGGTCTGAAATACAGGAGCATAATTCTCAAATTCACCGACTTAAAAAAAAGAAGAAAGAAATTTTCACTCCTACACAAGCTGTTGCATTGTCTCCCACACAAGAACTAAATATTACTAAAAGTCTGAACAATTTTTAAGTAACTTTGCATTGTTGGTGACCCAGTGTCTTGATTAGGAATAACCTTCACCCCCCCCCAAAAAACAGTCTTTAAACAACTTCCCTGCTTGATTTTCTAAACAGAGGGAAGCTCTGGTCTGGATCAGTTGCTCTGGCAAACACTCAGTGATCCCTTTGTAGCAGGTCAAAAAGGCTCATGTAAATCAGCTATCAGCAAGAGGAAGGAGCTCAGAAATCACAAACCGTGCATTGCAAACAGGTATGCAGTAACCAAATGTTCCAATCCACCCGAGAAGACCTTTCCCACACAAGTGGGACAGGTTAGAGGCTTTGAAAGAACATAGATTACGATAATATTGAACAAAAATGCCTACACCTTTAAAAAAATCTCTGGAGTTCAAACAAACACTAAAGCTTACGTTCATAGCGGCATGTGTTGCATGTGTTCACATTTAGAAAATGGGGTTCACACTGGACTGCCGCTACATGATAACTAGTATATGTACATACAGTTGGAAGAACCTTGCTTTGAAAAGTCAAAGTGTTTCAAATTTCTTTACCAGCTCCATTCCGATTTATGAAGGATTTTGTGTCATAATTCTGGCCAGGCACAAACTGCAACTATTAGTTTATCCTCCATGATCAATTTTCGAACAGTTGGAGCTTCCATGAATTAAAGTTCAACTGGTTTAGCGTTTCAATGAGCGCGTTTTTAAACCTAGACCCCGAAAACTGACTTCAGATGACATAGCACAACTCGTAAACACAAGGGCTTTACAAGAGGAAGCCAGAAACAAGCGTTAACAGACTTTTTCTTGTAAGCAGTTGCTTGACTGTGGGTTGCCAAAGGCAGTGTGAACATAGCACAACACAGACGTGTGAATAATAAAGCAAACCTGACCTTGCGCTTCCATCTGCTGCTTTTATCATTGTCACCAGGTCCAGTGACTTGAGCGAATGTCCAGTTGGGGCAATGAAATATAGGCAGGCGTGGATGCGGGTGTCGTGGTAACTATGAAGCGTGCGCTTGATCTTCAGCTCCTCCTGAAGATACGCCTCAAACTGCGCGTCAATAAATTCCACAATTGACTTGTAACTGAGCAAGAAGAGAAATGGGAAACTGACTTTAGTATTTCCTGTTCTCCAGCATATTCGTTAAATCAGTTCCCTCCTGTATTGTGTAAGATTCACATCCTGGTAAAAGTTATTGGGTAGTATTAAGTTAACTAAACATTTTTAAATTATAAAAAGTTTTCTATTCAAACATTAACTATACAACACAAAAAGTTACTATTATATATTACATCATAAGGACTTAAATAGCACAAGTTGCCCATTATTGCAAGAGCTTTTTTAGAACCATATTTCCTCTTAGCCTTTTTTTTTTTTTTTTTAACCAGAGAAGTATTTATATATCAGTCACAAGTTATGGTCTTCAAAGCCTTAAGGTTAATTTGTTTTCAAAAGCGTAAATACAAGTTGTTAGTAGTCATACTATTCTTAGTATAATTGGACTTCCCTACCTAAAGATCAGAGATTACAACTGCTTTCTGGAGTAAACATGTAATAAAAACCCAGTGGACATGTCCAATAACTATAACATAAAATATCAACTTCTAAAATATCAGCGTAGGCAAATCCCCTCTATCCGTTCAGAATGACACCTGAGAAGCAAAATGTTATTATTGCGACAATTCTAATTTTTACTGAGAAAGACAGCACAATAGAATGACTGATTATCTTTACACCAATACTAATCTGCTTGCTTTACCTCTCCTCCTTGTTTATTTGGTCTCCAAAGCCCACTGTATTCACGACAGTAAGCTTCAGATACACGTTGCTCTCTTGAAGTTCATATGTGTTGGACTTCAAGGTGACTCCTGGCTGATTGTGCTGGGTGGGCTCTCCCTCAAACTTGGTGTTGAACAATGTGTCCATGAGAGTGGATTTGCCCAACCCAGTCTCACCTTATAAAGGGAAAACACAAGAGGTCTTCATTTGAAAATTTACAACATTTTAACTCCCTTCATCCCTAAACAAAACATCAACTAAAACATCATTCTCAGAGACTAATGGATACAACCAAGTATCACTGCCTAAACATCAAATACATTCGATTTTAAATCACAATATCAACCATTAAATGTAAATAAATGACTTGTTTTAGTGCAAAACCAATTTTGCTTGTAATAAAGCTTTCACGCAAGTGGTCATACTATACAATGGTGGAATTTTCATTTTAAAGATCTAATTTGTGATAATGACTTACAAAGTATGAAAAATGGTTTAAAAATAAATATGTTTCATATATTTGACGAATTGCTGTTGTGAGTAAAGCTTGATTTTTTTTCTTTTTTACTGCCCTACTACTGACATGATTTTGTACAATCTAAGCTAATATTCAACAATTCGAACACTGTCTATAATATTTAACTCTTTAAAACCTTTAGCTTTAATTCGACTACTATATTTTTTCCACTGCATTTAACATTATTCCAGCGGCAAATCGCAGCTTTGTGTCGCATATCGGACACTCGTCTGCACATCAGAATCCGCCAATTCTCATTGGTCACGTAAACTGCCAAAGAGCGTGTGTTATTTAGATGTCAATCTCCAGTGTTGAGGAGTTAAGAGTCTTGGTCTTTCAAAATTATAATAAAACAGAGGACATAACGAAGATTGTTTAAACAGAAACTATATTTAATCAGAGCTAACCATTTTCTTCCAATAAAGAAGGGGAAATGTACACAAGTGTAAAATGGAGTGCATTCTTATCTGATTTATTTGAGATATTACAACTTTAAAGATATAAATATATTTTTTTTAGACACAAGCATATAAGATAAACATATACTCACCAACACACAGAATGTTAAAGCAGAAGCCCTGTTTCACAGACTTATTGACCAGCTGGTCAGGCATACTGTCAAAGCCAACATGGCCGGACAGAGGCACAGCGCGAGCTCCTTCACCCTGAAAAGAAAAAACAACATCGAACAAAAGCTTTACTTTCTCTGTTTTCCTTTAAGAGTTCCTCACAGCCCTGAACTCTCTTCAACAAGCAAGTTGTCCATGCTCTGCACCACAACATAACAACACGGAGACAGAGAAACAGCCGAGTTACCTCGCCTTCCACCATGTCTGCTTATGCTAGAATGTGAGACTGCTTTCAGGTGAGGTCTCATTCACTTCCTGTTTTCTGAGCAGCTTTCTTCCGTTAGTTAAGGCAAAACAAAACCACATTGCACATATATGGAAAAGTGCTGGTTTTGTGTCAAATATAAGGGCATAAAGCCTGAATAATTATTTGCAGGTTCTTTATTTATTCTTTTTTTTTAGCAAAACTTGAAAAAAATATGAACAAACGCAGAGGATGTAGACTTTAAAGATTCCGTCACAGCAAGCTACAATTGATGTCAATTTGCAGGCTTTACTGCCTTTGAGCATTTAAATGTGAGGAATACATTTGAAAAGAGTTCTTTTTATCTAACAAAAATCTTTGAATTTTGCCAAGTGATGATTGTATCGTAGGGTACAAAAAGGTATACAATTAAACCTAATTTGTAATCTTAGGAACGCTGTTAGTTTAATTTGAGCAAGATCTAAATTGTACAACGCAAAGGTTTTTAAACCACTTGTAGATTCAGGGGTAGACATTTAAAACTGTACATCAAGTGAACTCTCGATTTTAGGCTGAATACACCTCTATGCTATCTGCTTTCTCTCTAGACCAGAATAGCTCTAAAGACAAAGCTATATAGCACTCTTGTTGCACATTTGGGGTGGCTGGGCTGGCAGATTTCTTGTGAGTCTCTCCAATGTCTGCATTATAAGCTACAGGAAAACCAAAGAATTTACATTGCATGCCAAAAGCAAGAGCTCTCCACGAACTAAAATGAACACAACCAGCCATTATGTGGCTGAACATAACACAGTGTTGTCCAATATGGTGATGGCTTAAGAACAACTCTGAGGGTAATTTTAAAATAACTGTGCAAGCTGGTTGGAAGCGGCAAATTGTTTTTAGAGGGCAGGAATTGGGGCTAAATAGCTGAGTTGTGTGGGGGAAAACTGAGGGGAAATAGGAGGCTAAACAGTTTTGTAAATCGCAAGAATCATCTCCCCATCTCTAAACAAAATCTGCTTCATTCATTGGACCCACAAAGGGATATAAAATTGGACAACCTTGCTATTCTAAGCACTCCCTCTGGGTTTCCTTTTTTCTCCTCAAAAACAGGGCAGCAGTCGTTGTCCTAGCATAGCTTTAAAAAAAAAAACACTAGATTAGCAGTTATTTGTGCTATTAATAGCAGTATATTTTGTTTACTATCAAAACGAAGTTAACGAATTTACATTTACGAACATAACGGAAATGAAGGTTGAAGCTTAACTGAAACGGGGGCGTACAGAATGAATGGCCTACGGGGGGGGTTTATTGATTAAAACCTACGATTAAAACCTTTCAAAGATACAACAATGAATTAAATACGATGACAATTAAATACAATAATTCTACCAGGCGCAGTTTCGTTAATGAGATAATTAAGCTAGCTATAAGAAACGTAAAGGCGTAGTACTCGATACGACAGCTGAAAAATTAGAAAGAAAAAAGCTAAGACTAGGCCCATCTAATTTTTTTCAAATGAACAGCTCTAAATGGTTATTCAAATCATATTTGGGTTTTTGTGTTCTGTTTGATATAGTAAAATGACTGGTGGTTTAGAACTGATGCCGCGAATTTCTGAACGGCACGATAATACAGGAAGCTCTTTACGAATATACACTTTTAAATGCACAGTAAACTTAAAACCCACACACGTTTACATAACTAATGCGTTTTAAGGTAAAACTGAATACATACAGCTTGTCTTGCTATCTCGGTAGATGTCATGATGATCTCCGTTAGCTCTCCCTCCAGTGTTCTCGGTTAGCCCTGCACACTGAACCGTTAACGTTACTCTGAAAGATGGCCTGCTTTGGAATGTTCCACTGTGAGCTTAGGGAGGAAACACGGAGCCCTTCGTTTGCTACTCGATTGCAATAATAGCAACCACGAAAAATATATACAACCAAAATCTATTGTTAGTACAGATACATTTATTAAAATTAATAAGAATATTAAATAGAAAGAAATGAAAATATTTCAAGAGCACAATGGTGACTAGACCAGAGTGCAGCAATGGTTTCGTCCGACAGTAAATGGAAGTCAGCAAGCAATAAAGAGGCACAATTTTGCTCAATATTAATAACACTTATTATCAAGAAAAGTTTTCAACGAATTAAATGTAACTGTTTAATTCGAATGAGAATAACTCACATTTTTATAATTAATATGATTATTTTAAAATCCGCAGACACAGACTACGGGTCAACTTGATACTAAATACACCCTCACTCATCGCCCATTCTTGTCACAAGGGCTGCAACGACCAATGAAACACACTCCAATGACAGTCACGTGGGCTAAAACGACCAATGGGATAAAGTGAATGGATTTAAAAACAAGTGTGCGGAAGCTAGGAGCAACAAACTGACGAAAAAGGCAAAATAAAGAGCATAAACTCTTCGAATTGAGACCAAGAAATATTGTTCTTCGAGACACACTGAGGTAAATATTCGCTGAAGTTACGGTTGTATAATTCTTTTAGAATTTTTTTTAGAGATTGTACGTAAATTAACACTGTTTTAGCTGGGATTTGTACTTTGCAGAACAAACCGCTAACTATTTTAAGACAAATTTGCTGTTTAGATTACTACCAGTATATTTAAGACTAAAAACTTTATTTTTCGTCTGCACTAAATTATTCTGAACTTCCCGTTTTGTAAAGTATCTCACGGAAATTAATACCCCCCCCCCCCCCCCCCCCTTCTACTTAATCAATTCCATAGCTGTTGGATTTAAAACAAAATATCTAATGTATTGGCTGATTGATCTGTTTGACTTATTCTCAACCCACAACATTGTCATCATAAGTAGAAGGCATTCTGATGTTAAAAATCCATAAGTGAACCCTAAAGAGAAAATACACTAAAATGGGTAATTTGTTTGTTGGTGCATTTATGTTTGCCTATGTCCATTGTACCTAACATTAATGAAATATTTCAAAGTGTACAATGTATATTTTTAAAATTTATTCTTTAGAAAATGTTGTCTGTCAGTACAAATTATTAGTTAAATATGTGTTTTGTTTTTTCTTTCCACCCCCAGACACAATGGCTAATGTCCTCTTCACCGAACAGGAAAATGCTTGTCTCCGTCCACCTTCCCTGAAAATGCGACAGAGGCTTCAGTCTGCCCCAGGTATGGAAAATATGTTCACCTTTTTCTCAGATTCTCTTTGTGGAACTTTGTGCTATTATTTATATATGTTTTTTTTTTTTTTCTTTAACCAGAAAAACTATTGAAATCTCCAGCGATGGGCAAAAAAACCCCTGTGTCATCAGCTCGTAAGGCTTTTGGGGCAGTGAACAAAAAGATCTTAACCCCTGCTTTGAGTACACAAGAGAAGAAAGTTTTAAAGCCACAGGTAAAATCAACAAATGCATGCCTTTCAGCCAGAAGCTTTTTTTTTTTTTTTTTTATTAAATCCGTTTGTCCATTTTTTCCCCCTTCTCCTTTTATAGGAAGTCAAGGTCAAGCATCTTTCTGAAGCTAAAGTAGAGGAATACCCAGAAATCGAGACTTTTATTCCTTACAACCCAATAGGTAATGTGGAACTCCTTGTTTGCAAGCAAGTTTTATTTATATTATTCAGTTGCCATCTGAAAATCTCTTTATTGATGTCACATCATTTCATGGTTTCTATGTTTACCATGCCACTCTTATCACAGACTATAATGAAAGGGCACAAAGTCTGTCTGGTAATGAGTGGTTGTTGTTTTACCAAGTCAACATATAATCATATGAAAGAATCTGAAGTGGCTCAGATTTAGAGGGTCTTGAATGTCAAGTGGGCTCTGAACAAGAAGAAGAAATAAAAGACATAGAGAGACATTTTTACATATTTGTTTACTTTCACCTTTTAAGTTCTGTTTAAAAATTAATATTTGTTTTTGTGAAAAACCTGTTTTTAAAAATTTAATGGATCACTTCTATTAAGCAATTAATGAGCATGATTTTTAGCAAATATCTATGAATCGTTACTGCCTCTGCAAACATAATGTAGATTTTTGTCAAAAAGAGAATTTAGCTTCTAAAAATTCCAATTTGGAGCCCTAGATCTTCGTCATATCGTGTTGACATCTCTAAATGGTGCAGGTTTTAATGTTGTGCAGCCCTGATTGTTCTAAATTACAGGACACATAATATTACTAGATCAAGCTTTACTTCAATTTTTGGGTTTTTTTTTTGTTTTTTTTTTTTAAATGATTTTTGAGTTTTCTGCAAGATCTTGGGCTGTTGATGGTGATCAAATAGCACTGTTGTGCTTAGGACATTTCAGAAACCCTCAGGAGTTTTAAGATTGTATAATGCTCTTGTGCTACAGCAATTAATTTGTTTGAAACCTGGTAATATTGTAGGGAAATAAATATAAAAAATTCTTTTATATCAAGAAACCTTATTTATTTCTTTATTTTTTATTTTTTTATCATTCCAGTGTCCTACGTAAAGGGGGTTGTTGTCTATTTCTTAACTTAGATCAGTATAAGCTATTTGTTAAATTTAATACCAAATTATATGTATATTTTTTTCTTCTCCTTTTTTAATGCTGGTATTTACAATGTGGAAAGTTTCCACACATTCTTAAGAGTTTCTTCATATTTTCAGAGTTTCAGAAGTACGGCATACCCGAAGACTTCATTCCTTTCAGTGGTCTGGCTCTACCCGGGTTGGCCTGTTTTACTTCACCTCTGCTTAAAGAAGACCTGGAAAAGATTCTGCCTCTCCCAGACTCATCACCTGCAGAAGAGTGCAAGCATCCAGGTATGATTCTCCTTTCCACATCTACTAAAGCTCTTAAATTCAGAACCAGCTTACCTACAGGGGAAATTCCACTTTTTTTTGCTTGAATCTTCAAATTTGTCTTTATTTTTAGAGCATTTTTCCTTCTACAGAACACCTCAAAGTGCTTTAAATAATAAAAACTGTAGTAAACATTGTAATCATAAGAAAAATTCACATTCAAACAGGGAAAGCAGTCCATAAAATCTAATTAAAGCATGTAAAACCTACTTAAAAGCCAAGCTAACAAGATGAGTTTTACGCGATTTTTCTTAAACCTTCAGTGGATGAAGCCCTTATATCCTCCTCATGCAGACTGTTTCACAGGCGAGGCCTGCAGTGCACACTGGGGGTTCTTGATCTAACATTTAGGATCACCAACACACTGGTACCAAAGGGTTCTGGGAGGATGACGACGAACTACAAGCAATTCTGATAGAAATGCAATCTAATAGTCTGCAAATGTTGGTATCAATTCTCAAACGAGAAATTAATTTTCTGACAGAAAATTTTTTTTTTTTTTTTTTTCTTTCAAAATAAAGCATGAGTTTGAGGTTTGCTTTACTGTTAAAACTGGAAACTCTTGTCATTTTTATTTCAATTTATACATAGAATCGTGTGAATATACACAGATCTAATGGCTTTGGTGTCCCATTGTACTAATGCAGAGGTCTGCAACCTGCGGCTGCATAGCCACATGTGGCTCTTTAATCTCTCCATGGTCACTCATTGGCCAATCATAACATAAGTCTGGGAGACTGATGATCCAGCCATGTTGGCTGTCAGTCGGTAGCTCCCTGCTAAGAGCTGTCAAACCAAAACTACCTAAAGAAAAAAACTAAGACTACCAAGCTCCAACCCCAAACTAAAATGACCAAAGATTGCTGAGGGGAAAAAACAAAAAAAAGAGAAGTGTTTTTTTTTTTTCTTTAAGTGAATATTCCTTAATTAGAATTTATTAAAATTAGATTAGCTATATTTATAAATTGATGGCTGAGGTGCACATAGATGATAAACTATGTATGGTTTTTGCATCCCCTTTGACCTGAAGATTCTGTTTGCTCAACACTACCTCCAGAATGCACAGATTTTATATGCAAAGCAAAATTTTGCTAAAAAGTTTGATCTTTTATTAGTTAAACGCACATACTAGGTTGTGCTGCACAACATTGATTACCTTCTGCACAGAGATGATCCTATTTGGCACAGAGCATCTTTTATTTTGGAAATAAGTTTTTTGAGCCTCTGTCAAATGTAAATAAAAATCACATTTTGAGAGATGCTAGGTTCTTTTTATAGTTTTGCTTTTGTTTGTGCCAAAAAATAGGCACAATTCATATTTATAAAAAAACAGAAGGTCATGAATGCAAATCCAAATTTCTTAAAGGCTAAAGTGAGACTATGCAGCTCCTTCTAGGTTTTGATCGAGCCCAAAAGGCTCTTCTACTGTTAAAGGTTGCTGACCTCTGCACTGATGTTTGTCCTCTTCGTCTTCTCTTTTTGGGGGGGGTCCAACCTGATCTAGTTTGCTGACTTGTTTTCATTTGACATCAAATGGAAGAGTTCAGTTTATTTACTCAGTTCTGTGGCACAGAACCTGTTCGGCTCCTTTCATTGCCCTTCGGGGACATGGGCTGGATTCTTGTAGAACACATGTGTCAAAGTCAAGGCCCGGGGGCCGGATCCGGCCCTCCAGGTGATTATATCCGGCCCTCCAGATCATTTTATTTTATTGTTATTAATGGCCCAATGTTATCTTGCGCTTATTTCCAACTTGTATAGTTTTGACAAAAGATATTTTTATGGAGAGGAAAATATAGAAAGTTATTTAAGGTTTAAGTTGATTTATTCTGGAATAATATTCCTGCCTTTTTATTATTCATGGTTATGTTAAAAAGTTCAGTTTTAAAAATTGGCATTCCACCACATTTTTGGACTATTTTGGCATTTACTAAGATTTTTTGTCCATTTTGGTGTTTAGCTAATATTTTCTATATGTTCTGGGTAATTAGAGCTTTTTGACATGTTTTTTTAGGCTGTTTTGGAGTTAGGCTAATATTTACACGCTAGCTGTTTTGGCTAAACTGTTTTTTTGCTTTTGTTTTTTTTTTTTTTTTTAGTTTTTTAGGCTAATTTGGCATTTAGCTAATATTTTAGCAGGCTATCAGCTTTAGTGTTTGTAGCTATCAATTTTAGAATCTTCAGCTATCAGCACTAACATTTTCAGCTGCCAAATTCAGCTTACGCATTCACACTAGCATTACCACAGGCAATGCTATATATCTAGTTCATAATTAAATTTAAAAGTTACGGTTTTAAAAATTTAGTTTCAATATTCAATAAATGTTTATCCTGTTCGGCCCGCGAACTAAGGTGTGTTTTGGATTCTGGCCCCTTGTGCAATCGAGTTTGACACCCCTGTTGTAGAATGATCCCAAACTGTAACATAATAGGAAAGCTTTTCTCCCAAATGCTGCTCCCCGTTGAGCCAGTTAATCCTTTTTAGTGCTGAACTGTTCAAACTACAAGCAGACCTGTGGGTTACTTATTAACTGAATCATGTGACTTCCAACAAATGCCACTTGTCCTGGCTTTAATTGTAGTAAAGTGTACTTGTTGGCTGGAAAGCTTTCATTAACAGTTCTGCATTTTCCTTTTCAGATCCCAGCTTGGAGCGGGACGCCTTCCTGCTGACCCTTGAAGAGCTGACCGTTGATTTCCCCGTGGAACCTGTTACTGACTGCTGATGCCTGTTTGTTAAATGGCTGTTTTTAGATTTGTGTTGAAATAAAGTGTTTTTGTAATCTTAGTGCAGTGTGTGTGATGGAGGAGCTGTGAAAGTGTCAGGGGAGTGAACCCGAATGACTTCCTGCTTTAGAACTCCAGCTGTGGTCACGTGTTGGGAGTCCTCTGAGGAGGATTTGCTTGATCAGAATGAACTTTTTCAGTTCCTCTCTCAGAGGAACAGAAGATTCACTCCCTGCGTGGAGGGTAAACTGCTACGGGTGGGGGTACACTGCGCGTAAAGATTACGCAGAAGCAGGTGCTTGAGTGGAATGCGGTGTGATAGCTGTTTAGGAGCAGGTGAGTAAGTGAACTTTGTGTCGACTTCATAGCGTGAATTTAGAAAGAGGAACTGTCCGGCCCCTAAGACGCGCCTCACATGTTTGTTTTCTGGCGTCCGGAGACAGGATCTGGATCACTTCATCTGACATCTTCGGGTTTGTGTGGGAGACGACGGAATGGACCGGAGCGGATCAGACTCGCTTGTCAGCAGCAGCAGCGACGCCCACACCCGGCTGTCCAGAAGACAGGGCACCGTTGTGGAGCGGCTGTCCAGATACGGTATGCAGGTCATGCCCAGCGCCTTCCAGCGGAGGTCGAGGGTGCAGAAGATGCATGAGGTCAGCGGCTCTGCGGGTGGAGCGCAGCAGAGGGACTCATCCACGGAGTCTCCCACTCAGTCCGTGCGTAAAAAGTACCTGAAAGAATTACGCCAGAGCAGCAATCTCGGCGCGCTGTCCTCGCAGAGCGGCAGCGCGGGGGACGCGGAGTGGGCGCTGTACCCCATGGAGCATGCGTGGATGCTGTCCGCAGTGGAGGGGAACTATGACACCATCCTGGAGTTCATCTCCGAGGATCCCTACCTGCTCACCAGGAGGGATTTCATCAGCGGTTACTCCGTCCTGCACTGGCTGGCCAAGAGAGGACAGGGCGAGACTCTGATCCAACTTCTGCGGTACGCAGAGAGCGCGGGCATCTGCGTGAACGTCAACCTGCGGGGCAGCGGCGGCCTCACGCCGCTCCACGTCGCCAGCATGCACGGCCAGTACATGGTGGTCAAGCTGCTGGTGGGAGCCTTCGGCGCCAGCGTGGATGTCATGGACCACAGCGGGAGGAGAGCCTGGCAGTACCTGAAGGAAGGCGCCCCCGCAGAGATGAAGGAGCTGCTGGGGGCCTGGGATGAGGAGCACCACTGCAGCCAGAACAGGAACAACAATGCCAGTGTCCGAGAGGGGAACCAGACCCCCATGGGGGAGGAGGAGGAGAAAGAGGAGGCAGACTCCAGCGACATGGAGGAGCTGAAGGCCTTTAACCTGACTGTCAGAGACGGCTGGAGACAGAGCTCTCTGAGGAAACTGCTGTCCTCCTTTCCATTTATAGGAAGTAAAACCTGAACAAGTCACTTTAAAAGAAGTGAAACTTTTCTGGTTGAGTTTACCCCCAATAAAAAGACCAAACTCACTAGAGGTTTTATTCTCATCACTGTAGGCTTTAGAATGAACAGACAAGTGATAAATCATGTTCATACACCTTTAGAATGGAGGTTTGGAATTTCTAAAAGACTGACAATGATGATGGTGCAATTTATTGAATCCATCTAAATGGGGCCTGCAACCTGAGGATCCAGGACCACATCTTTAACCCCTTTATGAAAATCATTGTTGATGATTATTTAATTGGCATCAATTTAAGATTCATATTTAAGATGTCTACAGGGATGTTAAAACCAAGAATTTGTTCCACAATTTCTCTTGAATTTTAAATACTTTGCTAAAGAGTCTTTTACCACTGGATCATAAACCAGTGGAGTCATTTATTTTCAAATTAACCATAGAAATAGAAAAATGTTTCATCAAATGCATAAGAGAAGATGCCCTCTTGTCTTTGTTTCCAACCTTCCATGGGAGTACATTTGCTGCACTGCATGGGGTGATGCTGTTTGGTACAGGAAGTCTTAAAAACTTACGTCAAACTTTTTAGAAAACGCTAGTTTCTTATGTTTCTCATTATTTCCCTGTGTATGTATATAAACAATTCATATAAAAGTAACGTAATGAATGCAAAGCAGTATTAACCCCTTAATACCTGTTTCAAATATACAAACCAAATTACCTAAAAGTTTAAGTTTTTATTTAAAAGCAAAAGTGAATCTTTTTTTATAGCTGAGAATTCAAGCATCAAATTTTCCTTGGATAATAAAATTAAACTGTGTCTCTATTAAGTTTTGATCAGTAAAAACCAGAAACAAACTTATCCTGATCCAAAATCTCTACAGAGCCACATGTCAGTTTCAGTGAATAAACGGAAATGCAGTAAAAACCAGCGCTGCACTTGTCCCAAACCAGAGCATTCACGCTCCTCTGAGCACAGTCTTACTTCTTCATCTGGTTTGTCTCAAATGAATGGAGATTGAAAACGATATTTTCAGGCAGGTTTCACTGTTGACCAAAGATCTTTTATTGTCAAACATGAGAATCTGTACAAAATAACTGCTGCTCCAGGTGACGCGGCTCCTCTGTGTGGTCAGGCTCCGGCAAACGATGGAAAGGAGGCATGCTGAGATCCACTCATGTTTACAAGCCGAGCTTGGTCCTCCTCCAGTGTCTCCTCTTGGAGTTGTACCTGAAATCAGACAGGAGGAAAAAATAAGAAAAGGGATTTCATTCCTTGAATAACAGAACATTTCTCATTATTAACAGTTTAATTATTCAAAGCAGAAGAAACCAGTTTATATCCAACATTTTGTGCTGTATGGTATGTAAGAAAACTTTGTGGTAAAGCACTGTGGGATGTGCTAACAGCATCCCTCAACTCAATCTCTGAATTATTTAGGAGCACAACAAACAAATCACTTCAGTGAAACTCAGACAAGTAATATTTCATTTAAAGCACAGCAGTTTCACTGAGGATTTTTGTGATCTTAACTTTAAAATCTGCATTTGATCCCACTTTAAAGACCAACTTCGATTATCTTCTGATCTATTTTCAAAGTGTTCCCAGTGATCTTTTAATCATTATATTTTTTGGCAAAACTATAAAAACAGTACATAGTTTCTGCAGAACAGCAGGTGTTCATTAGAATTTCCCCTCTGAGTTGTAACAAAATATCAGCCCAAGAAAAATGGCGACCGATACTGAAACATTTGGAGAACATGTACAAGAACAAAAAAAACAATTAAAAGGGATTTTCATTAGAGTGGTTCTTTAAAGGAAAGAGTGAGTCTAATGGGCTCTAAAAACCACAGTCCGGAACAGAGGAAGTACAAGATCTCTTCTTAGAGACTCCTTCTCTCCTTAAGGAGGAGTCCAGAGTGCATTATCAGTCAAGCAGGTGTTCAGCCTCTGAGCGTCCTTCATCACCAGCACAGTGAGGAGGAGCACAAGCTCAATAGCTGACTTTCTCTCAGCAGGGTTAATGACAGCACTCTACCAACATGGAGTGCTGCAATTGCAGGCCTGCTTTAAATGATAGATTCCCGTAGCCATTAAATGACAACACAGTCAAAGTTCCAGAAGTCAAAAAAATGAAGTTGAATGCAGCAAATACATTTGTATAGAAAAAGTTAACCTTCACTTTTATAAATAATGAAAAACAGATGATAGAAAATGTGGTTTCTCAAAACACCTGGATTGTGTTCATATTATAGGGAGATTTAAAGAAGGCAGTGAGTGTGTTGATTGGGGGGGAAAAAAAAAAAAAACAGGACAGCTCTAAGTGTAACTATGGAAACGCAAAATTATCTAAAAAAATGCAATACAATGGGATTATTCTATGACATCAAATACAATACTTAAAGACCCCCTCGGATGAAAATAGTGTTTTTAACGCTTTCTTGTGGAATTTTTCCAATGGAGGACAAGTAAGAAAAAGATTACGCTTAAAATGGCATCTCTGTATTTATTAGTTCACATCATTGGAAATCAGGAGCAGAAAAGGAAAATGCTGTTTTCTGTGACAGAAAAATCCACTGTGCGCTCCAAGAGCCCACTTGCAGACAAATAAATCATGTACGTCTTTGTTTTCCTCGTTTGAGCTGGCACCTGGCTCACAACTGTACAGCTGGAACACTTCTATAATGCCATTTTTAATTGCACCAGCAATGTTAGTTTGGGAGTTTTACAGGCTGTATGCTAGCAGGAGAGCATTTAAAAGAAAAAGCAAGCACAAATGGGAGGCACATTTTTAAGCAATTCATGTCGCTCTGCAGAAACTAAGTCCTAAAAAAATACATATCTTTTATTTTGTCTAAAAGCAGAATATTCATAATTAAGAGACCACTGGGAACACTTTTACAATTGATCAAAAGATAACTGATGATCAGAGAGGGTCTTTAAGTTAATATAATCACTAGCTACAGTTCAGAAAGAAAGAATTAAAGGGATCAAGAAAATGTTTTTAAAGTGCTGCACAGAACAGTGAAGGCTATTCATCACAAAAGTATCTGAAAGTTTACTTCTGTTGTCGTTAGAGGCTAATGCTAATATAAGTGAAAGAACGCAGAAGGGGTGGCAGTGAAAAAAAGAGAAAACTATTAGTTGAAAAAGATAAGGATGTGTTCTGGTAAACCAGATCAAGTTAAAACTCTTGAAAACTTCTCAAACAACAAGGAATTTGCTGGATGTATCTTGTATTTGTCAGACAGGACATGTCTACTCCGAATGATTGAATTAGCTCATCATCCTCTGCATTATTGAGGGGAAAAAATTGAAGCTGCGTGGTGCATTTATGAATAAACCTGTTTAAAATATGTAAATGGAGCGTGATTAGAAAATTGCATTGGTGATTGACAGTAAACTCCTCATAAGTACAAAATAAACAAAGCCTCTTTCTTCACAATGGAAAGAGGACTTTTGAAATATGATTTCGTTTTTAAATATGACACTATTTAAGAGCAACAATTAAATAGTAAGACGTGAACAATCAAAATAACATGACTAAAAACTTCACCTGATCTTGTTGCCGGTCTTCATTCTGATCCACTGTGGAATCGGCCTGTTCTGTTTCTGCTTCTTGGCGAGGAAGCGCTTGATCCTGAAAGTCTTATGGGAGGACTGTAAGCAACAAAGCTCGGTTAGTACTTTAATACAAAGTTTCCAACAATAAATTAATTTCTGTGCTTTGCTTAATACATATGATTTACTAAGCCACCACCAAACTACTCTGCCTGCTAGCATGTACTAGATAAATGCTCAGCTAACGTGCTAGCTAGCAGATTTCGCGTATTTTTAAGTTTTAATCTAATCCTATCAGAGAACATAAGGAATTTTAATTATTCTTTTAAACATTTTTCGGCCACATTATGTAGTAACCAGAAAGTAAATGCCCTGATGGCTTGGATATTTAAAGATTATCTTTTACCATTTTGTCCACAATCCTGTCCTCACTATGCCGGAGGTCGAAGAGAAAGAAGGAAGTGACGTAATAGGTCTTAAACAAAATGCTTTCCAGAACAGCGACATCAAGCGGTCAGGAAAGTCAGCACAATCAAATCAAGCTTTATTTATAAAATGCGCTTTCCATACGTCACATCTAAAGTGCAAAGAATTTTGTGTAGATTTTTTTTGGTGCTTTTTTGTTAATATCACCCGTGTTTCAAAACAGTTACAATATGTTTGTTTTAATAAGGTAAGTAATGAATAAAAATCAATAAATGTAAAAAATCAGGGCTTTTTAGACTTGAAAACACAACTTAGTTAATAATTATGCTTATTTTGAATCTAGTTATCTTAGTATATTTATGTTAAAAAAATTATAACAATAGTTCCAAAGTAGAAGAGACTGTTTAGCTGGAATTAAAAAAGAATGCTCTCATATGATAATATGAAGTCAAAGCTTCTAATTTGTAAAAAAAAAAAAAAAAAAAAAAAAAAAAGAGAGAGAGAGAAAGAAAAATACAGAGTATGTTTCATTTTGCTCCTTTCCAAAATGTCTCATAACAGTATGCTTAAATATTGTCTAATTTAAATAAAATTTGCAATGACAGCTTTTGTTAATCTAAACTTTTAAATAAGGTTATAAATAAAAGTATAAAAGTGGTTTTCTGCTTAACTGGTTCTTGCAAGTACCAAGCTTGAGGTATCCAATACTGATACATTTGTAGACTTAACTAAATAAATTGTTTTCGAAGTATAAAACATATTTTTCTTGCAAAAATAAAAGAACAAGGCAGACAGTTATTCGTCCAAGAGCTTTTATTTTCTGTCAAGAGATTATTTTGATCACCATAACCTGCATTGATATGTCTCCATGCTCTGCCTGGTGCAATGCAACTACATAAATGCTTAAAGGGAGTCAGAAATGGGGAAAGGCCACAAAATGATCATTTTTGATTTTCCATGCCTCATCTCAAACCTGCAAATGAAAACTTTTCTATCCAAGAGTTTGACCTGAGCGGAGAGACGGACCATGAAAACGATCCTGCCCTCTAGATCGTGTGTCTAACAAAGGAGAAAGAAGTCATTTGAATATGAAAACTGAAATGAGGGCTGTAGTACTGACCAATGTGCGCAATTTTTAGTGTAGCCATCTTGACATTTGTAAAAGTTAAACACTGGAGTTGAATTTTACATTTTTTTTTTTTCTAATAAACCTGAAAACTTCTTTGCAATTTGAACCTTTTCCACATCCGAACCACTGAATTAAGGTCACTTTAAGATAGCATTGTTGCAGAAAGCTTATGGTTCCCTGAATGTGCCCGACAGTTAAACTCTCTCAAAATGTTACTTTTGCCTCTTCTAAGAACAGATAAACTAAAGAGGGCCACATTTAGGCACTGAGAGGTTCCGCCTCAGAAACTTTGCCGGGTGCAGCTCTGTTTCAGCAGCCATGCACGTGGCTCTAAAACTCTACACGGCAGCGCTGAGCATCGCAGGCCTGTTTCATCGCCGGATCTGAAATGCCACGAGTAGAGGCAACCTCAGTCTTCTCCTTTCTCAACCGGTTTCTTGTTCTCGATATCTGTTTTTTTGTCTGCAGGTGAGGAGTCTGGTCCTCCGGGTGCAAAGCGATTGCGGCTCCTGGCTCCTGGTTGGTACAGCTGAATGGCAGGGCGATCCTGACGCAAAGACAGCTTTTCAGAAATCACATTAAATAAACAAAAGCTCAAACAGTACGACTATTCTAGTTACCTTGTTCCGTAGTCGCTCTTTTTTACCCATTTCCTCCTTTTTGTTTTCTTTTGGGGGTTTCTCTGGCTTCTCAAAGTGAGCAGATTCTACCATGGTCTCATCCTTCTTTTTCTCAAAAGCTTTTTCTTTTTTAAAATCTTCCTCACGCTTCCGGAAGGAGTTCTCTCCGTCCTGCCTTTCTCTCCGTTTTCGTCTTTCCTCGTCCTGCCGCTTAAGGCGCTCCTTTTCTCTGATCCGCCGCTCTTTTTCCCGTTCTCTGTCTCGATCCAAGTCCCGCTCTCGAGGCTCCTTCCGTCCATCTTCATCCCACCTGTAAAGGAAAAGATAACAACACGCTCAAATTCATTCATATTTTTATGAAGTCAGATTAAAAAGTGCCAGGAAACTAACTTCTTCCCACGATCCTCCTTGTTATCAATGTTCTGGCGCCTTCTCTGATCAAAACTTCCAAAGGGCCTGTCCTCTTTATTCCCCTTCTCTGGTTTCTTGGGTTTATCCTTCGGCTTCTCTGCATCATCATCCTCACTTCTTTCTTGCTTCTTCAAGAGCTATAAAAAAAAAAAAAATCATAAGATATGGAAAACTAAACTGCGTTAAACCACTCAGTTCCACTGAAACACCTTTATTTTGGGTTCTTCTTTGACAGAATCCTTGTCTTTCTCTGCTGGCTTCTCAAGTCTTTTCACTTTCTCTGCTTCTTTGCGCTTCCTCCTCTCCTCCTCCCTCCATTTGCGACGCTCCTCCTCACGCAGGCGCTTGCGCTCAAGCTCTCTCCTTCTTCTTTCCTCTTTCCTTTCCTCTCGGAGTCTCTAAAAAAGATAATTAAATCTGTTTACATCAAGTAATTTGATATATAGAAGCCTTAACTGTACTTACTTGTTTATTTTTCAGGAAGTCCAGCAGTGGAGTTGTTTTTTTAGCTTGAATGAAAAAGTTGAAAGCAAAAAAGATCAGGAGTGTTAGCTATGTGTCTGTTTGTGAAAAATAAAGATTTTTAATTATGGAAACAAACGTTCAGATACCTGAAAGTTCTTTAGATCTGGCTTCAACCTCTTCTAAGAGAGTTTCAGGTGTGGTTGTCAACTTGTTGTCATCTCCATTGTAATACTCGAGGAACCTTTTGTAATCCGGATCTGACATAAGCAAGAAGATTCAAAGTTAAAACAAGGAGTTGATGAGATAAACACATGTCAAGGTTAAGCCTTAGTCACAACTTCGGTCCTGTTGGAATAACCATTAGGCATTCCTACAGGAGTTAGGCAGTCTCACCTTCTGCAATTGTACCACACTTTGAGTCCTTCTTTTTAATCCTTTTCTTGGCAGTCTTTTGAAAAGGTGCAAACTCCACAACAGCTGGAAATTCTTGACCTGTTTCAGAATGAAATGTTAACAAAAACCATACGTGTGGTCTACTTAATGAAAAACTCCATGTCCTGACCTTTGCTGTCAACAAAGACGTAGCCATCAAAGCGATCCCTGAAGAGGACAACATCGTCTTGGTTTCTGAAGTTAATGTAAGCTCTTGCAAAGAGGTGTGGGTAAAGACTGGAATAATAATCACAGAAAAAAAATATTTAGAAAAAAAAAACATGTTGCAGAAACTTTTATTATATGCACGAGATGGGTCAGAAATTCACCTGGTGTCATTGGAGAAAAATTCCAAATAGTCAACCTCTGGGAGGGGTTGCAACTGTTCTTCTAACTCTTCTTTTGTTAAAGTGGGGGGCAATCGTCTGATCACAATCTTGGAAAACATCAAGAGAAAAAAATAGTTGTAAAATAACTATTTAACAAATAGTAATTCATTCAAAATTAAACCGAAACAAGTATTCATTACATCGTGGTCAATTTATAATTTAAAATACGTTATACGACTTATAAAAGAAACCTGCACACACATTTTAAAAACATTCAGCTACTTTCAGAACTTCTTGAATCTCTAAAGTAAATGTTGCAGCACCATTAGCTAATCCAGCTAGCAAGTTGTACCTTTGTCATGGCTTCTTTTTTTTCCTTAGACTTCTCTGTCTTGTCCAAATCCTCATATTTTATCTCCACTTTTTTCTCTCGCGGCCGGGTGTTTTCTTTGTCTTCTTTCATGGCGCAAAGTTACTTTTTGTCGAAGTTAAACCTAACTCATCCGACACACTTGTTTACTTTAGAGCAAATTAGCCAGTTAGCAACAACCAAAGTAACTTCCTGTTTGATAGAGGTGCAATACAGCCTTTGGGCCACAGGGGGGCGTGTTCACCCATCCGAGTCAACGTTTTATTTGAATTTGGGGGTGATGTATTAACAAAATACTACATTAAAAGTGATTTAAATTTTGTTCAATATTTACAATGTGAATATTTATTGCTTTGTATAAATAAAACAACAGCAAAGTGAATTTGGATTTAGATAAATTAGGATTTATACTTCAAAATTTTCAAAATAAAAGTTCTAACTACCCATGTCAAGTTGTTTTTAATTTTTTTTCTCTTTCATTTTAAACAGAAAAAGAGTTCAGTATTTAAAACTGATTCCATTTTGGACAAAGTAAACTTCTCAATTAGATTTAAAACAAAGTATATGTAATGGCAGTAATTTAAAATTGTTTTTGAAATGTAAGCTATTGATAAAATACTGTTTTGATTTTAGCCTTTTATCATTAAATGTCCTTTTTTTGTTAAATAATTTTAAACAAACTTAAAACTTTATGAATAGAACATATATACTTCTTAAAATGAAAACTTCATAATACAGATAAAGCTTTTAAAACTATAAATGTATTAATAAAATAAACCATAAATTGTACAGAGCTTTTATCCAACTACCCCTGGCTGCAGGGGTTTATCAGTGGTTTCGAGAAAGTGGCAAAAAAAAAAAAAAAAAAAAAAAAATATCCTCCTTTCTTTTGAAATGTTTCACCCGGAAATTAACGTTTTCTTCCGGTTGGCGTACACAGGTCATTCGAACGGGGACATTTCGTTAGCCACCAACCAAAATAAAGCGTAGTTTTTTCGTTTAAAGACAACTTGGTTGTCTTTGGGTCTCTTACCACCCACCTGACCGTCAAACCTTGAGACAATATGTGGTATGAAATCCTACCCGGTCTGAGCCTGATGGCCGTGGCTCTCATGATTCCCGGTCTCGCCACCACACATATTCACAAGTTCACCAACGGAGGAAAGGTAATCATTTAAAATTTTAACCAAAACTCCAAAGTACTTTTACACAACTCACGATTTGCATGTGGAATGCAGGAGAAAAGGACCGCCCGGATTCCGTGGCAGTGGTACCTAATGGAGAGAGACAGACGAGTTGCAGGAACTGGGAACTACTTTGATTCCAAGGTGAACCCCTTATTTTGAAAAGTGACTTAAATCTTTTTACAAAACAACATTTAACTTGATCGCTTCTTCCACTATTTAAGTCTAAATATTTGTTTGTAAAGATAAATAATGCTGCAGCTGGGCTTACAATTCAACCTAGTGTATAATTTGAAAGATAAAATCCAGAAAATTATTTTCTCCTTAGTGGTGATTAAAATGTAATTTTTGATAGAAAAATCAACAGGCCGAACACATTTATACCAGTCAAATTATTGCATTTTTCTACACAGAAAACCTTAGGTGATTTATTTTGCAAAATGATATTATGTTAAAGATAAAAATCTGTTTTTTTAATGTTATTGTGGCCCATTTTTTTTATGACGAAGAATATGTATAAGGAAAATTGCCCTCGAAATAGGATTTCTGAGTAACTTGTTGTGAATCAGGAGCACATGAAAACATGCTGTTGTAACTTGTTGGTTTGGTGTCAAAGTTATTATGGAAAGCCATAAGCTCCTTGCTCCGCTCCATTCCGATACATCCACTTATTGACGATAACATCCATGAGCGTCTAATCCTCGTCCGAGCCGGTATCTGGCTCAAAACTGACGGCTGAATTACTCAAATGTTGCTTGACATGTTGCACCGCTAATCTTAGATTGGATATGTGAGGGGCTGTAAACTAGAAGGCAAGAGTATAAGCATAAGGCATGATGGAAAATAAGCACATCCTCAATTCCTGCCAACAGTTCTGCCCATAACTTGGAGTTTAATTTCTATTGCAGAAACTATGTCAAAGAAACCAACACAGATTATTTGATTTTTGTCTATAAACGACATCATTGTAAAATACCATGGAGCGCTTTTACAATAGATCAAAAGCACCGCAACGGAGCTGTCGTTAGGTAACAGGAAATAATACACTCAAAGAATTACTGTAACTTCGCACTAAATGACGTATAATAGCACAAAGCTGCTTTTTCCACCTTTGTGGACCTCAAAAATTACATAAACAGTCTAAGAGTTGTAGTATTTTAAAATGCCTCAACTCTGCAGCTATAGCTCCAGTGTTAAAAGGGTTTATGCAGATTTCTATTGATTATTTGATTAGATCTATTTTTAAACTTCACTCTAATTTAAACATGACAGCTTACACTTGCTTGATGAGCATTGCAACATGCAAAAATGTCTTTTTGTCTTGATATCAAATCTAATTTGTGAAGTAGTATTTTTCTTTACCAGTGTTTATTAACAGTAAATCATTTTTTAGGTTTTGTTCAACAAATTGGAGTCATGAAAATGTTTTTTTTTCTTCTTTTAGGGGCTGGAGAACATCAAGTGAAGAGAATCTCTGAGAACCTTGCAAGCTGGAGCCTCAGAGTTGTACAATTAAAAAAATATATTTAATGTTTTTTTCTCTGATTTTGGATTTTTTTTCAAAGGTAGTTTAACCAATGAATAAAATGTTTTTGAGGATCTGATTTCATTGTAGATGTATGCCAGCAAATCAAGAGTGGACTTTTTAAAAACGTTTGAACCATTTTGAACTTTATTTACTGCTAGATTGTATTCAATTTTACAGATTATTAATTTTAACAAATTAATTTACTTTAAAATGTTAACATCATTAAGCTATCCTGATTGTGAGGCAGATTTTAAGTTTCATTTATTTCCATTATCTTGTAACTTAGAAATGGGAAGTTTCAAACAAATGATAAAGAAAGGCAATGTTGGAGATTTTGACATAAAAGCAAAAGGCTTTAAGATCACTGGCTCAACTCCAGGAGAGAACACAAATTTAAAAAGATGATTTGCAAGCATTCACACAATAAAACCAATGTAGATTTTGACCCTAAAACCTAAAGGTGTTAAAGTCACTGGCGAGGAGAGAGGACAGGATAGAACACAAATGGAAGAAAAAAAAATGAAGTTAACAGGCAAAAAAAATATTTATTTTGAACTTCTTGCATGAAGAACTAAAACCCAATGCGACTGATGGTAAAAGGAAAACTGTTTCACATTTGTTAGACGAAAATGTATTCTTTTGTAGCTGAACATTTGTGAGCCATACAGAGTCAAATGTTTTCAGAAATAAAACGTTACATCTCTAATCATCAAACAAAAAGTGACTGAGTCCAGGACACCCAGAGACATTTTAAGAAGATCACTTCTCATCTTTGCCTTTGGTTTTCCTGTAGACCATCTCCCTGAAGCTCGACAGGATCTTGCTCTCCCTCTTCCTCCTCTCCTCTTGGTTGAAGGAGGCCAGAGCTCGCTTTTCATCCGCGCTGTAGATCTGGTTTTCCTTCCTTAGACGCACAGCTTCCATACGACGATGTCTGCAGGGCGAGATATGTAAACCTTAGTGGTGGACCTGAACTCCCAACATGCATTTCCTCTGGATCTATTTTAAGTAAAACTACAACTTAAGGAACCTATTAAATCATTACAAAAAAAGGTTATACCCAAAGATTTATAAATTTATAAAAATTAAACATTTTAATAAGGGTTTACTTTTAATTTAATTTTACCAACAATTGTTTTTTTAGCATTTGTTTGTGTTTATAAATTTAATATTAAAACTGTTATTTAAAAAAAAATAAAAACAATTTTGTAGGTTTTAACCTTCAAGTTGAACAAAAACGAATTTCTTATATAATGTGAGATTCTGAATGTGCCTCAAGTGATGCATTGTTCTAATCCTTTACAGTAACTATTGTCTGACATTCTGAGCAGTAAAGCTCGTCTTTCTCATGTCATAAAGGTTAACTTAAACAGAATTTGCTCTAAGTTTAGTTGTTTTTCCAAATAATATGGAAAAGAAGGATGTATCATGCCGAAATTCCAGACAAATCTAGCCCTTTTGATTCACAGTGGCTGCGTCACAGTTCACCTTTTGCAGTCTTGCTGACTTTTCCTGTGTAATTTTGCACATCTTTTTTGAGGATTTTATTATACAGTGTCCTGATTGGCAGCAGACCAAGTCAATCAATCTCCTCTGTGATGTGTCTCCTGTATAGAAAGTGTTTAGCTTACCAATATTACACAAATCTTCAACCATTATTAGATTTTTGTTTTCATTCTAAATTGAAATGACTTATTTTTCTACAAAGATTTAACTTTGAGAGTTCAAACAAAAGAGAAAAGCGTGAAAATGTTCATGTCTGTCTAAGATCAGTGTGTAGTGGGGAGTTTTAGAGCCTTATAGGATCTGTAATCCTACTTTGTGGACCTGTGATAAACAAGGGAACCCTGGATTCAGTTTCTGCATACCTGCTGCCACTCATGACATATCCAGACTTCTCAAAGTTTGCAATCTCATCGCTGGTGAGGCCGATTTCTCCTCTTCGGGGGATCCGTTTGCCAGCTTTCACGTACTCTGCCATGGCAGCACCTTCACCCGGCAACAGCGCATGACCAAAACTGCAGAAAGACAAATGCTATGGTTAAAGGAAAAGGCCGGCACAAAAACACTTTTTAAGTTTGTGGCCATAAAACATCTCAAGATGCCACTGATTCCAGAAATTCAATAATTTAAACGAGCCGTATAGCGGGGATGAAAAAGCCAAACTCACTCCAGCGGACGGTCGTCCTGGGACATGTGGGTGAGTGGAGCTTCAGGCCCAACCACGTGTTCTTCCATGGAGGTTTTCTCCACCCACATCAGTCCGCTGGCGTCCTCCTCTTCCTCCTCCGACTCCTCGCTGCTCGAGTCACTGGATTCTTTACGACTCTTCTTAGCCTTTTTCTTTTTGGATTTCTTTGACCTAAAACAAACATTTTTTTGAACAACTGCTTCGATCCATATGTGATCATTAATATTTTCATGCTGTGACCTACTTTTTGCTCTTCCTCCTCTTTTTCTTTTTCTTTATGTCTTCTTCTTCTGATGATGAGAACAAAGTGAACCCATTTATAAATGACTGAAAAAGGACTTTGTAAGGATGAAAGTCTTACCATCTGACTCTGATTCCAACTCGCTGTCCTCTGAATGCTTCTTGCTCTTCCTTTTCTTTGACTTCTTTTTCTTTTTCTTCTTTTTCTTCTTCTTCTCCTCTGTTAGGTACAGAGAGACACTTGGTGAAATGATCTGAACAAAACTGACAGTTTTTTCTAGCTGTAAACCCCATATACCCTCTGAGCTTGACTCTGAACTGCTGTTTTTCTCGTCTTCTTCTACTGGGGTGAACTCATCAGAGCTGAAGGAAAAAAACAACACAGTTAGAGATGGCACAGATTCTGCAGGCTATGATGGTTAAAGTCCCACTCCGATCATCTTTTGATCTATTGTAAAATTGTCCCCAGTAGTTTTTTTTGTTTCGATTATCATAAGTGTTTGAACCCTCTGGCTAGAAAGACTTAGTACTTTGTGGCAAAACCCTTATCAGCAAGCAAAGAGGTCAGACTGTCAATAGTTTATGAGCAGTTTTCTGCCCAGATCAAGAGGAATTTAAGTCCAAATGACTTCTAAATCATTCAGATTTGGTGGCTGTTGTTTATGGAGCTAAATCGAGGCCAATATTATATGAAACCAAAATAAAACAAATTGATAAAAATATTGATGTTTGAGCAAAAAGAAGGAAAACGTCAAGAACTTTTGCTCTTCTAACAAAAACTTAATTATTTTCAGCTTTAAATGTTCTGTTTTTTTAGTTTTAAAAACTGATTTTTTTTTTTTTTTTCAGTTTAAAGTATTTTTTTCAATTTCAACTTTTCTTTTTTTTTTTTTTTTTTTTTTTTTTTGAGTCTGAAAATTTTTGTTTCAAAACTTATGGCCTTGTTGGGAAGGACTAATCAAAGTTGATGAGGGTGGTAACTTTAGTCCCGGTGCATTCACTGACTCTGAGAACTGTGACAATTAGGGTCAGAAAATGGCTGTATTGTCTGTTACATAGTCTGAAGTTGTCATAAGATGGGTGTAAAAAGCAGAGTTATATTGCGTACTCACTGTGTATCCAAAATGCTGTTCCTCAAAGTGCCATCTTATTGTGTTACATAGGGAGCGAAAACTTCCTTTCAAACGTCCTTAAAACATTGTGTTAGCCCTGTCTCAATGTGCCACAACATGGCCAAGGTTTTGAAATTTTCAGATTTCAAGACAAAAAAAAAAAATTGAAAGCGAAAAAAAGATTTGAAACTAAAAAAAAAAGTTTTAAAATTGAAATTTTGAGTTTTGAAACCTAAAAAAACATAACATTTGAGGCTGAAAATAATTAAGTATACTTTAGAATAGCAAAAAGTTTAGACATTTTACATTTGTTTTGGCCAAAGACCAATATTTTTTTTGACTTGTTTTATTTGGGTTGAAATAATATTTCCCCTAATTTAGCTCCAGAGTTGTTTGGTAACTCTGAGCTCCAGCAGCTCTCTTCATAGATGTTCTGAGACTGAGGTCAGGGGACTGGCTTGACCACTCCATGACCACGATATGATTCTTTTTCTGCTTTTCCTTGATTACATTAGGAATGTCTTTAGGTCCATTTTCCTGTTGGTAGATTCATCCACCACCCACTTTAATCCTCCTGTTGGAGGGAAGGATTTGATACTAAATGACCCCCGCCCATCCTCCCATCCACACAGTAAAGTAGCCCTGAGCAGAAAAACAAACCCAAAGCATAATGCTTCCACCTCCATGCTTGACAGTGGAGATGGTGTTCTTTTGATCATAGGCAGGATTCTTTTCATCCAAACATGACGGGTTGAGTTGATGCCAAAGAGCTCTATTTTGGTCTCATCTGACAACACCACCCTCATCCACTCACTCTCTAAGTCATGAAGGTGTTCACTGGCAAACTTCAGGCAGGCCTGCACATGTCCCTTCTTAATCAGGTGAACTTTGTCAGCACTACAGTGTGTTAAACCAATGCAGTGTGAAGTCTTCCCAATGGTTTTCTTAGTGACTGTGGTACCAGCTGCTTTTAGATCATCAACTAACTCCTACTGTGTTGTTTTAGACCAATTTCTCTCTGTTCTCATGATCATGAAAACCCCACCGGGTCAAATCTGGTTTGGAGCCCCAGACCTACATTTTCATGTATTTTGGCACCAACAGTTGTCACCTTAACCTCCAGCTTGTTGCTGATGGTTTTGTAGTCTGTGTGAACCAGAACTCTTAGTTTCCCTCAATGAAATGCAAATAAATGTATATACATTTTTTTCTATCTCTTGTTGTTCAGATACCATTTGTATGACGGACTATCCATTTATTTTTAAGTGAGCAAACCAACAAAATCTGCATGATCAAGTACTTATCTCCTCCACTGTTCATGTCCTCAATCATCAAAAAAATGTTAAAAACACCAAAACCAGGATTTTCCTCATAGTGGGTCTTGAAGGCATCTGAACTTACTCTGGTTCTTTTACTCTTGGAGAATAACCCCAGACTTCAGGGCAGCCCACCTCACCAATCCTCTCTCTCTCCTGCAGACGCCTGAAACAAAAACTCAGATGGATCGTTCCACTTTAAATTCACACAGCTTAGGTTGTCTTGGAATTTTGAGAACCAACATGAACAAAAGGTTTGTGTATGGATTTGATAACGATGAATAAAGACACAATAGCTAGTTAAATCATATTTATAGAACTTTAAAGATCTTGTTTTAATGTCATACCTTTCAAAATCTTACGTTACATTCTGTTTCTCCTAAAAGGAAGTTGTTTATATGTAGACTGAATGTTTGGAAAGAGCATGTTTTTGTGAAATGTTTAGACTAAATATAAAAGAAAGATTACATTATTTCCTTTATGCGGAATATTTGATGGAATCTGCAGAGCTTTGTCTTAAATGTGTTTCATACTAAGCCATCAGGAATCGTCATTCTAACAGTGAATAACAGATTTTCACAGATCAAGGCCTGACCTTCATCCACTGACACGATTAATAACAACATGAGATGTTTTTTGGCCTTAAAGGTGATCATTTCACGAAAGTTTAGAATTTCGCCCCAAAATGTTACTTATAGAAGCTTTAATGTGTCGCTACCTGGCAATAAAAGCCTCTTGTCTCTGTCGTTGGATGTCATCCCTCTGCTGCTCGTAGTAATAATCGTCTCTGAAACTGCCGTGCTTTCCTGGGGGGTCCCGCTGCTCGAACCCGTGGTTGTGGTTGTTGGTGTGCCGCTCCCTGGACCGGGATCTAGAGCGGCTACGTCCGGGGCTTTCGATCCGAAACCGTCTGATATTTTTCGCCTCCTTGAATCGTCGCTCGCGTTCCTCGTGTTCACGTTCTCTGTTACGCGGTTTGGGGAGTTTGGGCCCGAAACTGTACGGCGACAGGCTCCTGTCGCGGCTGTCGCTGCGGTTTCGGCTGCGGGAGCGAGTCCGGGGTCTGCGAGCCCGAGGACTACGACGCTCCCCGCCGCCGTCTGAGCTTGAGCGATCCGAAAGAGGCATGGGCTCTGGGGGCCTGGTATTTCGACCAAAATAAACGCTTAAAGACAAGAATTAAAACACAGAAAGGCTTATGTTCTGCGTTTATTTTTCTACTACGCAACTGATAACGGATGTGTCCGCTTGTTAAAAGATCACGGGTCCTCCCAACACCAACCACAAATAGTTCCGCTTACCCTGTCATGCACAAATATGTATTTTGACATAATGAATATATCACAAACAACTTTTTGTATATAAAAAAATCTTCTTGTCGCATTTAAAATTTAAACATTTGTTACCAATTTTGTTAAATTGTAATCGTTTTTTAGGTGGTTAAGTTTGGTTAAGTTATCATGTCATGGTTAAAAATTAAAGCTGAATATCAACATGTCATATATAACTTTATATGACAAAAAGTAATTAAAAATATATATATTTTTTTGTTTTATATTTATTTTTATGTTATAAGAACATACTCGCTCAGAAATAACGTGTTACTGACATGCTTTAACAGGTCATTTGTAGTTGAATTATTTTAAAATTCTTCCTTCATTTTAAAATGATTTTTTATTATATTATATATAATATCGTAAGAGGAGAAGTTGTCTTTAATGATAGGGATAGATTTAGTACGTTGTATACATAAACAACATATTTTGAGCCTTCTTACTTGCCGTAGTAGTTCACTGTGCCACCTAGTGGCTGCCTGGACAGGGGATGGGAGCGGGACTCAATTCTCGGAGGCAGCAGCAGAGTTGGACACATCTCTGTTTATCCTGTCAAGTTCATTTATTTATCAGGTGGCTCCGGTCAAGTTTAGGCTTGGCATAGGAAAAGTTACAGGTAAATGTGACATTTGGGTGGTGCTTTGGAATGATGTTTACAGTGGGTTTCATACATTTTTTGATTTTAGCTGCTACAAAAACTAACTAGATGCTAAAAAGAAGCTAAAGAGCAGGCCGCGCTTCTTCCTGCTAAGGAGACTGCGTTACCTTTGTTAGCATGCTAACAACGACAACAGCTGAGGAAAGCGTTGACATTAAGTAGCAGGAACATTTTTTATTTCCCTCCCAGACTTGGTTTTAATTATCAACTGGCTCGTGTCATGCGAGTTATGACCTCAATGAAAAAACAAAGAAGAAAACCTAAGATAGTGAGATGCTTATCTGACTATAGAAATGCTGCTATCAAGCTTGCTAATTGTTGGCAGAATAATATATATATATATATATATATATAATATAATATATATATATATAATATATATATATATATATTATATATATATATATATATTATATATATATATATATATATGTGTGTGTGTGTGTTTAATAGTGTATTTATTAAATTTGTAAATACATGTTTACACCTGATTGGGAACAGCTTTATAAGGAAATGATGTAAACACATTAAGTGCAAGTTTTTCTTATTAATGGTCTCTCTCTCTTTTTTTTTTTACATTTTGAAGAGTAATGACTCTTTATAACACAAAATCGAACATGTCTTCTCTTAGTCTCAAAGTAAAGTTTGACAGACTGTCCAGTGATATATTCTATAGATTTAATGATGCATTTTAACGAGTTGATTCATATCAAAATTTGCAGTTTTTGATATGAATCACAGTCTATATTGTTTTATTTTGAATTATACAATCCGATTCAATGACTGAATTGATCCAGGACATCTTTAGCCAAAGACGTCAACCAGTATGGCTCAGAGATACCCGAACTGTGCAATTCTGTATTTCTTGTAAGATAATCAAGTGTAAATTAAATATGTGTTCAAACAAACAGTGAAGAATTAATGTCAATCCATTCATATTTCATTTTCATAAAGTTCAGCCCATTATTGTTTTTTAACATCAGAATAATGAAAACACAACATTATTATTGTTTTTTAAACAACATTATAGTACACTGTATGGTCACTTGTCTGTTAAAGCAATTGAACTAGAGCCTTAGCTTAAAAAGCTGTTGATTTGTATTGGAAGCAGTGTGTTTATTTGCATTCACATATTTAGGGCTTGATGAGCGTAGTTCTAGCAATGTAGTGTACAGATAATGCAAATAATAATGCAATATTTTATAAATAAAATAAATGTTTATTTTGTTGAGAGTTTGACTTCTTTTACCAATTTCTTTTGTTGATGCTGAAATGCTAAAATATTGAGTTTGAGCATTGAAACCAGAATCAAGTGAATTTGTCTGAATTTTTATCATGTTTTTCCTCAATTTTCCTGTTTGCAGACATGCCAAGTCTAAAGCTGATAACTGCAACCGACACTCTGTACTCAGCTGCTGTCCTCAAGTCCCTCGATGAGCAAAGAAGCACTGGATTGTTTTGCGATGTCACCATCATCGTACAGGACAAGAAGTTCAGAGCGCACAAAGCCATCCTCTCCATCTCCAGTACTTATTTCCACCAGCTCTTCAGTGTCGCCGGACAAGTGATTGAGGTGAACTTTGTACGACCAGAAATCTTCGAGCAGATCCTCAACTACATTTACAGTTCCAGGATTGTACGTGTTCGTTCAGACATGCTAGAAGAGCTCATACAGGCTGGACAGGTTCTGGGAGTGAAGTTTATTGCAAATTTGGGATCTCACGTCCAAGGCATTCCTGGTTTGTCCAAAGAGACGGACGCCAAAAATGATGCGATTCTGCCAGTAATCACAGAGTCTTTTTCCATTTCTTCAGAAGAATTCAATCAGAATAAAAAACAAGCAGGGAAGGAGGAGGACTCAGACTGTGATGTTGTGTTTGTGTCGTGCACAGACGCTCAAACCCGAGCAGCTAATAGGAAAGTTAGCGCGGTTATTGATTTGGACAAATTAGATGCAGAAAGTGGATCAGAAGTGGACAGAAATGCTCCTGGAAAAGATCAGCCCACAGCTCCCACATCAAACTGTGCTGCTGTGCCTACCACCAGCAACTGTCCTAAATCCAGCGCACCGCTCAGCAGCCCTCTGCATAGTCCTGATAGCAGCTCCCACTCTCCTTCCCCTCGCGTAGTTTCTTCTAGAAGCCCTCAGCCAACCCCAGCAGGAGGGAGGAGCTTCACTCCTGAGCCCTCCAGCTCCTCTCAGCCTCTTGACGACAGAATTGGAGTCCACAAAAAGCAAGTGTCTACTTTATTTCAGGAAGGAGATCTCAAAATAAGGCTCAGGGACGTGTCGGACATCTCCTCTCCTCAAGAAGGAAACAATGAAGCAAAGCAGACGGTGACGATCGATACGGCCACAGAGATGGATTCCTTCTCAACAGGCTGTAAAGTGTATGCCAACATCGGCGAGGATACGTACGACATTGTCCCAGTCAAGGAGGATCCTGGGGAAGGAGGCTCAAACGCCAGCAGAGGGAAGAGATCTTTGATGGCGACTCCTTTGAAACCCTTCAATGAGCTTCCTTTAACCGAACCGAATAAGAAGAAGAGCAAAACGGAGCTGGAGGATCACTATGAAGTCATCATGGATGGGAAGACTTTCTTCGTGTGCGTGATCTGCAAGCGCCCCTACGTGTGTCTGGCGAGTCTCCGGCGGCATTTCAACACGCATTCCTGGGAAAAGAAGTACCCGTGCCGCCACTGCAACAAGGTCTTTGCCCTGGCGGAGTATAGAACTAAGCATGAAATCCTGCACACGGGAGAAAGGCGGTACCAGTGCTTGCTGTGCAACGAGACCTTCCTCAATTACCAGTTGCTGTCCTCCCACTGCAAGCAGGCGCACAATCTGGACCCTAGTGGCAAGAAGGAGAAGGACGACAGTGACAACAACCTGTACCGCCTGCTGCCGCCCAGGAGGAAGATGAAGCCGTACTCATGGGTCACCGATGAGTCGGTGGTCCCCGTCGTCTCCGAGGACGGAAGTCTGTGTCGCGTAAGCACAGTAGGCGAGGCTATCCACCCTTCCAACCAAAGCAGGGTAATGTCTTGGGACGAACTTTTCAAAGCCAACATGCCACCGGACGCGCAACCAGGATCCAACATGAGCTCTCCTCCGCAGGGCGTCACAGAGTTTGAATATATTACACCAGAGACCTACTGAGCTCCACACACTGTCACGACATGCCTCTCAGGTGCTTCCGCCATTTTACCCTTTCACATCAACTCTTATTTGTTGATGGTACCTTAAGCTACGGTTGCATTAGTGTACATTTTTAGTGTCAACTAGAACAGCACTTCAAATCCATCGGGTCTGTGTAGCCGACTTCAGAGAATACAATAAGACAATTCTTTGGATTAAAAGTAACATGTAGTAATTGGTAGTTTACTAGAAGAGAAATGCAGCCTTCCCTTCACTGCATTCCAAGTCTGTTGCAAAAGCCTTAATCCAGTTGATTATTGGATTTATTCAATAAGAATTAGTTAAAAAGGTAAACAGGTGGGATTATTTGTTTTGTATTCTGTTAAGAAGCGCTAAATGTCAAATTGGTTTTCAATTTGACTTCACACTGTCAATGAAAAGATGAGATTGAGGAAATGGCTCCTACTCTGAAATTATGCTTTGTTGGCAGGAAAATCATGTTTTTATAAGGTCATAACTTTTAAACTTTAATTTTTTTTCTCTTTTGATTTAACATTAAATGCTTCCTAAAGATTTTTTTTCTCCATAAAATGTTGAATTATGTCTTCAGTTAGACTGTACGGCCCAGAATTGAATCGGTAAACTGTTATCGAACGGAAACAGGATTATTTATTGAAATACTCCTTTCTAACAACGTGGCACTTTTTGTTTTTTCTTTTCCTGGATTTAATTACCGCATTGAATTTTCTAAATAATCACGAAGTTTCGTGTAATTATTATTAACTGTATAGTTTGTTTTGTCAGCATTGCTACTCAGCTTCCGATGTGAACTTAAAAGAAATCTATTTTTTTTAATCAATCCCCTGTTCCTGCTGTGTCATGTTGCAGGGACAATGTGCAGTCAATAAATTACAAAGCTCAAAAAAAAGAGAAAAAAAAACACAACTTCTTTCCTTTTCCATTTATTAGACATCAGTTGTACCATAAGCAGGTAAGTGCAGGGAATCTATTTTCATTGGCATTCTAGGATTATATCTATTGTCTTCAAGTTTTTCCTCTAAAAAACATCTGATATTTTTTTATTTAACTGTTGTACATTCTTTAACTTTTTTGTGACCATTATTACATCGTAATTTATTTTTTTAAGTTTATTTTGAAATCATTAGCTCTCCAATTTACCAAAGTCTTTGAAGAATAGGTTTGACCTTAGAAAACATGATGCAGGTTTTTCCAACTTTCCTGGGAGTTGAAGTAGCGTTTCTATTGGCAACCCTCCCAAATCCCCTTCATATCCAAAAGTCTGCAAATGAAGTCCTCTAGCGATTCTGACAGCAGCCTTCAAGGCAAAACGTAAAACAAGTTGGGCTCCTAAATAAGGAGCTGAAATTATATTAGTCCCAAAAACTGAAAAAAAAGTGAAAATTAGCATTTTCTTTTTAACTTTTCATGAGGTTTTCGTTCCTCATCCTGTATCAGTGAATCCAGCACTGAGCTTTGATTTGCAGCCAAAAAAAAAACACATTTGGATTTTTACCTTCAGCTTCGACACGTCTATATGTACGTGTTTAACAGCTGTCAATAGAATAAATAGGAGTGTTATTGATTATCCTGAGAAACTACTGTATAGTAGTTTACTTTCTATTGAACACCACACATTGACGAGATGGTTAATACTGTTGGATACCTTGGATCTAGATTACAATACTTCATACTGCTCTACGTACATTATGAGCATGTAATACCTTCATTTGCTGCCAATTTTAGAAAAAAAAGATTCAATAAATGGCTGCATGGGTGCACCTCTGGAGTGTCACTGAAACCATCAGAGGATGGACACATAGCTTCCATGACATTAGCTTATCGTTTGCGGAGGAGCAGAGCTTCAGTAGCAGTAAAGTCCGAGTGGCGGAGTCCTGCAGTGTCAGAAGTCTAAATGCGTTAAGCCCGACAGACGTGTGATCCGTCCTGACACTGGGCAGCTCGTCTCTTGTCATGACGGCACGGTGAGTCTATTCTCCCCCCCAAAAGCGCCGCCTCCTCCCTCCGTGTGTCTTTCCTCCACAACTCATGGTGACAAACTGAGGAAGCTCGGCGTCTGACGGCACCGAAAAGTGTTTGGCGTTTCCCGCTACGGGCTGTACGGAGGGGGCTTTTCGTCAGGGTGCTTGTGAGGAGGCGAGTAGCGAGGAGGGATCATCGTGGGCCACAAGTGGCTCGCACCTGACTGCGAGTCGTCTGACAGGCCCGAAGAGTCCGGAAACACATAGGTGCTCTGCAGAAAAGATCACAAGCATTAGAGAAGCTATTGCAGACTTATTTAATTTACAAAAATAATTCTGCTTCTACATTTTCAAGAGAAAAAAACCTAATTAGTAGAGATCAACTTCTTCAAAAAACTACAAGTTCTTTTTTAATGACCATCTTGTATTTTATTCAGCCAGTCAAATATAAACCCTCATTCACCGGAAAGTTTAGTGATTATAAAATTATTTTAATTTTAGGTTGAACAACAAGAAGCAACTGATAAAGTCTACATAGGTTTATGAGCTGGATACGGCTGCGTTTTAGGGTCACCATAAAAATAAATACATATATATATGGAAATAAAGTTGTAAAATGATGAGGAAAAAGCTTTACAAGAATTAACTTGTGGAATTACGGGTAAAAAAGCCTATGTTTTTACGAGAATAGAGTTGAAAATTTACAAGGAAATTTATGACTCAAAATGCTTTTGTGGTCCTGCATAATCCAGTCTGACGTGCACTGGGGGGGTACGTACCTGCAGATCGTAGGCAGTGTAAGGCGGCAGGCAGGGGGCAGCGTTGTGGTACGAGTTGAAAGGAGCAGCAGGCAGAGGAGGAGGAGGCTCTGAATGGACTGGGGCGATGATGGCCTCCGGTTCAGATGAGCTCTCAGAGGCGGCGGACGGCGTCTGACGAAGAACAAAGGTAAGGCTTTCACATGTGACGCATCCAAATCGGAGCAACGTTTTTAGGGAGCAAGCACCTTACCATATCCTTGAACCCTCCCAGAACGGCAGCAGTGATGATCCCCAAAAACAGTCCCACTACGTTGAGGATAGTAGCAGACCACAGGAGGTGGTAGAGGTGCACCACATCCTGGCAGCTCTCCACCTCCGTGTACTCATGGTAGCCTCCCATCAGTTCACCACGACTGACGACGGCGGGACAGAGGAGGAGAAAGCTCATGGTTAAGCTACAAAAGCCACTAATGTAATCAGGCAGCTTTATCAATCACATCAACAGGAAACAATGGAACACAGGCAAAAGATTTGATTAGTGGTTGGAGGAGTGTAGAGTTTCACTGAAGGATCAAAAGGAGGGCATGGATGAACATTTGGTCAAACAAAAACAAGAAATGAGAAGGAGATGGTGCTTCTGATGACCAAAAACATCTACATGGTAAAAGTATGGACTGATCAGTAATCAGGCTAAAGAAAAAAAGACCTACTTCCAAATCATGGGTGATTTCCTAAACTTTTTCATAACATTTTTATTTTGAAGTCCGATAAGAGGATGTTCTCTGAAACAAAGGTCAAAAAGAAAAGACACGTTCTTGTTCTAATGCAATCAAGGCTTGAAATGCAGATATTTTTTTCTTAAACTAGACAACAAAACAACACAAAGAGCCAAAGTGAGTGGACTCTGGTTCAGAGGTTTGCTGGTTGTCTGCTGGGTTTTACTCACTTCCCGCAGTTGTACAGCTCGCAGCAGTAACAGGTGTTGCTCTTTACGTGCAGGTTACAGGATGCACGCGAAGTATGACATGGCACCTATAGGTCACAAATTATTTCACATCTCGTCCTTTTGGGGTTGATCAGAGTACAAGTGCTGATAGAAAGTACCCCAACAGTACACAGAATTATTTTAAAAATGGCTGAAATATGATTTCTGTTTCTTACATCACGTTCAGATGCGGTCTCGCTGGAGAGATACTCACAACGGCCGGCGTACAGAGGCCTGAGGTCCTGCCAGAGAGACACAAATGCAATATTTGACATTGGATTTCAATAATACCTTAAGTTTCAAATAAAAACCAATGATTTACACATTTATTTTAATATGCTTGTTCTGATGCATTTTTTTGTTACTGTTATTCTCCTTCATAAAAAAAATAAAGCTATAAGAATATCACCAGGTCATCTTACAAAGAGCCGAGTAACTCCCTCTTGAATAAATTAAAACTATTAAAGTTTGGAGACCTGGTTGACTATAAAATACTTCAAATTGGGTTTAAAATAAAAAATAACCATTTACCGAACAGCATTCAAAGGATCTTCCAGTCAAGAGATAATAAAAGTATTTATATTATCAGTTCAGAATAATTTTCCTAGATTAGAGTAATAAGTATTCTATGAAGCTCATGTAGTGTATAGCAGGTCACCTAAACACCTTCTCCAATGAAAACGGTGTTTTAGCATTTTCTCTATTGACATTTTTCAGATGATGGACATATACAAAGCAAATTAAGCTCCAAACTATTTCTGAGAATTTCTTTATTCAAATCGCTGTGAATCAGGAGTAGATGAAAACATTATTTGCTTATTTGTGACAGAAAATAAATAAGGCAGGCCACAAGCGCTGTGCTCCGCTGCACTCTACGACGGGAAGAGGAAGGGGGGGCGGGGATGCTCTGTGCCAACAGTCCTGCTCACAACTCAGAGGCGAATTTGTAATGAACTACTGCCGCTCTGCAGAAACTATGTCCTTGAAAATGACAGATTTTGGCTAAAAAAAAAAAAAGAGTAATCATAATGAAAAGACCAATGAGAAGATTTTATAATGGATCAAAATGTGACTGGAGTGAGACTTTAAGAGTGTGAAATAACTTCCCCTTTTTAATAATCTCATCTGTTACTTTAGCATATACTATATGTTTTACTTTGTAAAATTCATAGCTTTATTCAAATATTTCAGGAGCATTTTTTAAATCATTTTATTCCACTAAATCAATAAATCAAATGTAATAGGGTCCAGACCTCTGACATTGATTGGTTTTCTTTAACACCTGCTAACTGCTGTTTACTGGCAGGAATGTAGGAGGTCAGAGGTCAGACAGGAAGGCAGACAGCAGGAACCTTCATGCAACAGAGAAAGGAAACGTACACAGAGGCTGTTTTGGGCTGTTCAGGCAGCAGTTTTAAAACCCCAGTGGTAGTTTATGTCTCTGTAAACATGTTGAGTTTGACTGATGGGCAAATCTTTAGGACCATATGAATAAATACACTGATGGGTAAAAATGTAATCAATGAAAGCAGGCTTCAGACAAGTTCTAAAATACATTATGAATTTGTAACTTTATGAAAGTCAACCATCCTAAAATAATGTTTCTACAACAATAGATTTTTGGAATTGTTATGATTTAAAAAATAAGGACACACAATTTAATCATTTTAATTGGCTGTCTTTTACTCAGACGTCAACATTTTAAGTTCCATATTTTGTTGATTTTGTTTTTTGCAAACAGAAAAAAGCTGCAGCCGCACTGATTGCTGTGAAACGTGTGTTTCTTTTAAAGTGTTATTCCCAAACGATTTTCGAAAGGAAAGATTTCCATTTCATTCCCCAAACAACAAATAAAACTTCCCTAATGCTGGTCTCAGCTGCAATCTATCCCAACATGAGCTCTTTTAGAGTGCATTAGCGGTTGTTTACTGTTTTTCAACTTTGCATCACCAACTGTATTTTCCTGTATCACTAAATGTTATTGCTCCCACTGAGAACGGTGAAGCCGAAGTTCCAGGAAGCTCCGCCTGAGCCTCTGTGGAGGTTCTGGATGGATCCGTTTTGATCATAAGTCATATTGAAATAGTTATCTGCTAGTATTTCCACCAAGTAAAAGGAAATACGTCTGCATTACTTACAATATGTCTTGCCGGAAAAACTCCGTCAACAATAGCACAGCAAAAGGCAGCCACCACGCCGAAGCTGATGAAGACAATAGACGCCACCAACTGTGGAAGAAAAAGAGAAAGATTAGTCAAAACAAAACAATAACTGTCTTTTTAACACATTTAAAGCAAATTGGAAGCTGAGTTTGGGGCCATTGTGCTAATATTGACGTCTTAAAGTGCAGAAACCATCCTTACTAACACAACTTTACTACTTTTACCAGTAAAAAAAAGACAAACATTAAGAGTGAAACATGGACTGAAGCTAAAATTAGAAACAAAGCACCATTAACAGGTTTTTGGGGGGAATTTTGCTCTGTAATAAATTCTTTAAATAAAGTTATCCAGTAAAATAGGAGCTCTAACAATATTAGATGTTCCAAAAATCAGTATTCCCATAAATATTTTGCTTGTTGTCATATGACGGATGTCTGTACATCCCATCCTGCTGCTTTATTGTCTGGAATGTCAGGAGTTCTACAACTGAGAAACAAACAAAAATTCAGTTTTCTATTTTGCATCTACGCCCTCTATGCTTTTATAGTATCAGAATAGACAAATCATGCTAACAATAAAAACATGTCAAGGTTTTAGGGTTATGAGTTTCTCTTTTTGAAGTAGAATATTAGGAAATTATTCTCAGCTTGGCAACAAATAATTTCTTATCATGTGTAAAAAACAGCAGCAAATGCATATTCAAACATAAAAAATATAAAGTGTGATGGAAATCTGACCTTTATTATTTGGAAATATCATTTTATGCTCCTTAAAAATACTTTAAGTCTAAAGTTTAAATTTTTGTAGGTAAAATTTGAGACAAAAAAATCAAAGATGTCATATGCTCCAGACTTCTTGTGTAACTCTATCATGTTTAATTGAAAGACAGCACTCTCTTTTTATCTTCACTGATGTCTGTGGTAGACATAAAATCCTTTTCCACCTTTGTCATGGGAGGGTGGGGTCCTCTTCATCAAAAACAAATTAAAAAGTACGCAATGATTTCACTCTAAAAATGTTCTCTGGTCCACAGATCCAGCTGCAAAAGAAATACTTTTCCATCTTCATTATTATTATTTTTTTACTTTATAAATTTATTTTTATTATTTGGCATTAGATCAATGAAAACAAGCATTGAAAGCATTTTCTGGCTAAATAAAGACGAGGTCATTTCATCCAGTTTGCATTCAAGCTGACCTGGAACAGAAGATCATTAGGCAGATCAATTACTTTACGCTGACTTTACATTTGCAAAGGAATCCTGAGTCTGCTTTCAGACACTTTCACTCGCTTCTGGAGCGAAAGCATAAATAATAAACAGTAAATACTGTTGGCATGTTTTGTGCGACAGGTAATGATATTTTATGACGGTGTGATTTTATCTCCCACTCCTCGGTCGGCCGTGACGGAAACACCAATGGAAACCCTGCAGGGATGTGGGGGGGACGGTGTCACAGCCCAAACATCCCTGGTTTCAGCTCTGACGGACACATCCTGCACCTCCCACCTGCTCTGCCCATCTGCAGTTTCCCGTCCTCCTCCCCCCTCCAACATTCTGGCGCAGACATTTGTCCTCTCCGCTTACACCCCATTTCTATTTTTGGCTCCCCCACTCCCAGCTCCCCTTGAGGCCCAGGATGCTTGTCCGACACACAAAAAGATTCTGCTCTATCCAGAATCACAGCCTAGGTGAGGTCTACAGCTCAGTACCCCATTTAACAGCCCACTCATCACTTCACTTGCTCCGTTTTATAGTCGCTTCTCCTCACTGTGAGGATGCGCCCTGTGAGAGGTGTCAGTGCACAACGTTTGCTTGAATCCACTTACCATCTGCCTCTTGTTCTCTATCAAATGAGCACCAATAATCCCCAGGAAGGAGCCGAAACCAAGCTGAGAAGAGAGGAAGCAGTGGTTAGAGCAGGGGTCACTAACCTTTTTGAACGTGAGGGCTACTTCATGGGTACCGAGTCAAACGAAGGGCTGCCATTTTAAAATAACAAATTTTGCTTAGTTATAGTTAGTTATATATTATTAATAATGAATAAGGATTCTCCTCTATGTAAAGAAACTGATTTCTAACCATAATTATCAACAATGACAACAATCTAGGAAAGAGATATCAATATTTTCAACATTTTGAGACAATCACTTACTTTTCATGGGAAAATATCCAATTTTCACTATGTTGTACCATATTAATCAATTATGTAATGTTAAAAACATTACAGATTTTAAACAAATCTTGTCATATTTTGAACTAATAACCAATAATATTAACAAATTAATGGTCTTTGAACTGGAGTAGGTCAGAGGTCACCTAAATTTCATGTATCATGAACATATTTTTAAGAGGTTTTAATTTTTAAATCTATGTAAAGCCACGTGTAATAAAAAAAAAAAAAACAGAATGAAATGTAATTTTAGATGCATCTTACAAGTGAGTTGTGGTAATTTCAGAACAGACCCGAGGACACCTTATAGGGTCCTTGAGGGCTACCTGGTGCTCGCGGGCACCACGTTGGTGACCCCTGGGTTAGAGGGTTTGTCTCACTTTGACACAGCCATCTTCATATGCAAATGTTTATTTCTCCAGAAGAGATGATGATATTTCACATCAATCAGACCTTTTTTTCTAGTCAAATTGTCTTTCAATTCAACTGTTAATTCCATATATTTATATTATAATATATATATATATATATATTACTATTTTCCGGTTCTGGGACACGAGCAGACGTGTGTTCCAAGCTCTCTCCAGCTCCGACAGCTCTATTGAAAATATTTTAAGAACTTTTCTAATGAAAATGATCTGTACATATTTTTTTATTTGTGTTACCCAATTTATTTAAATGATTTTTCTATTTTTAAAAAAACTAGAATGCATTCCTATGATACTTGCTTTACTTTAATAACTCTTCCAATAGAATATTTTTGTTGCAGTGTGATACTTGATTTATATTATAGGTTTTTTTATTCTAATAAAAATAATCTGCACATTTTGTCTGAATTTTGATAATAGGTCTTCATATCCAATGACAAAGTCTGAAAAAGTTTCATATCTACTTTCATAGTCATGTGATTTATTGTTACTTGAGGATTCTTAATAACCCGAATCTATGGTGGAAAGATATAAATGTCTGATCTTAAGTTACGTACCGGATAATGATAATTCACGTAAAGGAAACGGTAAGGTCGAGCTGGGGTGGGATTATATGAATTTGCTTCCTCCCACTCCCTTTCAGGCAATCTCTTAATGTTTAGTTATCCTGTGTTTGACGAGTCTTTATGGATGTAAACTTCTGATGTTTGATTGTATTGCTTGAAATAAACCATTTCTAATCTAATTTAAAGTAATATCCCTACAATCCAACCTGATTTGATGTGGAAAAACAACAGTGGGCTGAACTTCATGAAACTAAAAGTTGAATGGAAGTTAAATTCGTTTTTGTTTGATTGTTTCTTTGTACACGTTTAAATTATGCTTGATTATCTTGCAAGAAATACAAGGAATCTGGAAAACTTTATCTGCACTGTTCGGGTGCTTATCTCTGAGTCACACTTGTTGAAGTTTTCTGGATCGATTATAAGTCAGTGAATCGGATAAAAAATGAACCAATATCGAGTATGAAAAAAAACAGAGATTATGATATGAATCAAATTGTTGTTAAAATGCGTCTTTACACCTCTTTTGGTAAAGTAGCCCATGGTGTGAATGAAGGAGGAAAACTCATTTTTGAAACAAGATTCTTCACCCCCTTCTCTATTTAGCTGAAGCAGTGATGTGTAAAAGATGGAAGGAAACTGTGCTGCCCCTCAGGGCTGAAACTCATGCTGAAGGAGGAAGAGGTGACTCACTGTGAACTCTTACAAACAAACACTTCTGATGAGTGGAGTCTGAATGCTACTTACAAGTGTGAAAGCACACTCACAATGAGTCCGGGATAGTAGCCTCCCACAGTGATGTTCTTCGCCCTGGTGGTAGCTGCCAGTCCGAAGATGAGGATGAGTACAGAGACGATGAGCAGCATCACTGTCATAATGATGGATTTCCTCTTCCTCCTTTTAAACGAACCTATAGAAAAAATAAATCCAAAACAAAACCGTAATTTACTTGCACTGAAGAGTTGGTGGGTGGACGGACATAAATCTGCCTCCAAGCCTTCTCCCATTAATGAAGGAGTTTCATCATTTCGAGGAAGTTATAAAAAAGGCTTTAAAGATGCAGCTAATGCACACAGACGATTAAGGAGCTCGTTTGAAAGACATTATCAGACTCGTCTGTCTATCAAACCTGCGGGAGAAAAAAAATCACATTAAATGGAATTAATGAAGTGTCTTGTGAATTTATGACAATTGTAAATGTGATATGAAGCAATAGTTGCACATTCACAACAAAAGCTCAGTTTAAAGTTGCATCAGTGTACAATTTAGCTGCTTTTACATCTCCTTTAAGCTTATGTGCAAACTATTCTCACTTTAGAATCTTAAAAATCCTAAACTTTATAAGAATTTAGTTGCTATGGAAACAAATCCTCAGGCACACAATTGATCGACATAGCACTAGTTTAGAGGACTTGAGGCACATGTGTGCAACAAATCAAGTCTGCAGACAGTCAGTGCAGCGGGCGGGCTCATACACAAATTCTTTGAGCATACCCGGTTGCAACATTGATGCCAGCAGTTTGTAACTAGAGTTTCTGTGAAGCACTTCTGCACAGGAATGGAAAACTTCTGTCAGTCGTGCACCAGTCTGTGGGTCTCCCACTTAAAGAGCCGCTCCAATGAAAACTGTGTCTTTGGTGTTTTTAGCGTGGTCTTGTATCTTTTCCTCATGATAAAGAACACGTGTAGAAAATTCAGATTTCAAATTTCTTTCTTCAAATCATTATGAATCAGGCGAAGACGACAAAAATGTTATTGGAAAAAAGCTTGTAGTTGTTACTACAAACGTTTTTACAATAGATCAAATAATGATTGGAGTGGGAGTTTAAACACATTTAAAAAGGTTTTCCTCAGCCTGCCGAAAAGGCTCCAACACTCTTGACGTGCAGCAACAGTGCAGTTCCTGAGTCAGCGTTTTGTTATAACCTTTATATGTGGTAATACAGTTATTTCTAATGTTTAAATAAAATAGAGGAAATAATAACTTGGCTTTGTATGTAGTTGATGAGCCTGATCGAGAACAGGTGACTGTAAAGAAAACATTGATGACAAAGTGGCGTAAAAATAGTGAAAACAGCAGTTGACAGAAGTGAACCCCTCCTCTCCTCCTCCATCCTCAGTGGAAGTGAGCATCTGCTCATCTAACCTTTCACCAAGGTGATTAACAAATTCAAAAAGAAGAACTAATAAATCTTTAAACAAGTGTGCAAGAAATGTGGCTCCTACAAACTACAAAATGATCCATCCATCCATTTTCTAATCCTGCTAAAACCCTTCCCAGGGTTGCTGGAGCCTCTCCCAGCTGTTGGGTGAAGGTGAGGTACACTCTGGAAAGGTTGCCAGTCTGAAGGGCTGCAAATTACACTATTTTGTAACAAAATAAAAAAAAAAAAACAGGATTCAGACAGATGGCTTGAGGGTCACCATGGTAACAGAGAAAAGGCACAGCTTGCTAGATTAGTGAAACAAAAACCACTTGGCAGACAATGTTTTGCAACTCATCCTACACGTGACCAGCCATTTGTGATTGATTCTTATCAACATTATGTTACATCTCAAGGTTAAATGTGATCTTAATGTTTTGGCCTGAAAAAGAAAACAATCAAGCCGTGTGTGTATTTTTTTCTGACATCACACGCCTGCGCATTTAAATATGAATACAAAGTCACAACAATTCTAATTATCATTGTTGAATTGTGAGATGATTGTTAGATTCTCCTCTACTTTTGTGACTGGAATCTTTTATTGATTATGTGCTCAGTGCAGCTGCCAAGGATCCCAGCAGAAATACTGTCCATGCGGCAGGCATGAGGTTACTCAACGTCTCCGCACCTGCAGTGGCGCGCTGCGGCCTGGGCGCGCGACAGATGCGCCCACGGCAACAGAGCGGGGATTTGTGGGGTTCCATAACCACAGAAACCCGTCATTGTTAATAACAAACGAGAGAGCACCCCAAATATATCAAGTAACTCTAAAGGGATGAGCTGCAGACACAACGGTGACCTTGCACACATGTTCACACACACCTACCCATGCTGGTTTCGGAGAGCGTCAGACCGCTGGACTGCAGGCTGCTTGCTGGGGGAGGCATGAATCGTTGAACCCGCTCCTCCTCTTGGAGATAAATACAAAACAATCACGACCTAATGAGCGGCGCAGATCTGAGATGAAGAGGCTGACCATCCGACAGAGTCATTCTCTGGAAAAACCGCAGGATCTGCCCGGATTCCATCCGTGATTCCTCACACGATCTGCGCTCTCCGCGCGCGCTTCATGTTGGCGCTGGACGGCGGGTCGTTTGTTCTGCTGCTGGTGGTGTGTGTGTGTGTGCGCATGTCACACACTTTCTCCTAAAACAAAGTACTCTCGCATCCGTTAGAAGCTCCTACGCTACCGATTTACTTCTAGTGCTGTTATCATGTCACCACCTCTATTTGTGTGATATCCCTCACCAAGGATATTACACTTTTCTCCCATTATAATTAGTGTCTTAATATTGTAATAGTCAATTTATTTTCAAATTTAACTTACTGACTAAGCCATTACATTTTTATACATGTAAAACTTTATTAATACAGCTATGTTTATGTCATTGACTGTACGAGTCAATGGTTTACATGCAGATTTGATCACGTGCATTAATATATTGTGTTGTAATGTAATACAAAGAATCAACAAACCTGCGCACGGCTAGAAATATGTCCAATGATAAAAGATGAACGCCATGACGTCACGTTGCACAGAAGACCAATCAGGTCAAGACAACGCCCCGACTTCTGTACAACTGTAGAGCCGGTAGTGGGCTAAAAAGAGAAACGAAAAAAAAGAAAACAAGAGAAGAAAAGATATAAATATTTACCGTTTTATTTATAACCCGGTTTGAGCTTTATTTTGGAAACAATTCTATTTTTCCAATAACTTCCGGCTGACAGCACTCAAGCTAATCGAGAGAATCCGGTCAATTTTCAAAATAAAATATTTCCGTCTCATTAAAAAAAAAAAAAAATTCTCCCGCGGCCCAGTGGCAATGAGTCCACGGACCGGTACCGGTCCGCGGCCCGGTGGTTGGGGACCACTGCCCTAACACATTTACAAGTTTATCAAATCAATTTTACAAATATATAAAAACGCATTTACAAATACATCTGTAGCCATCTTCTTTTTTCTCTAAACCCCCCTCTTTTGCCCCCCCACCTCCCTCTAAGGTAATCTTTTAATTAGCATTTTATTTACAGTTTGTTTCATTTCGAAACTTACTTTAAGTGTTCTTATTTTATTTCAACACAATTTTATTTATCAAAATACCTTATAAATATTTTTGGAATTCTAATTTGTGTTGAGATGACAACTGTGGTTTACCTGCTCAGTGTGGAAATAAATGTCTTTGAGATGATCACGTTGTATAATTTTTTTCCCCACAAGATTTTACCTTGATAAACCATAAAATTACTTGATTTAATTAGCAAATACCAATCGAACAAGACGTGGATCAATTTGCAATAACATGTTAACCCTTCCGCTCTCCTTGGGGTCCAGATGGCTCCAACCACATATTGTTATGCGATTTCTTCCATGACAAATGTGGACGAAGGGGGACAGGATTTTATGTCTGCCATGGACATTAGTGAAACTCAAAAATCAGTGAAAAAAAAAAGTTCAGCGCACTGTCCTGTGGTGTCCAGATGACCCCACTTTTAATGTAAACAAGCTAAGGAGAACGGAAGGGTTAATATTTGAATGGGCTTTGAATCAATTTGCACTAGCAAAATTGGGCACCAGTGTCAAAAAGATTAAAAGCCTCTACTTTAAAGCACAGTTGTGCATTTATAAATGTAACTTTTCAACTCTTTTTCTGTGCAGCTACAAGCCCATCGTTGATTACATCGATGCACAGTTTCAGAAGTATCTTGATGAGAAGCTGAAGATAAAGCATTCGCTGTTGAACTACCACGACACCAAAATCACTGTGTGTTTATATTTCATTGCTTTAAAGGGACATTCCCTGAAGGCGCTTGATCTTGTTACCATGAAGAAGCTGGACAGTAAGGTGATGAATGCTCTTTTTGTCTAAGCCTGTAGCAGAATTTTCTGCTTCCCTCAGTCTCATCATTGTTATCCTCATTCAGGTGAACATCATCCCTGTTATTGTTAAGTCAGACACTTTAACCAGAAATGAATTTGTCAACTTCAAAATTAAGGTGATGAGTTTACGTGTTTTTATGATTGGATGACCACAAACCTAACGGTTCAATCAAGAATAGAGACAATATTGTGTTGTTGCAAGGGAATATTTTATTTAAAACATGTAGGACAATATTCCAAGTATTTTCAGTAAACCCTAACCATCTGAATGTTTTCTTTGTAAAATGTATTAATATATGTTGAACAGAGATCTTTACACTGATGCTGTTATGCAACCCCCCCCCCCCCATTTCTAAGCAAGTGATTATTAGGATCTTTTAACTTCTGCAATTTCTCATTGACTCTCATTTAAATCAGTGCCAGTTTCCAGTGTATTGTTAATTGCTATTGAATACTGTAACACAATTTAACTATAGCTTACAGTAACACTCATGTAGTGTAATATTTATATTTTTACAAATTGTTATTACCATTTGATCAAAAACTCCAATGGAAGACCTGATGACAAGACCAGTGATCCAAGTTGGAGCTGCATCAAGCAGTAATGAAGCTGACAATGCTGGACTGTTGTGTGATGTCACCAGCCATGAAGGTTCTTGCTAAATAAACTATACATTTGGCTTTGCTAAATATGTCAAGATATGGCTTAATCTTTTATAATAGATATAATACACAATAATTTAAATGTGACGACCAAGTATGTCACAATAATATTCTCTATTTTCAAATATTTCCTATGCAAGTTTTCTTTTTCAGTAGAAACTTGGAAAACTGTTGATAGTGCCCAGGAAGCTGCAACACTGTACAAGGAGCAACTTTTGAAGGAAAAGGAGAATGAGGCCTCAATTGTGGCGTTCTCAAAATGACTTTGCTGACCAACTCACTCATTATTTTGATTTTGAATTTGACCAGTTCGCTCTTGGAGATGTATAGCTTAAATATATAGCTTGGACTTAAATATTTAGATTTGAGTTAAATATATAATTGGAATTTCAATATTTAGATTTTTGTTTAATATATAGCTTGGGTGTAAATATTTGGATTGGAGTTCAATATATAATTTGGATTTAAATATTTAGATTCAAGTTAAAGATATAGTTTGGATTTAAATATTTAGATTTAGTTCAAATATATAATTTAGATTTAAATATTATAGATTCAAGTAAATATTTAGATTCAAGTTAAATATATAGCTTGGATTTAAATATACAGCTTGGATTTAAATATTTAGCTAATATGCAAATTTACTTGCTGATACCCAGAAGTGAACTACTAAAATTAAAGCTGTATAACGCCGGGGTCACACTGGACGCGGCGGCGCCTGCGCTGCTACTGCTCCGCTCTGTAGTTCACACCAGACACGCATTTTCCCGCGGCGGTCCACAGGCGCTTCTGCTAGAGCTTTTTTGTTGTTGCCATCATGGTTGATAATTTCATAACATAAAGACATTAACACATGTTTCTACTAAGAAGAACTGCTGCCCACTTTGTCAGCCCACTGTACTGATCTGTGTGCGTGCGCGTGTGCATCTTTGTTTTGTGTGTGTCTGTGCGTATGCGCTTGCAGGTGTGTGGGTAAATTAATTAACTAAACTAAATAGCTTTGATGTTTATAAAAGGATGGGCGCGTAATAATTTAACGTGGCTGGTTTTCAAAATTTGTTGTTGGTATGAGTATATTTACTACAGAAAAGCAACGAAAAGCAGTATTTTGAAGAGACTTCCCCCAGCTTGGTGCCATTGCTGAAAGAAAAATAGCCCCCACTGAACCCCCGTCCTCTGATTGGCTGATCTCCGTTGAGAGCTCCTCCTGCCTCACCCCTCCTCCCTGCAAATTAGTTTTGAGACATATCTTCCACATGGGCTGTGTCAAAAGTCAAAAACACTCTGTAGCTCAAAAAGCATTTGTGTGAAACTCTTCTACAGAAGAAAACTGAAGCTACAAATAAAGATTTTTTTCAACACAGTTTTACAAGTTGTGTTTTTCCTCACAACCTCAAGTTAAATCTTGTGTGTGTGTGATTTTTTTCACATGTAACATTTTTACACACAAGTTAAGGTTATTATCAAGCAAGTTCTCACATTATATTCCACAAGTACACATTTCTCTCACATGTTCCTCTTTTTCCTGCAACTTCACATTCAGTTTTACATGTGTGTGTGAATTAAACTTGTGTGTGTGATTCTCGCTCGTGTGTGTATTATTTACACTTGGACGTTTTGGAACAATATTACCTTCATACAAGGTCACTTCTGGCATTTTCACGAAGAGCAGGCTGTAGCAATGTCTTTGTCACTGGTAATTCTGATTCCAGCCTTCCTCCAAGGAGTAATTGTGCCAATGAAAGGCCAACCCCATCTAGTGGCGTATTCTGGTATTCCAGTAGAGCTAAGGATGAATCAACACCACTTTCAGTGTCTTGTGCTTTCTTCAACAGGTTTTTTTTTTCTTTTTACTGTGTACAGCCCTCTCTGCCTGTCCATCCGACTGTGGAAAAGTGGGACTGGGCCATGGACGTTAAAGTGCAAGGAGAAAGAATAGGAGCATAACATGGAAAGACTAGCCAGAGAGAAGATCGACACCCAGCAGCGGCTAGCAGACGCTACACATTTTCCTTTTTTTTTCCCTTTATGCTACGCCCTAGACAGCTAGACAAAATGGGACGTAACATCATGTCTAACTTAGTGTATCTTTCTCCCCCTGACAGACGTGCAATCATGTCCTCCATCCTAGGAATCGGGTACTGTTCTAATGCAGACACTTTGTTCACTGTTAACTTATAGTCACCTCAAACCCTTACAGTACCATCTGGCTTTAATATGGGAACGACAAGTGTGACAGGGCTGCCCAATCTCCCTCGTCTTGTTTCCCTTATATATTGAACCTCTTGGTCAATCTATTCGACAAAGTAAATTAGTGAAAGGTATAGGTGTAGAGATGGGGGAGCAAAAAGTGGCTATGTTTGCAGATGACATTCTGATTTTTCTAGAAGAACCTGAAAACTCATTCATAGAGTTGATGACATTGTTAACTGAATTTGGAAAGCTATCAGGCTACAAACTCAACATAGGAAAAACACAGGTGATGACATTAAACCATAGGGCCCCGGATAACCTACAATGTAAATATAAACTCAACTGGAATGCAGACTCACTAAAATACTTAGGGATTAACCTTACAAAGGACACATCTAAATTATATAAAGAAAACTATAAACCTTTATCTTTAAGTATAAAATCTGATTTGCACCAATGGAATCTTATTCCCTTCCTTAGCCTAACTTCAAGAATAAACACAGTTAAAATGAATATCCTCCCTCGGCTTCTGTATTTGTTTAGGACTTTACCAATAGAGGTGAGTGACACCCAGTTTAGGGAATGGGATACATGGATATCTTGTTTCATATGGCAAGGAAAGAAACCCAGAATTCATTTCTCGGTTTTACAGTTAAGAAAAGAAAACGGAGGAGCAACGCTCCCATGTTTAAAATATTACTATTATGCTTCACAACTAATCTCAATGCTGCATTGGTGTAACCCTGATTATAAAGCGAATTGGAAAGCAATAGAACTTAGAATAGCCTCCAAATTCCCTGGGTAAATCATACAATCAAAATATGGCAGAAAGTGATAAAGATGTGCGAAATCGGAGGCATGTTGAAGGTCTTTAGGTGGAGCGCATATGATACAGACTTCCAACCAAATGAGCATGATAAAAGATTTAAAACATGGATAAATAAAGGACTAACAACATACCTCTCATTCACACACAAAGGTACACTACTAAGTTTCCAATCCCTGAGTGCTAAATGTAATCTACAGCAGACAGATTTTTTCAGGTTCCTACAAATGCGAGATTATTTTAATAAACAATGCAAAATTACCAATTTATCGTTAAATGAAACCAACTTCTTCAATATATTAGAGCGTGCTTACAATTCAAATGTTAAAAAATCAATTTCAATTTTATAGATGGGGGTCATTTCTTTAAAGGGTTACTAAACAGGGAAGTTGGAGGCTGACTCAACCCAAAGCTGGAATTTGAAAATCCAGTCAGAGGGGTGGGGCTTGGGGGCAGGACTGTTATCATTATTGGAGCTGACCGACGTGAGACTCCTGAAACTTCCGCAGTTTGACCAATGACAAAATTCAACTGTAATGTCTCGATTCAACCTTTAGGAGGCACGCATATGGTTTTTGGCTATATTTTCAAGAATTTAACAATTTTATTTTAATTTATCAAAAGTTTGGCAATGACCAAAAGACAGTAGTTACAAAAGTTAAAAAAAAGAAAAAAGAAAATCAAAAGTAAGATTAATCTATAAAGCTGAGACAGATTATACGTTTGGCTGGATGAAATAGTGTTTGAATAACGTCTGCTCTGAGCAGTTCAAGAAATTTGCAATTTTATTGCTAAATTTAGTTTTAAGAAGATTTTTTGCTGCAGGCCCCTGAACACATGGAGTGATGCCCCCCTGTGGTTGCATGAAGAGTTTTATTTTTAACATGATAAATAATTTGACTCATTTAATACATGTTATATGCATCCTAAACAGTTTACCCTTCTCCCTTATTTTATTTATTTATTTTTACTTTGGGGTATGGTGCCAATTCTGTTATTTCAAAGCCAAAGAACGAAGAGTTCTTTGGAGTAAAGTTTTTGGAGTAAAGTTTACTTTTAGCGTCATATCAGGCTTTATATTCCTAGCTCACCTACTTATACTATTCATTATTAAGGTCGGTCACATCAGTCCTTTATGGGGTATTTCTGAACGAAAGTCTTTGCAGTGGAGGACCCATGGGGTGGAGTTCCTGCAAATGTATTCAGGATTGTCTTCCAGAGGTCTGGCATGCCTGCAGGAGTTGGCCATGCCTGCTGAACGTGAGGTAACACAGGGGCCCATGTGCAGCTTTTGACAAAAGAAGAGACAGAAAGTACCAGACTTGTGAGCATGCTTCTCTGCAGAATTCTTAACAAAATGGTTTCCCTTTTAAACACAACCTGAACATTTTGTCAAAAATGATTTTCTCTTAACGATAATATGAGCAGCACACACGTATTTGGCGCCCAGAAGTCAAAGATCTGTATTTTTTCCATGACGCAATTTCTCTTTTCATTTTAAAAGAAGAATAAAAGCCCCCTACCCCCTCCCACATTTACAGGGGGGTAACAGAGGGATACGTGACCAGAAAGCAGATTGGACCAAGGATGAGTACTGCCTGAACTTTACTTTATGGAGGAAAGCTTAAATGTGCAGTTGTGGCAGGACGACATGAGCTGCAGCTTGATGAGTGCACAATCCTCAGCGACTGAATTCAATCTGACTGAACTACATGATTTCTCACTGTGAAGCAAGTGAATAAATGAAGTTGATGAGGATTTTGTGTGTGCAGACAGTGATCGTGAGTCCTGGGTTGGAGTAAGCTGTAAATATTGTTTTCGGGCTTTATTTCAGACTTAGCAGACAATGAATGATGGAGTGCGTGTCCAGAATGCCGCGCTGTGGTCCAGGCTGCTGCCAAAACGACTCTTGGAGTGAGAGAGAAAAAAAAAAACACTTTGATTGCCACCCACCCCGGATTTTCTCTGTCCAGAGCTCATTCACCAAGATGTGCGCCTAGTTGAAGGAGCCTCTCCACACCCGGTCCCCACTGCATGCCTTAAACTTTCTAATGAAATCCATACACACTTTTTGACAAACATAACTTTTCCTTAGAGATCAAGAGGGTTTCTGACAAATCACTTCGCCTTTTGTATTAAGAAGAAAACTTCAGGTATGTCTTGCTTTTTACTTGGATTCGTTTACTTGTGCTTTAACACATTTAGCCAAACATTAACATATTTTAAGAACATGCATGCATGTGTAGAAGGTGTTTTGGGCTTTAGTGGCTAAATGCACAAAGTGATGCTTTTTTTTGCTTCTGTAAAGAACATGGAGCCCAGTTCCACAGAGGGAGGAGCTGAGGAGAAGGCCATTAAAAACCATCCAACAAATCCTGTAAGTCAAATAAGTAGGAGAATATACGCTTTCACTTGTTTGACTCAAGTAGAGGCTCTGATGAGAAGATTTTCTTGCCTGCACTGAAGGAAAGGCGTCATTTTGACAAAAACTCCAATAGTAACATGTAGTTGAGATCAAATGGGGGTTTTGATGGCGCTCTTTAAATGTCCTTCTGCGATTTGGACGTCCCAGCCTGTTGAAAGTCAGCAAGTAACATCTGGATTTCAGATTGACCCGTCCAGCTTTGCTGTCTGCAGCTGCAGCTCCAAGCAGGAGGGTCTGCTCAGTGGAGGCCAGCTCTCCCAACGGGTGCCATAAGGTCACCAGCGGGTTTGTAATTTCCAGACACAAGGAACAGAAACATCCCAGTGATGTTCATGAATATGCAGAGGGCTGTCTGTCACTTTACATTATTGGTCGTACTCAAATCGGGAGGGATGTGGGCTTTTTTTCTGCAGTGACTTGAAGAGAAGATTGGTTGGGTGCAGAGCTCAGCCGTTTAGAATGTGTGGTGAAGGCTTTTTCTCCTCTTCTCCTTTCTACCAGCCTCACAAAGTGGTACGCAAACATGGCCAAGAGTTGGAGGAAGAGCAGGAGGAGCTGGCTGAGCATCAACCTCTAGAGCAGGAAGACCTGAACTTTGAGAGATGGAAGCGCAGGCCGATTCCCGAGAGGACGCTTCACCAGAAAATAGCCGACTTGAAGACGTACCTGTGGAATGCAGAAACCAGCGAATTCATGGGTCGCTCTGGAAAGAGCTGGAGTGAGTTGAAAAGTTGTGAGAATTGGTTCTGAAGAAGCTGATTTTAGTCATTAGTGCATGTATAAAGTGATTTCATTTGTTTGATTGTTTTTTTAAATATGCACTTAAATGGGGTGGAAGTGAGTGTCCAGTCTAGTGACTTAGTTAACTGTGCTTGTGAGTGCATGTGTCCTGATGCTCAATGTTTACATAGGTGCATGGTGGATTCAGAGAGTCCTGACACAAACAGACTGCCTGGGGACGTGTTCCCAGTGGGATCACGCTGTTCCAGGCCTCACATTGGCCAGGAATCACATTCCTCTGAATATTTCCACGCTCTCCACAGCCTCTTTCCCAAAGCCTAGGCGACCTCATTGCTGTCTGTGTTTTTTTTTCCATAAAGCTGAAGATTGTTGAGTCAAGGATGATGCAGCAGCTAATTGTTTCTCCTGAACAGTTGTCATGTAAACAGCAGCCAGTGGAGTACAAAGGCAACATCATCAGCTGTTACGCAGCATCTGCAGGGCTCAGAGCTGCATATCCGCCGAGTGGGGCCTTGAAGTAAGGCCCTGGGTGGAGGTCTGTGCCGGGCGAGCGTGCAAGAGAGGACTTAATACCAGAGTGAGGTTGTTGGAGCTCCTTGGAGCTGGCCGGGCCTCTATGGCTGCAAAAAGACCTCCACGACGATGGCAACCGGAGGTTCACTGTGTTCCTGAGTTAAAGGACAGCTGGGAGAATTCTCACTGAGCTCAAACAGAAAGGCCTTTGTGGCTCTGAGGACGCAAGGCTGGCTGCTGCTAGTCCCCTGTGAAATTGCCCACACAGCAAAAGCCATTTCATTTAAGACACGTTTAGCTTGATTCACTGCTAAGGGACTGTCATTTGAAAATGACCGAACAATGCAGGTATCATTTAGTTTCTCTGTGCTGCTGCTTTCTAGCTTCATCAATTGGAGTTATATTTATAGATCCAGACATGAGGAATGGGGGGTTCATAAGGGGCGTGCTTTTGTATTGGTAAACAAATTAGTGACCATTTTGATCAGGGGAATTTGTTGGAGTCCAGACAAAAAAAAAAAAAAAAAAGAGGAGTTCTTTGTCCTGCTTTGTTGGGAGACAAGTTGTCTGTTATGTAACTCACTTTGGGGATCTTCTTAAAATTGGGTTAACTCCTATATTCTCTCGGTTTAGGTCTCATCCTGCTCTTCTACGCTGCACTTTACGCATTCCTTGCAGCCATGTTTGGCGGATGCATGTTTTGCCTCATTTGGTCCATTAGCCCCTACCATCCCACATACAACGATAGAGTGATGCCACCAGGTAAGCATGGCGAACTCTCTCTGCAGACTCGACTCCAATCTTGACTGACTTTGCATATCCTCTGCCAGGTATGACGATGGCCCCTCACCTAGAAGGCCATGACATTGCTTTTAACGCATCCGATCGCAAATCATGGAAGAAGTACGCCCGGTCGATGGATGAATTTCTAAGACGTGAGTTCTTACGTGGTTCTTGGTGGGTTGCAGTTGTGTTAGATCTTCCTCTTCCCCACCTTTGCCCCACTTCCCATTTGTTTCCTGTTGAGGACGATGGCAGGGGAAGCCTCTTAGAGGGTAGCAGAGGGGAGCTATTCATTGCAAGCTTTTTTTCCTCCGCTGCCGGCTTTTGTCAAGCTTTTTTAAAAGGAGGTTCGAGCCTGGCAGGGCTTTGGTGTCGCAAAGGTTTATTTATGCCCCTTCCTCCCTTCTGCGCCCCCTTCTCTTTCTCTCTGTCCTGCACTTTCAGCGTATAATGACGGTGCACAGGACAGGAAGAATATTCGCTGCACACATGACGCGTACTTCATGCAGGACGACTTGGAGGAAAGCGCAGAGCGGAAAGCGTGTCAGTTCAAGAGGTCCTGGTTGGGGGACTGTTCAGGCCTGCAGGACCCACACTATGGCTATTCTCAGGGAAGGCCATGCGTCTTATTTCGAATGAACCGGGTAAGACAAGAGTGACAGATGTGAGGAAAACCTCTTTCTGTTTGCTTACACCTTGTATTTTCTCTTTAGATTCTGGGTTACTTACCTGGCCAGGGAAAGCCAATAAATGTGACTTGTGGAGTTAAGGTGAGCATCTCAGATTGTAATTTTGCTCCAGACAAAGCAAGCTCATCTATTTGTTTTTTTCTTTCAGAAAGGGTCAGCAGAAACTTTAGGAGAAATTCAGTTTTTCCCCAGAAGCATTTTTGACTTGAAGTACTATCCATACTACGGGAAGCTTAGACATGTGAGTGTTAGATCTCCTGACGTGAAGCTTCCCAGCTTGTAAAGTGTCATTGATGCGTGCATGTTTTGGTTTCAGGTGAACTACTCTTCCCCGGTGGTGGCTGTGCGGTTTGCAGGAGTGCAGTACGACACTCACATCCAGGTTCAGTGCAAGCTGAACGGAAAGGGAATCATCAACGATTCGCCGACTGACCGCTACCTGGGAAGCGTGACCTTCTCCCTGGAGGTTGGAGCGTGAGGGAAAGACATCCCAGCCAATCAGGTGCTCCCGCACTGAGGCAGGATAAAAGTCCAAGAAAATAATTGTTTTTTGAACCTTTATTTCCACTTTTTTCTTTTCTAATAATTCTCTTAATATCAGCAGTGAAACGAAATCCTCAAAAAGTGTACTCTGCTAAATCTTTGGTACAAGCCTTTGACACCTGGAGCCGCAGCAAACAGTGGGAGTTTCAGTTCAGTTCTTCATATTCTGTAATGATTAGCCAAGTGAATTAACGTAATCACACTTTGCCCACTAGTTATCCTCTCCGGCTATGCAAATTCAGTTATGATCTAACCATTAGTAAGGATTTAGATACTTTGTCAAGTAAAAATTGTTTTTTTGGGGGGGTGGGGTGCAGTTCTTATGACCAAGTGTACTAACTAGTTTTTCTTCATATTTTTCAGAAAAAATATTACAAATTCAAAAAACCATCAAATATTGAAAGCACGACTTGTACTGTACTTACACAGTAAAAAAAAAAGATGTACCTGATCACTGTATTTTTTATAGAGTAGTATTATGAATTCGAGATAAAATATCCTCTTTTGTAAAAAAAATATGTTGAAAATGAGATACTACAGAACTGATCAATAAAGAAAAGAAAAAATGTGATATAAGTAGTTTCTAAAATGTCTGTCCACTATTTTAAAAGAAACATAACTGTCCTGTTGTAGTGTTAATGCTGCCTGACATGCCACCTTTGTATTTATTCCTTTTACAAGGCTTATAATAAAAATCAGTGTTCTGGAATGAAGTTCTTTTTTTCTTAAAGCTTTAAAAAAAAAGTATTTAACATGTTCTAAAGTAATTCTTAGCATGATATTTCTTTAATTCCATTTAGAGAATCTGTCATAAAAATATTTTGCATTTTAATTTGAGAGGGCTCTGATCAGAAGTTTGCAGGTTTGATTACCGCCTTTTCCCCCCACGTGTCAAAGTGGGCAAGACACTGAACCCTGATGGTCACAGGTTGGCGCCAGCATTCGGCAGCAGAGTGTGAGTGTGTGCAGGGCCGGCCCTGGGTTGCATGGCGCCCCAGCAAATCGTGATATTTGCACCACCAGATTTTACTTGATCATCAGTTAAATGTGTCTTTTCCGAGCAGAAACTAGTCTAGACTATAAACTAGTAGTAGAATTTCCAAGCAATTGCTTGTAAATTAAACAGACAAACCTCTGCTTTGAGTCTGTTTTTCTTCCTTTCCGTTTTTGACCTCAAAGCTGTCTCTGATGGCTTGTTTTGCTGCTTTTTCATCCTTAAAGTTTTAAAGACGCACTAACAGCAACAACAGTCCCTCATCCTCCCCCACCGAGCTTAGACAGGGGCTGCGTCAGACATGGAGGGGTGCAGCACCAGGCAAAATGACTGATTGTCAAGCTTTAGATTTATTATGGCCCGCAGCAGCAGGCTACTGATTTTATTTATGTTTTAATCATTACCTTTTTTACATTGTACACTAAATGAGTGTACTGTAAAAAACTGTGAAAAACAAAACAAACAAACAAAAATTAATAATGTATTGCCTGAATACCTGGCCGTGAAATGTCGGCCCTTTAAGACGGTGAGAGAGTTCTGCTCCATCCTGATCATAGCTGTATATATCCCACCGCAGGCTAACGCCAAGCTAGCGCTAGAGGAGCTTTATTGTCTGATCAGCAAGCACATGAACTCTAACGCAGACGCAGCTGTGATTGTGGCAGGAGACTTCAACCACGTGGAACTCAAAGCAGTGCTTCCTAAGTTCCAGAAGTTTGTAGATTTTCCCACAAGAGACAACAACACACTGGATCAAGTCTACTGCAACATCTCAGGAGCATACAAAGCTGTAGCAGCTCCCCATCTGGGGATGTCGGACCACATCTCAGTGGAGCTGATACCAACATACAAACCGCACATCTGCAGAACCAAACCGAACATCAAAACAGTGCAAGTATGGACCGAAGAGGCTACCTCAGCTCTGCAGGACTGTTTCGATCACACTGACTGGGAGGTTTTTAAAGACGGCTCAGACTTGGAGACCTATACAGCAACTGTCCTGAACTATGTGCAGTTTTGTACTGATGCTGTCCTGCCCACAAAGTCCATCAAAGTGTATCCAAACCAGAAACCATGGTTTGATGGCACGGTACGGTCTCTGCTCAAGGCTCGGGATGCGGCCTATAGGTCAGGTGACGGGCTGACCTACAGAAAGGCCCGAACAGAACTGAAAAAGGGCATCAACCAGACCAAACGCAGGTACAGACAGCGCATAGAGGAACACTTTGCTAACAACAACCCACGGGAGATGTGGAGAGGCATCAGGACCATCACAGACCACAGAAATTGTAAACAGCAAATCATCACCCATGAGCCCACTTTGCCTGACACCTTAAACACCTTCTTTGCACGCTTTGACACTCCTGGCAGCAGAGACACCGGCTCTCTTCTACAGCTGGAGGAGCAGTCCCAGCCGCTTGTTCTGCAGCAACACCAAGTGTGCTCCACCTTGAGGAGAATCAACATCAGCAAAGCCACAGGGCCAGATAAGGTGTCAGGTCGTGTTCTCAAGCTGTGTGCACAGCAGCTGGCTGGAGTTTTTCTGGACATTTTCAACCTGTCCCTGCAGCTCGCTTCAGTACCTGTGTGCCTCAAGTCTTCCATCATTGTGCCCGTACCAAAAACATCTTCTGTCTCCTGCCTCAATGATTACCGCCCTGTGGCTCTGACACCAGTGATCATGAAGTGCTTCGAGAGGATCATCCTGAGCCACATCAAGGACATCATCCCTGCGTCCCTGGACAGACATCAGTTCGCCTACAGGGAGAACCGATCAACAGAGGACGCAGTTTCATTAGCCCTACATGTGGCCATGTTTCATCTGGAGCACACCAACACCTACGTCAGGATGCTGTTTGTGGACTTCAGTTCAGCATTTAACACTGTGATCCCAGACAAGCTGATACTGAAACTCCACAACCTTGGACTGCCTGCCTCTCTGTGCTTCTGGATCAAGGACTTTCTTATCAACAGGCCTCAAGTGGTGAGGATTGGAGACTCCACATCATCCACTCTGATCCTGAGCACAGGAACACCACAGGGATGTGTTCTCAGCCCGGCCCTCTTCACTCTATTCACCCACGACTGTTCTGCTATCCACCCTACAAACATGGTTGTCAAGTTTGCAGATGACACTACCATTGTGGGTCTCATTTCGAACAATGATGAGACCCACTACAGAGAGGAGATCCAGCACCTAATAGGGTGGTGCACCGACAACAACCTCGTCCTAAACACCTCCAAGACCAAGGAGGTCATAGTGGACTTCAGGAGGTCTAAAAAGGTGGAACACATCCCTCTTTTCATTCACGGGGAAGAGGTGGAGCGAGTGGACCACATCAAGTTCCTGGGGATCCACATTACATCTGACCTTACCTGGTCAGTGCATGCATCCTACCTTGTGAAGAAAGCTCAACAGAGACTCTTCTTCCTTAGGAAACTAAAAAGGACTGGACTTTCCTCTCAGCTGCTGAAAAACTTTTACAGAGCTACCATAGAGAGCATCCTTTGCCTGAGCGCCACAGTGTGGTACGGGAGTTGCACTGCAAAAGACAAGAAGGACTTGGCCCGGGTGGTGAAAACCGCACAGGGGATTGTGGGTCAACCGCTCCCACAACTCGACTCAGTGTACGACAGCCGGGTCCAACGGAGGGCTGGTTGTATAGCTGCAGACCCCACCCACCCTGGACACCAACTGTTTGTAGCTCGAGATACAGGAACATCAGGACCCACACCAACAGACTGAAACACAGCTTCTTCCCCAGAGCTGTAAAGTCCATCCATCCACCCACCCGAAGTCTAAGGAAATAGACTTAACAATAACTTTCAGGTCTCTGTGCACTGATCTATTTATTCTTGCAGCACCTCAACTGTTGTGCAATGTCCACTTCACTTTTACACCGTGCCTTTTAACTGTAATGCACCTTGTATATATCTATATTTATCTTGTTCTTTTTTAAATTTTAGCAATTGGCACTAAATTCTTCTCAATTTTGCTCTGCATAAATGATAATAAAGATTCTTGATTCTTGATCATTGCAGTTTGGCGCCTCCTCCAGCAGATGGCGCCCTAGATAGCCTAGGTGGTCTGTGCCCGGCCGGCCCTGATTGTGTGCGCCTTGGGCTTTCAAGAAAAGTAGAAAAACACTATAGAAGTATACACCATTTGCCTTTGAATCAAAGAAAATGCATTTACTTTATTTTTTACTGGAGTTTTAACACAAGTTTCTGTCAAACCATTTAGTAGCATGAATTGATAAGCCTGATGGTGGCGCTAAAGGATCACCTGACCATCCATCCATTTTCAGAACTTGTATCTTTTTTGGGGTCACTGGGTTGCTGGATACTATCCTAGCTACTGTTGGGTGAAGGCGGGGTACACCCCAAACAGGTGTTCGTTGCAGATCAACACACGCACTGACCCAGGGCCTTTGAGGGCTGACGTCCTGCTTGTTTTTCAGAAATGCTGCCTTATTTGCTGCAGATGTATCTTTCCAATAAAATGCTGCAATACCAGGTTTGTTGATTAACCTCGGAAGCATGTTTTTGAACTGTGGAAGGAAACTGGCGTTCCCCCAAGAAATCCATGCATCCACCGGGAGAACATGCCAGGATTCAAAGCGGGCCTTCTCACTGTGAGGCGAAGCAGCACATCACTGGACAAAGGTGTTTTTTTTTTTTTTAATCAAGTCAAATCATTTCAATTCACCTTCAAAAATCTAAAAGGCATTTTTGACTACAGCTGCTCTCCTCAAACTCACCTCTGACCCAGGTAACACAATAACAGCTCTTTAAAAGTGTTTTGCTCATCAGTCACACGTCGTTAGCCGCAGTTATAGAGCTCAAAGTCCAGACTGACTTCTGCTGCCGAAACACACAACTACAGCAAAAAGAATGACAGTGCTACGAAACAGGAAAGTAACTTTATTTCATCCGTTCCCCACTTGTCACCATGTCACATTCCTCATCAGATGGAGACGAGCTTTCGGAGGTGAGCAACAGAAAGGCACAAAACCATTGGAGGGGAGGGGTGCGGCGGTGCTCTCATGAGCGTGGATCACATGATGGAGATCATGTGATCGGACAGCAGCACCTCATCTTCATGCTCCTCCTGTCTCAGCAGTTAACTGTAGCATCTGCGGCTAGTTGGTACTTAAAACTTCGAGGCATTGAAATGTAGGATTTCAAAGGAGCACGACGACCGCTAGCCGACAAGGATTAATATGTGAAGACATTGGAAAATAAGTATTTGATCGGGAGTGACACAAACATGAAGCTGAACACACAATGGTCCCGTTGGTTTAAAGTGTCAGTTACAAGGTCCCTTTCATCGAGCTACTGCCGAGTGATTACATGTGCAAAGAATCCTTGAAGAATCAGTGTATGACAGTAGCTTTGTACATTCACCACATCAAAAAAAAAAAAAATCTGACAGTCATTCTATACAATATGTTCATTTACAGATATACTTCTTATGCAGCACAGAAAACCAGAGCAAATAAAAAAGCCTCTGGTGTCAGATCAGGAAGGGTTTTCTGGGGGAGGAGCTTATGGCCAATCACAATTGTAAATATAAAACATGCAATTAACAATTAAAATGCATCAATTTAATGTCAATTAGGAAAACTGCAGTTGCAGCTAAAGTTGGCTACCAAAAAAAAAAAAAAGACAAAAAAATTGTGGGAGGATGCAGGATCACAGGGTTTGAAGGGAGAAGAAGCAAAAATCTGGTTTGGTTTGTCAGTGCTTAAAGAGAAGGATCGTTGGATTAAACGGACTGGTAACCAGTGCGACTCTTCCTCCGACCAATCAGGTAAGAGATAAGCACAAGGATGATTAGGAAGCTGAGTGCCACGCCCACGGCAATGGGTACCAAAAAGCTCAAATCAGAGTCCAGAAAGCATTCTTCAGCTGAGAGAGACAGACAGACAGACAGACAGAGTTACATATCAGTACAAAGACTTAAAAGGATTAAAACAGAGAGGGGGAAATGTTATTGATTAAAAGGTTATAAGGAAAAGTAATCAGAGGTTAGAAATCTATTTCATTTGTGCTCAAACTGTGAAAGGAAGGCTGTATTTTTATACATTTAGCTGGACATCAACCTGGTTCAAAAAGCATTAAAAACAAGGAAAAGTAAAACAAATTTAAAACGAGCAGAATAGCACAAATTCCAAACCCTTTAAGACCGAAGCTTCAGTGTTTAAGTTCTTTTATTTAGTGTAAATCTTCAACCGTGAACATGATCAACATGATTCCAGCATAAAGGGATTATGTTAATTGCATTAATGGTTTAAGTTACAGTATGCAAAGCATCACTGATGACACCTCAGGTGTTAAAGGGTTAATTTATAAATTACCAGTCAAAATTGTCTATTTATTGAACAAAACGAAGAAACCCCAAATGTGCCTTGCTTTCACAGTCAGATTGAAACAACTTGGTAAAAAAGCAGGAAGATTAAGGAGTCAGCAGCTATCATTTTGTAATCAGAAAGACTCGTATCCGGTGGCCATGTTTCTCCTCCTCCCGATGAAGTAGGCAACAACAACAACAATTATGAGAACTAGAAGTGCAACTCCGACAGCTATGGGGACAAGGAAGCTCTCGGCATCACCCTGGCACTCCTCCGCTGGACAAAGGTGAAGAGAGCAGACATGTGAACGTCTCACAGGAAGCAAGTGGTGAACAACTCAAAGATGGAAGCATGAAAACTTTTTTTTTTACCTTTATTTCTAAAGAAATTATTAAAACACTTCAAAGACAAATCATAATCCAAATTTATTACAGCTATCAATCAGCATGAGAGAAAGCAGATGAAATCATTCGTCTCTGTAGAACACACATAAACAGATGGTTTTGCAGCACAGCTTCCCTTTGTTAAACCCTTGTGCAGTTTCCTCCACAAGTTCGGGAGGAAATAAATCGATGAGCCAAATACACAAGAATAAGTTAAAAAAAATGCACAGAACACAACAGCGTTAGCTGGACGAACCTCTCAGATGGAAAATAAAGAGATTTTACAATGCGTTGACACTTGCTGGTGCTGCAAAACCATCAAAATAATTAAGGCAGGCGAGCAAAGCAGAAGTACACAATCTCAATTACAAAGAAAAAACAAATCAATACTTATATTTGATTAGGAGCAATTACACAAACACATGTATAACAACTTGTGAAAGCTTGTTTTTATATATCTCTATAGGCAATTTCAAACATTTAATGTCAAAAAGGCCTGGATTGGTGCAATTAAAACTCAGCACCTTGCTATAGTTTATATAGAGATCATTCTGTCACCATCATTTTTTGGCTCTCCATCCCTGATTACTGAAACATTTGATAAACTCAGCATAGAAGGCGTCCCATTTCAGGGTACCCGCCACCAGCTGATGGCTACCAGGTGTGACCGGGTTGTCATGGAAACGGTATCCAGATCATCGATGCCTTGCTTAAGCTTGATTGTTTCTCATATTTGCAGCAGGTTTTCCTGCTCTTTGCCGTTTCTGACCCTTGGCTCAAACGCTGGCGGAGCCCACATCTTTACCCGGGTGAGAACATGAATGAATAAGGTAAGAGTGTCTTAGTGCATTTACATGTAAATCACATCAGAGTGTCTCTGTGCTGAGAGAATCTACAAAGTACTGTCCCTTTTCTAATACTAATGCCAACAGTTTTTTCTTTACTACAACAAAAAAGTCAATCTTTCCCTCTCCTTTAGATTCATCCATGAGACAAACTTTTGACGTCACGTCTTAAATCAGGCTGAGCTTCAATTGTTTGTTGATTTAAGGTGTTTTTCTCTCATCTGAGTCACCTAAAGAAGACTGAACTTCAACGTTTCTCCTGATCTACAGGGCAAACAAACTTCCACAATCCTCGCTAACAAATTCTTAAACAAAAAACAAAACCAAACAAAAGACAGAAAGCTGCTTCGATTTGTGCTGTCAAAGCGGTTGAAATCTTTAAATACAACTTAATAATTCTGGGGACGACACAAATAAACAAAAAAATTCTGCTGAACAAGCGCAGGATCCAACAGAAAAATGGAGAACTACACCTTTTTATGCTAAACAAACATTGTTTCAATGAAGTTTGTTTTTAAATGTCCAGGTTGTATTGATCTGCACGCTGTACATATTGCACACTGATCAACAGATTTAGTGTGACTGTGTGGTTTTTGAGGATCTTGCACTTGCCCATAAATGAAGAAAAAAATGAAACAACACATACAGGGAATGAAATGCTAACAAATCATAGGGGTTAAACAAGTTTGGTCCATATGAAGAGCAGCAACACATTAGTGGCTGAATGGATTCCAAAAATGATTTTAAAATGTAGTTCATGGTATTCCATCAATGGTGACTTAAATACTGACATATTTAAGTCTATTTTTCAGACTGTTTTTTTTATTTTTTTTACTACACATCAAATCAACATTTTATTCATTTTTTTTCTTTAAACAACCAATTAAACAACTGTAACTTAAGACCAAAGCTTGGGAACCCTTGTGACATTCAGGGACAATTGAGGAGGGAACTCAGAGGGTCTGATATCCCACATAGGTCTTTCTTCGACCAATCACATAAGCGATCACTACAATGAGAATCAAGACAGCCAGAGCAGCGCCAACAATGATTGGGATTAAGATGCTGGTGTCATCCAATGAACATTCATGTGCTGCAGATAAAAAGACAGTCAGTCAGCAGGTGGAACAATTAACTTTTAAGAGCAATACAAGAGAAGCAGCTGAAAGGCAGTTTGTTATTTGCAAAATATTTGAAAAAATAAAAAAAAGGAAATGGTGTAGTCAAAACACCGCAGTGTAGTTTTTGATCAAATATTTTATTTCTAGAGCGTTTCATTATGTGCTAGATTTGACTAAAATAATGTCTAAAATAATCAGACCAAGACAAGTCACATGATAGGGATTTCTAAGACTGACTGTAAATAAGAACTGGACCAAGTGAATTTGATGTCATCCATAGAAAACAACTTTATTCCAGCTCTAACCAAATTAAATCTTTCGCGACATAGACGCCACCATGTTGGAGCCGGAAATTGTTGGACGACATGAAAATCTATCAAATGTTAAGAACATTCGTAGTGAGACTGAATAGTTTTACTGAAATATTTTTTAGTCAGTTTCTATCTTAAATAACTTTCATTACAGCAAAAATATGAAAATATAATTACAATTAGCAATAACATGTTGAAAAGGCAGCAGAAAAAAAATGAGTTATTCTGTCAAATTTGTTGACTATAATAGTAATAATAGCTATATATTTTTCAATAAAATCTGAGATTTTGGCTTTTTGGAAACAGCAAGAACTTCCTGTTTGAAGTGATCACTCAGTCCGGTTCTCATATACAATCAACACTGGGAACATATAAAACAGCAATAGATGATAAAACGAATGACTCACCTGTGCTGAAGGAATCCTTTTTCACTCCAAAGGGCTGCACTTGCAGGTTGGAGGTGTACAGACTGAGTTGGCTGGTGATGTTGAAGTTCTGTTCTCTGTTGCACATGTAGGAGCTGCCGATGGCCGCCTCCCACAGACTCAGGTTGGCGTTCCCGCCAGCAAACACTCCTTGAACAGGGCAAAAAAAAAAAGAAAAAAAAAACTTGCATACTCTTTTCACTTATGAACTGGTTTGTGTGTTTCTAAGGGAAGCCTGCAGACTTTTCCTTACCTGAGCTGGTCTTCAAGGTGACATTCAGAGCATTTAGATGGAATTTCTTTGCGTCCTGTAAAAGGTTAACAGAAATTTAAAGAAACGTTGAAGTACACCATTGTCAGAGATGTTTTATTATCATTTATGACAAAGAGGCAGTAGTGACACCTCAAACATTAATTTGTGCATGAAAAATAGTTTTATTAAGGATTGGGAGAGGGGATATATATATATATATATATATATATATAATATATATATATATATATATATATATATATATATAGAAACAGGACAAAAATAGAACAAGAGATTTTTATGCTACTCTAAAAATAATTTAAAAAAAAAATGAAAACATCTCTGAAAACTTTTTTACAGATTCTTTCTGCGAACCACAAAGAATGGTTTCTTTTAGAGACTAAATGGTTTTAATTCAGTGACGGTTCAAATTTGTTACATTTAAGTGTTTGGTAAAAGCAGCAAACAGAACCCTAAAACCTCTTCAACCACTGTAAGGCATTTAAAAAGCCTCCAAAGCGTGGGTTACACAGCTTTTAAAGATAAGACCAAACTGACCTTGGGTCAGTTTTTATCTAAAAGTTTTCACTGTCTTGAACCACTCAGCTGAAATCCATTAAGACAATTTCATGCATCATTCATATGAATTATAGAATTAGTAATCAGAAGTTGAACATATGGCTCTTTTAACCCTCCATTTTTGCGCATCATGTACCACAGAAAATCAATCGGACGTCAGACAGAACAACCAGAAATAAGATGAACTGGATTACAAGACAGACTTTCTATTTTTGAACAATATTTAAGTGCGCCTAATGAGTTTAGAAATAGTGAGAGTCTCAATTGGCTTTTATTTATTCTTTTAGTTTGATTCATGTATTATTGGAATAGATCTACAAAAAAATGGTAAAAGGAACTTTTTTTTTTTTTTTTTTTTTTAAATCACTGTTGACATTAGACTACCTGCCACTACATTAGAGCATTGAGCTGATTGTATGTGTCTGATTCTATGGATTATTTTTTGAGTTTCCCCATTAATAATATATAACGCTGCTCTAATGTATTTTCATGCGCTGGAAGCTCCACGCTAATGATAGCGGATCAGCGATTATTGATGAGATCATTGAACGAAATTCACGTCCGAAATATTAGACACCTTTTTTTTTATAACTCATGTTTGGAGGGCTAAAGAGAAGGGAAGAATTCAGACTGTGCAACAGTGCTTCTTTATTTTGAAAGGATATCATGTGAACCTCCATCAAAAGTTATAAACCGTTTCTTTTTTTTTTTTTTATTGTATTTTCACTTTATATTTATGTTTTATTCATGCAAAAGAAGCTATTTTTTATTCATCATAATTTTACATAAATACAAACAAGTATCTTAATTTTTCTAAAGGATGAAGTGAACTTTGTGGTTCCTGCTAGGTTTTGGTTGGTGAAAAATCGACTTGAATGGCTCTGTAATTGTTAAAGGTAGTTATCTCCTGTCCTAGAATAATGGCTGCAGCCCGATGTCTGCAATATGTCATTGTTAAAAACAACAACAAAAAAAATCAGTTTAGAATATTCAGTATTTTATTTTGCAATCGTATGAAATTAAAATTTGCAACGACATTTTTAAAATCAAAGTGCCGTAGTCCTAAATACTTACATTTGTGAACGCCATCGTCAGAGTCATTTGATCAGACACCAACTCCAGCTCGCTGCTGCTGTCGCCACATAGTCCAGAGGCTTTAGTGACAGAGGGATCCAGATTCAGCTCCTCCTTTTTCTGAAATACAGAGAAATTGGCCGTTCAAATAACACAGCTTTTATTTTTGTTGGGGAAACAAGCAGTGGACTGGAGCTGAAGCACTGAAACTCTTATGAACGTACCCCATCTTTAGTGTAACTGATCTGCAGAGCAAAGCTCGCCAACAGGCAGACTGTATTATTGGGAGTTGTGAGGTTGTACTTCCCAGTGCTTGGTGGGGGCAGGGTCGGTGTAGGGCTGGCTGTGGTAGATGGGGTGGTGGTGGTTGCGTTTGTGGTAGGTGGAGCGGTGGTGGTAGCGTTTGTGGTAGGTGGAGCGGTGGTGGTAGCGTTTGTGGTAGGTGGAGCGGTGGTGGTAGCGTTTGTGGTGGTGGATGTGGTAGTGGTTGCGTTTGTGGTGGTGGATGTGGTAGTGGTTGCGTTTGTGGTGGTGGATGTGGTAGTGGTTGCGTTTGTGGTGGTGGATGTGGTAGTGGTTGCGTTTGTGGTGGTGGTTGTGGTGGGGGTAGTGGTGGTTGTGGTGGGGGTAGTGGAAGAATCTGCTGCACAAAGGGTCACTGTGGAGGAGAAAGTGGAGAGGACATGTCAGAATCAGTTTTTTTTTCATCTTGTGGTTATGAAATGATGTGTAGATGACACTTACTTTCCTGACTTGGGGTGCCTTTAGTGATGAAGGCCTGTATGAGGACGTCCCACAAAGTCATGGTAGTTAGACCTGCTTGGACGACATCCTGACTTTTGCAAAAGTAGCAAGTATTCAAGTCAATCTCTGACATTTCAGACTTCTGGGTCACACTAACTATTTCTGGAAAACAAAAATCATGGTTAATAAATAAGCTTGTGTTGTCACATGAATCAGTTTCATTCACAGTTTGATTGGAAGTTACCATCTGATGCTGAATTTGGAAATGTCTTCAAATCCTTGAGATTGTAGGAAAAGGTTATGACGTCAGCCTGGTAACTGTTTCCATTTAGGGTAAAGTTCACACTCCAGAAGTGTCCGTCACCAAACTTTAGCATCAGGGTGGAGCTCGTCTCCTCACATTTACTTTCATCGGACATGGCATTATCAGGAAGTGAAAAAGCCACAGTCTGAAACTAAAAGAGACCAAATAAAGATTATCCAAGAAGAACAATAAAACATGTCAAGATGCTGAGTTTTAACCGTGAAGTTTATGTAGTTGCTTTCCAAAAAAAGAAGCAAAAAAACCCTCAAAGAACACAGACATAATGCACAATTTAAATGTGATGGAGTAATACCATAGAAAAATTGGGACAAAAAGCAATATTTGACTTTTAGTCTGAGAAAGTGATTTCCCCATTACATTTCAGTATCCTTTATTTATTTATTTTATTTTATTATTATTTTTTTTTTAATCTTAAATCAGTCCAATTTTTCAAAGTGAACACCTTTTTTAGATTTCAACAACTGGCCACCTTCAGAATTCAGAATAAATTTAAAATACACACAAATGGGCAAAAAAAAATTGAAAAAACTCACAGGCTTTTTTTTTTTTTTTTTTTTTAACAGCAGTTCTATTTGAAGTTAGCCAAGCTATCATACATTAAATATTTACAATACATATAGCAATGAGCTACAAGACCAGAAATTTCATTATGGAACTAAGAAAGCTGAAGCTGACCTACATTTTTCAAAAGATTGTAGTAAAATTGCTTAAAAATCTATAACACAGGCCAATTTTGAAAAAATACTTAGTGAGCTGCTTAAATATGAGCTAAACTCCAAATATGCTAAAAAAACAAAAAAAAACCTTAGTAGATTCCAAATTTGCCACAAAAAAAGCTTGTTGATTAAATACTAGCTAAACTTTAGTTCATTAGTAAACTAAAATAATCAAAAAGTTAACCTGCAGCTAAAATAGAAGCTAAACTCTAAATAAGCCTATAAAACCTCAATAGATAACAAATGAGTCAAAAGCACTTGCATGTTTCTAAAATATTAGCTAAACTCCAAATTAGCATAAAAAACCTCAGCAGATGTCCAATTAGCCAAAAAAAGCTAGCACATTGCTTACTTACTAGCTAAAAATTTAAATTGCCCAAATTTCCTCAGTAAACTAAATTAGTAAAAAAAAGTTAGCCTGTTGCTAAAATAGAAGCTAAAATCTAAATTAGCCGACACACTCCATAAGATAGATAACAAATTGGCTAAAAACGTTAGCATGTTGCTAAAATATTAGGTAAACTCAAAATTTAATGAAAATTACTATAAAAGATTAAAACATAGCCCATTAATATATTTAAAAGCATGTTGCTTATCTACTTAAAATTTTGAAATTTGAAGATTCATTAATTTCATATGGGGTATATTCTGCTCAAAATTAAAAAAACTTTAATATTTATGAACACCAAGAATACAAGCAGTAATAGCCTGAACGAGCTGAACTTTTTGATACCAAGATTACTGAAATACTGAAAGTGGGATTGAGTTTTTCTGTGCCAAAAAACGTCCGGAAAGTAGGAGGAGAATCACTATACTGTGAATGCTTTACTTAGAAGGGCTTTTTCTTTAAATTTTCTCTTAAATTTACATTTCAATAAATATTTATTTGAAGACTTAGGATCTGATTGTTGTTTTGAGCCAAAAATCTGAACAAAGCTAAAGACATGTTCACCATTTTGTAATTTATGCAAACACATAAAAAGCAATGGATGTCGTTTCCCCACTGTTGCAAGGGTTAAGCTACTAAAAACAACAAAAGCAACCAGCCGACGCTTGCTCTCTTTCAATGCATTATCACCTCCAGAGTTCCATTCTAGCCACATGATGTTTGTATTATAGTATTTTACTTTATATCTTTTCGGAATAAGAGGTAAAACTAGAAAATAATAAAATACTACTGATTTAATGTGAAACTAAAAAAAAAAAAAACAAAATGCAAGTTTTTTTTTGTTTTTTTTTTATTTAGCACCACTTTTTTAAAAAACTGATTCAAGTAACTATTGCTTTAACTGTTTCCACTTAAATGGGCACATGGAGGTTTGCATAGCATCTCTGAAATTTTAAGACCATAAGAGCATGCAGATTTGTCACTCTTTGACTATCCTCAAAAGGTTACAGACTGTGTAAATTGCCAGCAATAAAATGGCAAGAAACAATCTGACCCATGACAGTCTGGAGATATAGAAGAGAAAACTTCATCGTTTTCTATTTGCATGCAATCAGCAAAAAATTAAAAACATTGCAAAAAGACAAGACCAAAACCAAACAAGTATATTCATTGGTTAATGTCCCTGGTGTACCGGTAATAAAGTTAAAAAAAATATTTATTTCAGTGGTTTTCAGTCTTAAAGTCACACTCCAACTATATTTTTCTATTTAGGTGTTTAATTATGATTATGCAGTTTCCAGCAAAACTCTAAAAGCCTATTTTGCTTTATAAAGGCATATTTTCTGCAGGACAGCAGTAGGTCATCCGAAATGCTCATCTGTGTTGTGGGTGGGACTGTTGGTGTGGAAGCTAGCTTTCCCATCAGCCCTTTATTAACACCAGGAGCGCCCAAATCCAGGCCTCGAGGGTCGGCCTCCTGCTGGTTTTCCAAAAAATGCTGCCTTATCTGTTGCCGATTACCTGGATCAGCTGTGTTAACCTAATAAAGAGTTTCAATGGCAGATTGGTTAGAACACATGTAGGATACCGGCCCTTGAGGCCTGGATTTGGAGACCCCTGGTTTACACTCTCTCTAGCTAGCTCATAGCACCTCACAAGCCTAAGATATCATTAGCAAATAAAAAAAAAGGCAAGCAATATCAGAACTACCCAACCATGGAATGTCGAGCCAGATGACGGTTCAAATGAGGAAATTGAAGATGTTAATGGATCCATTTGTTTATTTTAGAGGAGCAAAAATTCTAAAGCAACCATGGCAGTTGCTGTGCCACAAATCAGAGGTTTTCATCTGCTCCTAATACTCAGAGAAATGCTGTTTCAATCTTAAATTGTTTAATACAGGGGTCACCAACGTGGTGCCCGCGGGCACCAGGTAGCCCTCAAGGACCCCACAAGGTGCCCTCAGGGCTCTTTTTTTAAAAATAGTGAAACTCACTTGTGAGCTGCATCTAAAATTAAATATTATTCTGTTGCATTTTTTTTAAATTACACTTTAATTGCATAGATTTAAAAATGAAAAGGTCTTAAAAATATGTTCATGATTCGTGAACTTTAGATAGATTTAGGTGACCTCTGACCTAATCCACTTCAAAGATCATTCATTTTGTTAAAAATACTGAAGATTTGGTCATTAGTTCATAATTTGAAAAGATTTGTTTAAAATGTCTAAGTTGATTTTTCTTTAATCTTACATAATTGATAAACATTGAACAACGTAGTGAAAATAGGGAAACTTTTCCCATGAAATGTTGTGATGTAAGTGATCATCTGAAAATATAACAATTACTGAGATTAATTAAGTGCTGAATTTTGTTATTTGTTTCCTAGCTTGTTGTTATTATTGATAATTATGGTGAGAAATAATTGTCTTTACATAGAGAAATATCATTATTCATTATTAATAATGTATAACAACAACTAAATTGGTTGTTTCAAAATGGTAGCCCTTCACATGACTCAGTATCCGTGAAGTAGCCCTCCGTTTTATAAATGTTGGGGACCCCTGGTTTAATACATGTCCTCCATTATGAGAAAAATATTAAAAGAACATATTTAGAAACAGCATTTTCATTGGAGTGGCTCTTTAAGTGAAAAATTAACATTACAGTGGAAGGATATGCATCACAAAAGCACACAAACAGAAATGCTGACTAGTAGGAATCTGCACATTTTCTCACTATTCCATTCATTTCCCTTTTCCGCAATGACACCTGATTCTCACGTGGTATGCTGTTTATGTTGTTTGACATAAGCAGAGCAGCTGTCATTTACTGTACCCACTTTATGGAAAGAAATTCTTTGGGATATGATCACATTGTACTTTGTGTTTAAAATGGACACCCACCTGTTTCTCGTCAACTTGGTAAGAGACAGAGAAGTTGAGCATTAGGTTGGCATAGAGGCACAACTCTCCATCTTTCATGACATTCACCTCAATTCCATGCGTCAGCTGCACCGCTGAAAAGGAGAGATGAGAGGATTTTAATTAAAAGCCCAAGAAATTACAGGTTAGCAGAAGCTAGCAGATCTTGCTTTGGTGTAAACAGAAGTTTTGCTAAATATAGATGATAACAACAGCACAAGGACTGCTGTCCAAGTTTATATGAATTATGCACCTCAGATTTAGAAATGAAAATAGAACTGATAATAAATAGAATTTAGAATTAGGGGGGAAAAAAACAGCTAAGCTGAAAAGAAAAAAAAAAGGCACGAAAAGTCATTATCTAAACTAAAAGGAAAGGACAAGGTCTATTTTAGATTAAGGACGGAGCCTCGTCATAAACAGCTTATCGAGGCTCAAGGTAATAAAAATGCTCTAAGCCCGGGTAATTAGAATTAACTTTAACTCTATTAGATTGAGTAAACTAAAAAAAAAAAAATTAGGAAAGTGGATCAAAGCCTAATGACAGTAACCTTTTAACTATTAAATAGTGAGAACTAGCTTAAAGCTAAGCAGCTAATACGAGCACCTCTGTGTCGCCACAACTATTTTTTTTTTAAATATACAAATTAAAGAAAAAAACGTATTTCTAGAAGATTAGAAGCACTGTACTGCGTGTAATTTTAGCCCAACGCTCATGTTGTGGCTTCACTGTCACATGCTATCCCAATGTGAGCTGCTAAATGATGCTAATGCTAACCTAGCTACAGCAACCTTTAAGGTTGTTTTCTTTTTAAGCCTCTCCGCCGCACTTTTAACTCTTTTGGGGTTTATTTATTTATTTTTAATATTAACGTCACTCGACATTAAACACAAATGAGACCATGTTAAATATTTTAAAAAAGGAACAACAAAAAAGACTGTCTAATCTAGCAAAACAAGTGTTACCTAACCAGTAAGCTATTAGGGGTTAGCTTATAATTTGTTACCCTAAATGTGAATTATTTACTTGTTTTGACGACATAGACTGCAATAGAGTTAATTTTGGGACACCGAATATTCGTGTCACAAAAACTGGATCAAATGAAAGTCGTCAAATGAATGTTGACGCAGGTAACAAATACCTAACGAGGTGCAAAAGCAAAATATACCCGACGTCCCTCTGCAGCTGAAAAGTACCCCGTTTGAAGGTATCTTGATAGAATCAGCAACCAGAGCAAGTTGTTTCATACAAAAAGCAATGTATTCAGGAAAAGCATTTACTAAAAGTACCGATCAGTCAGGCCCGGCTTCTTCCAGAAGTTCAACACATCACAGAGTTCACTTCGATTATCTTTTGTTTTTAAGGATACCTACCGATTCCAAACGAGAGAAACAACACGACTGCGGAGAATCTGGACATTATCGCCGTTTTGGTTTGGGCATCAATCGCAGGAAAGAAAATGAAAACAGTCCAGAAGGACGCTCAGTCAGCAGCAGATGACTCGAGCCCGACTGTACCAGGAAATGGAAGTCATATGACTGTTTCCAACGCAGCAGTGCGGACTACAGCAACCTTCTGGTTTTCCCCCGTTAAACACTGAACTATGTATGCCGGGGCTCCATCAGAGTTAATGATTTATAAAGCCTGATGATGTAAAAAAAAAAAAAAAAAAAAGAAAGAAAGAAAGAAAAAACGCTTCATGTATGATATAATGTCAACATATATATTCTCAAAAAAAAAAAAAAAGTTAATTTCCCTAACAAATATATATATTCTTAAAAAAATGAAGTTCAGTACTTGATCTAATGATCTGATATTGGCAAGATATTCTTTACATTTAAAAAAAAGTTTATTACTTATTGTATAATCTAATGTCAACTAGATATTTTATTTAAATAAAGTTAAGCACTTAATATGTGATCTCAATAAGCTACACATTCGTTAAATTAAAAAGTTTAGTTTTTGATAAAAGAAAATTCAGTACAGAATATATGCTCTTCAAACAAACAACAAAAAGTTTACTTGATGTACGATTGAATATTAACAAGATATTCTTTAAATTAAAAAAGTTTGACTTAATATATAATCTAATATCAATTAGATAAATTATTTCTTAAATGAAGTTTAGTGCTTAATGTATGATTTGATGTCGACAAGCTATGCTCTAAATAAAAATGAAAGCTTAGTGCTTGATGTAATAGTAAATGCAGCCTATATGTTCTTTAAATAAGAAAAAGAAAGTTTAGTACTTAATATATGATCTAATGTTGACATGGTATATATTATTTAATATATATATAAAAATAAGACCCGGATTCAAACTTTTTTTTTTTTAATGTGAAGCAATAAGTCTAACAGGCTCATACAAACGTGTCTAATCAATCACTTCCCTCCACTTGTCATCAATGCCTGACTGCCTTACATGAAGAGATAAAAGTATGTAGTATGGCATCAGAATCTTAACACTCACTCTTTCATGCCTAAAAGAAAAAAAACAAAAACAATAAAGCACTTGACTGTCAGGTGGGTAATTTAAAATGTCAAGAATAATGAATGTATACAAATGTACAAAGAAAAAAAGGGGGAGGAAAAAAAAAGTCATCAATAGTATCCATATCCTTATACAACTGAACTGCTTCAAAACACCCTGTAACAAAACAAGTGCTGCTTTTTTTTTGGCACAAACTCTAGTTTTAAACATGTTGTGTTGATGATCACAGCGTTATCTAATGGCTTTACAGCCTTTTAAAAACTGTTACATCGGACACACTGTCTGTCGGTGCGGTTCCTCGCCAAGTGTTGGAAACAAGCATCTGAATCCTGTTTTTTCTATCAAACGTGGTACATTTAGAGCATTTATAGGTGTTTCAATATTAGCAATGGGATGAACAAGAAGGGGGAAAAACAACTTGATAAACTATGGACAAAGAATCTAAGTTCGAAAATAAATATTTTTCCTCTCCATTAAAAAAAAAAAAAAAAAAGACAGTAAACTGAACTGTGTCGTCTTTGTCCGAGTTTTCTCAGAAGTGCTGAGAAATATGGGAGCTATTCTCTTTTTTCTGTGGCCATGCAGTCCACAGGATCACAAGACCTCCAACGAAAACCCTGTGGAGCGGTCGCCACCGGCTTGTCGGTTGCTGCAGTGAAAGGAATAACGGCGTACATCCACTGGAGGAAAAAAGATTCAAAGGTCGATCACTCGGAGGGCTTTCATCCCAAATGAACCAACTGCAGTTCGTCTTTTCTCTAGGCCACATAATTGTACTGGTTGGAGTTTTCCTTGTCACGCTCCATGTAGTCTCTGTCAATAAGAGACTCTATCCTCTTCTTCAGGTCAGCAGGCTGAAAGGAAAAAAACAGACAGCAGTGAACACATGAAGCCTTACAGAGTGGTGTTTGTACTTTGAAATGGGATGAAAATAATTAACATGCTCCCCTATCTTAAAAGTCAGTAATAATTCTCCAGATTTAAGTGAGTGTAAAGACAAGAACAAAGATTTGTTTAGTCAACTTGATTTGCACAATTTTGCTCTAAAGTGAATGAGGAAAAGATGGTCAAATTACAAACTATGTAATCATGTGACAGCAGTTCTGAGACAATTTAAAGTTTATTAGAAAAATAAATGCCATACAAAAAACACACATAAGAAAACATGTTTCTTTTTTCCCAGACTGCCTAACAACTAAAACTTAGAAAAAAAGATAAATGAGTTTGTAAGACTGATCTCCCAAAGAAAAATTTAACTTTTTAGACATTTTTTTTTGCAGAACTATAACTGACTAAAACAGATTTGAAACATTGAAAAATCCTTAACCTTCAACACACTGAAGTCACCTTTAAAATGAATGGCTGCAGTTCTTCAAACATTTGATAAATGGAAAAAAGTTAAACATAAAAGCCAAACGTCCTCATTTCAAGTTTTTGTTTGAAAATATGGATCATTAAAATCCTTTCATTTTCATACACAGGGTTTGTGTTTTGATTTTCACTGCCATCAAAAAGAAACAAAAAATAAAGGATCATGTACATCTACTTCTTCAGCTATTCTGTTTTAATATGGATGTCCTGCTCAGGTATTTTTTTTTTGGACCTTTGGATCTGATTCAGTGTAATTTGGTTTTGAGTGTTTGCCTCCATCTGAAGCTTTTTGAAAACATTAAAAAAAATGAACAAATGTATTAAACAGATCTACAGTCCAATGTTTTTGTTTTATTAGCATTTTTTTATCTTTTCACCCCAAACCAGAGTGTGAAGAATCAGGCAAAAAATTGCAAAATAGTTAACTATTAACTAATAAAAATTGATAATTGTTCATTTGAGAAAGTTTGGGGACTGTAGTTTTAGTATCTTTAGAACTATTGCACATTTTCATATGTGATTTGAATCTCCATTAAATGTTCTTCAAAATGACTTTCTTTTAAAATCTTTTTTGGTGAATGATGATAATGGAACAATAACTTAGCTTTGGTTGTTTTTGAGAGATTATGGATTTTTCTTTTTAATCAATCTTTCCCAGAGCCAGCAGCTTGTAGACGGTCCCTTGGCAACCGTCTGTCTGTCTGCTGCACTGAGAGACCAATTCTCATCCAAAATAAAGAAATGCCTCTGTAGATCTTTGTGTGAGTCCAGACAAAATGCAAGAAACCATTACTGTCAGTTTTAAACACTTAAGAGTTATTAAATGTGGAATTATGCTAACTTTACCAAATTGTTTTTGTGCACCTCCTGCTCAAACTAGATCCGTATTCTGCTGCAATTTACGTCCCTACATGAAATGCGGACTTCTAGTAAAGTATTTATCTGCATCAACGTAATGTAATAAATATCCAATCCCTGATTGGGGGACGACATCGAATTTGGATAGAGTCTGAAACTATGTGATCAGGCCCGATTTCCAATAATGTGATCGCATCCAGTTTTTGTGGTTATGGAAATATATGCGCTAATAAATTGAGTGAGAATCATTTAATTGTGGTGATGACAACCCTAGGTTCTGGCTTTAACACATTAGATAAATAAAAGAGGCAATTTTTTATATAGCTAATTTCCGTTAGCTATGAAAATATTAGAAAATCACCAGATATGTTGTGATGATTATGACGCATTCACCAATTCTGACCTTAAAGTTTCAGAATCCAAACTTTCCAATAATTCTTGTTACCTTGACAGGGAACTTGAGCTGGTTATACACTTCTGACATCAACAGATTATGGCTCAGAGTCTTCCTCATCTTCATGATCCGTACAATGGCGGCATCAATCTGATACTGTCGATCCTGAAAGACTCTTTCCGTGGTGCTGGCTTGCTCCTCCACCTGCAGGGAAACCAGTTTAAAGTCACTCGGCATCTGGAAGGTTACTGGTGTTATGAAACAACTCTAATACCGTTTCTTTCATCTGAATCTGGTTTATCTTGATCCTGAAGAGTTTGTGTTTGAAGTCGTTGTTGCAGGAAAACTTGTCCCCGTCCTCCACGTCTTTGCTTTTGGGGGTTTTGGTGAGGACACGAGCTTTCCCACAAGCCAGTGACTGAAGCGTTCGGCGCAGTTCACTATCCTCTGCCAAACAAAAGGCAACAAACGTGATCCACATGAACATATTTTCTATTCACAGAAGATTAAAAAAGTCCTACTGAAGTAAAACAAACCTATTCCTGTGGCCAGTTTGATCTCTTCCAGGCTGAACTCCTCCCCTTCATTAAACATCAGCAGCACCAGAGTTTGAAATAGTGACACCTGGAGCTCCTTCTTTCCCTTTTGGAACAAGAAACACCCAAATGAAATTAAATAAAATAGTTTGAAGAAAAAAAATGCAAATGCTCTAAATGTTCTTCATAAAAAATAAAGTTTTGAACCTCTTTGAATTCAGCTTTTAAAACACAGTGGCCTAACGTTGACTGCCACTGCAGCTTCCGGCCGCTGTGTTTGCCCAGGTAAAAAGTCTTAAAGATCTCTTGCAGTCGCACCATCTGGAAAACAGAAGAGCGGAGCCACAGCATTTAGAGCCTGAGGAGTTCCTTCATGAAAACAACAGAGCTTGATACGTGATCAGCACTCACCTCCGGAGGCAGATGCACTTCCATCGGCACATACGTTGGCCAGTAGCCCATGGTGAGGATGTTCACTGTCAGCTCAATGTTCCCAGGAATGTTTTGGCACTGCATGTACTACGGAAAAACAGACTCGTGATTTTCCCCAACGAACAACTTTAATCCAACTTCCATGTTTGATCTCCTCCTTGTTTTTAAAGTTTCACTCATCTTTTGATCTATTATAAAAGTGGTCTTTTAATTATGATTATGCCATTTTTGGCCAATATTTTTTTTTTTTGTCGTTTTCTAGGACATTGTTTTTGCAGAGCGGCAGTAGTTCATCAGAAATGTTGCATCCGAGTTATGGGCGGGACATTTGGCGCAGAGTAAACCCAGAGATACATTATCTTTGGAGGCAAACACTTTTTCTTTCTTTCAAGACACAAGAGTTAAAAAGTTGATTCAAACGAATAAATGTTTTAATTAAGAGCAATGCTTAGAATTGTATTCATAAGCAAGAACTGCAGTATTTTATTTAATTGTCAGTTAATGCCGTTCTAGACTGCTATGGACCAAAGCATACAATAGTAAAACAGATAAAAACACTCTGGGTTTCACCTAAAAATGTTACATAATGGAACTTTTCTAAATAAATAGTCTCCCCTTGTGTTTAAGAGTACGCCATAGTTGTTACCTACACATCTCTGTAGAAATAAAGACGGTGACTCACTCCTTTTGCAACACAGTAATGCTGGTTTGTTCAAATCCTTGTGCAACAAGTATTGGTAAAGCTGAAGTATAAATCCACCTTTATTTACCGGCAATCCACTGTAAGTCTTCACTTTATTATAGCAACCATTGTGTTTACCTTTTAATGTGGCCCTTTCAGATTCCTTCATCTGGTATCTAGACTCTTGAACATTGCTTTTCTTAAATTCTCTCAAGATGAAAAGTTCAATGTTGTCTTAAATTTAGTCCAAGTTTTGTTGGAGCACAAATATTTAAGAAGTGCGTCATAGATTTAATCTTTTGACCTTTAAAAGGTTTGATTTAAAATGTTTACTGCTGTTGCTTTTTATTGATTTAATGTGATCAGATCTTTGTTGGTCAGCCTCCTCAGTACACAAACTTTGTACCTTACAGTTTTGTGGGACATTCCCACCCAAGAATAGGGAACTGATAATAATTAGTGTTCAGATTTGTGGTCAAAAAGTCATTTTTTTCAACCACAGTCAACTCACTCTAGGGACAATTGTGTTTTTGGTGATTTTAACATGTTATTTGGGCATTTTTCTGATAATGGAGTACATACATATTAAAAAAATAAATACTAATAAGCTAAAAATAGAATTTCTGGATATTTCTTTATTCAAATGGTTTTGAATCTGGAGCAGATGATAAAAATGCAGTTAAAAAGAGCTTGTAATCCAGAACATACGGCGGACGGCCGCAAGCTTGATGCTCCGCTCCATTCTGATGCATTCGAACTGGTATTTGCATCCAAACTGTACTGCTGGGTAGCTCCAATACTGCATCGGTAATGTCATGCTGGGGTTTTGAGGGGCTCTAAATTAGCAGGAGTGTGTAAACACATAGCTGTCAGCAATGGGGTCACTTTGCCCCAACCAGAAGGGAATTTCTAATGAACTCGTGCCTATTGTGCCTTTACCTGTTTGAACTGCACCATGATGTCTTTAGAGAGCTCCATATCCTTGAACATTCCCTCTAACTTGCTGGTGAATGCGGCTCCACATTCTGAATCAAAGAACGAGGAGAAAGTCAAAAGTCAGCGCGCATTCGGCATCACCTTTGCATGGATGCGCCACAGCTGGACTCAACAGACCGTGCTTTAGCTTTGATAACATCGACTTTTCAGCGTCCACCGAGGCACTTTTTCCCACCAGCAACCTCTTTGCCAGATCTTTTTTGTAGAAGGCCTCAAACACATCTTTCCCTATAAATGGAGCACTTCATTAGATGACAAAAAAAAGAATGGAAAGAAACAGTGGAAAGAAAACATTACCATAGATGAATCTAAAGATAATCATGATCTTATCCAGCATCTTCTCCAGTTCTTCATCCGTTGCTTCTTTGTTTCCTGCTCTCAGCTTTGAATCCACATGTTTTGCTGTTTAAATAATAAGTGAAGTAGATTATAATTTATTGCTTGTGTGGTCACAGTTCGGTATAGATGGTTAGAAAAAAAACGATTGGCTGTTAACCTATGAGCTCTGCTGGTTTATTTGGCCGTTTGTTGATGAACGTCTCAAAAGCCTCCTTCATGGCGTTAACAAACTTTTCATTCCGTATGAAGCACACGTCAATGATGTGATCCACCTTATCTTTGAAGTCAAGCAGCTCTTGCACCATTGTTTTGTCTTTTTCTGGGTTGATAACAATTGTACTGCCAAAGGCCTGGGAGGGAGAAGTCAAGGCAACGGAAAAAGACCAAGACACGGAAGAAGAAAAACATTGTTTTTCTTTGTGTTCAGCATATTTTTGTTTGTGCTTTTAAATCACTGACCTTTATGTACTCTATCCAGTGCTGCAGGAGCACCTGAACACCACCTCGTACTCGACTGAAAAGCTGATAGAGAAGAGACAGATCCTGGATTCTGTTCTCGTCCAAAAGTTGAGTTAGCCCTGCAGGATCCCAACAACAAACGTCAGTCCCTTTGTTTCGATCCAAATCCATCGGGAATGTTCACTTCGTACTGGAAAAGCTACGAAGTTGGAAAAAGTTATGTACCTTTTTGAAGAGTCGCTGTGAGATGTTCGCCAAGCAGCTGCTTCTCTACTGTAGCGATGAGAGGTTTTCTGAAAAGAAAAAAAAATCTCAAGTTCCACAATCAGAAAGTAACTGAAATGGTGGTGGAGAGTAAAGACCAACACTTACTGTGTGCTCTGGTCTAGATATGTGATTACTCTGTCAGCCTCTTCTTCCAGACGTTTGTTAACATGGTGGAGATACTCTGGAACCTTAAAAAAATAAAAGAAAATCCCAAATCAACACTCTTTATGGATATGGATAGTTTACAGAAATAAGATGAGCTACACTAAACACATTTTAAATAGTCTGTAGAAAACAGCCAAATGAATGCATCAAAGTGTTGCAGTGCATGAATGTGAGCTAATACAATCTTGCTATATCATCAAATCTTCAGTTTCTCCAAACTAATTGATTACTTTTTGGAGCAAATAGTCTAGAACAGGGGTCCCCAACCTTTTTCTTGTGAGGGCCACATAACTGTATATGTTTGTCTAAACGTAAACAACTGTGTTTTCCAGAAAACTACACACAACCATATTTTAAACCCACGAATTAAGATTACAGATGTTAAACTCATTACTACACACTTTCCCCACTTTTATCAGACGGACATTTTAAATTCCAGGATTATAGAATGAAAACTAAGATCTGATTGTGATCATATTTATGTAGGTCTGAAGAACTGCATTCAGCGCAGCAGACGCAGCATGGAGGAGAATGACAAGTTTTCTAGCCAATCAGGACACAGAACAGGGTGCGCTGTTTTTAGAAAAACAAAAGCAGCTGCATGATTGCACTGAGACCAGGTGAACTGCAGTGTGGAAAGAGAAGACTGTGTTCTGTTCTTTTTGACGGGATTTGGAGGTTCAGATAGAGGTACTGTAAGGTGGAATAAAAAGTCGCGTTCTATGAGGGTCTCGATCTTGTGGCCAGATTGACAACATGGATCTCCGATAGTGTTTGGGGGCCGGTCAAAATGAGGAGGCGGGCCAGATCCGGCCTGCGGGCCGTAGTTTGGGGACCCCTGGTCTATAACAACATTTTGATCATTACAGTTTTAATAACTAAGCAGATTTGCATTAGCTTATTTCCTGACATACATTAGAACCTAATAAGAGATTTATAAAAGTGTCTGTAGTCTAGAGCATTTGTTTTTAAAACTCACCTCTCTCTCCTGCATCAGCCTCTGTCCCTCTGCAGCGTACAGTCGGTTTGTTTCCTCCAAAAAGCGCTGCTCAAAGGAATCTTGATAAATCTGTCAGAAACAGAAACAACACATTTTGGTTTTTTTTATTCAACTAGGTGTAGTTTACAACTTTACAACTGTTTTTCCTACAATAATTTTTTTTTTTAACTTTAATTTTTTTTAATATTTACTTTCAATTACTTTATGGTGTGCACCAGTTAACAACCAGAACATTTTTTACGCCATTTTTTTTTTTACTTCAATGTCTCTTTAGGGGCTCCCTATAGAATGATTGCATAATGTCAAAAAAATAATACTGTACAGGTACCTGCAGGTCAGAGAGCATGCTCAGCAGGCTCCTCAGCAGACTGCGGTCTATGGCCTCTCCGTTTCGTTCCCTCTCAATGAGCAGCAGGATCCCGTTGATGGTTTTACTCTGAACCTTCAAATCGCTGATGATGTAGAACCGGAACAGTTCCAAACCCATGTCCCTGGAGAATCCCCAGAGGCCGTTCAACATGACATAACCGAGGCTCGTGTGAGTGACAGGCACAAAGACGGCTGAAGACTTACCAGATTGATGGCAGCATTGAATTCTGTAAAACATATGTGCGATCCAAAAACAAAAATATACTCCTAATCATGATCTGCAAAACAACAAAAATGATAAAGCATTAAAATCAAGCTCAAATATGGAAATCTTTTATTATTTTATTATTATTTTAATACTGTCTTGAAGGCAGAAGGGGAAATGTGTTTCCAGAGGTTTTTTGAGAAAGCAGTCTCAACAATTTAAAAATAAAACATATTTTATGCCTATTAACTGTTCTGTATATAAATTGAAATAAACTAATGGAACTGCCCCCCAAATAATAGTAATTTAACAAAGTTGTTTCTTTTTCTGGGAAAATCCAGAAATGGATGAGAAAAAGTTTCACATCCAGAAAACTATTGAGTGTACTGACATAATCATTCATTTCTTTACAGTTGCTTCTATCCGTTTGTTTTGACTTGATTGGTTTACTCCATGTTGTCAATAGATCTGACTGTCTCACCGATGATCAAGGACTCAATCTATGCTAAATTTTCTAGAAAGTGTTGAGCTTCATGACTGCAAGGCCACTGTTTTTTAAGTAAATTACTGACCTTTGACCGTGCAAATGATAATTTAGGATGAACAAATATAAAGACCCACTCTGATGAAAGATTGTGTTTTATTGTGTTCTTTGGACATTTTTCTGATGATTGATGACATATAAGAGAAATTAAATTTTAAATTGCCTTTCTGAATATTTCTTTATTCAAATTGTTGTAAATCAGGAGTAGATTAAAAAAAAGGAACTTATTAATGACATAGAGAAAAAACAAGCTCCCCGCTCTGCTCCATTCTGAATTTCTAATGAACTCCAGCCACTCTGCAGAAACTAGGTCAAAAAAACGACACAGGATTTTTTTATTTTGACTGAAAGTGGCAGGATAATAATGAATGGAGAGGTCAGAAGATGTTTGGAGTGGGTCTTTAAACTATTTAAATTTAAAAACTTGTAATAATTTATTTTTTTAATTCTAGATCATTTGCACAGTAAATGTATAACGCAGGTTCAGAGTGCGATGTTAAGAGTCCCCACTAACAACCTCAAACTTATGAGGGAAGTATCAGGAACTGTTTTACATGAAGCGACACAGACTTTTTCCCTTCACTGTTAAGTGAAAGCCTACAAACATCCCCACTACAATGGGCAGAACATGAATTATAGGGAGCATTTCCTTCCACCATTTGCTTTTAACACAGAGTATAGATTATGACCCAAAAAAAAATCTGGTTTCTAACAGGTGCGCCCCCATTGCTATCTGGTGAGCACCAATTAGAAACCAGATTTTTTTTTTCTTTAACTTAAAATTAAAAAAAAAAAAAAAAGCTTTTCCTAAAATTAATAAAGTACTTCTTTTTTAACTTTAATTTTTAGAATATTCACTTTCAGTAACTATATGGTAACCCGGAAGAGGTTCAGTGATCAATGATCTACTCTCATGTGTCGACTATCACGCTAAGATTTTTTTTTTTCTTCATAAAACTTTGCTGCAAATCAGCAAAATACAACATCATAAAAAGGAATTTTATCAAAGTTGTATGTAAATGTTATCCCATAACGCCTGTCTAAGCTTTAAAACTATCTCAGTCCACCTGTAATCCCTGCAGATGAGACTTTTAAAACGGTGTGACCAAACTTACCATTTGTCTGCAGTGATCTTGCCAGCACTTGTCGATTTTCTTCAGGAAAAGAACGCTGTCGAGGGCATCCGTAAGCAGAAAGTTAAGAGAAAACCAGACTGTCCAACATGACTTTCATTAGATATTCTAAAAAGAAACAACTCCATCCACACTGAAGGAGAACTCAAACTGAGAAGGATATTCTCTGAATTGATCGATCTGGGCCTTGATGTGATCTTCACACGCAGCCCTCAGCTGTTTGTAAAGCTTGGCAGATACCTTATGGGAGCAGAGGTTTTCCACAGCCTGATTAAAACACAAAAACATTGTTACACTCATGCCAGCGGAGTGGTTGCATTAGAAAGAGGAACTTTAGGAAAAAAACATTTCAACAAAAACTGTCTGCAAAATTGACTCAGTCTCAGCTGCAAAAGCTTGATACATTTCTGCACCTGAGGTCATTGTAGTGTTTGCATCAGCCCAGATCATGATGAAGCCACCACTGTGCGTAGCAGTGGGGATGATGGAGTTCTAAATATCTTAGTTTAATTATTAATTTGTGTTCATTTTGCAATGATTTTACATCTGAAATCCCACCCCAGTGAAAAAAATTATACTATTCATACCAATTACACACTTTTGTCTTACCAATATGTTTACATGCAAGCAGACAAATAGTGACACGAATGTCCATATAAAAGCTCAGACACTTCACGATGATAGACTTAAGCGACACCTTCCCCCTGCCGTTTGGGTCTAAGGTTGATACCTGGTAAAGCTCCTCTAGGTTGTACTTGATGGAAGTGCTGTTCTGGATGGCCTCCACCGCCTCTTTCAATTTCTGCCAGGTTTCCTGTGTGTAGTTCTCCGGTAACTTCGGTTTTTCTGCAAAACAAGAAAAAAGTGTCACAGTGTAACTCATGGAAACTTCAAACCCATATCAAGAGTTTGCAAATCCAGACCTCAGGAACAGGATTGGTGAACAGCACCTGATCCAGGTAATCAGCAGCAGGTAAAGATTTCATTTTTAATGTAAATCTGTCAGAGAGTTGTTCTGACAGCATAAGCTTTCTATTTTACTGAACAGTAAACAAAATATAATAACATCTTTGATAAAATGGCACCTGAATAATGTTATAGCTTCATTACTAAACCAAACTCTTTGGAGGCTGTTTTACCTCTGTCACTTAAATATCTGTCTAAAAGGAAAATAAACTACAATTAAAGATTATCTAAATATTGACTTCAAAATCCATGTCACCATATTCGACTTATTACAAAAAAGTAAATGATAATAAAGACATCAATCAGGTTGCTATATTTGGGGAGTAACGATTAATCGACCCAATCAATTTATATTTTACAATAAACCAGATCAATTTGTCTGAAGAAATTCTTCAATCTAATTGACCTATAAAATAACTTTTTTAATAAAATTAATTGATTATATCAATATTTGATAATGCCATTTGGATAGTGGGCTTAATCTAATATAGCGTAAAAAAAAAAAGACTAGATAACACATCTTTTGCCAGGTAGAATGGTCTGTTTGTATTAGATTCATGAGGAAAAACAACAGTGGGCTGAACTTTATCAAACTAATGGATTTGACATTCATTTTTGTTTATTTGTGCACACATTTAAATTTACACTTGATTATCTTGCAAGAAACACAAGGAAAACGTCACCTGCACGGTTCAGGTATTTATGTGGATAAAGATGATTTTAGGTCAGTGAACCGGATCGAATATGAATCGCACCGTGAACTATAAATTATGATATGAATCAAGTCACTTTTAAAATGAATTGTTATACTCCTAACTATTATGTTATGATTACTAGTAGAGTATAGATGTAAATGGTGTATTATACGCATATATTGTATCTACAAGGTGTAATTGAGGGTCATGAGGAGTCTAAGTGTCAGGCCACTGCTGCACCTGGCACAGGTTAAATGCAGAGGCTTGGGATCTCATCGCAGTGTGTTGGGTACCTCGGAAGTTTTTGATGACTAGTTTCTTGGCAGCTCCGGGTTTGCTGCTGGAGAAGGTGCCAGACCCTGCGGTCTTCGTCAAACCGTTCGCGTGGTGCCCCACGCCGCCGGCCAGGAACACGGCTTTGCTTTTGTTGTTGGAGCACGAAGACGCGGCGTTGGCGGCGGCGGCAGCCTCCTCAGCCATTTTCACATCCAGCCCAATGAAATCCACCGAGTCCTCGAACCTCAACTTCTTCTGAATGTGCAGCGCGGCGGGGGAGCCGGAGGAGGAGGAATTCAGGGCTTTGGGAGGCGAGGAGGACGAGATGGTGTCACTTGTGTCTCCCCTTTCTGAACCGTTTATTTTCCTCTTCTTCGGAGATGTGATGTTTCCACTACCGCTTTTGACATCAGTAGCCGCCGGTCTAGCCTCCTGGGTTGGCTGTGGTGGGGGATTAGGGGAAGATAAACCTGTTGGAAACATGAAAAAACGGGGAATACTAATTCTTAACAGCCAGTCTTCTGATCAGAAACTTCCAGAGTTGCCGGGGAAAGAGCACCGCGTCCGAAACCTTCAGCCGGTTTTAACACAGGAAGGTTTCACTCAGTTTTCCTTTTCATCCGGTAGAAAACAGACAATAAAACTGCAAACAAGTCAGCTCCACTTGTGAACCTAGCCTGGTCTCTCTTGTTATTGCTAGTGTAGGAATAAAGATGGTTGGCTATTGCTTCCTCCTTTGGCCTCTCTTGGCTAACCGCGTCGTAAAGTCGTTGTACGAGAGCTGGTCAACGCAGCGACCAACGAAGACTATTATTTACAGGACGAATGTAAATATAGCTGAAGAAAAAGTCTTTTAAAAACAAAACATGACCATAGGCAAATCCAAGAAAAAAATCGCCCGTTAAAAACTCGTCAGTGACCTCACCGGAAGTACTTTGTACAAAATTACTTTTTGCACAAGCGTGTTTTTCTACATTCACTGATGTGCTATAACTGACATGACCTCTAGAGGGCGCCAGATAGATAGATAGATAGATAGATAGATAGATAGATAGATAGATAGATAGATAGATAGATAGATAGATAGATAGATAGATAGATAGATAGATAGATAGATAGATAGATAGATAGATAGATAGATAGGCGTGGTTTTAACAGTATAGAGACTAATCCAGATTTAAAGCCTGAAAACACACAGAATGTAAAACACGTGAAAAATACAGTATTATAAATACCATTATAAATTATAAATTGTTAAGACAGCATTATATTATATTATTATATGTTATTATGTTTCTTGATCTTATTCTTAAAATAATAATAAATAAAAAACTACAAACTGAAAGAAAAAAAATGTTAAACACATTTAAGAAAATCATAGTTGACAGCATTTTTTTAAAACTTTCTTTTGTTTTGTTGTTGAATGTTTTAGAAAAGTGACCTTGACTGTGCTTTAAATAACTTTCTGTTAGATTTAAACAAAAAAGGAACAGATACACATTTATAACAAATATACTAACCATTTTATAAACCAATGTATATTCACGCTACTTTATTTATTTATTTATTTATTTATTTATTTATTTATTTATTTATTTATTTTCAATGTATCAGAACGAGCTATGCCCCTGAAAGCAATATATAAATGCGTTGTGCTTGTTTAGTGGGCTTGTTTGCGTCTGTTCTTGCTTGTTGCCAAGGTTACAGAAAAGACGCGCACCGCTACTAAACGTCGTAAAATGAAGTAACACAGGAACGACTAGCCCACTAGTTCTAAACAAGCGTGGCTCGGATAAATATAATAGATTAATAGTTTTATAAGTTGCTTATTTTACTCTTAGCGAGGAGAGATCGCAAAAGAGCGTCGATACACTTACAGAAAGCACAGTCGGAAATCCGTGAGGATGTTTAAGAAGTGAGTTTCTGGTTATTTTCTTTCCGCGTTAGCTAGCATTGGTTGCTAATGCTAACATAGAAACAGCAACATCCCTTCGGTGTTTGTGGAAAGGAGTTTTCGCTAGTGACAGCGGTGTTTAATCGTGGTAAAAATATAGATTTTTTGTTCAAGTATTTGGAATGATGGCGTGAGTGAAAAAGAATAGTTCGGGTCTTATTGTTAACCTTCTTCCAACACATTAGCATCTGCTCTTTTCATCTTTTTCAGATTTGATGAGAAGGAAAATGTGTCAAACTGTATCCAGCTGAAAACATCTGTGATCAAAGGCATAAAAAATCAGCTGTTGGATCAGTTTCCTGACATTGAGCCATGGCTCAATCAAATCATGCCAAAAAAGGACCCTGTCAAAATAGTCAGATGGTATGCACTGCGTCTATTAAGTGTTCTCATTAAGTGTCTATTCTTTATTTAATTGTGTTGTCTGATTTCCATGTAGCCATGAACACATTGAAATCCTAACTGTGAACGGAGAGCTGCTTTTCTTCAGACAAAGAGAAGGACCGTTCTACCCCACTCTCAGGCTCCTGCATAAATGTGAGATTTTCTGTTGAGTCTTGATTGTTTGTTGCTGCACAGCCTTGGATTTTAATATTTTCATTCTGTTCTCAGATCCTTTCATCCTCCCACACCAGCAAGTGGACAAAGGAGCCATCAAATTTGTCTTAAGTGGTGCAAATATTATGTGTCCTGGGTTGACGTCACCGGGTGCCAAACTCTACCCTGCTGGTTCTGACACTGTAGTTGTATCCTTTGATGCACATTCTTTTTAATCCCTGCCTATAAAAAAATGTTCAACATTTTGATTTATTTTACTAATAAAATCTACAATTATCCTTAACACGTTGCTGTAGGCCATTATGGCAGAGGGAAAGCAGCATGCACTTTGTGTTGGTGTGATGAAGATGTCAGCAGAAGACATGTAAGACTGCTTTACTGAAGCAAATCTATTGTGGCTAAACATTTCACAAGACTTGTTCTGCATCTGCTCTTTTGCTTTATTTTAACAGAGAGAAAGTCAACAAGGGAATTGGAATAGAAAACGTGCACTATCTAAATGATGGATTGTGGCACATGAAGACCTATAAGTGATGCAGCATCTCATCCAGACCTCCAAAACAAAATGTAAAGCCCTGCACTAAGAAACACAGGCTGTTTTTTTACACCTGGATATAATTGTGTAACCTGCTGGAGGCTTTACATCAGCCGTCACAATACACAAACACAATAAAAGATCTTCAATTTCAAACTGCAAGTTGTGTGGTTGATTTAAATATCCTTATTGTAGAAAACCAACTGCTAGTGAAGAAATGCATTCTTACTTAAATTACCATGTTAGGTTTATAATAACCTAAATAATATTTATGTGCAAACGTCTTTTTAAGTCAACATTTCAGAACAGGATGTGGACATACTCAGTTATTGACTTAAGGAGCGCCAAGGGGACACAGTTGGTTTTTAAATGAAGTTGTTGTCTTTGTGAATTTCTCTTTCGAGTTTTCTCAATTACAAGTTCAAGTTTTAATGTTAAGTTAATTCTGAAGTAAAGAATTTAAACTGTCTCTCTTTAAAATTTAAAGTGTAAATTATTTTACTCCATAGCAACTAAAATACTAAATTTTAATTCAACATAAAAATGTAATTTTAAAGGGTGACTTTTTTTCTATGGAATGTACTCCTATGCAGATACCAAAAAATGCTTTGATTTAGGTTTAGCCCATAGTAATTTTGGAGGAGAAAAACTACCGTAACTACCTATTGTAAGATTAAAACCTAAAAAGATGCTTTACTCAAGTTATTTCTTCAATCATTGTTTTTAAGCTATAATGTCACCAGTAGGACATATAATAATTAGGAAATATGGTAACAATCATTGTTGGTAAAATGTACCAGTAAAATAAATATAAAAAGAAAATCCTAAATAAATATCCAGTTTTATTCTATAAAACAATTCATGAATAATTTATCAGTTGCGCTGTTAAAAACCGTGAGGCTGATGTTGAAATGACATGAAATATCCAAATCCAAAAACACTTTATTATCCTGTGCCTCTCTTGGAAGTCATTGAAATGCTAGAAGGCCTTATGTGAAGCCAAAAAACAAACCTTTATTTCAAGTTTTTTTTTGACAATCACCAACAGTTTCACTGTTTTGATGAAAGTACATTAGAAAATGAGCAGGTTCCTTCAGTTCCACTAACAGGTGCTCAGCACAAAGGCTTTTTAATTAATTGTTTCCCCCAATTTATCTCTGATTACAATGTGGTACTGATTCAGTACAAAAGTACATAGAAACAAAGCAATGCTAACTTGGACTCTTTTTATTTCCCATTTCTACTTATATTTAATTGACCTTTTTATCTTGCTGTCAGTGGAAGCCCCGAAATGAGAAAATTCAAGGAAGATCATAGAGAACATGCAAGCTCAAACAAACAGCCCAGATGATATTTGAAATTGATTTTTTTTGGTGAGATGACAGTTCAAACCTTAAAAAAAATTACTGGAAATACAAGGGTTCCCTGTTCTGTTTGCATTCAAAAGACTAAACACCCATCATTTTGATTAGGTCAAGTGCAAAAGGTACAAATGTACATAAAAGTTCCCATACAGAGTCCAACTTTACAAACAGCATAAGAAAGACATTACCCTAAAGTTCAGCTTGCCATCACAGCAGCAAAAACATAAAATCCAGGTTGAAGGAATGTGTTTAGTCATTGTCTGACCCCTCTGGAGGGTAGAATACTAAAGAGTCATGAAAATCGTGTCCATATGGGCGCAGTCTGTAAACGCCAAACATCATCACGTGCATCTGATTCGGAGACATCCCGCTAAATGTGACCGCCAAGTCGGAGCAGCAGCCCTCCACCACGTCGTTGGGGTTTTCCTTTATACTATCTGTTATCAAGCTGTCAACAGTCCTGCTGTTAAACAGGCCTTTTCCGTGCGCATCTTCTCCGTTTTCTGCGAACACGCCGGTGTATTTCAGACACACAGCCAGCTGCTTGTCTTCGCTCAGTTTCCACAGAGCACGACCCTTCTCTGGGCATTTATCTTCGTCCTGGAACACGTTGATGAGCCTTTTCAGAGCTTCGTAACTCAGAACGATGCCGCTATCATATGCCACGTAGTCAAGCTCTCCAGACTTCATCGTTTTTCCCAGGTAGAACGGTTCATTTGGATCCTTCGTGAGAATAAGATACTTTAGATTTTCAATGATGGCAAACGTGGTGGGCTGGGCCACAAAGAACCAGTGCATGTCCCCAGCGTTGTCATAAGCATGCTTTAGAGCTTTACGTAACCTTGCCCAGTCATCCTTTTCCTTTAGGTCAATCGCTTCAAGTGCCTTAGATGACTCTGATGTGTAAAATTCGGCCTTGTCGCAATGTTTGCTCCAGGTTTCTATAACCGTCGCCCAATAAATAAGGGTTTTTGGCTGAACCATGATGACGCAATAGACCCGAACTTGATTGTTCAATTCCTGAACTTGACTATCAGAGAAGCGTCTGCTAAGCTCCTCTTTACTTGCTGCTTTGATGTGGTGATGATGATGGCTGTCTGTCTTGGAGTCACTGATGGGACTGAAGGTGCCCAGGAGGGACAGCAGCAGACAGAAGAGGCCTCCCATGACCATCCCCTTCATGAAAGAGCTTCCTTCTGACAACATGTTGATGACAGATCCTGGAGAAAGAAGATACCCAAGTGTAAGAAAATAAACTCAACATTTTTCCAAAGCCATGACACAGATCTACCAGGGGCTACTTAGTATTCAGGAAATAATTTGAATTTACTGCCTGATTTTCATCTTACCAATATGTGTTTGAACTTGCTGTAATGTTTTACATCTCTTAAATTCTTAACTGCTAATTAGACAAAACATTAGTTGATTTAACTAAATTTTTTTTAGATAATTAAAAAGTCAATTGCTAATTTGTCACTCACTACAGTTCCTGAAGAGACACACTAATTTAGTAAAATGTAGTATTTTATCTGCCGTTTACAGAATAATTTCCCTTTATGTAAAAAAAAAACAAACAAAAAAAAAACACACTCAAACACTCAAACATGGTTTCTCACTTAAACTGCTTTTCATTAAACAAACAAAAAAAAAAAAAGGTTCAGCCAGAAGGCAAAAATATGTGTTACATTATAGAAATCTGAGAAAAAATAAATTGTAAAAGTCAAATGTAGAGTTTGTAAATTAAAAGGGAAAATAATGTTTTTTTTTTTCTCTAAAAGCTTTTTTAAGCATAGACAAATTGATTTTTATCAGCTAAAAACACAAAAGAATGCAGAATTTAATCCAGTCAATATGCATCAATATTATTGCTTGTTTTTCAAATAACACTGACTACATAAAAGGTGTGGTCTTTTGGTTGATTTTTCAAACATCAGCATATTCTTATGTATACACACAACTTCTTTGTATATATATACACTGTACTTGGCCATTAAAGTTGATTCTAAAACTGTAAAAGCAAAACTTCTGTGTTACAAATGATAATGTCAGTTTACAAGTCCACAGCGATCCAAAAGCTGTTGATCCCCCTCTAAAAAAAAGGGTTTAAATGCCACAGTAGAATAATGCAAATATTAAATAACAGAGGAGAGATTTAACTGTACAAACTACAAACAAAGCATGGTTTTTATGGACGTTGTTGTATAAGTATCTCTCGTGACAAGTCTGTCTGTCATTCTCTTCTGTCTTCAACCTCAAAGTAAATCAGAAAAAGAGAAATTACGACAAGCAATATTCGAATTTTTTTTTTTTAGCGTTTGAAGTTCTTTAATGAATGTATCTTAGAAATGTTCAATATTTTTGTTTTTAAAAAACGAAAAAAAAAAAAAAAACTAAGTAAAAACTGAATTCCTCCTCGTAGCAAAGTGCCTGCTAACTGTGTTAGCTTCTGCTCTATTGAACGGAACTAATGTCGTGTTCTGGATTGGGACGGAATAATAAGAAATAAATTAGTCACTGTACCTAAATTAGGTTAATTTCGACGCACCAGAAGGTCTTTGGGGTTCAGCTGCCTTAGGTTCACACTTTTCCTGTTTATTCAGCCAACAAACGTCAGCTCTGACAGCTTATCGTCAACAACAAGGAAACATCCCCCCACTCTCTTCTTCTGCCATTTTAGGCAGCAAAAACACACCATTTTAGCCACACTGCCCCCTGCTGTCGGTTTAACGCTACTGACAACCTGATTCAAGGGAGCTTGTTACTGTTTTTGCTGTGGTTCATTTGTAGTATAGTTGAAATTATCCAGCATTCTATATATATTCATGTGTTATTTATTTATTTTTTTTAACACTTCTTTGGCAATACTGACTCAGACAGTTCTTTTAGTACAGACCAATAAAATAGTAACATTTGATAATAAATAAAAAGCCTTAAAGTATTTATTTTTATATCATTATCATACTTTCTGCTGAGGAGCTTTCTTGTTGTTGCAGTGCATTTATTCAAGTAAAGGGGCTTTTATTGTTGACAGCTGGTCATCCTTTATTCTGTCCAACCTTGTTATTGAAAGAGAAAGTACCATTAAGTGCAACATACAACACACTAGGGTATACATCTCTTATAGTTTTAATGTTTTCAGTGAGAAACACTTATTTTTTTATAAGTTCAGCAACATAATGTGGATCTTAGAGCCACTAAATGTCCCTTTGCTTCTTTTATAGGATTACCCAGAATCCAAATGCATCAAAAGGTGTTCTCAGCAGCTGCCTCAACAGATCTCAATAAATCACTGGACACTGTGTACGCTTGTCTGAGGAACATCAGTGACCTTTCAGTTTGACAAAGAGACCTGCAGCTCAAGTTCTCTTTCAGAAGATAGAAACTCAAAACTTGCCTCAATCATTTATCATTGTTTTTGATTTTAATAATATTGTTTATGTTTCATTAAAAGTGACAGGACATACAAACGTATTATTAAGTCAAACACGACAAACACTACAAACCTGCTTGCTTTTTTTTTTTTAACACTGAGATTACCATAGTAAATCCAAGTTAATGTAATGTTTGACAATGTGTTTTGCTCTTTGTTAAGTTCATAGATTTATTATTAGTTCTGTCTCAGTAATTTGTCACTTTGGTTTTCTCTGCTTGTTGCCAAGTTTTCATTACTTAATTTTGTATTCATCTTAATACTCTCTCTTTTGATCCTCTTTTCTCACCCATTTATGTGAGTATCTCTCCATTAAAAAATGATTAAATACATTTTATCATTCCTAAAATGTTAACATATACATTATAGTTTAATGCATTAGGTCCACAAGTTCATTTTTAACTGCTTGGTACAAGATTGCCACAGTACAGTGGGTGGAAGACTTGGAGTTAAAGGAAGCACTTTCACTGTAATTTTAAAATATCTAAATGCCACACTGATAGTGTTTTTTAAGATGGTTGACAATTCTGTACGAGACCATGAAGAAATTAGGAGCTTTCCCTCTTAAGTAACCAACCAGGCTGGTGATCGCCTTTTTCTAAAAGGGAAGACCATATCTTTTGGTATTTCCTCCAAAGTTAGTCTCTTTTGGAAAAATATTAATCAGATTATAAAAATGATTCTGGGTTACAACATACTTAAGACAATCACATTTTTGCATCAGAACAATACATCAATATGTACTTAAAAATGACTCATATTTAGTCAAAAATGTCCAAGTTACTTGCAAGAAAACAATCACAAGGCAATAGTAAACACAGCAAGAGTGGGAAACATTCTGAGGGAAATATATGTGATGGAGAATTTGGAGTGTCTTACAAAAACCTTAATATACCTCAATGTGCTTTTTTTTTTTTTTTTTTGCTAAGTATTGTCTTATAGAGTTTTTTTTGTTCCTCTGCATTACACTCGTTAAGTTTATCATCTCCAGTATATGGGTATGTCTCATCTATGTGCTAAAATAGCATTAAAAAGAATGATAAAAAAAAGAAAAAGAAAACGCTGCGGGACTCCTGATTAGAAAGTTACTTGCCCATGATTGAGCCCAGATTTGCTTTTCCAAAACGCAAAGTTGAATCATTGGCTCCTCACCAGAACTGTTCTTTAAAGGGAAAGTATGGGGAGGAATTTCTGGGGATCCCTGCTCAGGGTCTTACCTAAAACAAGGCAGAATAAAATATTTGAAATGGATTATTAGCTTTTAACCCAGACTGGCTGGGGGCTTTAGTGATGTGGCTGCATTGATGCCAAAATAAACTAATCAGCTCAACTATCGCAATCACAAAAATGAGCAGTAATCTAAACAAACAAAAAGGCATTTTGACATAAAAATCTGCATAATGTTTAGCCCGAACAACACTGAAATGAATAATTCAACTAGTTAGAAGTGATTCATCTATTGGCAGCTTTCACAGTAACGCAAAAAAAAAAAAAAAACGAAGAAGAAGAAAGCTTGGCTATGTACAAAACAGTACGAATATCTGACAAAATGTAAAAAAAAAAACAACCTTACCAATAACTAAACCTCAGATGACCACTGAATTGAAACAGCTGGAAACATGCAGTAGCACATATCAGCATGCTCTGTGTGTACTGTTGATCTCAGAGATGAGCAATGACACACTCCGCCAGCCCATCACACAGAAATGGAACCAAACAAACCATCAGAGCTCCAGTGATTACTGCCGGGCAGCAAACATTTGTTTGGCCGCGCTGTACAAGCACAGATAGGCTCTGGCCGCATTGACAGGGTCACCTAAATTGTGTCGGTGACGTCTGATCCTTGGTGTCAAAACCATTAAGGAGAAAACTGGTTCTGTTGATAATCTATTGATCAGCGCGTGATGGATGACCCCGAGGGGAAATATAAGTAAAAGTTCCAGGTGGAGGGAAGGAGCAGAGCAGATCTGGCCATTGAAACCGAGAGAAGCCATGCATTCTGTGGTGCTGATTTACCTGACAGCTGTGGTTTGCTCTGAGACGTGGACGTATGCTCTACCACTGTATCCCGAGGCAAACCAGGAGCAGCAGGCAGGTAAGACTCTGAACTTAATTAAGTCAAATAAAATAACCCATTTTAATGTGATTTATAAATAATCAAAAAATTCAGAGTAAAATAAATAAATAGATAAAAGTGGAAACTTCATTTTAACAGAATTCATTCAGAAGTTGGTGTCAGAAGTTGAAGATGGGGCCAGTCTTGCTGAGGAAGACAAGAGGGAAGTGAGTAACCTGTACCCTTTACTGATGCAGCAGAATGGAGGAAGAGACTCCTGGCACAAAGGTAAAAAAAAAAAAACACACACAGTCAATGCAGACATGTAGCTGAGGTAAATTTTTTCTCTTCGGCAGCAAAAGATGCAGCGCAACAGGACAAGTATACTAACATGGTAAGCCTCAATCAATCTTTGAACTCAAGAAACTGCAATACAGCACTTTAAATAGTTTGTTTTTTTAAATAAAAAAAAAATGGAGAAAGAAAACATCTAACACCAGGGAGAAAAAAGGATCCAAACGTTTTGTTGATATAAAATAAAAAAAAAGTGGATCTATTGACGTATTTTACCAAATAATTCTGATGTTTTTTTAAAGAATATCTTTAAAATGTAACTTAATATCATTTGAAATCAAATGGAGAGAAAATATCAGAAAGTTATTTGGACTGGATGTGTTTTTTGCTCACATATGAGTGCAGTGATGCCTCTTATTTTCAGGTTGAGGACCTTAAAGAAGTCGTCTTGAAGCTGGCAGCAGCCGACAGGCTACGGTCGCAGGGTTTCCTCCGATCAGAGCAGAGCTTGCCAAAAACAAACAAAAGAGGTGACTATGTGGGAATTAAGGAATTAAAAATGTTTGGGTAGACAAGGTAAAAAAATAAAATTTATATATATATATATATATATATATATTATATATATATATATATATTATATATATATATATTATATATTATATATATATATAATATATATATATATATAATATATATATATATATATATATATTATATATAATCTAAAATATTTTTTATTTTAAAAATACGTTTTCAGGGATGAATATTTTATAAATCATTACAACTCCACAGTGGAAAACTTAGATCAGGTTACTGACCTGCCCTGTAGCAACATAACAGACAATTTTACACTGTGAAATCTCAAGCTTTGGTATAGAATGCTAATAATAATGGGCCAACATTATACGTTCCTGACTGTTTTTACTCTCAGAGACAATTTTTTGTCCAGTTCATCTTTTATTAGATATTAAATGATGCTTAAAAAAATCAAAAAGAATGTGACAGTCTTTGGACAATCATTGCTAATTCAAATAATTAACATTTTTATTTTAAAGATAAAGAGAAATGTAAGACAGGTAAATAATACAGAGTTAAAAGTAAAGGTTTATCCTTTTGATTGAAGTTTACTCAGATTTTTATTTATTTCATGGCAGAAAAAAAGAACATTTTCTTAAGACTTTTCAGAAAAATGCAGGCCTGCTATGCTTTTTAATTGAAGGCAAATATAGAATATTTTTTTAGAGAATGTTCAAATTCTGTGAAACATTTCGTTTGAAATCCTGTCCCTTTTTTTTTTTCCTTATTAGCATGTTTCTGGAAATACTGCGTGACCAACTAGAGTCCACCGGCCGGACCTTTGGAGAAACTCTGTTGGAACCGCCCTCCCTCTCCATTGTTGATTTTATTTCCCCTTAGACGGTGCGTTCATCATGTATATCAGAACAAAAGAACATATATTTTCAAATCTCTGAACTTGTCTTTTTTTGCGTCTCAAAATAAACTTGAATTTCAGAATGCAATGTCTGTGAAACTGTGTTTATAAACGATGCTCTTGTAACAGATCAGGTGGAAAAAAGTGTTGTATCATCTGTTTTTATTGGAGAAAAAGCATGATCATTTTTCTCAAAGTCTAACTTCAGATAAATTTTCAGGGATGTTTTGCACATAAAAAACTATTCCTGCTGAAACACAAACACGATCACATAAACTTTGATTGTAAAAAGCTTGAAAAAATATATATATATTTACACCAGAAACAGCATTTCTGCTAAAGGGAAATCAACAGTCAATTGCACATTTGGCCTCTCTTGTGCCCAAAGGAATGATGGATGGATAAATAGTCATTACAAATAACCAGTAATATGTGTTATGGAATTCTATCAGCTGGGAGTGTCATAAAAGTCTGCTGATAGTCAGTTCTTGTAACAGTAGCGCCCTCTACAGATCATCTTGTCTCCATGCATGGCTACACATTCAGGTGCAAAAACTGTCAAAAGAGAGGGTAGAAAGTTTATTTCCTATTGTTGGCCACGCTGAAGTACGCCTTCTCGATCTCGATGTCGGCTGGACACGTCTGCTTAAACTCTTCTCGTTCAGAGGCGTTCTGAAGGTATCTCCAAACGCCGGTGAAGTGAACTGGGATGTCAAAGTCGCAGTACTTTTTGGAGGCAATCTGAAAAACAACAGCAAATTGTTACAGACATGAGGAAGAATTACCATGTGTTATTTAGTTTTCCAGGAATTTCCCAGAATTGTCTAGTTTAAATTAAAATTGGACTTCAACAGATGGAAGCACTCTGGCTTCCAAAAACATGCTTCAGTGTGATTGATTACTCTAAATTAGGGGTGTCAAATATATAGCCCTCCAGATGGTTTGATCTGGCCCAGTTATGAAGAAAAAAAAAGGATGCTGAAAAATAGAAAGTTTCTAGCCCATTCCTGTGGCGAGTTATGGATATTTAAAAAAAAGACTGCAATGCACAATTCCGCCACTAGGGGAAGCAAAGGAAACACAAGACTAGCATAACAAAATATCAAGAAATAAACACAATAAAAAATATAATAAGGGATCACGCTTTTAGGTTGGTTGAGGTATTTTTTCCAACTGAGAAAAAGACAAAAAACCAAAACTACAGATAATAAGTTGACCATTGGTTGTTTTGCTATTATGTTACTGCTCCGGCCCACTTGAGATGGGTTGAATGTCGCCCCTGAATCAAAACGAGTTCGACACCCCTGCTCTAAATTGTCCCTAAATTGAGATTCAGAGTGTCTCTGGGTGTGTGGCTCTGCGATGGGCTGGCGACTTGTCCAGGGTGTACCCCGCCCTCGCCAAACAGTAGCCGGGTTAAGAGGTAGAAAATCGATAGAAAAAGCAACAGTAAAACTTTTTAGGAACCTTTTCAATGTTGGCCATATTCAAGGTTCTAAAGCTACGTTCACACCTCAAAAACAAGCAGCCATTTCCAGTGAAAAGTCTAAGTAAACACGTGTATATGTACATTTCGGATTTCTGCATTCTAAATTCTCACGTTCATGCAAGTTTTTAAGTCTGCTTTTGGGATATACATATGAACGCATGTTGAAGTTTAACCAGGTCAAACTTTGACCAATCATTGACTCTGGTAGTGACACATGGAAGGCGTCCCACAAAAGTGCCAACCATTTGAAAATTAAACATGGAGGCAAAGTTAATAATTGCAGTTTGTGCCTGACTGGAATTATATGACACCAAGTCTTTTGTTTATTAGAATAATGTGGTGAAAGAAAAAGCCTGGAGCAAGATTTGAGAAATTTGCTAAGTGCATTTTGCACCAAACCTCTTCCAACTGTGGATGCTAGTGTTGCTAGTATCGGGGAGCAGTGTGAACATCGTGGTCTAAAAGCAGGTTCAAGAAGGTGTGTTTAGCATGTTTTTGAACACACAACACATGCCCGGAGTGAACGTAGAATTACACAGGCCAAACTTTGCTTCATGTTTTAGGTTTGGAGGAAATTGAGATGATTATTTGATTTAGAACTCTTGATTTCCTTTGCTGGACTTTTGTTGAATCAGAACTTGATTCATTGCTTTTAAATCCCGCCTGAGCTCAGGGGTGTAGAACTTTCAGCAGGATTAACTTTCTGTCGACATGCACTGGAGCTTGATATTTTTCTTTGGAGTTGGCGAAATAACACTCCCTTCTTGGAAGAATCAACCGTCTGTGTTCAAGGTAAACCACGTTTGAGTGATCTTTCAGATGTTTGGAGTATCAGGAGTTTAGAAAAATCATAAAAGCGTCTCACCCTGATAACGTGAAGCTTGGGCAGCAGGTTGCAGTCCGCTAAGGTGAGGCGGTTTCCATCCAGGAACTTCCTGTTGGAGGTGCCGATTGTTTCTGTCGAGTGGTGGTCGATCTCTTCGGGCAGAGGGGAGTTCAGGAAGTCATCAAGGCGCTTGAACTCCTTCAGGAGGTTTTTCTTCTGAACTGAGGGGTCAGACAGAAGCGTGTTTTAAGTACCTCTTCTTCTGTGCAGTCAGATCCAGCTACTCAGTCATCAAACTTACCAGCATTGTTTGGACTGTTTTTGATGAAGGCAGAGAACTTTGCAAAAATGTCAGCGCCCACGTCAAAGGACTCCTTGTTCAGTGGGCTGAGATGAGGATACCTTCAGGACAGAGGAGTAAGGGAGGACAGAATAAACATCATCAAAATCAAGCTTTGCTGGTATTTGTGGAATGGATGGATGCTGCAGTACCTGGGAGGGGCCAGTGTTTGTTCTAGAAACTCCTCGATTTTGATGAAGTCTGTTTTGAGGGTGCCGTTGTAAAGCAGGAAAGGAGGGTTTGTCCCAGGGGCCAAGTCCTTGAGCTCAGCGGGTTTTCTGGAGACATGACACACGAGGGATGTTTGAGGAGGTTTCAGCTAGGGCCGCCACGATTAGTCGACTAATCGATGACTAATCGACGATTAATTTAATAGTCGAATTTAATAGTCGATTAGTCGTTACTTTATATTATATGGAGTTGTAGTAAAAAAGTTATAATGGCATTCTGCTAGCTTTTTGGACTATTCTAGCATTTATTAAGGTTTTTTTAGGCTAATTTTGAGTTCAGCTAATATTTCAGCTGCATGCTAGCTATTTTTGCTAATTTAGGGTTTTTTGGGCTATTTTGTAGTTTAGCTAATATTTCACCTGCATGCTAGTTATTTTTGCTAAATTAGGTTTTTTGGGACTATTTTGTAGTTTAGCTAATATTACAGTTGCATGCTAGCAGATTTAGCTAATTTAGGCTTTTTTGAGGCTAATTTGGAGTTTAGCTAATATTTCAACTGCATGTCAGCTTTTTTTTTTACTAATTTAGAATTTTTTCAGTTTTTTGTGCTAATTTGGAGTTTAGTTAATATTACAGCTGCATGCTAGCTATTTTGGCTAATGTAGCCTTTTTCTGTTTTTTTAGGCTAATTAGGAATTTAGCTAATATTTCAGCTGCATGCCAGCTGTTTTGGCTAGTTTAACCCTTTTTTGCATTTAATCAAAATTTTAGGTGGATATCAGCTTCAGTGTTTTTAGCCATCTATTTCAGCATCTTCAGTAGCCAAATTCAGCTTATAGCATTATCGAAGTTAATGCTATTTATCTAGTTTTTAGTTACTTTAAAGCTAATGATGGTTAAGATGTGTGTTTTACATCCAGTTTGCACATAACCCGATTAGTCGACTAATCGGAAAAAATAATCGGCGACTAGTCGACTATTAAAATAATCGTTCGTGGCAGCACTAGTTTCAGCAGCACCCAACACGAAGACTCAGTCAGTTATTGAAGCTGTCAGAATTCAACATGGCGCTCTGGATGAATGATCCCAGCGAACGCCGCTGGTGTACACAGCTCTGGGAGTGGTCGTCCAGTTTGAAAAAGCCGTTTGTGTGGAATGAATCGCTCATTTATCAGCGTCCCTTTAAAGTTTCCTGATCTTATTTAGCCTGTCGACTCGAAGTTCACACAATAAAGCCTTGATCAAAGAAGTTGTTTGTTTGAAGCTGATAGAGGGCTCTTTGTACAGGTCAGCTCCTCCAACACACCCCGGTTACACACCTGATGAGATGTCAGCTCCAAAAAAACAACATAGCTTCAAACTGGTTCAGTTTTTATAGAGTTCTGCTCGAAAGTCTCTAAAGCCAGATGCTCAGGAAATGTTTTTTTCTCTTATGCCGGCAGAGGGGTTCTTACTTCCTCATGTCAACGGTGGTCACTGTAAACTTGACTCCAAGCCAAAAGAGCAGCATGAAGAGCTCTGGCAGAAGCATGCAGTTGCCTTATCAGCAACTCTTGCCCTGCTCATGAAAGAACATGAAGAAATCAGAATTTGCATATTGTATCATGCCAGCTGAATTGTTTATTATTTAATCATTTTAGTGACAAATTGTGTTGCTAAGATGCCAGCTGACAGATTAAACAACTATTTTTGTCGTGAGCGGAGTGTTTCCCATGTTTAAAAGTCATTTCCTGAGGGAAAGGGAAACGCCAGCATTGTACTACAATATAGAGGGAGCCTTCAAACTTCTCTTGCTACAGAAAATATGTCCATAAGCCCTTTTTTCAGAACTAAATATCTCATTTTTCTTTAAAAAAAAAAATTTGAATCTGTCATAAAAAAATAAACAAAGTCTACTTTTACTGTTTTTGTTTCTTAGACAGACACAACACACAGTTTTGGTCAAATGACCTTGCTGAAGATGGGAACACCCTGTCTCCACAAACTCAAATATTTCAGCTCCAAAGCTAAACCAGAGGGTTAAAAATGTTGATGGTATGCTCGAGTGTTTCTAATAATATTTTATTTATGTGATGACTACTCCTGGAATATTTCAACATGTGCGTGAGTAAGGTGGGTGTGCCTGGTTCAGGCTGGAGGCCAGTCGGTCTCCCTGCTCCCTGCTGCTGTGGCTGGCTGTGCAGTGATAAGATGGCCTTTCAGTCTGTGGGCAGAGTTAGCTGATAAGCAGCCTGCTGTGACCCTCACCGGGGCAACAAACATCTAAACATGTGCTGCAGGTGGTGTCAGAGGACGGCAGCACTCAACAAGAGAGTACTCTGATTGATGATCCTCAGTGGTGTCTGTTCCATTCCTTAAAACTGCTAATATATATTTTTTTCTTATAATAAAAGAAAATCTGTCAAAATAGAGCTCTAACAGAACAGAAGGACTCACCTTAATGAACAACTCAACGATTGGCTCCTTTTCAGAGTGCGGTTGAAGTGCCATGTCTCTAAGAATACTTTGAAGTTTATTTTCCTTTTAGTCCGAAGTTTCTCCTGGAAGGAAGAGTCCAGAACGACACCTCACGCCTTTCCCCCCGTCTTCTTCTGAGGGCCTCTTGGAGGCTATTGCTCAGAGCATACTTTACAAGCACAGAGGAGGGAGGGTCCTGAAAGGTGGGCGGGTTACTCTCTCTTATATACCCGGAGCCAAACAGTGTGAGGACAGAGCTAAAAATAGATTCTTCTATATATGAAACTGATAACAACCAGTGAGTCAAAACACTCAAAATCCTCCATTTGACTTTAATTCCAGCGGCGTTAATTGCAGACGACGGCCACTACAGGAACAGATGACATCACATATAAAAAATGAAGCTCTGAAGAAGTAAGAATTTTTGTCTTGGTGACTATTTCAAAAGAATTTGTTGAACTTTAAAGTGTATGAAGTTGATTGTTTTTTGTTAGCTTTCAAAGCTTTTTACATAAAACATGCTGGAGTGTTGCAAAAATAAAAAATAATATTAATTTACATGTCTGTAATCTTCAATCCTTCTGTTTTTATTGCAGGAAAACCCAATTAAAGTTAAATATTTGCACTTATATTTACATCCTGAACAGGGTGAGCAGGATTGCTCCTGATTTTAAATTTTGTTTAATAGTTTTTGGTCCATATCAGCTTAATGTACCCTAAAGTGGTCTCCAGTGTGAGTACAGTGGACAAATCCATACCCTGCTGGTCTGATATATATAACAAGGGACTATCTAAAATCAACTAAATATGATTATAAGTCATGGAAAACGATGATTCATGTTATTTTTGGGGTCATCATTTTAAAAAAATGTCATTTGCATCAAAGTTTTTATGATTTTTTTTGCTAAAAAAGCTCAAACTTAAAGAGGATGCTAGATGTAATTGAAAAATTTAACTAGATTGGACAACCATTTTATCTGTTTATTTTTAAAAACAACCTATAAATAGTTTTTTGGTCCTATGTTCTATTCTCCCGGTTTACAATCCTATCATTTTAAAATGTATTTTTCTCACTTATGCTTGGGATTTAAGTGTTGTCATCTGTATACAATCACATGCTTTTCTAATGTTTTTGGCCCGACTCTGAGATATGTTCTTACATTTTTCTTGTTCTTATATAAATTGATAGTTTTGCCCTTTTGAACTGTTAAGATTTATTATTCTGTACTATCCCACTTTTAACTTTGTCTCAGTTAAAATTTAAATAAATAAAGAATATTTTTCTACATTATTTTGGTCCGACTCTTCCAAATGTCCTCTGTCTGAGCTGTGTCAATGTCAAGGCCCTGGGGCCGGTTCCGGCCCTCTGGGTAATCATACCTGGCCCTCCAGATCATTTAATTTTTTTCTCAATGCGCTTATTTCTAACTTGTATATTTTTAACATACAAGTTAGTTTTATATTTTTCAAAATATATTTATACAGAGAGTAAAATATTGAAAGTTATTTAAAGCCCCCCTACAACATTTTTATTTTATTTTCTTTAAATGATCCCAGTGGGGTTTTGATTAGGACTGTGAAGTTCTTAACAAAAATTCCACAATCGAAATGTTTTAAAAATCAATTTTTTTCTGTTGCTCTGAAGCATTAGTTTCCAAAGATCCCTCTGTGTGGGCGTGGCTTATGGTCCTGAGCTGTGTAATCCCGCCCCTTATCCCCCCGGACATGCTAGCGAGACACACACCTTGAAAACCCCATGAAAAAATAAAAATAAAATAAAACATGAGCATTCTAAGGTGTGTTTTGGATTTAGGCCCCCTTGTGCGATTGAGTTTGACACCTTGTTGTGACTGATGAAATAAGCAATAAAAAACTTTCCGGAGAGAAAAAGTACCAAAACGTAAACTTAAAAACCTACAATTTTTACTTACGGAGCATGATAGGGTGACATGCTTCACCATATAGTGTGAAACCAGCCATGCATGTTAGATATCAATTCTCCCTAGAAGTGACTTCCTTTGTGAAAGAGTAAACATATGAACAGTGCTTTGTAAATGTAAATGTGGCATTTTTTTATACACGTTTTGTAAACAAAATTATTTATCCATCATTGCAACAACCATCTTTCATGTTCAAAAAAAAAAATAAAATAAAATAAGAAACAAAAAATTTGTGGAAATTACTGATAAACCGGGAACTCCCAATTTACCCCAAACCTGTCAAGGAAAGCTTGAAGACGATAAATATTTCCAGTTTGAGTTTACTTTTTTTGTGCATTGACTTGCATTTATTTTTGTTGTGCCGATACTAACCAATGCATCCCCACAATAAATGGTGCAAATGGTATGAGATAAACAGAAGTAACTAAATGGAAAACGATAATTATTAGTGTAAAGAAAATTACTTAATAATTAGTAAAGTAAATAATTACAAGAACGCAGTAAAACTACTTTAAGGAGGAAAAAAAGCTACCTTAGTAATTAAGTAAATGTAACTTGTTACTACTTATCTTTGATTGTAATGAGAATACGTTTGAAGTTTATCTATATATAGAGACTCAAGACTTATACGTTTTATAGTTATTTTATAGCAGCTAGGCATCTGAGAGAGCTTTAGGTCTGCTGCTCTTTTGACCACATGAACCAGAGGGTCTACCCTTTTCTGTTCACATTCAGATGGTCAATCCTTTTTTTCCTTATTTTTTTTTTGTTTTTTCACAGATTGATAAAGTTAAAGGGCCAAAACAAATAAAATCCAGATGTTTTGTAAGATTAGCCCTCATTTAATAAAGAAAATCAAATCTCTGTTGAGACGACCTCATGAACCGTCTGAAGTTTCAGTCTGTCATCTGTTTTGGATATTGTGTTGCTTTTGGATTCCATTTCATAGCTGTTTCATTGTCAGTAAGGGTTTATTGATGCTTTGACAGTAAACAGACATTGATCTAATTTTTTTTTCTAATCTCAGGGGAAGAGGTTTCACAACATGCTTGCATAAAAGTGATGGGAATCCCCCTTCTCCTGGTGCAGCGTGCGTGAAAGGGAGGTGAATCTTTGGCACTTTTTTTTGGCAAAAACATCTAACTTACAGTAAAAAGGAAGGGAAACTTAGTGATGAATTCCCCGTTCGGTGATACAAACTTCCCTAAAGACCTCTGTAGCAATTCGGAGATGAGATTATGAAATGCACCATAGAGAAATTGAAAAGAAAGTAAAGATGTCAGGATGTGTGCCGTGTTTATCTCACTTATCTCCCTGAGGAAGGACGACCAAAACAAACCCATCACACTGAAATGTCCAACAAACCCCGGAAATCTGATGAATAGCTCCGAGCCATCGCAGGAAATCTGACAGAGGGAAAATGAAGATATCCTCCCATTTCTCTTTAAAATCATCTGAACTCAGGAAGGTTACGACCTGATACTTTCCAGCTAACTGGAGTCTGATTTCCTAGTCCACGTAGTGGTGCAGTCCTCCTCCAAAAGCACCAGGATAGAGGGAGATTAATGAGTTTATTCCCACTCCCAGTGGGAGAAGAAAGGAATTTCACTGCTGTTTTTGTTGACACTGTCAGCATTACTTACACATATGTGGTAAAAAAAAATGCTTGTACTTTGGAATGATTAGTTTTTAAAAGGTTATTCAATGTTTCTGAGGGAGTGTTCATTAGAATGCATGATATTAACCTGATAAATGGCTGATCCTCATCACCTGCAGAATAGATAATACAGATAACTTCTCCAATATAGCTTTGATGGTAAATGCTGCCAGATGTGAATAATAATTTGAGTTATTAAGGTCAGTTTTTGGCTAGTCATGGGATTATGCAGAACTAGTTAAACTACATGTATCCAAATATCTGGGTTTTTAAAGAAGTAAAATGACAGGGAACCAGTTTTTTGTGAAGATTTTGGAGAAAAATAAAAAAACATTCTTAATTTCAAGAAACAGGATCCTTACTGCTTACAAGGGTCTGACACTAAGTCCCAACCACCCTTTCCAATGTGTGTTTGAGGGGCCACTTCCAAAAAAAAAAAGTTTATGGAAAAGGTGCGTTCCGTGTTCAAAAATCTAACTTTCAAGTGTCTCTTTTAAGTCACTTTTCGGGCTTTACTTTCCAAACGAGCAGCCATTTAGTGCATGATAAAAGTTGAACCAGGTCAACCAATCAGGCACTCGGACTTGGTAGTGACCAATGGATGGCCTTTCTTCTAAGGCCAACCATGAAAACTGATCATGGAGGACAAATTTGTTCATGTTAGCAATTAGCAATAACAATTGTGGTTTGTATCATATCAGAATTACATGAAATCAAGTCTGTCTTATATATCAGAGTAAAGTTGTGAAAGAAAAAGCTTGGAGCAAGATTTGCACCTCTTTGACGTTTCACATCAAGCTTCTTCCAACTGTAGGTGGCAGATTTGCACTAGTATTGAGTAGTGACAGTGCTGTTCGAATATCATGCATTAAAAGCGTTTTCAGGAGACCAAAGTTTCCTGAACTTGTATGTAAAGGTGCATTTATGCGCATTTCGAGTTTTACAAGTTCAAGACTCTCGCATTCATACGACACTACGCAAGAATCCGCGTCTGTTTTGGAGTTTCTTGTAGAAAACGCACAACCATTGTATGCACGTTAAAAATTAAACAAACTTTGACCAATCAGGGACTCGGATTTGGAAGTGACGAATGGATGACATCCAGTTTAATTCACAGAACAGCCACCTGAAAATGGATGAGAAATAATAATTGCAGTTTGTTGCTACGCTCTTGAATGCATCACATGCCAGTTGTAAACGTAGTATAACAGGATAAAGCTTCATTTTCCCCTATTTCTCACACAGACAGAAGCACAAAGGGAAAGCTCTACTACTTTATTTAACATGTTTGGACTCTCATGTTTTAAAGATATGAGCTCATATTTCCTGGTGTAGAGCAAACCCACGCTCGGCAGTTGTTGAGTAATTTCAAGGTGAGGAAGTTGTTCCAGAGCTCGCTAATTCAAGCTATGGATCACCAGTTTCCATTCCCGGAAAAGTGTGTGAAGTCATAAGTTACCACAAAGATGACCTCATTCTTTCCTAAAAAGGATAGTAGGAACTATATTGGGTATTTATTTTTATAAACCTTAAAAATAATCTAATTAAATCATAAAGTATTTGTATTTGAAGTCTGTTGAAATATCACAGAACAATTAAATTCTCTATCAAACCACCTGAGATTCTGACATGAGGTGTAACTATAGGTTTTGTTGAAGTTTTGATTTTGTTTTCATCAACATAGAGCTACTTTTGCACTAACAGTCCTACAACCCAGAGGCGAATTTCTAATGAACTGCTGCCGTGTAGAAAATATGTCCTAAAAAGTGACATATTTTCACTAAAAACTGTGTAATCGTAAATGAAAGACCACTGGGAACGATTTTACAATAGACAAAATTTTGTTCGAGTACGACTTTTTATGAACATAGAAGGATAATAATCCTAACACCACAAAGTCATACAAAATGTTCCTTACAGCAAAAAAGCAAAAGATTGGCTGTACCTGTGAATTAAAAAGCAAAGTGGTGTCTCAATAGTAAAGAAAAATTATTTCAAAATAAATGCTGTAATGAACCAAAGAAATCTTACCTAGTATTGGTATTAACTTACAATGACCAGAGACATTCTCATTTCAGTTTTAATTCTTTGCACTGGTGTATGTTTGCTCTAAAAAAGTTAGCTAATGTTCTCATTACTGTTGGTTTCACATTGAGCTAACGTGTTAGAAGTGAAAGAGAAAACTTGGACTTGAAATTTAAAAAACATTAAAAAACAACGAGCTCTGCAAGGTTTCTAAGGCAAAAAATTGAAGAGATTTTCATAAACTCTTTCTTAATTTTTGATATTACAGCAAAAAACCATGCCACTACTCCCAGAACATTTATATTAAATATTACACCATCATCTAAGTTCAATAATTTGAAAATATAAAAGAAAAGAAAACATTAAAATGAATGAACAAAGCTGATTTTTATTATCACTCATGGTAACTAGTCTGGAGTTCTGTCCAGCGCCACCACAGTCACACTTTTTACTCTTTCTAACAGAAGGGGATTGTTTTTCAAGAAGCACAATGGCACCATTGACCCTGTGGTAACCCTCTACCAACACAACATCTATTATAACCTTAGGTTTGTTACTTGATATTCACGATGTCTGTAAGCTGGACTTTCTCCTGTTCTATCGGGTTGTTTTCTCTTCTTCTGGCCCTGAAGTTTCCCCCTGCACATTCTGCACCTGATTTCTCTTGTAAGTGCCTCCTTTTTTTTCCTTTTTTTCGACATTTATGCATTTTGAAAAGAACAACGAATAATGCTGATCCATGACTTTCCAGTTGTGTGGTTTTCCGTCAGGAAGCTTAAAAAAAACATTTCCTAATATATTTGCACTTCCTGCTTTGAAAGCAGCTGGTAAAGATCCCGCTGGCTCGGGGTGAGGAGGCTGCAAAAACAACAGATTTTCACTCAACAGGACCACATGCAATGAAAACAACAAGTCGCCTGCAGCTGCCTGTACGATTCACCCTATAATGGAGAGAGCCACGTCGGATTTTTACACTCAACACCATTGAAAATCCATCCAACGCTGAACACAGCAAACATTATGAGGAACTTTAGACACAATATTGACCACTTAAATAGATTTATGTGATATAGTTTGTTTGTAATATTTAACATATTTCAGATTGTATTTTTATGTTATTTATTAAATTAAACCATCTTTGGGATACTTTTACTAAACTGGATTAGGTTTAATTTTTAATCTATAGTGTTTAGGTCTCTCAGTGAGTATTCCCATAGTGATTGGATGAAATTTGTATGTTATTAAGTAAGCTTTTCAATACCACACTTCTATTCAGTTATTTCAGTTTTTTCAAACTCTCAAAGTTGTCTGTTTGTGTATTTTTTTTTTTCACAAAGCTATTCAAAATTTCTAGTTTTTATGAAATTAGTGACAGAATTATTACTTTCACTTCATGACAAATACCAGACTTTGCAGAAACAGTTTTAAGCTGATGTTTGAGTTTTTTCAGTTTTCCCGAGAAATTGTAAATTTCAAGCCAAACTCTGATGTCAGTCTGACATCAGACCGTGATTTTGCAATACAAGATTTTTTAGAAGGTCTATTAAAATAAAATAACTCAAGTATGTATATGCGTTTGAGCCCATATAGCTAAACAGTGGAGCTGGACAGCTTGATATTTCAGACCAATTGTGCACATTGATTGTGCACATTGCGGTACAAGTACCAAATCTGCCATGGACAGACCCCCTCTTTCAGAAAAGTGCATTTGCCACAAGAAAAATACCAAATGGCAGCCACACATTCAAATATTTCAAAACTATATTTATATATATTTATAATATATTTGCCCCATGGTCTCAACAATATAGGTTTTTAATAAACGAAATGCAGTCTTTTAACTTGAGGGGTTCCAAGAGAATACTATCATATATTAATTATATTATATTATATAATATATTAATTTCCTGGATCTTTCATGGTTAACATGTCTCCCTGAAAGAGGGGGTCCTGCAGTATATTAGGACTGCCATAAACTATTATTTTGTGATATAGAGGCAGTTGGATCCATGTGCAAACATGGATTTTAATGGTGAGGAAAACAGGCATGGAAAAAGGTAGAGGCGCTGTCAAAACCAGACTAAGGTCAAAGGAAAGGAGCAAGGCAGGATGACAAGGATGTCAGGCGAGGGTCAAACACCAGGGAAGGTGAACAAGATAAACCGCCCTGACTGTCTGCAAGGCGCGCACGCACGCACAAAAAACAAAAACAAAAACAAAAACAAAAAAAAACTTCACATTGAAGAAGTGGCTGGGGTTGGTTTAAATGCTAGATGGTACTGATGATGATGGAAACCAGCTGTGCAGACAGGAAGCCGTGGCAGTGGCTGATGGGAGTTGTAGTAAGGAGATGGCATGGTTAGAATTCTGGAGAGGGCTCCCTCTGGTGGTCAGAGGTAGTAACTTACGGTGGAACCGTGACAATTTTAATGGTTGACTATTTACTGATTATTTTTTTGCGACTAGTTGACCAATTAGGTCGTGTGTAATAAATTAGCTTTATTTTGCTCTCTGTTTGCGCTAATGCTAGCTTAGCTTATCAAGATGACAATCCCTCTTTATCATTATCATACTCAGTCACAAACGTGTTTCCTCTTCTGGTGCTCATGCGTTGCTGTAGTGGTGCAACACAAGTTCTGCCTTGCAGATATTACACTGGACACTTTTTTCTTGTATTTTTTTTTTATGTTTCCCATTTTCAAGCTCCGTTGATATGCTTTTATTGACCCTAGGTCTTCCTACGACTTCCTGTGCGATCACTACTGACCTGGATTTGCAGTACTAGTTTAGAAAAAACTAAAAATAATAATAACAATAAAAAATAATTGACTAATCGACTAATAAATTAGTCGACGACTATTTTAATATTCGATTAGCCGCCAACTAATGCCGAATTGGATCCTTCTACCACAAAATGGATAATAAAGTTAATTTCTGGATTAACTTAATTAACTTGGCTTTACACAGTACTCTCTAACCCAGGATGAAGAAGCACAAATAGCAAAAAATAAATGTTGTTTTACTCTTTACAAGCTTTTATTGTTATTATTTATTTGGTTGGACCCTTATTTTCATCTGCATACAAAGGAGGCTTTTTATGTGACAAAGAAGTTCAGACAGACACACAAAGACATAAACACACAGAGCTCCGGATCCAAGAAGCGGATGGGAGTGGAGACTTCAGTCCAGAATCTGCATGTCACTGTCAGACACGTTGGTGTGTGTGTGCGTGGGTGTGTGTGTGTATGTGTAGTCAGAGTTCCAACATTGTCTCAAGTTGTCACACCCAGTGACTAAGACCATGCCGACACCACCCTGTTCACAATCCATGCAATGCTCCAAGGACTGAACAAAGAATTTCCTGCGTCATCATCAATCCCTTACAAACATAATAAAGCAGCTATTTAGTTCAGATAAGATCTTTGTAATAATTAGTTTTCTGTTGATCATCTTGTGGTTTACCTCAGCGTATCTCCAGAGTATCCTGAAGAACCACACGGCTCACGCTTGTGAAGGAGAAGTGCTGGGCATCGAATGCCCCTCCAGGACGTCTGTGGCCGTTCTCTCAGCCTTCTACGGACGCCGTGTTCCTTACAAACATTTATGTCCGGCTGCAAGCACAAACATCACCGAGGACGAGGACACAGAGTGCACGTCTTCTGTCGCCATGGAGGTACTCAGCAGGAGAACACCAAGCTTTTGCTAAAGTCCTTCTGTGACCGAGACCTGTTGCAGAGGACACACGTCAGAGTTTTCCTGCTCTTGCAGAAGGTGCTGTCAGAGTGTCAGGACCAGCAGTCATGTCACCTCCAAGTCCTCAGTCCAGTGTTTGGACTGGACCCCTGTCCTCTCATCAGCAAGTACCTCCTTGTCTACTACAAGTGCAGACCAGGTACAGAAAACAAGCTGAACAATGAGCTCAATAACATGCATTTTATTAAGGCTCATTTTCAGCAAGAATCGAATGATAAAGGTACAAACTCCTTGGAGTAGTTCTGGAGGAAGTGACCAGGAAGAGAGAAGTGTGGGTAACTTTGCTTAGACCGCTGCCCCTTGAGTCGGTCCTGGATGAGAGGAAGCAGATGAATCATATTTTGTGAGCATTTATTTGAATTACAATAAACTTTCAAGTTGTTTAATTCAATCATACATTTTCCTTTCATTTTTGAACAGGCATGTTTGTATGGAGCTAAATTTGGGCCAAGATTGTTTGAAACCCAGATATGACAAATTTTAAAAAATGGATGGCCAAAAAAAAAATAAGTTTTTGCTATTCTAATATAAACTTAATTATTTTCAGCTTCAAATATGCTGTTTTTTAGGTTTCAAAACTCCAAATTTCATTTTCAATTTTTCTTAGTATCAAATCTTTTTTTCACTTTCAACTCTTGTTTTTCATTTTAGAATCTGAAAAATTCTGTTTCAAAACTTTTGGCCCTGTTGTGTGGCACGTTGGGGCAGGGCTAACACAAAGGACCAATCAAAATCTTTGGGGGTGGTAACTTCAGTCCCAGTATATTCACTGACTCTGAGAACTTGGATCACTATGGTGAGAAAATGGCTGTATTGTCTGTACTATCATGGTCTAAAGTTGTCCCAAGATGGGTGTAAAAAGCAGAGTTTTATCTCTAACAAAAAGTGCGTCCAAAACTCTGTTCTAATCTGTTCAAAGCAAAATTATTGTGTTACATACGGGTGTAGAAAATGTCCTTATGCTTGCAAAAAATGGCTAAAAGACTTCCTAAGCACCAGTTGTCTCCAGTGGGTAATGAATAATGTGCTTGCACTTTAACTTATTCTCATGCAGGAAATGTGAGTTCGAGCAATACAGCCTTTTTCTGACCGTAATTATCCAATTTCTCAGAGCAGAAAAACAAAAGTTGAAAATAAAATAAAATAATTTTAGAATAGCAAAAAGTTTTAGACATTTTACTTTTTTTTTTTGCTAAACACCAATATTTTTTTCAATTTGTTTTATTTTGGTTTTTTAATAATAATGGCCCCAATTTAGCTCCATATAATTGTGGCCATTTTTTTTCAAACTTCAAAGCCATTTTTTTCAAAAACTTAATTCAGAAAAATGTTTGCATTTGTTTTTTAAAATGAGGCATTAAAGACACTGAAAAATGGTAAAAATCATTTCTTCAACTGCTTGACTCTAAAAATAGCACAACAAAGCTCAATCACCTGCAAAATCTTGGGCGGGCTCTCAAACTCATCAACTCTCAGGAGATGTGTGCCGTCAACGGATGTGGTGAATCAAATCTGAACTACTGAGTCTCCACCCTGCATGACCCCTTACGACCCCACACAAATGATGTCATGACAAATGCACCACTGTTGCTCACGCATGGATAATATATATTCTGCTTTATCTTGAGACCTTCTTGATTATCCTTTTCCTCCGCAGAGCACCATCGCACCAGACTTGTATGTGAAAATGAGCGAATGAGGCTAACGTGTAAAAACGAGACTGTCCTGGCCATCTACTCTGCCACGTTTGGGCACCTCCTGCACGGCAGTCCAAACTGTCCTCAAGAACCAGGACCGCAGACCGACATGGGTTTGAAAATGAATTACATCTACCAGATACATAAAAAAGCCCGAAGTCACTTTTTCTGATGGATTGCAGGTTTTTTTTCTACTTCCAGAGCTGCTTGTCAGAAATGTCAGAGCATTAGAGGTAAATCAATACTTTTTTCAACGGCAGAGTGTTTGTCACCCGTGGCTCTGAGGAGAGTGTCCCGCAGGTGTCACGGCAGAACAAACTGTTCAGTGCTGGCAGACACCAAGACCTTTGGGGACCCTTGCTTTTCTGGCACCCGCAAACACCTGCGGGTGTCCTTCACTTGTGGTAAATGATGGGCTGTGATGTTGCCAACAATGTAGTTTACCGCCTTAAATAAAACTCTCGTCTTCACTTTAGTGCCTAAATACCTCCTCGAGGACATGGGCCGAGGGTCGACGGATCCTTTTTTGATCTCGGATTACACACATGGTGAGAAAGGCAGAGCATCTTCACGGTTTCGCTGACTTGACCGGCCTCTGAGCCTGACCCTGTCCCCTGCAGGTGGATGGTACACTGGCCCCACCTACAGGCCTCAAAACAAACTGTTAACCAACTCTTTGGAGATCTTTGAAAAGTTATTGGGTATGTGCACCGATGCCTGTAGACATCAGATGAGATCCATGTGAAGATGCAGTTATATTTAAAAGAGAGTGTGGATGAATTCACAATTTAAACCTGATTAATTGATTCTGCCTCCTTATATCTTTCATGATCAGCTTGATTTTTTTAGACCTTTTACTTTAAATGTTCATCGTTCAACAGATGATTTATTTTGATAGATTTCATGAATTAACCCAAATGGCTTCATTAAAGCCAATCATCTAATCTATTTTTAAAAAGTTCCCAGTGGTCACTTAATTGTTATTATTTGGCCAAAATTTCTAGGACATAGTTTCTGCAGAGCAGCAGTAATGTATTAAAAATTTGCCTTTGAGTTGTGGGTGGGACTGTTAGTGCAAAGTAACCCCGTCCTCCCTCAAAGCAGGAAGCTTGTGACCCTAACACAACTGTTTTCAAGCTCTTCATGCGATAGATTTTTTTCTCATCTGCCCCTGAGTCACAAAATTTGAATAAATAAATAGTCAGAAATGCAAATGTAATCTAAATTTTCTGTAGATATGGCCTCCATCATCAGAAAAATGGCTCACAAACATGGTTTCATTAGACTTCGATGTCTGTTGTTCTCTGTGGTGGAAAAACACCAAGTAACCAAGAAGACCACATGGACAACTAATATTTTAAATGTGACTTTTTCCATGAAAAAGTATAAATCTTCCTTCAATTGTTGACTATTAAAGCTGTTGCTCTTTATAAGATAAAATCCAAACATCTGTAATTAAAACCACAACAAATCTGAGTTTTAATATTTTCTCTTTGATACATTTTGAGGAAATTCTTCTGATTTTGTGAACTATGTTAAAATTCTAAAATAAAAGAAGGTGAAGTTTGTTAGTGTGGTTGCTCTGTACTATGAAAACACTTGTTTAAATGGATTAAAAGTTTTTTCCAGAATGTTCATGTGAGAATTCTATGATTTAGCTGTGACTTTAATTTGATCATGCACACTTCTCTTCTAGATCTCCCTGAGCGCGTGGCTCTCTACTTTGTCTCTGGCATCTGTGCGGGCCTCATGTTCCTCCTCTGCCTGTTTTGTCTTCACTCCACTCTCATCAGAGATGTGAAAGATCTGGCCTCTGACCTTAAGCTTGAACTGAAAGCGTCCCGCAGGAGACGCGAGGAGCTCATGGACAACCTGTTTGATGACGACATCTCGGACATCCTCCTCCTTTCGTCGCCTCACGCAGTCCTACCGGGCAGCAGACATCTTCAGCCTCTCAGCGGTAACCGCAGAGCCCGTAGAACGCCAGGCTGAGCGAAACGTAGAAAATGGAGACATCTGGCCCCACCTGGACTCCAGCCCCTATGCTATTCATATGATCAAATCCTACAACAATTGAGTCAGCTGATGGCCTCTGCTTTGACATGTGAGCTGAAAAGTCCAAATGCTTCTTTAAATTTAACCTTGGATGAGCCCAGTTAATGCTGACGTGATTATAAAGGACCTGAGACCTACTATTGGAGAAAAGTCTTGAACTTAAAGCTTTGCTAACATGCCAAGTAAACTAAATGGTCATATTTTCCTATACAACTAGCAAAATGAAAGTCATTGCAATCCAATCCAACTTGCAGATAACTGTTTATTTTATTATTTACATCATTAATACAGAATCTACTTGCATTCATCCATTTTTTATGGACTCAGGAACTCAAGATAGGTCATGTGAACATGAGCCATGGCGGATCTTGCAGCCAATGGAACGATCAATCAGGGTCTCCCCCCTGCAGAAACGTAAATGTCAGTCTTGTCTGGGCACTGATAATAAAAAAAAGTGTTCATGAGTGGAGCCTGGGACGGCTGTCGATTCAGAACTGCAAACTGTTGTGCAAAGACTAGACCCTCAGAAAACTAACAGTTGTAATGGAAGGAGTTTAACGTGTCATAAAAAAGTGTAAATAAAAAGAGCTAAACTTGACTCTGTTTGAACACTCTCTTTTTACCTGGCTTATATAGTATAATAATAAAATGCACAAAAATCTTAAATGATTTGAGCCAGTTCCTGGTTTAAAGCACGCACAAAACATTCTTCTTTTGACCTTTTATGGAGATGCTCACATCTTAAAATCTGTGAGATTAATGTGATGGGATGAGAGTTATGATGGTGGAACTGCTTCATGTTATTGGTGGTTTTGAAAAAAAAAAAAAAACAGTTGGCTTTACCAGGTCCTACGGGCTATTTGTAATATGTGGTATATTTAACAACTCTGTTTGTAAAAATTCTGCAAATGTCAATGGAGGAAAAGAAAAAAAGTGCCTTTTACCCTCACAGGAAACAAACTCTTAACATATAAGGTTCATGCAGGATTTTCACAATTATTGATCAAATAATATTTTTAAACTAGTCTTTCTGGCAATAGAAGTTTGATAAATATAAAACAAATCTGTGAGGCAGTTTGTGTGAGGCAACAGTACTGTACAAAATGATTAACATTGTGGCCTCCTTCAGATTGTACTTAACGAACTGGATTAAAGCAATCTGAGCTGATATGATTGTTTCCTATCTCTTTTTTATGCTTTGAGATCACGTTTGTTCTAAGCACAACTGCACACTGCAGAACTGTTTGTAAAATTAACTGAGTAAAAAAAGCATTTTTATTAATATTTTCAAAACTAGTTATTTCTGGTCAGTAAAAAGAATGAAGAGGATGGATCCATCCATCACGCATAATTTACAGGAGAAGATAAGTTGACCCTTGCTAACATTTAAAATTGTGTTTTAATGTTACTTTAGTTCTTACATTTTGACTATAAATAAACAGAAAAACTGTTTTTTGTTCTGCTTGAAAGTAAATCCAAAACACTCTTTTTTCCAAATAATCTTGCCTCAAATTACACCTGCTGAACCACTAATCCCTATCCTTAAAATCTTATTTGATCATCATGGTAAAATTAATTTACTATATAGATAAATAATTCCCTTAGCTAAAGAGTATTTTTTATTTATTAAGTTAATTGTTTAAATGTTTGATTTAGGTGACTATGAATGGGAATTGAGATAAAATATTTTTAACAATGTAGGAAGTTAATTAAAATGCATGGTGAAAAAGATAGGAAACTATAATATCATAAATATGAATTAAAACCCTTGCAGTCCATTTCAGAATGGAAGATGCTACAACTACACAAGAATAACTGTGTTGCTACAATGTCACAGATATGGGGCAGACTCTATAAAAGTTTTATAACGTCATGTGTCATATGGTTAGCTCAGTAAATAAAAGTTTGGTTTGTTAAAGCTTTTATAGAAACTAAACATATTTAAAGTATAGCAAAATGTGAGGAGCAAGAAGTGCTTTAATGTAAACATTGAAATTAGATTGTAATTCACATTCCCTACCACAAGGGGGCGGTAATGTGCCAGATTGCACTTGAACAGGAAAACAAAAAGCCTGTCAGTTGTCGGGAGGAGTGGTTTCGGCACATCATACTCCTTTGGCTAATGTTGTTCTGTTTGAGAAGTTTTCTCTCCCGACACTAAACCTGATCTTATTGGAATATATTATCATTTTGGACACCATGTTGGAACCAAACCAGGATACGCTGGTAGCTCCAGTCGGCTGATCATTCCCAAGTCCTTCCAGCAGCTCCAACAACAGCTGGCTAACCAGTGTTAGCAGCCGAAGCGTCGAAACAGCTGCCGGGAAGGAGGCCGCCTCGCCGGGTGGGCACCCAACTTTATTTATCATTTTAAAAAAAGGGCTTTTAGTTTCTCAAAGGTCAACATAAACCGAACCACCAACGACTTATAAGAATGGAGTCCTCTTCGGGATTGGGCAGCGATGAATGCTTGGCAATATCCTTTCGAGTTTTTAAAGTGCTGTAGCTTTGTTGCTAATGTTGGACGAACTGTGTCGTTTTATTGAGTTTTAAGCTAATACAAATCTGCGTTTGATGCATAGCTGACCTTCTAACCTGTATTAACAGCTGAATTGGCAGGTGTCATATTACTAACGCCTTTATTTAAAGTAATATCCTCTCCTAATATCCTGTTCAGGATAAGCTAGCCGCATTAACTGTCTGCCATCTTTCCTGTTCATTTGTCTTATATGACTGTAGCATGGCTCATTAACGCGCTAAACTCTCCAAGCGGTTCTAAATCCATCTCTATGAATCCTTGATTGTTTTTGCTCACACTGTCAGATGTCAGGAGCTGAGGTCTGGCGTCAAGGAGCCCAGACTTCTGTCACTCATTTTGCAAAATGGAGATTTTGTGTAAGTATTAGTAGTATCCTCTAAGTTAAGTGCTGCTCTCTGACAGGGTATAAAGCTGTGGCACAGTGCAGTCTGCTGGTTTAACACATGCAATATGATCCTGGCTTAATGTGCAAACAGTCTGATCATAACATCGTTCAACCTCATGATTTATATTTATATTTGTTGTGGTGGTTTAGACCAATATTGCACTGTTAAAAAAGCATTATTTTCAGAGTAAAGACCCACTCTGATCATGTTTTGATCTATTGTCAAAGCGTTCCCAGTAGTTTTTTAAATTACGATTATTCTGTTTTTACACAGAAATCCAAAAACATATTGTTTTCTAGAACAGAGTTTCTACAGAGTGGCAATAGTTCATTAGACATTTGTCTCTGAGTTGTGGGTGGTTGTTGCCCCGGAACAATTCCTCTTCTCGTCATCCATCTGTTTACACGCTCTCCTGCTAGCTTACGGCTCCTCACACCGCCAAACATAACCTTAGCGGTGTGACAAAAATGGTGAGCGATATAGGAGTTCTGTGCCAGATTCCAGCTCAGACGAGGAAAACGAAGACCTACTTGAATTTAGTCGTCTACTAGTGGATGCATCAGAATGGAAGAGCTCATATTTTCTATGAAAATTGCTCTGTTCAAACTGAATTTTTGGTCTGCTCCCGATTCACAACAATTTGAATAAAAAGACACAATTTTTAGAGTAATTTTCTTCCATTGTCAGAAAATGCCATCAAAACATGCTAATAAAACACAAAATTTTCATTTGAGTGGGACCGTTTTGGAAGGCAAAGAGAACAAACTGGCTTCCTCCTACACAAGTCTCCATCTCTCCACTGAGATTTGCTCTCATTCGTAGTTTCACTCCCTCATACTCTTTTGTCTGCCTTGACATTTCCACTATTTGTTTAATTTAGATCAATATTTAAGGGTGTGAACTGAAAAGGACAGCATACGGACAGAACTTGTGGACATTTCCACCTAGAGCCAGCTCACAGATTATCCTGAATGCCTGCACTGCGTCCTAAACTCTAATGAGACTCACATGGGCTCGCAGACAACACGCTCCGTCCCATAACTGGGTTAAAACCACAAACTAAAACAAGGAGTAGTAAAACGGGGACAAAGTGGCTTGAGCACACTAAAATGATATTAGTTGAAGTAATATCATAAATCGGGAATGCATCTAGTGTATCATTAAAACTTTTTTTCTTGAATTAAGCCATAGATGTTGTTTTTTAATTGAGGTTTTTATTTTTTGTTTGAATGTTTCATCGTTTAGACTAGAGGTCTGCAACCTTAAACACTTGAAGAGCCATTGTGGTTGATGTGTCACTGACCACCTTTGGAAAATAAATCTTATTTGTATGTGTTATTGTTAACATTAGGATAAATATGTTTGTTTGTTTTTTACATGAATAAAACATGAACGCAAAGAGAAAAATATATATTTTTTTCTAAATATTTCATGACTTTTGGAAAAGTTGACTTCCTTTCAAAGTAAAACACCCTGGATTATCTCAACGCAGCAAATGTAGGATTATGTATTGTAATCTCAGCAGTAACAGAATAGTTTATTTTACTGTTTGTGGTGCATTTCAGACAGCCATCACTGTCCTACCTTCAGCTATAACCCCACTTCAGAGGAAGTGGGCAGGAAGCTGTTTTCACCGCAGCTGGATGTCAACTTCTCTCTGACTGGAATGTGACCCCGCCCACAATAATCCCGCTCACAGATTTGGAGCGGTTTATTGCCTCTTTAACAACCTTTGCGCCTTTAACTCTGAATAAGAACATGGTAGCCACACAGGATATATACTTTGTTCCTATCAAAATAAAACAACCCCGACTTGGATTAAAGAAAAGTGTGCAGGCGCTTTAAAAATATTTTTTACAAAAATGGTTAAATATTGTTCTTACTGACACCGTAGTTTAGGAAATAAATAAGGTGCTAAAAGCAAATTCCTTAATGAAAGTATTCAAAAACAGATTAAAATAATGGCCAGTAGGAGACACCAGTTAATGAAAACACGCCTCTGAAGTTATAGGATGCTCCGCCCTCTTTTTAGTCAAGCTCCACGGCTCCTAAACCACTAATGTTTGTCTGCCAGTTCATTTAAGCGAAACTCCTCTCTGAGTGAAACATTTAAAGACAGTCTAACGCTGCATGCTGCATCACTTATGTTTGTGTCTGAAGGCTGTGCATGAATTGATTTCTGTGCAAGATAACACTGTGTTTGAAAGAAGCCACACAGTTCATCGCTGTAGTGAAAAGCTCGAGTCAAACTGTGTGTCGTTCTCATCCAGATTGGGTGTCTTGGCCACCCCTGATGCTGTTGTGTCACGTCCTGTGGCTCAACTGTCCATTCCCATTAACGGTAGATTTGAACTTATACAAGGTATGTGGCTTTCAGTTTTTGATTTTCTGAAATTACGATCATAGTTTGAGCTTGTGTTAAAAACAAAAACTGTTTTAGACTTTAGGTTTAAGTATTTTTTTTTTTATTATTCTTTTTATTTTTTAGTCTCACGCAGCATTTATGTCAAATCCTCAAAAAGTTCCTTCTTCAAGCTAAATCAGTAAAAAAGTAGATAAAACTGGGTCAGGAAGTGGTTTTTTTTCTGGTTTCAGGAAGAGAACAAAATGCTGACTATTTGAAACTATTTGCACCACCACCTGCTTATTTAGACTGCAGACTTTACACGGTCTAAACTTCTGTCTCATCTCCTCACAGAAGCTGAAGAAACTCTTCTTATAAATTTCTCAGAAAATTGTAAGTTCTTTTAGTTTTGTTCTAATTGTTTTTGTTGAGATGTCTTTTTCATTTCTGGTATTTGAAGGCAGAACTACATTTGAGTGTAATTGTACTAAGTGTAGCTAAGTCGCTAAGTGTCTTTATTTGGCAGCGTGGTTTGGGCATGAGTTACCCCGGGGTTCCTGAAAGAATGCTGAAATGCTTTACTGTTGTGTCACTCTCCTTTGTTTTCCAGACAGTCTGTATATCTGTGTTTAACATGCATGTGTGCGGGATTTTTTTTTGTGTGTTTCCCTCTGAAGCGGTTCAAAGAATACGAATTAAAGGAGAAAAAGCACCAGAGCTGCAGTTGGAGCTTCAAGACGATGACCGCACAAACTTGTTCCTCACTCAGCTGAAGAGCGCTCAGGAAGAAGGTAAGACTGCAGCGCTCGTCTGATTCATTATTCAGCCGCACATCCAACATTTATTTACAGAGGGTGGATTACGCTTCCCGCCGATCTCGCGTGAAATATTTCCACACACCAAACCAGTTTAAATATCAAGAGCTTGAGGCTTACAGGTGATAAGCTTCACAGTAGAAGGAGTTTACTGTTCCTTGTTTTTTTTTTTTGTTTAGCTTAAAGTTTGATTCAAAACTTTCATGCCTTTGATCAACATTGGGTTTGTGAGGTTTTTTATTGCAGTTTATTCAAGGTACTGTTTTATCATTTCTTGTCAGGCATTTGTGCAAACAGTTTCTTACAGTTGTGATTGGTTAGTTCATACTATGACTCACAAAACAGTCAGATGTCTCTGTATCCAAATTAACATGATGATAATGTTCATGTTTAACAGTTAGCTTAGTCCTAGTGTGGTCGTCACAGTACAGTTATCAATAAAAATCACTGTTTTGTACTTTTTGGTAACTATTGTCAGTGGGACTGAGACTCCTGACATGCTGGGTACAGACTGCTTTGGGACATATTTTTGCATGTATGGTCAATCAGAGCCAGCGACTGGCCTGGCTGTTTGGCTAGTCACGTGAATTAGAGGCTTGGTGATGCTATGATTATGCTATAAATACAGCTCATGTCACATTACTGGGATGGTTTTATCTAGATCTAGCTCACGGCAGCAGAGACGTCTTTAGGACGTCTGGTATCTGTTTTAAAAAATATTTTTCTCTGCTTTTTGTTTTTTGGTCCAATCTATTTTGAAGATTCTTCCAACTAGCAAGTATTTTTACTGCACTTGATTTGATTTGAATGGATCTTTATAGAGACGTTGGGGAGGAGCAGGGCAGTTCTGAGCGCAGAGGCTTTGTTTGATCACAGAGATCTTGGTTTGTTCTTTCCACTCTCAGTAACTGTGGCTTTGAATCTATTTTTAGATCAAACTTTCTATTGAGACTGAACATTTAGTGAAGCAATGGTGATAAAGCATGGAGGTACAAGAGTTTCTTTATACACAACCAGTTCCTTCAATATCCTACAGTTTTTTCTTTATGCTTTTAGCTTGACTTTTTTTGCTATCCTGCTGCTTTGTTTTTATTTCCCTACCAAATCCATGTTCATTGAGATTCACCTTATTTTTTTGATAATTTATTCCCCGATTTAAAATATTTTCAGAGGTTATCCTGAATTTACAGATATACAAATGGTATGACAGAAAGATCATGCACTTGCTAATTTTTTTAAACATTTATTTTTTTCATTTGTGCAACAAGAAAATATGTCAGATGATTTTAAAAAAAAGTTTTTAAACAAATGTAATCTAGCAACTTTGGTAATAATGCTTTTAAATAATCAAAGTGCAGGAAAAACAAATCACCCTGTAGTTAACTTTGTTTTATTTTTTGACAATTAAGAGGCGTTTCCTCGTAATCTGACAAGCAAAACAAATAAATTAGGAGAAAATCTTGTAAATGAAGCTGACAAACAATGTAAACACTGAAATGGAAAAAAAACAAAATGTGTTCTCTCCTTCCCTCACTCCTGTTTTTTTTTTTTTTTTTTTTTAATTAGCTGCTATAACCATATTTTGATTGCATTTCATTATTATAATTAAGTAGATACATGTCAGCTTTTTGTTCTGCAAATGATCCCCATGGATAAAAACAGAGTTGTACCTCTGTTCTCAGTAGATCACTAAGCGACAGGTTGTGTTGGTAATCAAGATCAATCCTGTTTGAATGACTGTTTTCCAGGAGTCACTCATCTGTGTTTTTTATGCTTCATTTAAATGTTAACTCTTTTCATAAAGTCACTGAGAGATGGATTGGATTTCTGCTTTTTGCTGCTGACTGATTATTTTTTTTCCAGCTGCGTTGAAGCTCAAATCCAAGTCAATGGAGCCTCTTCCCCCGAACGCTCACAGGAGTTCAGTTCCCGTCCCACCTCAAAGGGCAGCCAGGACGATGAATGCTGGGAGATCTGCAGCCAACCAACCTGCATCCAGCAGCACCTTGGAGACCAGCATCAACAACAGCACTTCAACAAATCTAAACACAGGTAACAAGATAGGAAGAAACACACAGCTTTAGTTTGATTGCTTTAATCGACCCTTCAATCTTACATTTTCTCAAAGATCCGGTTCAGTCGCTTGCCTCGGATTTTGGGTTCGAGCAGAACTTTAGCCATGCTCTCAAAGTGGAAGAGAAGAAGAACCACCAGAACCGGATAACTGCTACCAGAGAGCCCCCGCCTGTCCCCTCTCTGCCCCCACGCAAAACCTCATCTGCCCCAACAAACCCTGTTCCTCCCGCCCCCATCATGAAAAGCAAAGCTACCTCTTCACTGGGTTTCGACACCTCAGCAATATCAGGCGCCAAACCAGAGTAAGTTGAGTGTAGTAGAAGTCAAAGTTCTAAAAAATTGCTAATTTGATGAATGTGATCATGGGGACAGAACTCTGCCGTGGTGTGACAGCCCCACCAGCAACAGCATGAGAGACACGGTGTTCCTGAGCCACACGGGCCAGAGAGAAAACCTCCTCAAGCACATCATGTCAAAGAGAGAGAACGAATACGTGGACATCAAGTATTTCAGGTGAGAAGAGCTGAATTGGATAGATCTGCGCTGGCTGTCACATTCCATTCATGAAATGTTGCTCTACAGGTTTTTTGTCGGAACATGGAACGTTAATGGACGCTCTCCAGACAGCAGTCTTGGACCGTGGCTTTCCTCTGACCGGGAACCTCCAGATATTTATGCTGTAGGGTCGGTAAAGATTCATTTTCCTTAACCTTTCTTAACATTAAAGCTCACTTGTTGACATCAGCAGGACCTACCAGTACTCTGACACACAGATTTTACTTTAGTTTTCAAGAACTGGACCTGAGCAAGGAGGCTTTCCTTTACATGGATTCATCCAAAGAGCAACTTTGGATTGACGCTGTGGAGCGAAACTTGCACCCAAAAGCCAAATACAAGATTGTAAGTAATAAAAGTGGAGGATTAGCCTGGTTTAAACTCCAGAAAAACTGCATTTCTTATGGTCCATGGCCACATGCAGCTCCTTTACCTTTTAATTGTGGCTCTCTGGGTAAAAAAAAAGCAAAAAAAAAATATTTTAAACAGTACTGTGTTTTTTACGGTTGTGAAAGATAAAGTGTTAATGAATGCCATTAATAAATCATAATTAATGCTTTCATATTTATTAACTCCATCAGGCGTCCTGCCCTGCAGCTGTGAGATCAGTTTAATAAAACTTTATTTAAAATAAACTTTTTTTATATTGTGTGATTGAGATTTTATGAAATTAGAGAGGTAATATGGCAAAATAAGTGAGGAAGGAATGTCGATCTAACAGCTGCAGTGCAGGGCAAATGATCTGCCGTGGTGGTGGTGGTGGAATGTAGCTGTCCGCTATTAGAAATCCAACAACAAGGAAGCTGATCATTTTTTTATTTAGAGATGGGGACCAACATTAATTTTGCCATAATAAAGAGCACCGGTGTTGTCTAAAATATGTGGAAACTCCGCATTTTACCATGAAAGTCCCACCCACCAGCAGATCAGAGTGGACAGACACGCCCTCCACCTCTGAGCAGATTTCGGGCGAGCCGACCGGAAAATCATCTGGTTCAAACTTCTCCAAGAAAGCTTTTTATTATTTTTCACAAACACAATAAGGAAAATTTACGAGAAAAAAAAAGTTGGAGAAAGAAGAATAAGAAAAACCAAAAAAAAAAAAAAGAATTGTCAAAACAAATGTCAAATGGACAGTAGTGCTCTTAGGAGAGAAATACTAAGTACTAGGTGTGATTTTATATTGTGATTATTTGCAGATAATAAGTGGCTGGCAAATACTGTAACTCAAAAAATAAAAATAATCACAATTAATTGGAATACATTTTTTCCAAGTTTGCGATTAGTTAATTTTTTTTCCCGATTCCTGGCCATAGTAAAGGTGCATTAAATGAAATTAAACAGTCAAGTCAAATTTTATTCAACTCAAAAACAGTTGAAGCAGACAGAAGTACATATCACTCCAGGAGGCGTGACTACAGTACCCAAAATGCACCAAGAATCTATCAAGCGGTGAAACTTCATAGTTATCTAAAGAAATATTTTGACAGATTTTTGATGACTGTGTACTACCAAAAACCATTTGTAGGTCAGTAAATAGAAATCATACATACATCACACTGGATTATAAGGAGAGTTTCTATTTATGTAGATTTCAAGGCAAGGCAAGTTTAATTCTATAGCACATCTCACGAACGGAGACGATTCAAACTGTTTTACATGAAACATTAAAAGAAAGTGTCTTATGATCTAAAATATATATGGTAAGGGTCACTTAGTTCATTTCTATTTACACATTTTTGGCAGAGATGCACCATCAACAGTATAACAAATTTTGCACATCTTTGTACTGCTGATGCCACACTACCTAACACTCAGATTGAGATGGTGATGATGGCACATGGTGTCTTTTATTTTGAAAGGAAGTCTCTCAAAAGTTATAAACAGAGGGAAAATGGCTAGTTCTCTTTGTTTATGATCTATTAATGCAAAAAAAAAAATACTATTTAAATTTTGTATATTAGTATCTATGATATAAACACAAAGCAGTGTCTGATTTTTCTAAAGGGTAAAGTAAGACTTAGTGGCTTCTATTGGGTTATAGTCACTAAGAAAACTTTTCTATTCATACAGATTCAAATCATCCGGTTGGTTGGGATGATGCTTGTGGTTGCTGTGAAGAAGATTCACGTGCGTAACATAAAGGAAGTAGCTTCGGATCATGTGGGAACAGGGATTCTGGGGAAAATGGTTTGTTCACTTTCTACTTAAATTCAAATCTGTTTTCACATATTTGATCACTTCCACAAAACAACAAACCTGTTCATTGTGCGTTTCAGGGGAACAAGGGAGGCGTTGCAGTGCGCTTTGTTTTCCACAACACCAGCTTCTGCTTCGTCAATTCCCACCTGGCAGCAAAACTCGAGGAAACCGAGCGTCGCAATCAGGATTACAAAGACATTTGTGCTCGCATGATGTTCAATTTGCCGGGGTCGCCGTCTCTCAGTATTGTCAAACACGAGTGAGTTTCTCAGTCAGACTCTAAATGAGTTAATTCAAATATTTCTAGGCATATGTATTGGACTGTTTGCATTTGTAACTCTTCAACCATCAGCACAATTAACATAATTCCAGTGGATTCTAAATAGGCTTTGTGTGGTTATGCAACACTTTGTTAGCAATGCATCACAAAGTGGTTGAAGAGTTAAATCAAAGAGCGTGTGTTATTTACTGTAGATGTTGACGGTGACATCTCTGGTGTCAAAGGGGTAAACAAATCATTATCAATGTGCTTTTTCTGAACTTGAGTTCACTTAAACATTGTTTTTATGTGTCTTAGTGTAGTAATTTGGCTCGGGGACCTGAACTACCGCCTGTTTAACAAAGACTGCAGTGACGTTAAGCGGATGATCTCTGAGGGTAAACTGAAACAGCTCCTCAAATTTGACCAGGTAAGAAACTATATTAGAGCTTTCTATAAACATGTTGTTCGGTGACATTTTATTTTAGAAAAAATGTGACAAAAATACTAATAAATAAATATTACAAGTAAATAAAAAAGCACCTGGATTAAGTGAAAGTCATTCAAAATGATCTTTTATTTGTTCGTTTGTTGCTTAAAAGTAAAATTTGACATATAAATTAGCAATAAATGATTAAATATTATTTAATTAAGAATAAAATATGAATTTGAATTGGGGAAAATTTGCCCAAAATCCCAATATATAGCTTAATGTTGGAATTGCTACATCTATTTAATTGAATTTTTTTTGGTTTTGTTTTTATGTGATCTACAAAATATTGCTCAAACTGTTTTTCTTTAAAAAAAAAGTTTTTCTTATTTTAAGTATGGCTCCTTGATATATACATTATAATAGCGTAAACCCTCCTGGACCTCTTATGTCATTCATCTTTAAACCCATCCTTCAACAAAAACCCACTTTTCATTTGACCAAAGTTGCTGATAATTAGGGCTAATTAAAGAGGCGACTAGTTAAACCAGTACTGCAAAACACAACGTCCTCCTTCATTAGTGACCATTGACTGTATAAGAGAACCGGACTGAGTGAGTGTGACGTCACACTTAGAAAATTACTTACTTTCAGCTCCAAACAAATGAAGTCCATTCATTTTTACACTATACAGTGTTGCCATGTTGGAACTAGAAATTGCCAGTAAGCTGTGATTGGTCCGGGTCAGAGTCATCATTTCTAAGGGAACCATTTTCCCCAATCAGGAGTGAGCTTGTTGGAAGGCCACACCCCTACGACTTGAAAGTGGACCTGAGGGAATCTGTCAAAGAAACATTAAATGTCAGACTATGTACTTTTACTCAGGCATCTGATCGGTCAATTTGAAAAACTTGGACTACAGAAAAAATATAATGAAAAAAATTTGATTATTAAGAACAACATGTTAAAAAAGATATCACAAAAAGAATGGTTATTCTGAGAAATAGAATGACTGAGTAATAGCTGTTTACTTCTTTATCATAGTCGATGGGATTTTGCCTTCTTGGAACCAGCAGGTATTTCCTATTTGAGGAGTCACTCAGTCCAGTTCTCGTATACAGTGACCAACCTAATAACGTTAATCCAGGCAATTCAGATAAAAATACTGCGGCTTGCCCTCTTCTACAACTACGAAATAGACAGCTATCAAAGAAGAGTCCTTAAAAAACATATAAAAGCGGGAAGCAATGAAAAGCATAAAATGTTCTCAGTTCAGAAGAAGAAAAGTTCTGCTCGACTGTGAGGTCTCGAGTAGACATATAATAAATCCTGCAGTCAAAGCACAGAATTAAAACTGTTAGAACTCGGGTCAGACGGAGTCCTCCACCTGTGTGAATCACCAGACTGACTGCAGAAAGATGAGATTGTTAGGATGCCTGTGTGTCGTGGGAGGCCCCACACTGCCTGCATGTCACACATGTGAGTTTGTTAACTTTAGATTACAATCTGTGCAAAATGCTTTGAGACCGGCTTTGTTTTTACTGCTGGCAGTCAAAAAGGAATGAACCACAACGTGTCGAGAATGATTAATGTTTTGTGATTTTGTGTTGTGCAGTTGAACATTCAGAGACAAACAAAACGGGCCTTCTCCGACTTCATAGAGGGAGAGATCAACTTCATCCCCACGTACAAGTATGAGCCCAAAACAGACTTATGGGATGCAAGGTAAATGTCAGTGTGACTGTATTCAACCTGATTTTGATACTACATTCTTACAAAGCTATTTTTAGATTTATTTAGCTTTTTTTGTTTTGGTCATTTACTTATCTTTCTATTGATTCTAAAGGCTGTTATTTAGTTTACTTGAGCAGGAGGAAAGTTTTTTTTAAGTTTTGAGGAACTTTTTAAAAATATCCCATTATGGCATATGTTTTTGCCATTTGACTTAACAAAAAAGTCAAGTTTAGCAAAAAATAAAACTTGATTTTCACACTTAGCTGGGAAAAATCCTGACATTAGTCATTCATGATCATTTGTAGTTTTGTTTAGACTGCTGGTCAAAGTTGTGCTTGTAAGAGACCATTTCTGTCGCCGTATTGTTGTAGAAAGAAAGAGTGAGCAGTGCTGCCGGCCTTTCCCTGTAACAGTTTTGTTTTATCTGTTTCCTGCAGCTCAAAAAACCGAGTCCCCGCTTGGTGTGATCGAATCCTGTGGAGGGGCAACAAAGTGGAGCAGACTGAATACCGAAGTCACATGGAACTCAAAACCAGTGATCATAAACCTGTCAGTTCCATCTTCAACATTGGGGTAAGATTCCAGCTAATGCCATTAAAGAGGAAACAATGGACAACAGGTTCAAATGATTCTCATACTAAATATGTCTTTAGTTCTGAAACTATTATGTTGTAGTATTTAAGGAAAAACAAAATAGGCTATAAATGATGGCTTAAAATTATTGCCAGTTCAGACATACAGTAAAAAGTAGTAACTTTAGTTTTCTTCAGCTGCTATAACAAGATGAAAACCACCAGCTACCAAACATTGTTTTATACATGAAATGGTTCAATTGAGAATGAACTTCAAGTTATTCTCCTGGCCAGATTTTTTTAGACTGGTGATCAGAACTTGATACAACTCCCAACATATTCCTATTTTTTTGTCACTTCACCAGTACATGATACAAATCTATATGAATGTTTTTCTCATATTTCCTTTCAAACTTATTTATTTGGCTAAAAAAAATATTTTCATGCTATAAAGATTTTAAAACAAAGGTAGAGCTGTTTTTATCAAAATAAATGAATCTTTGCATTAAAAATTAGCTGAATGATGTTTTCTTTCCAGAAAAATACAAGAAATATTTTAAAGTAAAAATAAAATAAAAGATTTGAGGAATCTATGCAAATTTTGAAAGTGAAGTTTGATTCAGTATCAGTAAATCCTTTTTCAACAAGCTTTTCTGGGTAAATTTGAAGGGTTGGATGACAGTGACATAAATAAAGAACTAAAGTCTGCTGTTTCATGTAGATGAGGGCTTGCTGGACTGTTTAAAGTGAGTGCATGAATGAACACAGTAATGCAGGAATTTGATCAAACAATAACTAGAGACTTGGACAGAGATCTGGTGGAGAACACACTTCATCTGCAAACCTTACAGTCCTTTATGGTAGCTGAATCCAGTCTCACCAAGAGCACCTGATTCACGTTGTGATGGTTATTTGGCTTTACTTTCACAAGACAATGTTAATCCAGCAACACAGAAGGCAGCCTGAGGCTACATAACTTTAGTGACTCCACCTGCTGTTAGTTCCTGCTTTTTTAGAATTGGACACGTGAGCATTGTTTGTCCTGACGTTCATGTATCATGAACTGAGGGCCGTGATTGGCCTGAAGAATCATTTTACCATCACAATAGATCTGGAGAAGTTGCAACACAAGATACTTTTTAAAAGAACTATTTTGTTCCTGTTTTGTTGCAGGTAAAAGTCGGGGATGAGCTGCGTTTGAAAAAGGTGTTTGAGGAAACAGTTCGACAGATAGATCGAATGGAAAACGACTTCCTTCCATCTGTGTCTCTAAGCAAGACTGAGGTAACAATGCAGGACGAATATTTAGTCATGCTTTAAAACTCCTACACATACAAATTGATCACAATTTTTTTACTTTTTCCTCTTTCTTTGCTCTCTAGTTTTTCTTTATTGATGTAAAGTTCAGACAGCTTCAGAGGGAACGTTTTCTAATCACCAATGACGGTCAGGTTCCCTGCCATTTTGCCTTCATCCCCAAATGCAATCAGTCGCAGTACTGCAAGCCCTGGCTGCGTGCTGAGCCCAGCGATGGATTCTTAGAGCCAAGTATGTTCCCGTGACTTAAAATGAAACACTTCTAGAAATAGTTTTTAAATATGTCACCTATAATGACTTTAATGTTTGCATTACTCTGAACTTGTTCCTGTCTCGTCTGAACAGAGGAGACTCTAGAGATCTATATCGAGGTGTATGTCAGTAAAGACTCTGTCACAATGCTGAACTCTGGAGAAGACATAATAGAAGATATTCTGATCCTCCATCTGGACCGTGGCAAAGACTTCTTCCTCACCATCTCAGGAAACTACCTCCCCAGCTGCTTCGGGACCTCTCTGGAGACGCTGACGCGCATGAAGAAGCCAATCAGAGAGATCCCCATCACCAAACTCATTGACCTGGTGAGCCAAACTGGAAAAAATCACTATCAGCGAGGGAAATTTTAATCAATTAAGTTTAATCTAATTGAAGTCATTTTTTTAGAAGTACAGTGTTTTTTGGACTATAAGTCGCTCTGGAGTATAAGTCAAAGCAAAATCCTCTTCATTGTCATGGAGACATGCTTACCTTTCCGTCTTTGCTCGATAATCCAGTAGTTCTGCTAGTTCGTTGCTTGCTTTCTTTGCACCTCCCCCAGGAAATCGTTTGCTTGTTTCTGCAGCCGTCGTCCCAACATCACCATCAACGTCCCAACATCTTGTCCCATTCTTTGATACGTTTACGACCCTTCCTAAAATTTCATGCAGATTCCTCCCCAGAATATTCTTTGTTGTATGCCACCGCATGAAATGTAAATGCTAAATTTTGCGACTGAAAGGAGCCCGGCTTTTAGAGACCGGCGTCTAAAGTAAAAAACACCTGTGAGACCTGGCGTTTAGAAGAGACTGGCCACTATTGGAAGATACAGTCTAGGGTTCACTACCATACCATATTGATGCTTATTCAGATTCATGACACAGGAGGACAATAGTGTGTTAACTCAACATGCAAACGTGCTCACAAGTCAACTAAACTCTAGATAATATTAAACCATTAAATCCATTAAATTCTTCCTCCTATGTGAAACAACTTTGCCAAACCCATGTAAGACTGAGCGGCGCTTCTTCTTCATCTGCGTTACTGTCTGTAGCAAATACTGACACACACACCAACAGTGTCCTCTAGTGGTTGTTGCTGTTTATTTTATTAAAAAAAATCACAAAATTAGTTACCACTGAGTCACACTCCTGGCCAAACGATGTAAAAAAACCCCAAAAAACATGACTTATACTCTAAAAAGTACAGGACTTTTATCAGATTTTAAAGCGACAAGTCTCATTAAGATAAGAGAGACTTTAATTTTCCCACAGTGGAGAATTCTTTTTCTGTAAGAAGTCTTTCCCTAAGCAGAAAAATGTCAGGGTTTGGTCTTCCCTCTGGTTAAACTTAGCCGTAAGGAAAGCATATTTTTAGAGAGCATAATAGTGTCTTGTGTATTTTTGACTGGAAGGAACTTGTTGAACAAGGAAGTAGATGACTAAGTTGAGACTTCTTACAGTCCATTTAGTATCCATAGACCTTTTTACACAAACACTCCATGTTCTGTCATTTTAAATCTGATCGGACTCAAGTTTACCATCATGCATTTTGGGGATTTTTTTTTCCTCCTTGATATTTCCTCAAATATTTGCACGCTCTATGACCTATAATCTTTTCTTATTCTGTGTGTACACGTACTTTTTTGGTCTTTTGTTTCTGCTCATGACTTCGTCTTCTTGCCTTGATCATTGCTTTCCTGTCCTCTGCTGTGGGGCTGGTTTCAGGGAGAGGACAGCTTCATGGATCAGGTAAAATATGAACACAAAGGCTGACTGGCTTTCAGGCACAACATGTTTTATACTGTTCTAGATTACAGTTTGTTTGTTTTATGAGACATCACTTGCCTGACCCCATGTTCCATGTCATAAAGATAAACTGCTTCAACTACCATTATTACTAATGTGAGGACATTACATCAACCAATAACATCACTTTACAGACTAAAAGGATCATTTTTGTTTGTCGGTTTCCCACGCTCCAACCCATGTTTCACCACAACCGTCTTCAAGTCCTCAGTCCTCCTGAGGCAGCTCAATTATTTTTATACATAGATTCATGTGAAAATGGATGTTTCATCTGAAGGATGTAGAGTGAAGCTTTTTATTACTGTTTGGTTTATCATCTGAAACTATGTAAATAGTTAAAATCTCTCATGAGTTACACAAACTCAAAGGAAACTGGAGGCCTGTAGAGGTTGGTCCAATGGTTTCCTCACAGCAGATCACTGCTGCTGTGCTTCTCTCTCATAAGCAAAATTGAGACATAATTGTCCTCTGATCAGATAAACGCATGAAATCCAACAGTGGTTCTTGTCTTCTACTTAAAAACCCATCCTGATCATCTTTTGATCAAAAGATCAGCAAATGTTCAAAAGAACTTTTGATCTTGAGGTAAAAGCGTTCCCAGTGGTATTTTAATCGTGGTTATTTTCACGTAGCAAATACAATCTTTTTCAAATGACTTTTTTTCCCCTCTGTTCCTGATTCACAATTATTTGAATCAAGAGATAGTCAGAAATGTACTTTTATGCTTCATTTTCTTTAAATGTGTGCTCCGTCATCACCAAAACACAATTTTCATCGATGTGGGTCTTTTAAAGAGGCAATACCATGATTTTCTTAAGCCTTTCAGGGTTACTATAGCCATATATATAATCATATATTACCTTTGGAACATTTGAAAACCATTTCTTTATGAAATATTAGTTTCTTTTCATGAGTATTCTTACCTGAAAGTAAAGCGACTCGATTCCTGAAGTTCCGCCTGCATGTGGGTGCCGCCCATTTCATGACATCATCCGAGAGCTGGAATTTACTGGATAGGACACAATTGGAAGATATACTGTATTCTGCTAGCTAGCTCCGTGGATAAATTGTGTGTTGGTGTTAGACTGGGGGTGGTGCTGGCAGAGTAGATTCTTCCTGGACGGGGCAGTTCTCACTCTGTGACATCAGCACGTGAGGACCCGCTCATTTTCATCAGTATGGGAGGGGCTGTTGCTGAGGGTTTTTAGAGGATTTCTCAGCCACTTCAGGGTTGTTTATAATGAGAAATGAAGAACATATTACACTTAAAAGATCAAAAAGTAGATTTTTCATAATATGGCCCCTTTAATATGTTTGATGCTCAACAAACATCACAAAATGTTTAGCTGTTACAACAGACCGCACGGTATAACAGAAAGAGAGTTGAAATACCTTTAAATTTGAGCCATCATTCATTATGACGTTTATTTCTTCTTACCAGGAGAAATCTAAGGTGAAATTTCTGATTGGTGATGGGGCAACCAATGAAGACAGGCCGCTGAAGATCCCCAAGGAGGTCTGGATTATGGTTAACCATCTCTACACTAAGTCCTGTGATCAGGTAAGGACTCCACTGCTAGTTAAAAACCAGAACAGCCAGCGAAAACATTGACATTAAATCTGAAATGGAAAATTCCTTCTGAAATGCCAACAAGGACTAGGATCTGTTTACAAAGATTTTTTTTCTTTTTAAGATAGGGAATCCTTTCTAAGAAAGTAAAAATTTAAGGAAAACAGGTCAGGATCTTCCTTTATCTCTAAGAGATCTTCTCTAATCTTTAGCAGAACTGAACGTACTAAAGCAGTCCAAGTTTAGATTCAGGTTATGCAATTATTTACCTTTTTGGTACAACAGTGAGTAGTTTGTGTTGTCTCTGAATATGTTATAAGTTAGTAGTTAGTACCTGTAGTCCAGCATAGGTCGAGCTGCGGGAAGTTTGTCACTAAGACCAAAGAAAAGGACAACTAGATTAGGGGAGAGACTGTTTTATTAGTTAAGATGCATCTTTAAAGAATAAACATAAAAAAATATATTTAGACATAATTTGGAGATTCAGAGTATCCATTGTTTAGAGGGACTTTATTGAGTAGCATAAAAAAGATATGTAAGTTTATGGCCTCGTGATTGTGAATGACTAAAGAAGAAAAGATACGATGTGGCAGACGGGCTATGTGGGTTTATGATGTGAGGGTGATAAGAAAAAGTCGTTTGTTTGTTGTGTGCCGGGCTGACAGTGGTTGTGCACAGATATATTGCAGAACCATTAACGCACTTCAAAGAGCATGACAGTTAAGGCTGGAGAGTCCATGTTTTCCTTCACCAATAACATTTCTGCATTTTTTAAGGTCATGCACGTTAACTCACACAATTAATAAATTATGATTAGCGCGTTCATATCTATTAACGCAAGTTAATCACACCTCCCGTAGCAGCAGTCTCGGCGGTGCAGTCATGCACAGCGTGCATTAAAACCCTTCGTCTGTTTTCTTTTCCACTTATACCATGGTTATTTACAGAAGAAATAAATATTCAATTGGTTTTTAGTACTTTAATCTTGTTACTTTTTTGGTTTAGATCACTTTTTCACAGAAAGCGACTATTTGATCCATGGTCCGCCGCATTTTCACAGTAAAATGACGAGTTTGAAAAACGATATAAATGCTGACGGTTATGATATGTTAAATAAAGTTTCAGTTCAGAGAGAAAGTTCACTTCTTACAGCTTGTTTTTTTCTGCAAAATGAAAGAAGACACATTTTTAAAGCAGCAATCGATCAGTGAACAGAACTTTTTTTTCCCTCAGGTCTGCAGGTTCATTTCTTCTGCATGTCAGCATCTTTTTTTTCCTGTAGTAATCCTGCAGACATAAAAGTCTTTAGAGTTCTGATCATCTTACTGTTGATGTGTTTTTGTGTGCACAGATTACACTTTGGTATATTTGAGTTAATGCTTGATAAATTTAAACATTTCAGACAAAAACAATGAAGGAAAAATTTCTCTCTGGCCGTGTTTGTTCAAAAGCTGCATATTGTCATCAAATTTGCCCATTAAAACATTGTGATTAATAGTATTTGATTACAACACAAAAGTGTGATTAATATGATATCTGTTTTAATCAATTGACAGGCTTAACTAAAAATAAAAGTGCTTAATGTACAGTTTTGTGTGTAAACTTCATTTTGTGATTATTCGTAGATATTAAGTGGTCAGCAAATACTGCAACTAAATTAAAAAAAAAAAATTATAATCGTGATACATTTTTTCCCAGGTTTGCAATTAATTAGTTGTTTTTTTTTTTAATCGATTTCCGGCCCAAATGTTTTCATATAATGCTTCATAGTGACAACTAAAAGTTTTGGTTTCATATTGAGTGCTGTTTTGCAGGAGGACTTGTTCCAGACTCCAGGCTTACAAGAGGAACTCCAGCACATCATTGAGTGTCTTGACACCAGCATCCCAGACTCCATCCGTATCCTCTGATGTACATTACTTAAGACAATGTCAGATATTGTAAAATAAACTTCCAATTTTGCTCTTACAGTAAATAAAAGCAAGATGTTGTTTCAAAAAGAAAACAGAAATGACTGATTGTAGAAACAGAGTTTGATCTTCCGTTCTGTGTCATCCTTAACTGGCTGCGTAGCTGGTTGTAACCACTCTGTTGCTGAGGCTCTGTTGATCTTCCTTGAGGCCTTGCCTGAACCTGTGGTGTGTTACGAGCTCTACCAGCGGTGCTTGGAATGCGCTCACGACAGCCGCCTCTGCAAGCAGGTCAGTCCCTGCTGACTGTGAAAGTGCAGACAAAAGAGTCGGACAGGTTTCCATTTTTATTTTGCGTGTTCGTTACGGTCATGTTTGCATTGCTGTCTTCCAGCTGATCTCACTGTTGCCGCGGGCTCACCGCAACGTCTTTCGCTACTTACTGGCCTTTCTGAAAGAGCTTCTCAAGCATTCACACAACAATAATCTAACAGCCTCTCTAGTAGGTAAGTGACCGCTTCTATATTGTCCATGCAACATTTCCTAGAGATGATCACAGGTTTGTTTAGTCAGCTGGTTAATTTTGACAATATTTTATGCCAATCAAAACACAGCAGGGCCTTTTTTTATTAGAGATTTTTGCTCTTGCATGCAGGGCTGCAAGAACAAACGTCTTTGTGGCTTAAAGATTTCATATTTCACAAACTGCTCGAGGCTCCAGAGCCACATGCAGCTTTTGAATATTATCCCTCTGGCATTAAAGAAAAATGCTAATAATTTGATTAAATAAGTAATTGAAGTTAACACATATTCTAATTCATGCTGCACAATAACATCTAGTTATTGTAATAATGATAGAAAATGTTGACTTGGTTTTGTTTTATTCAAGTAAACCTGCTGCAGCAAAAGGATCTGATTTCTTTATTTTGAAAGGATCTTGTGTGTCAAAAGTAAAAAGTTCTTTATAGAAAAAAATAACACTTGTAACATTCAATTATTGTGAATATTTAAAGCTACATGTTATGGCTTAATTGCCACATAAATATATATAGTGTGGTGTTTCAAAATAAACTGCGGAAACTACATTGTAACATGAATAACATTCTGTTCATGCATCTTTGTGTGTAAAAACACTTCTTCTTTGAGTGTGAACCAGTATTTACATTAACAACTTTCTAGAATTGACACTTGTGTTGTGTTTACATCAGTGCTATTTCACAAAGTCGACACATGCAACAGTTCTCACATAAACAACACTTTGATACAAACTTAAATCTGTGCTGATAGTCCTGATTTATTGTTGTACTATACTTTTCTGTTTCTTTATTTGTGGAGTGTGTGTTTAATGTACTCATGTTATACTTACTCTGTTGCTGGATTCTTTTATTTTTAGCAACCCTGTTTGCCAGCCTCCTGATCCGACCACCTCCCAGTTCTGCGAGCAGGCAAACGCAACAAGACCGGCAGAAAGCCATCGACTTTGTTCTGGGTTTCCTGATGGCTGGGGATGAGGAGTAACTGAGATCCCCGTTTCCTCGCGCCGTCTGATGTGTTTGCAGGTTATTCTCGACTCAGCATGCGTGCTGCAATCCACCTGGATGCATTTCACACGTTGTAACCGATCCACTCTGTTTTTTTTTCCATCTATTGGAGGCCAGCGTGACTGTCCTGCAGCCTACTGTTGGGTCTTGAAGACTTCATAGGAACTTGAATATGATTTTTTTTTTTTTTTTTTTTAGATCAGGTGTTGTATATTCAGTTCACCCAGGTGCTGAGTTGAAATCTGTTGGGAAAGATTTGAGTTGATTCCTATGCACTTTCTGACGACCTAAAGGATGTGTGCTCCTGACACTTTATGGTATTCATGCCAAAACAGACTTCAAGCAGGCTGAGGTGTAAATATGAAAACACTATTTGAAGAAAAGCTCACACTAAAGGCAGGGAATTTCCTTCCCGTGGCTCCAGGAGAGTGGACTAAGCTCTGTATGTGGAAGGAAGCGTTCAGAAATGGGACTAATATGGAATTCCATGACAAATGTTTAATCATGACAATCATGCTTTGTTGCATTGTGGGAGCGACCTTAACATACCTTTAAAATTTTGTTTTACATGTTTTGAATGCTATTTATGTATATTTTTTGTGAGTTTACACCATGTTGACCTTTTGATTTTTAATTTTTTTTTGTACTTTTACTTGCAAGAAAGTGTTCGTCACTTGCTTTTAAACAAGTCTTTTACCAGCAAAACGAGTTTGTCGACACTCCAACTTCCTGGTCTACCGGAATTGAGTGGAGTCGGTGTCTTTGTTTGTTTTAATTACGTAAAAAGTGAATGTTTGAGTGTTTTACAGTGTGGTGAAGGTTCTCTACATTTGTCACAATAGTGGAACCTCTTACATCTGTCGTGTCCGTCTTACATCCATGCAAAGCTCGCTCTGTTCGTGAGGCAATCAGGAATGTTCTGCAGCATTTTCTGTGAGCAAGTCTATCGAGGTGCAGTGAGTCATCATCGCTCTGCTGGACTCAAACCCTCTGAGGTTTCCTGCTGTTGCAAGACAACCTATTTCTCTTGCTTTTATTTCCTCTGCAGGAGTTTCCACTTCATCATTTTATCTTCTACTGTTGTTCCACTTACACTAACTTATGTCGAAGCTTCTCAGTGTAAAGAGTCTTAGGTTTGGGAGAAACCTTATGTCAAATAGGAAACTCTACAGAAGAAATCCAGATTTTAAGTGTTGTCAACTGACTAATGATGTCATTGTATGCTTTTTTTTTTCTGTTTCGTCATAATGTTGAGGATACAAACTCAACGGTTTTCAACTTTATAGACATTTGGTACTATTAATTTATTTTAAAGAAATAAAACTGTATAAAGCTGACTTTTTTTTCTGCTTCATTTCTTCATTCTGGAAGAAGGTTTTCACGTCTTCACGTTGAAGCAAATCCGTCCACTAGAATTAGTGGCTTACTCCTCAGGTTCGTGTGAAATCCCTACTGGTTGATGTCCGGGCCACAGTTAGCCTCCTGCACCGCAGTGACACATTCTTATTCACTGAGAATATATAACCCACCCGGACCCGCTGCCTCTGTTTTCCTGCTGCGTCCGTCTGATACTGGGGACCATGCTGAGGGTGTCTTCCTACCGAAAGCTCTTTGAGGAGGAGAATTGGGGTCGGAATGGGGGGTCTAGTGTGGAGTGTTCCGGGCAGTACCGAGCCTCTGTCAGGTCAGTGGGGCCTCATTGGGTTTTACATTTTAGCATTATCTTTAGCTAAAAATATCAATGCATTCTGCAGTTTTATTTGTTAAAAAAAAAAAAGTGTATTATTAAGCTTATTTTGGAAAACAAGTGCTCTTGGAAAAAATAAGCAGAAAGAAGTACTTGAGTATTTAAAATATGTTTTATTGTCAAAATTAATTCTTTCTGAAAAAAAAAATAGTAAAATGAATGTTTGTTTAGCTTTTCTTGACATTTTTCTCAGTATTCAGTTCAGTCTGCTTCATTTTCTCAGAGGCGCAGTGACTGACAAGTGTTGCTGTGGCGACAAGTTAGACTTTGTGGCCACCAAAGCTCTGAACAAAGAAGGTCTGAACCGGTTTGTTCAGGAGCGCAGCACCATCGCTGTTCTGAATGACCGCCTGGTTAGGCTCATTGAAGTGGTGAGGACAGTCTGATCAGGGCTGCAAGCATCTGACGTTTCCTTTAAGTGTGTCGTCTCATCATTCCTGTGGAACTGGTTCAGTGAGTGTACCTTCTCTGCAGGCCCACTGCTTTGAGGAAGAGAACGATGCTCTTGAACGTCAAATTGCCGAGCTGGAGGAGAAGCTGAACAGTCAAAATGGTTCCAGCATCCAAGTGAGGGAGCATGCCTGCAGCCTGGATGCAGTGGTGGAGAGACTGCGCATGCAGAGGGTAGGCGGCGGCTGCTTCTGCTGGGCGTGTCTGCTGCATGTCCCTGTCAGTCCTATTATTTATGTTTGCATCTCATTCCACATCATGGATCTCATTTGAGCTTGTGGAATGGCACATCTATAACCCTGCCAAGATTCATAACAGCCTTCTGTGTGTCTACAGGATGAGATCCTGGGTGACACCAAGGAACTAAAAACAGAGCTTGAACATCTGAAGGAAGAATATGAGTGGATTGAGCAGCAGAAGACGCTCATCCGCCAGGAGCAAGATGATGTTGCCGCGGTAATAATGATCACATTTTTTATGTGGTTTGAAATGGATCTTCTGCTGACTCAAAGTTTTAAGATCACACAAGACTATTTAGTTTATTAGTCAGCTTAGTCTTTAGATATTTTTCTTCATGTTTCTATTTTCTGCATCTGTAAAATTACCTGCATGAAGCCCAATGAGGCAAATTTCTTTGTGATTTTGGGCTATATAAATGAAATTGAATTGAATTGAATTGAATTAAAACTTGATTTTACTTCCTCAAACTTCATGCTTTTACATTAAAACTCTCCAATGATAAAATTAGCTAATTTGAACCATAAACAAGACCAAACTTTATTGAAATGATATGGGTTCTGCAGCCTGCAATAACGATAAAAGAAGGGGTTAAAAAAGATTGATACAATTTGTGCAGCAATAGTTAAACAAAACCAAGTGATGATATATTCTGCAATTTGACACAATTAAAAGAAAATAAAAAACATTAGAGAAACGAAAATTGAATACAATGCAGAGAGGCAAAAAATAAATAAATAAATAAAGGATATAGGTCTTATTCAAAGTCTCCTCCTAATAGTTTTACACAAATATTATTAGCAACTTAGAAGTATATAAAAAAAATAGAAAATAATGGTGTGATAGTAAATCCAGAGTGAATCACAATCAATAATAAAATATTTAATGGACAAGATGCATGTGGGTTACACTTTACAAGGCAGAGGTTAAATGTTTTTAAGCATCTTTTAACTACATTGAAAAGCTCATTTTTATGGTTTCTTTGCCCTGAATATTATTGAAAACAAAATAATTTTCATCATATTGAGTTAATCATATCAACATATTTTTAAAAAATTTAAATGTTGTTTTATTTAAAAAGTTTATTGTAGAAATAAATCAGACGTAATGCACAAGTTATAAACAATATAGAGAGAAGGGTTTTTTTCCCCACACGATCCATTAAAATAACCTTGTAATAGGTGACTTTGTCCACTAGATGGCAGTGTTGCTAAGTGTTTGAACTTGATCTTGAATTAGTGGGCTTATCTCAGCGGTTGCTCTCTACTTTAACCAATGAGTGTTGATCAGCAGCAGTCACATTCTGGGTTCCTCTGCACCTCCTCATTGTAACCTCCCCCTCTCAACTCCTCTCTCACATGCATGCCAGAGCCGCCAGAGCCCATGCAACCAGATGCAAAGGAGGCTTTCATTTCAGTCCCTATAATGCAGAGCAGTAAACGCTCCTGCTGGCTCAGTCCCTCAGTTCTGAATTAGGAGCAGCTGCAGTGTGACAAGACCTGGTGGGAAATTGTCAGGAGTGTGGAAAAAGAGCAGAGATGGGGAGATGAAGATCGAATAAAACAATAACCTAAAGTGCAACAAGCTGCAGTTTTTCTGGGTGTCGTAGAAAGTCATGTTCGCTTCGTTTTGAGGAACGTTTTTGGCTTTTGTGCTTCTCCTGCTTTCTATCAACATTTCCTCAACGGCTGAATGTGGATGCATTATAAACATTAGGGAAATAGCGTGAGTAAAGAGAGCAGGCACTTTGGCACGAGGGGCTCCAGGGCACAATGGAGATGAATGCCGCCTGTTTTCCATCCATCAAATGAAGACAACTGTTGATGCAAGCCAGCACCAAATGATACTTAAGAAAAAAAGGAACAAAAGCTAAAGAGAGATTTAAAAAGAGTTATATTTTGGTGGTGTTTAAGTGAAATTGAACGTACACTATAGCAGTGCAGCAGCAGGACTGACCTGTGCTGACCCTCTACACCAGCATCCACATATGCTGCCAGACCCTCCCCTCATGTGCACAAATGCGAATGGCGGCACCCCCAGTGATTACATGGAAAACCGATTAATCTGGTTCTTTTATAAGGCCCAGATGAGCTGAGAATCCCTGCTGGCAAATGGATTGGGCCACAGGGTTTTTGTGTCTGTGTCCTCCCCTCCTCTGCATTGCAGTGTCTATGTGCTGTTCTGTGCATGTGCTGGCACTTCAGAAAACCAGTGTTCATGTTGTTAAAAGAAAAAAAAAACAAACCCAAAGACTTTTTCTCCGTTTCCTCAACCTGTGCTTTTTATTTATTTGAACTGTAAACTACTCGGTTCATTCACCTTGAACTTATTTACTTTTGGTTTTGTTCTCTGTTGACTTTCCTGCCTTTGCAGGAAGTGGATGCTGCGACAGCAGAGTGTCTGGCACTGAAGGAGCAAGTAGCTATCTATGAAGACCAGCTGGCTGTCATGGGGGCCCAGCACAGCAAGGTGGGAGACTGGGATTTTATGAAGCTGCTGTCTGGTAAAACGGGAAGAGTTTACTGCCCTGCAAATGACGGTCCGATGACACTTTTGTGACCATAAACAAAACTCTGACCTGAGCAACCTTGAACTGTTGCCAGAAATTCTGGGTTCAAAGCTACGAACTCCAAAATCATTAAGAATAGAGCTTCATCTTGTTTAAAAACAAGGAGACTAAACTTTATAATGTTAAGCAGAATCGAGCTACAAGTTTTACCCAGTGATGGTGTTACTTCAAAATAATCCCTCAAATAAAAGTAGTTACTAACAAAAACAATATTAGAGTAAAGCAGTAACTAATGGTAAACTAAGTGCTGATAGAATCTGTATTATTTAGAACTTATTGACTCAAAGAAACAAATTATGTTTATGAGAAAATTTTTGAACCTAAAAAAAAAATATTATTCCTTTATTCACTCTTTATGGTGACAATTAGGCCACTTTTTACAAACAAAATACAAAAATGGCACCAGATGAATGCAGTATGTGAATAACAATTTTGTCTTTTTTTATAACAAATCTTAAGTATATAAGTACATTGTTAAATGCAGAGGTTGTATAATACGTTGTAAATATTCTCATCATGTAAAAAAAAAAAAAAAAAAAAAGTTATTTCAAGGAGGAGAAGGCTGGAACCCAAATGCTTCTATTTGTGGGTAATCCCTGAGGTCTACGAAGGGAGAGAAAGTTTGGCTCTGGCGCAAAAACAGTTATGTTTACAACATTTTTGGTAGAAAATCAACGCCTTAAGTTAGTTCCCTTGGAGCCTGCCTCTAGTGTTCTTTAAAGGAACTGCAAAACTTGATACTTCAGTGTAAAAAAACGTGTTTTAGCACTTTTTGCTATTAATTTAGAGCAAATAATTATCATGTAAATCAAATTTTACCCTAAAGAACACAATATCACAGCAAAGAGAAGTTATGTCTCCGAAAAAAACCAAAACACAGTCTTGTGATCTGTTAATATGTTCTATGTCTTGTGGCTACATGAACAAACCTTAAATTAAGTCAGTGCTTCATTTTCTTTCCACTTCTTTTGAATATTTTATGTAATGGACTTTCTGGAAGAAAAGCAGAAAGAGGGTTGCCTTCAAGAGAAATTATGTTATATTTAAAAATGTTACCTTAAATTATATTTCCAGATCTAAACAATCTCCTGACCACAAACCCTAAAGAATCATGTGAACACAAAATAATTTACAATAAGACAAAGCATTACAACATAATTTTGTGTCTTCAAATAAATTATTTAGAATAAAAAAAAGCAAGTTTGTCAAGATTCTCCCTTTATTTTTGGAGGAAACTAATTTAAGTAAAACTGTGAACACTATTTTTTCATTAGTATGTTTACAACTGCTTCCTTCACACAACTGTGACGCACACTGCCACTTTTCTGAACCTTCCGACTTCATCCCCACCTCACCAGAGGATGACAGGCGAGGTCCGGCGTCAACAGCAGAACCTTCAATCATCCGTGTTTTTTTTTCCAGCACCCTCTATTGGACTACTTTGATCCCTCGAGGGGAATGTGCATAAATATTAAACAAAAACAGGAGTTATTATCCATTCTTCCAGATAACCAGTATTTCTTTGTTGAGTTAGCAGTCATGTCCTTGTTGACTCTTAATATTCTTTGAAATAGATGTTTTTTTTCAATTAGGACACATTATAAAAGTTAAAGTTGTGATTGTTGACACATTCTCTAGGTGTAAACCCATGTGTAAGAGCTCATTAGTTTGTTTGGTTTTAGGAAATAATGATGCAACATTAAAGTGGGAAATTCATGTTTTTTTTTTTTAGTAATAATTATTTCTTTGGTTAGGATTGCATGAAACGTACAATGGACTGACAAACAGTCATGGGTGCACTCTGCCTTTGACTTTAAGTAACTGGGATAGGCTCCAGCATCCCCCTGACTCTGCACAGAACAAAGCAGGAATAGAAAAGATGATGGATGGTTGATCATATGACAGGATAGTGTTTTGTTGTGAGACTCAAAGAGAGCTGCAGTTCTTGTTTACAGCTGTGCTTTAGAATGCAGAGATAAAACACTCTGATGTCATAATCAAAGTCAGAAGTTCACTGGAATATGTAGAATGTCTATTCATGCAGGACTGTAAAGACTTGACCTTAATCATCTTTTGGTTTTCCCTAATCAAATTTCTCAATTTTAAATGTTTTAAATTATTTTTACTGTGGTAATTGAACGGGCTACTCAAAAGCAGATTGCTGTTCTATTTTAATTTTTAATTTTTAAATTTTTTATATTATTGTACAGATGTAAAACACAAACTTGAGGTTGTAAAAGTTGTGATGGCCATTTCCTTCCAGTTTTATCTGTAAAAGCACATAATTCACATGCCCACTATCTAAAGCACATAAATTCAATCTACAATCAGTTCGCCATCATACTACCTCCACCATGCACACCTCTTGCACTGTACTTAAATAGTTTAAAAACATATTTTATCTTTGCTTTGTCAGATAATGAAACATTTCTTCAAGTCTTTGAGATGTCATTTTTAAATTTTTGACAGCATCATGAAGACAGTCTCCTAACTAGGTCAAGTGCAGGTTTTAATTTGCTCTAATGCTTTTGTGACCTCTTGAATAAGTTGTTGTTCTCTTAGAGTAATTTTAGCCAGATGGTCTCTGCTAAGACGTTTCAGGTTTGGTTGATTTATAGATGACTGCTCATATTGTGGTTTCTGGTTTCCTGAAGCTGCAAAATTATTATTTTTTTCACTCCACAGAATGTTTGCACTTTGTTCCTGTAAATTATATAAATTGATTCTTTTAAAGTGTTTGTTTGACCATGTTAGATTTTTTATTTTTTGTTGATTCAACAAGTTTACTACTTTTTGATTTGGGTAAAGTGAAGCCTAATTTAAAAACTTTAAAGAATATGATGGACTTTGTGTTTAGTCTGCTAATCTTGATGCTAGTTTTATTTAATTCACTTTTAGAAATACCTTAAAAGTAAAAGAAAAGAACTGGTAATTACATTTTTTTCACACTATGCAAATTTCTTCTAAACTTATTTATATTTTTGTATGATATAAAGCAAATATCTGACTGATCATCTGAGTACACATTATAACAAACGTTGTTTACACACACACACATATATATATATATATATATATATATATATATATATATATATATATATATATATATTTTAAAGGTTGTAAGTCGTACTTCAGAAATACTACATTTGGATAGACTGCAGCTATATTTCAAGCGCAGTATCTTGAATACATTAACTTTGTTTGATTTCAGTGCTGTGTAGTGACTCCAAGTAACATCCACCACTGTTTTTTGAATGCATGAGCAGGAAGTGGAGAGTCTCCTGGAGCCAGATGAAAGGACTCGGGCAGCGGCGTCTATTACGTTTGGCAGCCCTGATATTGCTCCGGCCTTGAGTGTGAAGGAGTACCACTGCCAGCTGGCCAAGAGCCTCCAGGTACAACACAGTGAGGTGAAAGAAAGACTTTTACTGCCACAACTCTGTGTGTTTGCAGATAATTATCCTATTGGTGAAACTACACTCTTTGCATTCTTTATTTGTCATACTTGCTTTTTCATACCAATTACCATGTGGAAAGCCTTATATACAAGTGTAAAATACAGAAAATATATACATTCCCTTTTTTTAAATGTCAATTCACTTCTGGGGATATTTATCAAAGCCTTTCACCCTCAATTACTTTGAAATGAAACCTCTAATGCTTTCATTCTTCTTTTTTCCAAATCTAAAACTCTTCCTTCAGAGCCTCCTCTTCATCCTCCTCCACCTCTCACTCACAGCACCTTCTCGGTCCGCCTCTGAAACGCTCGGTCAGGTTCTGAAGTAAATCTCAGCTTTCACAAATCACACTGGGATACTCCCGATTGTTTTCTTTACGTCTTAACACAACACCAGGGAAGAATTTGAGAGTCAGAGCTGCGGCTCTGGACCAAAACAAAATGCTTTTTTTGGTCCATCTGAGTATGTGTTGCAGCGCAGAGGTTCTTCGTTGGGGTCAGACTTCAGCTCCGGTGGGTCTGACCCCCTCTGTGTCAAGGATGTCTGTCAGTTCAGAGGTCAGGGCTGTAATCAGACTTCAGGCCGCCTTCCCAGGGTCCTTAGCAGCATTTTAAGGGATGCTGGCCTGTGGACGTGTTCCTTATTCTAAGGCAAAATGTATCTAGCACCTTGATCATTTTTTTTTTTTTATATTTCTCTTAAAATCCTTTCTATTCACTCTTTCCCTCCCACTCTGCTCCTTCCATCTCTAGCTGGACAGCATCCCGTCTGCTGCTGGCCTCCACTGAGACACACATTTGTCACAATGATAAAAATGATCGGCTGTGTCCAAGAACACATTTGAAAATGATAAAATGCGCTGGTTTTGAATGATAATTGCTGCCATCTCCCACACACCTGTGTGGGCTCAGAATGATTGCTATTTTTCCTTTGAATCAAACATTTTTTTGGCAGAAAAAAGGGCACATCTCTACAGTCCGGTGCTCCCACTGAGCCGTCTTTCACCTCAACTAACCTGACAATTATCTTCTCAGGAACAAAAAAAAAAAAATGAAAACATCACTTTTTAAACTGTGTAATTTTCTTCTCTAGTTTGAGCGTGGCACATCCTCCGCTCTGGCTATCAGAGGTGATGGAGGGAAACTGGAAGAGAGAAGAACTCCAGGGTCAAAAGTCAAAGACCTGCCAGAGGATGCAAGTGAGCTGAAGACACTGGTAAGATGGATGTCAGGATACTCCAAAAAGTTATTAATTGTAGGTAAATACAACTTTAGATGAAGGAAAAGCGCAACCTTTTTTAAAAAAAATGCAACCCACATTCCATGAACTTTTGTCCATGAACTCAAGAAAATCCTTTACTGTAAAATCTGATCAGTCACTCGTGTCATCTTGGAGAAAGTTGAGTCTTTTATTCTTAATGCGCTTTAGTTCATGGAGGATGGAGTCCATTTTTGTAGCAAAGCACTCAACACATCTGTGTTTATAGATACATCAGCCAGAGGTCCATACTTCCCTATAGAAAAAGCTATAATTGCGAGTGCTTGGTAAGCATTCACACTATAGTGATTCTCCAGCTCCTCTCCTAACAATTTTTGTTATATAAAAACTCAATCACACTTTCAGCTATTTCAGCAATCTTGGTGTAGAAACGTTTAGCTCGTTCAGGACATTACTGCTTGTATTTTTGATATTCATGAACTTTATAACTTTTGAAATATTAAGCAAAATATGCACCTTAGGAAATGAATGAGAAACTTCAAACTTTAAGATTTTAAGTAGATTAGCAACAAGCCTTTAAATATATTCATGGGTTATGTTTTATAGTAATTTTCAAAAGAATTTGGAGCTTTGCTTATGTTTTAGCAACATGCTAACGTTTTTTTGGCTACTTTGTTAGCTACTGGGGTTGTTTGTAGTCTAAATTTTAGTTTAGCTAATATTTAAGCGACAAGCTAACTTTTTTGGCTAATTTGGCATCTTCTAATTTAGCAAAGTGGCATCTAGCGATTTTTAAGAAATTTTACTACATATTATTCAGAAATTTAGGTCAACTTCAGCTCCCTTTTATAGTTCTTTAATTATATTTTTAGTCATTGCTTTTATATTGCACAATTTCTCTGTATATAATCTGACATATTTTTATATATTTTATATTATGTATTTTGCACTGTGACGGTTGCTGCAATTTCATTGTCCCTGTGATAATGACAATAAAGGCCTATTCTATTCTATTATATTCTTCACACTAGCGTTATTGCAGGTAATGCAATTTTTCCAGTTTGTATTAAAATCCTAAAAAAAATAATAACTAAATATTTAATGTTGTTGGATTTTTTGGTATGTTTTAGAGTAAATTAAAAGCAAATTGGAGCATGATAATATTATAAATAAAACTTTTGATTAACTTTTATTTTATTGCAGATATTAGATTTAATGTCCTACAAAAAAATTATCCCCCAAAATAGCCGTAGTGGTTAAAGTGAGCGCTTTCCCACAGCAGGTGAAGGGAGTGGGAGAGCTGAGTGACGGCGGCCCAACAGTGTGAGAGATCCTGCTGACCAGAGTGTTTACTCTGCTGCAGACACTTCCAGGAGGAGATATGAAGAGCTGGGCCTAAGCTCAGACTGGATTTATGGCCCTCCCTGTTTTCAGTTATAAAGCACAGTCCTTCGGAGGGCCTGCAGAGCCATAAACGTCCACAAACTTCACATACTAACTGCCTACAAATGAGGGAATAAACCGTCATATCATGGGTTTTATCCAGTTTTAAAAAGTGACTTGGGAGTTTTTGAATAAAAGAGACAGACAAGTAGGTTATTAATAAAGATAATGCAGAAAAAGCAAAGCTACTTCCTCTTAATCTGCCTTGATCTATTTAAAACCCACTGGAGGTCCGCGCACAGCTGGCACCACCACCACATCTGACAGAAACACAGGGGTTTGGTTGTCATTACTGTGGCTGAAGCTGCACTTCCAGCTCTTTAAATAAACAACCAGCTTCTAAAAGCCCAGCAGAAGTCCTCCAACGTCATGCAGCGTACTCCAACACACGAGCCCTGCTCGGGTCACTCCAGCCTGACGGATGGACAGCTCGGCCCGATCTGCTCTGTTTCCTCTCTGGCTCGTGATGGATGCCTCGGGTCTGGTTTCTCATCAAGACACAACATGGCCAAACAAACAGGTTGCAGTGAAATCAGCCTTGACTCAGAATTGTATATAATACAGCAGGCTGTGACGAGGTTAGATGCCACTATTCGCATATACATACAAGGCCAGACTCTACTTATCATGCCGAGAGGAAGACAGGAGTGCGAGTTCTTGGCGAGTTCTTGACTTCTCTGGAGAGTCATTATGAGGCTGTGAGTTGTAACCAGGTCGCCTTCTGCTCTCAAGATCCTGCTGAAAGATGAGCAAAGCCGCCTGCATCCCCATCTGGCTGTGACGGCTAATTGTGGACTTTTTGTGATTGCTGTAATTGCTCACGGCTGAACACCAGAAATGCAGCCGCTCGGTGGAAAGATGCTTCTCCGTTTGTTTCCAGAAAACTAACCCAGCCTTTAAGGATTCACCGCTTGATTTGAGCTTCCAGCAATTGTAGGCAGGTGTTACCATCACACAGGTGTCCAAGAAATGCTGTGTTCTGCTAAAAGGCTGGGGATTGTTTGGATATGTCTCACAAATGTTGAGATATTTTTGCCTGAAACCACAAATGCGAGCTGTGCGGTAACTCTGAATAAATTGTCGGGGGATCACTTAACTCAGTAGGAGCTGTCATCTGGAAATGATGAATGTCCGTACAGATTTTTGTCGCTGTCAATTCATCATGCTTTTAGAAACTTCAGCGTGGACCACACTGGTGGAGCATCATTCTCATGTGGCTGCTAAAAGGGTTTTATACGTCCAAATTACAGTGAAAGATGAGGAAATGTGGAGCTTGATGTCAGGAAGTCAGAAACCGGATATTTTCTGTGCGTATAAAATAAGATTACAGACATACTTGAATTTCTGTAGGAATGATTGCAAATTATAACTGCCCTGAGGTAAAACCACGTGAATTTAATGTGATGCATTAGACATTCAGTTCAGACAGAAATGTGGCTTCATGTCAAGACTTTCATTGAACTTTTGCAATCAGGTTGAAATCATTTCAACTGAAAAGCTTTCCTGGACTGAAAAATGCTCTGAAAGGTCTTTATGTTGCATTCATTACATGACTATTGTCTTATCAGTTCAGTAGCAATGTTTATTTTGCAGTTTAATTACTCAAGAATGTTGTGTTTCTGCAGATTTCAGAGCTCCAGAAGGAGCTGTCCGAGTTGGAGAAGGCTAACGAGGATCTGGAGGACGAGGTTGAAAGCAGGAAATCTGCACACATGGAGGAAGTAGCTGACCTGGAGGTATGACAAAAGTTGATCAAAACAATGAATTAATAAGGAATAATGAGTTATTTGGTTTGTTTAGTTACCAAATCTAATGTATTCTCACCTGATCTGTGTGCTTCAGAGCTCTATAGATGAAATGAGGCAGCAGGAGGCTGACCTGGAGGAGCAGATGAGGGAGCAGTGTGATGACTACAAGGAGCTGCTGAACGAGAAGATGGCCAGAGACATGGAGATTGCTGCCTACAGGTCAGATGTCACGTACAGATTTTTGTCGCTGCCAGTATATCATGTTTTTTAGAGACTTCGTTGTCAGATAATTGACACCTCGAAAGTCATTATCCCACTTATACTATGGTAATTAACGAAAGGAGTAAATCAAATATGAGTACTGATATTTTTTCTGTTTAAATTGTTTTTACCAAAATGTAGACTATGTAATAATACAAGGTGTGATGTGCTGTCATGATAAGCGGAAGAAAGTGATATATATGGTGGATGTTCTGTAAAGGGATACAAAGCATCATTTCAAAGGGGAAGTGCTCTTTTGTGGCTTATTTTTTAATCAGATCATGAAGCAATAATTTATATCAAAGAAACAAAATCTGCAAGCAGCTTCCTAGATTTTTTGCAAAAAATGTCCACCCCTAATTAATCATTTACCCCTTGATGCCTATTGATGCAAAAATGCATCAAACAAATGACCTTTTTTTTAGCTGTAAATAAATTTAGGCATCAAGGTGTTCAGTCAGAGTGTAAAAATGTCACTATGATGGCACGTCCATCATGATGCCAAATGAAGGATAGATATCTTTTTTACTGTCTTGCTATTACTCTACTGTTATAAACTGTATAGTAACACCAGTCCATCCATGTACCAAGTTTCTGTTATTTTGGTTATTAACTGGCTTTCAGGCCAGTGCAATAATATAGAACTTTCAGGCTATGTGACCAGAACTTCTTTTTTGGACTCCGTGACACCCTCCAGTCAATCAGAATCAAATATTCACCCAGATCATTTTACACATCTGGGTACTATTTTGGTGACACAAACTCCAATAGCTTTTCTGAACATGCATCCGTCAATTTTGATGTTGTGAACTGAATGAGCCACAACTAAATCAGCTTTTTGATCATCTCAAAGCTGCAGTTGGACTCAGAGGTCATTTCACTGACATCTGCAGGAAGCAAATGAATGAATGAATGAATGAATGAATGAATGAAATGGTTTATTTCAAGCAATCAGGTTGTAATACATGGAATAACTTCACATAATAAATCACAAGGAGATCGCTTGAAAGGGGGTGGAAGGAAGCGAACTTATATAATCCCACCCCGACTCGACCATACCATTTTCTCTACATGAATTATCAATATCCGGTTCAGGACTTATAATCAAATCTCAATATAGTTTTAGGTAATGTCTGCTCGTGGTGACCCGGAACCGGAAAACAGATCAAATCAGCCGTTCAAACACACAATCAAAACCTTGGTTGCTGCTTATAGCTGCAATGCCGCAAACATACATAGATATTTTAATATTAAATGTTTGCTCAAATGTTGCTCTTATCTGGTGCATTTTTTTAAAATCTGCAATATGATGAACATATTATTCTGGTTTAATGTTCATGTGTGCTGCAAAGGTTTTTGCATGCAAGATGCAAAAAGATGAAGCTCTTTGGCCTTATATCAACTGTTTCTATGTTTCACTAATGCAAACACTTTTAATTATTTATTTTCTTACACTTTGCTTTAACATGTGTCTGAGGCATAAAAGCTACAACTCTTTTTATGAACACCTTTAAAAAACTTCTTCTATACAGCAGCCATTATGAAACCGTCCTCTAAAGTTTAAATTTGAATTTACAAATTTGGAATCCTCTTTATTAACTTCTCTGCACCATCACAGTTTGAACACAATATTGTGGACAAGTATAGCATTATCTTTTAGGTTTGTCTTCCTCTGTTTCATTTGTTCCAGGCTTGAATCCAGCTGCTCTTTTACTTGATTGCAATTACAGTGTGAACCATCTCTGACATGTATTGTTGTTTTCTGTGGTGGGGGGCCAGCCTAAAGAAATCCCCAGCTGTTCTTGATGATGTAAACTTGTCAAGACAAAGAGAGCATTCATCAGCATAGAAAGGAATCGTACCAAGATTATGTCACAAGACTTGAGTGACATCTATTTATTTGTGACATTTTTCATAAATGAACAAATCCCCCAGAATGCAACATTTCATATACCCACATCCAGTCTGTGAGAAGCAGTACAACTTTGTGCCTCCTATTGCGTCTCTTAGATATCCGTTTTAAGATCTTCCTGCTGACATCATGGAGGTCAGCTGGAGTTGCAGGAAACCACTCCGGGATGTGATGCGGCTTCCTGTATGCGGCCTTGACGAAAGCTCCAGTTCTTTTCTTGAGCTTCTTTGACCACATGCCATTCTGATAAGAGGATTGACGCACTTCAGTCACCCTATCCCACTTCCAGAGACTTCCTCCTGGCCTTCCATGGGGGTTGGAGGGTGGCAGGAGCACAAAGACCAATAAAATCAACTCATTTAAATGGGCTAAGAGGGGGTCTGCCGGTCAGATTTTTAGGTCCGCTCCATGCTAGCCTGTTAATGTCACCCTCCCCTCTCAGACACACTAATACTAATTCGCACAGTTCTAGATTATTCCCGTGACCCAACAACAGGCTGTCTCAAAGGGATCACTCAAAACTTTCAGTGGAAGTTGAAAGCTAGGGATGAAATGCTGTTAGATGTTGCTGTTTCTGCTCTGGTTTTACAGATTCTTTTTATAAAATAGTCTTTTGACAATATTTGGATGACGTGTTATTGTGATTGAATGAACAGACTCACTAAACTGTCCATACCGGGTTGCTCCTTTCATGGCAGCTCTACATTCATCTATTTATGAATGTGCCTGTGATTGGGTGAAGGGAGTTTGCTTTTGTAATTGTGTAAAGGTGAAGAACAACACAATTTTATGTAATTGATCCTCAACCAATTTATTAGCTCTGCTTTATTTAATATTTTTGGTCAAATCTTGAGGAGTAAACTCAGATTATTGATAATCAAAAATTATTTGTCTAATAAAGCTCAAAAGAACAAATGAGCCGTACAATAAACATCTCCCCTGCTAAATGAAATTGTGTCACTTATCAAATTTTCTGTTAGAAGTTTTCCTGTAAAAAAAAAAAGAAAAAAAAAAGTTACATCAAGCTACATTGTCTGGAAGGTTTGATCTAACTCCTGGTTAGGGGGTCTCATTGTTGGTAACAGACAGGACTTTGCTGTGTTGCTGAAGTTTGACTGTTTTTTTTTTTTGGCACACAGTTACAGGCCAGTATCTCAGCTTTTAAGAAACTTTTCAAAACTTTCTGGGACTTCTGTCACAGCATTGATCAATTGTACAAAAATACAAACTTTACAGGAACACATACAGCCCCCACCTGCATGTTAATATATAACCATAAAGGAGGGAGGGAGAAAACACAGTTGTTTTATCAGAAGATAGTTATTGTTGATGTTTTTTCTCCCACTTATCATCAGTCTGTTTTAATTTATTTATTTTTCATGTTGATGTGGAGTAGATTACACAATTGTGCAAGCACAATTTGTCAAATAACTTGAGTTATAATTTAGTCGACGTTTTTGCTTCCATGAAGATGTTAATTTAAGGTAATTTTGGAGCCGAAGTTGTTTGATGTATGTTTGTGTTGTGGGCATCAAGGGTAAGCGCTTCAATCTAGAATTCAAACACTTTTTAGACATGAAAACAAAGAGAGCGAGAATGAAGTCTGCCCTCTGAAAATGAATCATTCTCAAAACAGTGAACAATATTTTAAACTACAACAATTGCAGAAGAAAACTTGCATTTTTAATTAATTTGAAGTTTTTATTGCTTTTTTTAAAGGAGTCACCACTGTAAAAGTCTGATTCCTGGACATTTGTAAGATTTTTACTACTACATTTTTACCTAATGTAAACAGACTTTACCAGAACCTGCACTGCATCATTTTATTCATTCATTTGTTCTATCCATTTATTTGAAACGTTTAATAAAAGCCAAATGAAAGTTTTTCCCATTGTTTTTTACTTATTAGCAAATCTAAAAAGGATTTTTCAGAATTTTTAAAATTTAGTTGGAGTTCTGTAATGTACAAATCATACATGGAACTAAAACAAAATAAAAAAATTGAGGTTTGAATCAAATCTTGGGGAAAGCGACTCGTTGCTTTCTTTGTGTTTTGTAATATCCACAGTTTGCTTGCATGTTTTTTTTTTTTCATTTAGGAGTCTTGTAGAGGAAGAGGAGGGCAGGCTTTGCAGTCTGTGACCAGAGACTGAAGACAGCGGCCGCCTGCATGCTTTCTGACATCTAGAAAAATTACAAAAAAATCCAAAATCAGCACTTTGATGAAGCTCAAAGCAAAGCAGCACTTTCTGTAGATGCAAACTTATCATAGCAGGTTGATGCCATCTGGAAGCTCGAGCCACAGATAAGAGGTCACTAACAGAAGACCTGGAAACTTCAAGAAAGATGGAGCTGTCTAAAGAAAGCGGGAGGACGGGGTCAGGGCACCGAGTGTGTATCCATTCACTGTCTGGCAGAGATATTTCCTGAAGAGGATTATCTTGAGCGGCCTGCTGATTTATACATGTTTTGTGCCTCCTCTGTCCAATAAGGCTGGGACAAAATCTGGAGCTGAAGTGTTTGGCTCCACGGTGATGTCGCCTCGTCCGTCACTTAAACTTTGTCTGATTACCAGTTCTTAACCCGTGACCTCTTCACTGCTATCAAACACACTAATGGCCTGCTTCAGTAACTAAAAGCATCTCACCTTCTTTTTGTTTTTACAGTCGTGTGTTCACGTTGCTTCTGACAGTCAAGTGCGCAGTGGCCTGTGTTTGCTTTTTAAATGGTTCATGAAGTCGTTTTACTGCAGTTCTCTCAAAATGAGCATCTGGACCTTTCTGCAAGAAAAGTCTGGATGATTCATTACCTCTGCCTTAAAGAACAGCGTCTCCGTTTGCCGTTCTCTCTGAAATGAGAGTTCGGTAATGCATTCCCTTCTAATTTTTTCCATATTTTTATAACAATCTTAAAGCTGTGCACAATAAATAATTTTTTGTTCCCCTTGTTGCTGTGTTAAAATAGTCAAGTTTGAAACAAATAAAGTCATCTGCTTAAAAAACTTTGGTTTTATGAGAGTTATTTATGAACCCCTTGTGCTATTAAGAACCTTGAAAAGACAAGAAACATTTATGTTGAGGATTCTATGTCAAATACGATGTCATACTATGGAATTTCAACATAATGTTAGCTCTGTTTTGAAGATAAAATGTAATTGATCTGACATCTTTGATGAGGACTTTGTTTATGTGACGACCTCAGAGTCTGTGGAAAGGAGCGCAGCAGCTGTAGAGACTTAGTGAACTGTGAAAGGAAACATGTCCAGCTCAAAGAAGCACACGTTGGGTTTCTTTCCAGAGACCAGAGGAGAGGGACGGGATATTGTCTTCTTGTTCAAAGTCCCTCACCGATCATGTTTTGATTTCTTTTTTAAAGTGTTCCCAGAGACCTTTTAATTATAATTATGTCATTTTTAGCCAAAATTAAGAAAAAAAAAACTTGTTTTCTGTGACATAGTTTCTGGAGAGCAGTTTGAGTTCATTACAAATTTGCCTCTGAATTGTGGGTGGGACGGTTGGCGCCTTTGCTCGCCCCCTTCCCATCATCCATCTGTTTCTGTGCTCTCTCACTACAACTCAAATATAACATTAGCTCTGCAGCTAAAAGGGCGAGCATTAATGTAGCTATCCAGCTGTTTAGTTTTAAGCCATATGCACACTCGTCTACAAGTGGATGTTTCAGAATAAAGCAAAGCAGGGAGCTTATGGCTTGCCGTAGTTGCGTCTAAGTCACAGTTACAAAAGCTTTTTCCAGCTGCTTTTTTGAGTGTGTGTCTGACTCAGCAATTTGAACAAAGTAATACTTAGAAATATAATTTTAATATCAGTCTTCTTTTTTATGACTTTCATCATGAGAAAAATTGTATAAGAGCAAAGAGCAAACCAACAACAATATAACACAAAAATTGATTCCATATATAAAAAATTTATCTTCTTAAATAATTTTTTTTTTTTTACCTCTTACTGATTAATATTCAAATAACTTTGGATTTGAAGAAAAAGCCTAAAGTAGATGATAAGGCATGATAAGGGGATTTAAATATGGTTGGCTTCATGAAAATCATCTGAATGTTTATTTAAAAGTCAAGATGATTAAATTATCTTTATATGGCTTTTCTTCCAGGGGGTTTTCGCAGTAAAGTGAAATATGAGGATTTGGTATCAAGTTTCATGTTAGTTCCCTGTACTTAAGCAACCTGAGTTAATTGTCTTATCTGTGACATGTTTGTTACGAACTCAGTGAAAATCTAGAAACTTGAGGATAAAACTGAAAAAAGAAAACTCTTCACCCTTTTCACAAAACTAAATAGTTTAAGACAAACGGAGGAAACCCCAATTTGGTTGGTGGTTGTTTTGTTAAATTTGTTGTGCAGATTTATACATATTTGTGAATAGTTTTGTGCTGAGATTAAAATATACATATAATTCAAAGCATTTTTTACTTAGCTAAAAAAACATATATTTTTCTTTCTTTGTTGCTGACAATTTTTTTTTTATTTGTATTTTACTCAACCAAACTTCACCAAAAACCAACATCTTCTTCAACCGTTATTAAATTGACATGAAACTTACATTTACACTCCATAAGATTACAAGATCAATGGCTTATTCATAAAGACATCAGATGAAATGCAAAATATGGCACTGAAACTAACAGATTTCAGGTTTTTTGGACAGTGTTCAGATCTTAATCTAAGAAAATATAAAGAATGACCCTTTTAGATTTGGAAATCTGGTATTTGAAGCCTCTTTTCGACACATCACTATATATTTCAAAGGTTTGTGAATCTTGTGAAACGTCTCTCTTCTATGACAGCTAAAGAAAACAGGTAACTCCACAGCGACGGTCGTGACATTAAGCTGCCCGGGGCTGGACTCCATCACGTTTCCCCTTCCAAGAACTATAATTTGCTGGGAAGGCCAGACTTTAAAAGTGGCTCTGTGATCAGTCGCACCTTTGACTTTTAATGGCCTTTTTTTGAGGGGGGAGAACTGAAAAGCAGCAAAACCTCAGTAACACCAACAAACATGGAAGTCACTGCTGGGAATAAACGAGGAGCGGATTAGGACTGAACGTGTCAGAGTGATTTTTGTTGAAAGAAACCATTTCATGCAACATGTGCTGTGTACATAACATCCAATTAGGCTCACGTGGTGCAGCAACGGCCTTACATTAAAAGTGGCAGGGCCGACCTGATAAATTATGACACGTGAGCCCTCTGTATCAGTTGACATATCTTCAGTCTGTAGCAGAGGAATCTGATTAAGGCCTGAGGTGCTGCTAACCTGGGTCAGTTTGTATGACTCAGCTCAGGCGTTACCTCCACAGAGGTACATGTACCTCTTCAGGTTCACCCAGACAAATAAACACTGTCCTCATTGAGGACAAAAGTCATTTTTTTCACGTCTCTTCTTGGCAGCTTAAATGTGGCGGACCAAGCTGGTGTTTAGAAAGCAAATAAATAAGAGGAGACAGGGTCGGATCAAGGAAGAAAATAAGAACAGGAAAAATATACAAAAGAGAAAGAGCCATTGAGAAAGTATTTCCTTAACAAGAGGGGAACAAATAATAAATTAAGGAGGCCCTTTCCCTTGAGGAAAGATTGGCATGCTTAAGGATAGAAGGAAGTGGGCATCCTTCTTTTTTATAGGGGTCATGGACATGCTTTCACTGTGGGAGCATCTCATATGAGGCTGGAGTCCTGAGAGAAAACTCCTGAAAGGAATGTTTACCCACAAACACAAGCTCACTCAGAGTTTACAAGGCGTGCGCTGCAGAATGAAGGTTGTGTAACACTCGGGTCCATCATCATGTCATCACCGCATTTTCCGCCATCCTCATATCTGCTGTCCGTCTTGTCCCGTATAACCGAGAGGCTGCTGACAGGCGCGACCCCACGTTTACCCCTCGCCTCTGAGGCAGGTGGCAGACCCCACCGACTCAAGACCCCGATGGGTCTGTGCCACTTCTGATAACTTCATTTCAATGAGCCCAGTCCTTTGTGTTGTGAGAAGGAGATAAAGGAAAGCAGGGACTTTAACTTCCCCTAGCTACACATAGTGGGTTAGTCACGCTAAAGCTGGAGAGTTTTTCCTTTGTGCCAAAGCGTTCAATTAATCAACTTCACAAGGCAGGCTGGATGGAAGGAAATAAAAGTTGGGGCTACGGGGAACTCAAGCGAGAACAGCAGGGATCTGTAAGCTCCTGCATCAACTTTCATACTCATTACAGTATGTTTAACTTTTTTTTTTTTTCACATAGTGACTTCAGGATTAGCCTAAATCCTGATTCTAGCCATTTGCTGGATTGCAGTCTTGGCAGATGTTCTTAATAGATCTTGGCCACCCTTGAGTTCAGGGCTCATGCTTAAGCTTCACCTTGTCTGTAAATGGGGCAAGAACATATGTATTGAGAATTTCACCTTTTTTTTTTTTTTCAAATAAACAAACAAAAAAAAATCGACCTCATCAGACTTGTTTCAGTTTAACTGATCATTCCTGTTGAACCCCTGTGTTAGTTTCACAAATAATGAGTAAACTCCATAAAAAAGAAAGCTTTATTATATTGTATATTTTTGGTTACAAATTAATTAAAGTGTCTCATGTTTTAATGGTACAATTGCATTATAATTTTGGAGGAAAAATTATTTCATTCAAATTTGTTGAGCTTTCAAGGAAAAGTCTGTTTACGCCAAGACCCCAACTTCTGCTCTCAATTTGATGCAAACCAGAAAGTGTTTGTAATTACCCAAAAGACCAGCAGAGTCTGGTTTAAGGAAGACACAAATCTCTACTGACTCAAATGTTGAAACGTTCAACTTAATAGCTAAAATATATTCGGACCACCAGATCATTTTACTTTATTGCTGGTATGTATGTGCGTTGATATGGTATGTGTTATTTAGGTGTCACCAATGATATCTCCAGTGTTAAAGGGTTAAAAATCCTAGCCAGAACTAAAGTAATGGAAAACTAAAGGAAGGAAAGTTTTTTTTTAGAATTTTTCTTATAGATATAGTGGATATTACAACTGTTTAAACAAACCTGTTGCTCCATCTAAGCGTCACACTTTTTAATCTTTACAATCCAATTCCTAATTGCTTTCCTTGAAAAAAGCATTTAAGTCTATTTCTAATTCACTTTAAAATTATGCGGAGACAAAGCAAACCAAAACATTGTTTCCTGTTATGATCTACTGATTGATTCTTGGCTTGCGTGTAGCTCTTGTTGCCTTGCCTCAGAGGGGCTGGAGCCAGGACAACAGTAGTTCAAACTATCATTATTTGGGCTGGGAGTAAGAAATCACATGTGCCATAGTTTATGTCGGCACTCGTGGCCTGGAGCAACGACTGTTTTAGAATTTGGAACAAAGTACGAAATCATTTTCTTTGTGCGCCACTCATTCATCTTTCTTCCAGACACCCAGTCCTCTCAGGTCTGCTTCAGCTCAAACTGACATGACTGACATGAGCAACATTTTCCATTCCTGTGCCTCCTATATGTTTCTTTAAGATTTATGAGACACATTAGATTATAATATTACTGTAAGTTAACACGATTTCCACTCATAAAAGTCAGAGCCTTTTCTGACATGAATTTCAGGAAAAAGTGCAAAAAGTTGGTCAAAGTGTAATGATTGCTTTTGCATCAATGCAACGTTGGAAGAGTAGCTAGATTATTGTTTCTAAAGCAATAATTTAACCCCTGGTAAGACCTTGTGTCTCCCTAAGGGGGTGTGCCCTGCAGTTTGAGAAATCCTGCACTAAAAGAGCATTGTGACTTCTAGTCATCTCGTTCTGCACTCACGACCATCAAACAGATAGCTGAGTGTTCAGCCACCAGCGAGCTGGTCTGGGGCTGCAATGCTCTGTGCTTTTTCACCTTAGAGTTTCATCAGAGAACCTGTCAGGCCAGCGATGTTTTACAGCTCGGTTTGCAGACAAAACACCTCACAACCAAAATCCCCTCAACAACATCTGCTGCCAATTTTGCCGAGGCATTCCTGCAGCCCTTGCTGTTTAATATTCACAGAGGTTAGGGGGGACAGTTGTGGGGGGAGAGCGGCCTCTTCAATCTTTTGGTCAACGGTCCAGACATGGTGAAAAATGAGGGGTTAACGAAGAGTGAGTTAGAGCAGGGGCAGGTTAACTGGGCTAATTTGCAGGGATAATAATGGTGTTCACACAGGTCCTTTGGGGAGAGGCTTTGTGGAAAACAGAACTGACGCTGCAACCACACAGGAAGTTTACAACATGGCCCAACAAATCAAAATGTATTTAATCATCAAATTGGCCATTGGGAGCAGGCGGCAGGACCAAAACCAGAAAATGAAGAAAATTCTCCTGACCGGGGGGGCAAATCTGCACCTCTTAGGATTGCAAAGAGCCGAAACTGCTCATTTTATTGTCCAATTTGATGCACTTGGTGTCAAAAGTGCATGCTTTAATTTGCTTTTCCTTTTAGCCTTGGGCGTGCTTCGCACTTAAAAAGTACAGTGCATTAAAAATGCTTTTAATTATTCTCACGTGAACACCTTAAAACATGTTGTTTTACCATAAAATGAACCATGAACCAGACTCCACTGCTGCATTTACAGGAAACTCTTTATGAAAGGTGGAACTAAAGTATTTTTTAAGCTTTAATCATGGCATCCTGCACATGTAGCAGCACATATGTGTTGCCGGCGCAAGTTTAAAGAGTAATAACCCAGTTAATTGATAATTGAAGCCACGGCCTCCTAAAATATGACCACACAATATGTCCTTGTAACTTTTTATGGATGTATCCCAGGCATTGCTAAGTTTAGAAACAAGGGAAACTCAAAGCAGCTTCCTCCTGCCTGTCTAAGTTTGTCTGCTTTTGTTTATCCGGACAAAAAATGTTTACCTTTTTAGAAAATGTAATTTTATACATAGGAGTAAACTAGAAAAAATATACTAAACCTTAAAGACTGAAGCCCAGCTATCATTTTCAGCACAATATCCTCAAATGTGGGAATGCCATACTAAAATAAACATATGATATTTATTTTATCTCAAAAATTCCTTGTTAGTTATGGAATATAAAACCATTTTTGTGTAAATAAATGATAGATATACATTACATAATGAATTCTTATCCTTAAAAGCCTGCTTCTACCCTAGTCAAGCAACTGAAGCTGTTTAATGACTCTGAAAGGGGGATGTGGATAGTGCAACACCTTTGTAGCTCCTTTACCAAAGAACATTCTCTCCATGGCAACAGCATTAACAGTTATCTTTTCATTCATGGGAAGACCATGAGGAAATAGAGATGATACGCTGGATGACAGAAGATATCACATTGTTTGTTTTTTCCATGTTGGGCAACTCAGAACATCAACTCAGTATGTCTGGTGCAAAGTCTAGAAAATCAGTTTTGCAAATATGCATGAATTTGTAAAGTTCTGATACTTTGGGTTAATCTTTGTTCATTTGTTTATACCATTAAGGAGCTACATTTATAATTTACCAGATCTTTATATTAGACACTTCCATTGTGCAACATTTATTATTTTTTATTTTGGCTTCTACAAATGAAAATATGCGCATAAGAGGTCTACGTGTGCATGCTTTTATCAGTTAATATTCTTTTCATAATTTGGTTTTCATTCTTAAAATTTGGTTTGACCACATACAGCATTTATCAGACAGAGGTCAATTTAATTTTTGATCATTTTGGCCCAAAATTTAAATCAAACTTCTGTTTTATAAAAAATAATAAAATAAAATAAAATAAATAAATAATTTGTTCATCACAATGTCTGCACATGGAGCACTGGACTGTGAAACTGGACTGTTTTTGCTCAATCTTTTTTTTTTTGGTCAGAATAATCATTTTTGCTCTGATACCTTTTTCTAACATCTTCTTTGTAAAACCCATTTTTTCATGATTTTTTTCTCTTGATTGTAAGTTTTTCAAGTTATAGATTGACCAATCAGATGCCTCAGTAAAAGCATAAGGTGCCTGCTGGTCCCACCTGGAGCGTTTGATTGACAGGTTCTCCCAAGCCCGCTTTCAGTGGAAGGGGTGTGGACTTTGACCAAGCTTACCCCTGATTGGTTACAGCAGTTGTCAAAGAAATGTTGACTGAAACCAACTTGGACTACTCACTGTCATCTGGCTCCAATATGGCGACGTCCGTAACATGGAAAAATGGCGACTGAATTGACTTAATTTCTCTGGAGCCAAACGTAAGGCATTTTCAAAGCGTCTTGATTGGCTGTTGACATTGTCAATCAATCTCCTCTGTGCTGTATCCCCTAAACAGAATGGATTCATCTAGCCGCATTCACACAAATCTTGGATTGCAAGCAGGTCTTTGTTTTCATTCTATAATACTGAACTTACTTTTCTAAAAAGTTTTGAACTTTGAAATTTTAAACAAAAGAGAAAGAGTGAAAACGTTCATGTCTGTCTGAGAAAAGTCCATACAGTGTGTAGTGAGGAGTTTTACTGGCTTTAACCTTTGTACTACCAAGGCACGTTTACATTAAAAGCGGGGTCATCTGGACCCCACAACTCAGAAGGCTGAATTTTCAAGTTTATTGATAAAGCATATTGACAAAGAAGAAATGGTAGACAAACAGTTGTCACTGTGGTTCTTTATCATCCTATTTTTTTAAATAAAAACAACAGAAAAAAGAAAAAAGAGAAAAGAAAGAAAAAAACTTGCATGTGTGCGCAAAAGGGTAGCAAAGTTACTTAAATCTGTATCTTTTACATATTTTGGTAGTCTAGTGTATGCATACTTAAATAAGTTATTTTCCTTTAGTCTTTACAGAGTATAGGAATCAACAGGCTTCACTTATTCTGTCCACTTAGTCCAAATTTTGGGGCGTAACTGAAAAGGACAGCTTTTCTATTTTGTATATTTCCTGCACAGTATCTATACAATCTTCGATTGTCGGTGATTCAGGTTTGATCCATTTCTGTGTTAAAGCTTTTTTTTACTTGCTACCAATAAACTATAAAAAAATTTCAAGCCCTTCGATTCCAATTTTTCCAATGATTTTTTATCTTCACTTGTGTCCGTGGTAGACATAAAATCCTGTCCACCTTTGTCATGGGAGGGATCACACATCAATGTAAGGGTGGGGTCATCTGGACCCCATAAGATAGCACTAGGGTTCATCAATCCCAGGTTATTTTTTTTAGAACAACTCTCATGAAAAACGAGGGAAGAAGTTGTTCTTCTGTTCTTTTATTTCCAGATTGGTGCCTAATTGATGCTTGTTTTAGGTTTTTTTTTAATCATGTATAGTTTAAGGTCATGTTTAGTTGCTTGAGTTCATGTTCTGTGCCCAGCTATGATCACACCAAAAGTTTCAGTTTCAGTTAACTCAGCTGCTTCTTCTTGTTTTGATTACCCTCAGTGTACGGGTCCTGAGTTATAGTGCCTGCATCTCTGATTCTCTGTCTTGTCTTCTTTTTTTTTATTCACTCTGTTATTTAGTCACAGTATGTTTTGGTACTTTAAATATTTTTGACAAAGTCTATATTTAACATTTCTTTGTTTTTAAGAATACCTGGTTAAAGTGGGAGTTAAGGTCTCAAATTTTTTTTTTTTTTTTTACCCTCATAACATTCTGTCTTTCCCTCATCTTATCACCATATGTCAAAACACTTTTTTAACCGATCTGTTGATGCATTGCATCCAAAAGCCATCTTCACTCTCTGACATGTTTAACATTCCTGCCTCTGGCACATTATCCTGCACGGCAAATAGTCCACTGCTGACTGAGTCCCTAAACACTGAATGCAGCACCTTTAGCGTGGTATAAAAATGCAGTGACTGTAAAAAAATTCCATATATTTGATCACAATTAAACCTAAGTATTACAATTTTAAAGCACTTTTGTTGATCAGAAAATACTTCCGTGTCATATAATTGTGCAAATGTTTTGAAAAATTGACAAAATTATTGGGGAAACAAAATTAAAGTGTTGCTGAATCTTTGTTTGACGCTGCACTATTCTCACAACACTGATAAAGCATCACCAGGCTGATTATTTTCTTTTAACTCAGTGTAATATTAATGCCTGTTTAAACAGGAAACATTCAGACCATTAACACTTGACCATTAGCGGGTTGAGTGGCATGCACTGGGTGGTTACAGCTGCAGGCAGGGGCCGTTGATCTTTATCTCTAACAGTCCACTGTGGTTGGCTTTTATTATATATTGTCTGGACTGTAAATGAAGCGTGCCTTGCCCGATAATAAACTGTCAGATTTTGCAGGCTGAGCACAGAGCTGTCCTGTTTCCCTCAGATTCTCAGTGTCAAAGAGGCAGAAGTTTGTCAGAGATTGCTCTTTGTTATCCTTTGAGTTGTGCTGCTGGCACGCGGTGAAAGGTCTATGGAGAGCTGCCAGGAGCTGAGGTCACTTCAGTGTGAGCTTCTGGTAAACTGCCTGACCAACATTGCATAAGCAATGTCCCCTAAATTAGACCGAGCCGCCAAGCATTCAGGATCTCACTGTTCAGACTGTATTACTGTAGTATTACAAGCAGAACTTTCTTTTTTTTCACATTTATTGTTAAAACATTTAATAAAATGAGAAGACTGCTCATCTCTGGATCCTCTCAGTAATTCACTATGTCACTAATTTGTAAAATACTATTTAATTTAGGTTTCTACTTAATTTTGGATCACTTTGAATAGAAAAAAAGACACTCAAAAGTATTATTTTTAAATATAAAATTGGTAGTAAATTCAGGCATAAACTAAGCCTGATCTTGCAACCAAAAAAAAAAAAAAAACCAACAACAAAGGAAGGTAGGAGAAAAATATATAGTTGATGGAGAAGCGATTCGCCTGAGTACAACCATTAACAAAACCAGAGGATGTTCAGAAATCAGCTTTGATTGACACATCTTAAGGAAAGCTATTAGGAAATCTATTATAGCAGGAAGAAGACCACAAATAATGAACTAGGAAGAAATAAAACATGAGTTTAGGATGATTTCTTTTTTAGTTCCAACAGGTTCCAAACATGCTTTCAATTTGAAATTCTGCCCTGTTAAATAAGTTTAACACCTTTTCTTCTTAGCTTTTTGCATTCTTCTTTTCCTCTGTCCTGACAAATCCTGACTCTGTGGCAGAAAACATCCCAACATGTACTGATAAAACTGTGCGGGTGATTTCATGCTTGTGTGCCATTAAAACGTCTACAATATCACCAGAGGTGAATAGATGTTTAATGAGGCACACATTTACAATAAACTATCATTTAAGCTTGAAATCCTTTTACCAAACTTGTTTTTTTCTAATTTCAGAGGTTTGAATTTGTTTTTTTTTAATAAAAAAAATAACTCAGGAATTTTCTGAGATCCACTGAAGATAATTCACATATTCAGAATATGATGGAAGCAAAATACTAAATCAAACTATAAGAAAAGCAATCCTAGAACAGGTAGATGCTAAATTTAGGTATCTTTAGAGTTGATGTGCTTTGATATGTGTTTGTAAAACTGTCTAAAAAAACATAAATGCAGCAAATATTTGTTTCTTAGAAACTTTGACATTAGATTTTTGGGACACAATTAGAAAAATCTACCCAGTGTGATTGTTTGATCAGTGGGCAAATTCTCTGTGGGATCAAATCAAGCATAAACTGTCCCTGAGTTGCTTTGCTAGTGGAGCTTTTCAGTGGTGCGGTATTCTGCATATAAATGAGTCATAGCAGACACTCGTCTTTGGGAAAAGCTGTTATGAAGGGGACCATGAGGGGAGAGGTTAAGGAGACCTCTGCTTCATTATGCAATTCAAGGTGGGACATGACGGCAAATATGAGAAGGAAACAGATATGTTTTAGCAAAGGTCGTGAGCTGACTCTGACCTTGTGATGACAGGAGGCCGCCGCATGAAGGCTTGCCATACCGCCGTGCTGGTCTGCAGTCCACTGAGCCCCACAGACCTGTGACTTCTCTGCAAACCAAAGTTGAGCTTGTGTCAATGAATTGTCCTGCCTGAAGTAGTCCATATGTTTGGCACTTGCATGCTTTTTGCGTGGTCTGTTTTTTTTTTTGCAGCTCGTCTTAGAATGGGATCACTTTTGTCATTTTTCAGGCTTTTGTTAGTCTAACTCAGGTCGTGTTTACATTAGGGAAGGAGCTGTTTCTTCCTGCGTTGGCCCGCTCTGCTAACCCACAGGACAGCTCAGAGTCAACCAATTAAAACCTTTCCCATCCCTTTGCTTTTTCTCTGAGAGTACATCATTCATCGTATATTTCAAGTAATTCTTACTAATCATTTTTTATTAGCTTTCAGGAAAAATCTGTATAAAGACCACTGATGGGACACATTACATTATTATGAACTTATATTGTATTTAAGTCTCTCAAATGTATGAAAGACTGGAAAATTGCAGATGTGATCTCCAAAAAAACCTCCTCGTTTATTATTATAATTTCTTTAAAGTTATTTTTTAGCTCCCTTTTATTTGTTTTTGACTATTATATTAATACATGCCTGGAACATGTTTTTTTTTGTATTTGATTTTGTATTTTGTTATCCTCTACTTATGTTTGTATGTTGTAAATTGGGAAGTGTTCAATGGAAAAAAAAGAAAAACATGAAATTACTTCCTGGTGGCTTACCTGTGGAGCTCTTTCTGGTCCAAAGAGGTGGAGAAGGGTGGAGCTACTTTTTGGGAGGACCTGGCCACCAGAAACAGGAAGAGGTGGAACTGTGAATAAAGCATTTTTGCTTTATTTTTGCTTTATTTCTAAGCAACTTAAAGTCATTATTTACAATTGTTTTGAGTAAGCATGAGGTTTATTTTGGGGGGATCAAATAACCCACTTTTTTCAATATTTTTATTCAACCACCTAGTACATCACACAATAAAAATAAGAGAAATATCACAAAATTCAGGAGGAGATCAGCTTCTCCTTCATGTTGGTTTTGGACTCCACCCTCTGAACGCATCATCAACATGCCAAAGCAGAGTCCCTTATTGGTCGATGCATCATGAATTCCAATTTGACCTTGCATAGCACAGCTAAATATTTGCCGTGAGTCAGAATTTTGTCGCTGCATGTTGCTTGGTGACATTGCATTGTCGCACTGTCCGAAACATGCTAATCACACCACTGGACTTCTGATGGTGCATGTACATTGACTTAACATTGAAACTAGATGCATCTTGCAGTTGACATATGATATCTTTCTTAAATTTCAAAATCTAATTTCCATCATATCACTACTCTCCATTCTCAAAAATTAAAAGTAGAATTGTAGTTTTTTCAGTCTTCATATAAAGACAATAATAAAGTTGGTATAAAATAAACACACACGCAGTTTTTTTTCTGTGTGAAACCCATTTTCTGCTTCTTCCATGGTTGGGATTGTGTGGAGTTCAGGTGGGCAAAAGTTTCCCCTTTCACATGCAAGACTGAGCTTGCAGGAACAACACAATTTAGGAGCTGAGTGTTAACATGAGTGCGTGAGGGGGAGACGTCAACATAATATTTTCACAGGACACTTGAAAGGAGCAGGTGTAATTCATACCATTAAAAATGTTTGCATTCCTTTTAGGTGAACAGGAGAAGAGGGCTGGAGTGATTTTCAGTCACTTTGGACCATGTGTCAGAGGGACACGTCAGGGAATTCAGACCCATGTAAAACACTTCTCCACTTCTACTTTTTCTGTTTTCTCAGGTTAAAGGTCTTATGCGGTCTTTTGGTTGTCTTGGTTTGACTAGCAGGAGGTCAACTGGAACTACAAATAAAAAATCTAAACTAAAACTTGTTTATGATCAGCTTTTAGGAGTGACCTAAAAAGTTGTGTATGGATTGAATGTGCATTTAATCAAATTTAAAAGTAAATGCAAGGCTTTCTGAATTTATTGTGATTAAAAAAGCATTGCTACGTTTTTTTTTTTTTTGTCTAAGACGCATGAAAGTTTAGTGCTAAACCTCTACATCTCTGTTGATCTTCCAGTACCATTGGTTTACAACAATGGTAAAATGGTAAAAGTGAGAAGTGGTATAAATCTAGATGTAGTTTATTCAATTTAATTGATGAAACTTTGAGTTTCAAGATAACATGAAAATGTTTTATGTTTAATCCCAGTGCAGGTGAAAATCAGATCAATCCATTCATTAATTGATCCATCATTCTCCTGCTGTATGTCAGCCCAATCATTGTGCTGTTTACTAAAGAATGCTTACTTTTCATACTTACCTGTTTTCTCTATATCTTATTTTAATATTTGATGATCAGTCTCTTCATATCAGTATTGAAGCATGGTGGTGGAGGGCTAATAATGTGGCCTTACTTTGCAGCCTCACTGATTTGAATATCATCTTACAATGCATTTAGGGGTTTAATGTGAGTGGATTGTGGTGTGTCTGCTGCTCACCCGATGTAAAACGGAAGACTGGAATTCAGAGCAGTTGAAATGTCTCAGAGAAGAACTGTAACTGTTCTCCTAAGGTTATAGCTAGGGTCAGACTTACCAATAGGAAAACTTTGACTGAACACTTACTAAAAATATCTAAAAAGATTTGTGTGCCCTATTATTATTATAATTAAACTTTGTCACAAAAAAACTTAAATCACTGAAATGTCATAAGACTGCTTATGTGAAAATGGTGCATCTTCCTCTATCCCTCTGCAGCAATGGAATATTCCATCAACAGCAATATAGCTAGCAGAGAGGCTCTTTAAAAGGGTTTTTTTTTTTTAATACGTGGTGATATGAAGCATAGTTATCCAAGTGGATGTGAAAAAGAAAAAGCCAAAGAGAAAGATAGAAAGTTGTCGCCACACTTCCAAAAGTGATAGAGGGACAAAGTGATTTGATACGGAGTCCCCGATCTCAAAATTTGTAAAAGCCAAAGCTTGAAAGTTCAGGTTTTAGTTTGGTTCTGAGGCATCAACAACATGATTTACAACATCAATATAGATAAAGGCCTACTGTCGATGCAATAAAAGAAAAAAATTCTCTTAAAATTCTAACAATGTAAACTAAACAACAACGAAACATTTGTGCAGGAAGACAGACAAAACAGAAAAAGGAACAGATTTAAAGGAACTGAAAAAGAAGACAGCAAATGTCAAGAATAAGAAAGGGACACAGAAGGAGGAGAGGAAAGACAAAGGAGCGGCAGAAAATGAGCGTTTTGAGAATATTTTTAATTGATGCTGCCATTTTAGCTTTTTTCAATCGTTTAAGTATTTTGTTTGTTTGTCTTCTGTAGTGAAATATGACACTTTAAAGAAAAGACAGTAAGGTCATCATTTGTTCATAATAGAAATAAATAAATTAATTAATAGATTCAAAGTCTTAGACACAAACACATTTTAGAGATTACGATTGAAAAAAGCAAAAAAAATTAAAAATTAAAAAATTAAACAGCAGCACAAGTAATTTCCAGAAAACAAAATGAAACACAATGAGAAGCCAGAAAAGGTACATATTATGGGGTTTGTGTGATTGGATGATTATATCCAGTATCACTTCATGTCAGGTAACGATCAGATGAAATGATGGACACACATTACAATCCAACCAGCGATGTCCCATTATACCAATCTTTCCGAATTCTTTTTGTGTTTCGGTTTTTAACATTTCATTTTGATTTCTGTAAAATACTTTTTGGTTTCAGAAATGTTTTTTTTTTATTATTATTCTTTTATGCAAAAACTAAAAACTGATTTCTGGAATTTTGTTTTGTTTTCTAAAATGCGATTGTGAAGCTATTTTATTTAATATTTATTTTGATTCTTTTGAATGTGATCTTTAAAATGATTTTGTGTTGAATGATTTGTTGATGCGATTTAAACTTCAGGGCCACCATATTCAATTTTATTGAAACAATTAGATAAATTAGATGATGGGGTCTTATAATGGATCAGTAAAGAAGCTATTTGGCTGACATTTTACCCTAGGTTAATATTTACGAAAAAATAAAAAGATCAATAGAACCACTGCAGAGGGCTCATGCTATCTATGTATATGTGTACGTATATATATATATATATATATATATATATATATATATATATACGTACACATATATATATATACATATATATATATATATAATATATATATATATATATATATATATATTTTTTTTTTTCCTGTGACCAATTTTGCCCTCTTAGGAGCTTTTAAAATAAAAGCTCCTTTGTTATTTGCATATCAATCTGAGATCTCCTCTGAAGAAATTAGCTGCTGTAACCAGTCAGACAGCTGTCCAATTAAGCGCTGGCTGTGCTGCTGCTGCTGATCTATGTGGAGCTTAACACAGAGGTGTAGATGGGAGGACAGACTCATATCTCTGTAGTGGGAGGAAAGATGCCAGGGAAGCTTGGCTGTGTTGGAGAGTGCTGTGTCTGTGAGCTTCTGAGCTGGCTGGACGAGCAGATAAGAAAATAGGCAGAGCTGCTGATTCTGGACTTCCTCTTCATCCCTTCTTCCTCTGCTCTGTCTTTCTCTGCAGCTGCAGGTCTGAGAGTTGCCCTGCATTAAGACATAAGAAACTGCCTGGCAGGCTAATAGGAGCAGTTTTCCTGAACATCTTCAAAGCTCATTAAACTGTGGCGTTTTGGCACTGATTTAAGGAAATGTGCTTTTACGGTTTAAATAGACTTCACCTAATCTGGGTTGGCAGAGCAGAAAAGAGTGGAAGCCGACCAGATTCTTCTCCATTAATGTCTCTATCATGCATTTATTAGACATGAACAAACAGCCTTTTTTATGTAACTGAGTAAATCAAACTCAAGGCCGTCGTTTCTCCTGCCTTTCAAACAGTCCTGTCTTTGAAAGATGTCAGCACCTTATTGCTGCTGCTCTTTGAGAATTATCTTTCATTTACCTGTAGCTGTTTCCATTTTATGATTGTCGGCAAACCCTGAATGATGGGAGAAGATTGCCTTAAAAACGGTTTACCCAGTGGGCATCTGACAGTGATTTGCTGATCCTGCACAACTGCATGATGACTCTCATCATTTAAGGCTTCAGAGCCATAGGAGCCAGTCATCACTGACCCCCCAGCGCTCTGCTGTTGGCAATTATAGGTCAGAGTGTGTCAAAACATCATTGTCTTCCTCTTGAATGTCTCGGGTTCTGCAGCAATCACTGAATTGTTCTCCGTAAAAGTGCAACAGAAGCAAAATGACTGTTTATAAATGGATGTTTATAATACCTCTTAACACTTTCTCAATCAAAAAGTTGCGAAACCTTTCCAGATTAAAGGATTATTCATCAAATCCAACATTCTTTTTAGTCTGAAGTTCACAGAAAAAAAGGCATTCTGAAAAGAGAATTATTTGAAAACCACAAGACATTGTATTTGGAAGCAGGAACTTGATGAAAACCTAAAGTGTAACACTTGTAGAGGACATTGAAAAGCTAAAACAGCCGAGATCTGCTTGTTTTCCAGATATCCCTGCTCTACTCTATAACTGGGAGCTGATCAGTCAATCAGAAGGTTGAATCTCCTGATTCAAGTAATTCTGGGAAACTTTGCTCCAAACATTAAACAATTCGTGGGAGTTTGAATTTTTGGATCAGATTCAGTTTGTAGCTGCATGAAGGTCAATCAAGGTCAAATCAAGGTTTGTGTTTACCATCTGACCAGTAAATGAATGACCAACCTTACATGTTTTTTTTTTCAACTTCATTGCATCTCAAATACTGTCCCATACTGTTGAGTAAAATGCAGCAGAAGGTAGATTGTATTAAGCATTCAGGATTATGCAACATATACCCAGACTGCTCTGCAGCTTCTTGGAGTGTTGACATCAATTTATTCTCTTTTCAGTTTGAATAAGAACTCAGTGAATCCAGTAAATTCACTCTTTCAGTTGCTTTACCTTCTTTCACACTTGTAGAAAACAGTATGTCCCAGTATTATGCATATAGGGCCTTGTATTTATAGCACAGTTTGGTCTTTTCAGTTGGTCTAACTGGAGCCCAATTGTGGGTCATCATTTAATCATTAGAACCTTATTAATCTATGCTCCTGCCGCAGGCTCCCATCAGGGTATCACATCATTTGGAACAGCGTTGTGGACAAATTCCTTGGAATCCGCAACCTACCAGCCCGTTGACCCTTGTGAGCAACAACTTTCTGGATTTACTTATGACCTGGAAACTAAGTAAGGAATGAGTTTATCATGGCACAGCCCTTACAATAACCTGTTTGACCCTCTAACCCCAGAGCTGGCACCAGTGACACCAACAAAAGACCTTCTCTGTGACATACCGTAAATCTTTGACCGTTTGTGTGATCAACATCAATCAGCTGATTCTGATGCGGAGAAAAGCGACTTATCATGTTGGGTTTGCAGTGTTTAACGGCATGACGGTGCAAAGCTGTGGAATCAGCTGATTTACTTTGATTACATGTCCACTTCACCACTGCTAGGTGTTGAATATCAGTACAAGGCTGCCTTCAAGTCAATTATATTTGAAACTGCACTCTGATTTCTAAATTCTTAATTTCTTACAGTCCAGCTGCCCGCAAGGAGCCTGAGAAAAGCCTGTAAGAAGCACACAGTTATCACATGAACAGCAATGATGGGACACTTGCGCAATGCACAGGATTTGGGGAGGTTAATGAAAAAGAAACATCAACATAACACGACTGCGTCTCACCTACTTCAGATAGATGTCCGCTACGAATTGTTGCCCGCAGCACACCTGTAGGAAAAAAGTTGTGACTATGACTTAAGAATGATAAAAGTGTACATTTATGTTTCTCTCAATAACATACCCTGAACCTCCATTTCAAACAGTGTTTTATTTGTTTCAGTCATTTCCAGTGGAGTGATTCACTTTAACAGTGATCCCTCCGTGAACCTTTAATCAGTCAGTTTAATTTTCACTGGATGACATAACAAACAACAGCACTGGATGAAGACTAAACATTAAACTATTTCCTTTAGCTTCAGCCAATAGCTGCTGAATAATCACATTTACATTCCCCTCACTTTTATGCTAGGTTCATAATGTTTGGTGGTATCATTTATCTTTGTAAACAAAGCAATGGCAGCTTGTCATATATCGTGTTTTTAATGGATTGATTTTATCTGTTTACAACCACATGATTATTTTGTATGTGCGCTGCATAACTTGTTCTTTCTGTTTAAATGGTTGAACGAGTGCAGCTTCTCTGGTATATTTATTTTAAACCAAGTTTGAACTCACATTCACACAGTTCAAGTTGTCATTACAATTGCATTGTCTGGTCTATAGGACCTCAGTGTTTATATCAACACTGATTTGATAATACAAGTTTCTGTCACAGAATAATAGCTGTGTAAACACAGTTTATTCTGTCTCACACACAGAACCCGGGCCTGCGGATTTGCCTCTTTGAGCCCCTCGACAAATCTTGGAAATACCTTGAGGGAAGTGAGTCATATCGCTAGCTGTCTGTCTTTGAGAGAGCGTTTGTCTTTGAGTCTCTATCTGACAAAGACAGCTGAAGCCTTTGTGGGCATATGGCAGCCCACAGGAGCATGGCTGACGCCTTCCTGCCAAGGTCGGCTCCGTAGTCAGAGGCATGGCCCCTTCGCCGGCTCTAACAACACCCTAATGCTACACGGATCATAAGATGAGGAGAATTGGTTATCAGCCTCTGTGAAGTCCAGGAAGTGTTTTTCAGATAAATTTGTGGCACGCACCACGCTGATGAATGTGTTGTTCTCTGATGTTTAAATGATCTGTCACTCACTTCCTTGCTTTGCGTGTGCTTTGCATTGCTGTGTTCAAAGACGTCTGCTGAAAAAAAAGGAAAAAACCTTCAAGGACAACTGGATGCTTGTGATTTAGTTTGAAGCTGTTTACATCCTTTGTTGGTAAAAATATGACCTGTTGGAATGGATGTGGATGTTTTGAAGTTGCAGGCATTCAAACAATCGAAAACATTCCTGTGGAACGTCATTGCTCTCTACCCAAGTGTCTTTTTCACCATCATGTCATCCGGGTTCCCATGGACATCTTCGTTTGATTCTTGTTTGTTAGAAGTTAACTTGCCCCATTATTCAACTCCAGAGGAAGGCTCACATCAGAAGCCTCATCAATGTGTAATTTTCCAATCATGGGAAAATTAAGACCTTGATGGGATTAGCCTACGGGTTGGCGCACTTGCTTTGTTCCCCACTTTTGAGATAAAACTGATGTGGCTGAGCTGCACGCTTTTCTGAGTAACCCTGGGGCAAGTTTTGGCTCATTGACAAAGGATTACACAAGATTGGTGCAAATTAACCAGTTACTGCTGTGGAGTTTTCCAATTGAGATTGAAAAGAGGATACTCAGAATTACAGTAACTTCCAAATGTTTAGATTTCAGAGAATGTCGTGAGGGCACTCTGCTTTTTCTTCACGTTAGCTCCATTGAGTTTAGCATTTCTCCACCCAAACCCCCCCCCCCCTCCCATCCGGTTTTGGTGCTGATTTGTTTTCATGACCACTTCAGTGATCCATCACCACTGCAAAGTTGCTTGTGTTAACACAGCTGAGGTGAATTACCCCGAATGTTGTTGCTGCTTCTTACCTGGCTCGAGGCTCTGTTTTCAGGCAGGAAGTTTTTGGTGTTCATTTTAGAAGCAGATGCAGATATGCGCAGGCGCTTTCTCTCTCACTCACAAATGCAGGCAGGATCTAGAATGGCAATAGTCACACCTGGATCCTGTCACTTCATACTTGTTTCAGCTAAAACCATAATTTTTTAAAATAAGGGTTTGGGTTAACAAATTAACTTAATTTGATTCAAACCACATAAAAATAAAAAGTAATTCAGTCAGTTGAGGCTGTTAAACCCTCTTAATGCCACTACAGACCATTTTATGTGAAATTGTGATGACGAAATGTAGCAGACCAACAAACTGCATTTAAAAAGAAAAAAATCAGCACACATTTTTACACTGAGTATGCACTTTGTCACAGGAAAGAGCTCTAACACATGCCTTTGATCAATGGACCAGCTGCCTGGTGACAAATTTCATAAGAGCAGCAATTTATATTAACTGGTTGGAGTTAGAAGATAGAGACAAATCAACACTAGCAATGGATATTTAAACGGAAATTTTAAGAATGAGACCGACAAATTTGGAGACTTTCGAAAGTAAAGTCAAAAGTATTTACCTCGATGGAAGACAGGTATAGATTTATTGTAGCATTGATAGTTGTACGGTTCAGGATCTTCCAGATCAATCAAGAAATGACAGGGCTCAATCAAAAGAAAAATTTAAACTCTACCTTTATGGTAAATGTTTTTCACTGAGTAAACCAGAAGCAGAGATTTAAATTTTGGATTAATAATGAGCTTGACAATGAACTTCTGGAAATGTTGGTCACATTGTGCTCATTGACAGGTCCATCGAGGTTCAAAGTTACCTCCTCCTGCTGAGGAGCCTAAGGTGTGCAGGAAACATAGACATTTTAGGACTCAGTATAGTAGCTTCAGCAGTCCTCTGCTGTACGCAGAGCTTGGGGCAGCACTGAGAGGGACTGTGGAGATGGTTCTGTCCTGGGTTGTGCACTGGACACAAAGTAAGCAGCTTGGTGTAAAGTATACTTTGCTCCAAGGTGCTTACTTTGACCCATGCTTCTCAAAAATGCAATCAGGGTACAACAATAGGAGATTGGAACTCTAGAAAGATTTTTAACTCCCCCAAACAAATGTCTTGGTAGCTCCCAACCGAAACCCATCAAATAGGATCAAATCTAAACTAAATGGACACAAAAAATAAACAACCAAAAGAAAAAAGTTTAACAGTCTTTGAAATCATATGTAAGCATATATAAATTCCATGGTGCATATCTAAAAAGACAATGGTCAGAACTTTTTACTCAAGTCCTAGATGCTTCAACAGGAGCTCAAGACAGGCGTGGTCAGGATTGGTTATAAGCAACTGTTTGTAGAACAAGCCATGATTGGAATTTTGGTGTGAATCCTTGTTGTCAGAGGAAACACACAGGTCAACAATGAAACCTTGCCTTGTCATGAAAGCAGTGCTTGAACAAGTAGCAAACTATTACAATCTGGCAATGGTTGTGTGAACGGGAAGATCTTAAAAACAGGGTGCCACAGGTGAGCAGCATTGCAATAAATGAGCAGAAGGAGGGACTGGAAGCACCAAATATGGCAATCCTCCAAATGTCAGACAGAAGACCATGACACGATTATGGACATTTTTTACACATATGATGCATGTTAATGTCTTACAGGCAGGCCTGGATTCTCCAATTTGGAAGTCCATCTGTTGCTTTACATGCTCGAATAGGATAAAGAGACATTGTATTTATTTAGGTTTAATGAAACGTGAAATATGTTGCTTTTCTTACTGTGTTTTGTTTTCCTTGTTGTTATTGTTTTTAAGTGGTTAATTTTGCCTATGTTTGAGGTCTTTAAAAACCTCAAAAGGTACAATTAGTTTTAATTTGATTTAAATCATGCTAAAGTGAGCATTAGCATGCTAAACAGAGTGGTGCATGTTTCTGCATAACTTTGGACTTGAGTACAAAGACGTCACGTTCTTTATATGTCTGAGCTGATTCACTGAACCAGAACCAAAGGCTTTGATTCAGTGTGTAGCTGAAGCTATGCTATTGCTAATGTCTTTTTTCAAACCACAAAAACCACAGAAATTGGAGCTATGAAAGGACAGAAGAACCTGTCAGAAAGTGCTGGTTGAAAAAGCCTGTACCATATTTTTTATGTATAAACTACAATCTGCAGACCACAAGCTCACTGCTCTGCTCCATTCTGATGAATCCCCTTGTAGATAAAAAAAAAAAAAAAAAAAAAAAATCCATTCCTTGTCTGAGCTGGCATCTGGCTCAAAACTGTTTGGCTGAAGAGCTCGACTTTTGCTCGCCATTTTTGTTGCACCGTTAATGTTAGGTTGGGGTTTTGAGGGGCTGCAAGCTAGAGGGAGAGAGTGTTAACATAGGGACGATGGGATATGAGTGCAGGCTTACTCCCTGCCAACAGTCCTACCTACACCTCTAATAAACTCCTGCCACTCATCAGAAACTTTGTCCTTGTTTTTTTTTTTTAAATTATGAATAAAAATTAAATAAAAGACCATTGGGAACACTTTCAAATAGATCAAAAAATGATTTATTAAAGTGAGTATGGTGGAATGTTGGTCATTGTATTTTCATCTAAAATAGATCAACAGTTTACTGGCCTATATCTTATCTTAGTAACCTATATTTTCTTTAAAAGAAAGTGGTGGTCAAAGAAGTTAGTTTCAAGGATGCACATTGTTAAAGCTCCAAAATATATTTCTTTGTCTATTGCCAAAGAGATTTGTAATTCCTTTGAAACCTCTTGGTAAAATAAAAATAAAAAATGTATGAATCATTGAATCTTTGTTAGAAAAAGAAACAGCTAAAAATAGACAAAAGCTTACAAAACTCGAGCACTTTGGCAAATTGCATGATGAAATTATATTATTCCAGTGTTTTATTTCATTTACCTCTAACGGAAAATGTTTCTAATCTTTCTCATGTTAGAAAAAAGAACTTTAGAGTTCTGTTATTTACTAGATATATAAGTAACAGACTGCCAGGTTTCTCAAACCATCTGATCAGGAGTCAGATTCAGTCACTATAGTTGAATGCTTTTATTGGTCAGAATGATTACGTCTTTCTGTGTAAGCACTGAGGCACTAATTCAAACAGGACAGAGACGTGTTCAGCTGCAGTCAGATTAAGGAAAAGCCATCCTGTCGTAAACAGCCTTTAGTAGGAATCCCAGACTCTGTCTGACAGCTTTTACTGACATCTCAAAAGGATGAAAAACAGGCTATCGGTCTATAGCTCCACTTACAGGAAAATCAAAAGTTTCTTAATGACCTTCAGGAGGATCTGTGGGCAGTGTGAGATGTAAAACTTTATTCTGGTAAACCTAGACAATGCAAAACAGATCATGGATAACCAGGGAGAATATTTTCTTTATAGTCAAATACCTTTTTTCACTTGAGAAGTTTTGACTGTGACATGACAGAAACAAGACATTTAGCCAACAGCATCAGACTTCTTTAAAGTGGAATGTCCTGTGCTTGCATTATAGATATGAAGCATCACTCTGTGAGCATTCTAAATGAAACACTGCTGACAAAATGCTTGAGTTATTTCCTTTTTGCAATAAGTGAGCAGATTAATATTCACGAAAACTGCCACACATTTGCTGAAAATGTGATCAGATCCTGTAAACTCTCTGGAAGGTTTTGTGAGTTTGACTGACAGCTGTAAGCTGGGTTTCATCCAAATGAACTGGGTTTGTCAGTGGTTCTGTGGGCTTTGTTGACTGTGGTAGAGCCAACCGCAGCAAATGTTTCTAAGATGTGGAAAACATTGATTTTGGGACTTTGTGCCAAGAGGAAACCAGATGTTGCCACCACAGACTGTGATGTATGTAATGAAAGTGCAATGAGGTGAAGATAATGCAGTGCGACTCTTCAACAAATCACTCTTCTTTTGGTTGTAATTTTGATAATATCAGCAGTTTGAACTGAATATTCTTTCTTAGTCTCATTGTTCTGTGGTTTAAAGAAAGGACGCGCACGGAGGCACAGACACATTTTCACTAAAACGGGTCTCTCAACAATGTACCTTAAACTCTTTGAAAAGAGCGCCCGGTCTCGTGGTCATGCTCCACCAGCAGTTGCTGTTGCTTACAAACTGTAACTCTATAGCCTCATTGTCACGCTCCATATCCTCCTGGTGACCCCAAGCCCAATTATACAGCTGACCCAGGCTCGATAATATAACCTTGGGCGTCATTTTTGGGTGTGCTAGGGTGCAGGAGGGCACCTCTTGTCTATCAAGACATGTCAGCTCTGTGTGCTAACAAGATTCTTTCTTGAATTATCCCATTGGCAAGGGCTAATGACATTACACCCACTATTTGATTGATGCACTTTAATACTAATTAAAAGTTTTTTAGGGGGGTGTCACTTGTGTTTAAATTTATATTTTTTAGGATTTTAAAGAAGCTTCAAACAATTCTTTAAAATGAAAAAATAGAATTTCTCAAAAGGTAAATTCTTCCCTATGAAAGTGTGTAAATTGTCTTAAAAGGAGCCCTGACTCTACATAAGGGCTGTCTGCACACTGAATCTTTTGCATAAAGAAATCCTCATGCCTGCTCAGCAGCTGAGGTGCATTAATGTGCAGCATGCTTAGTATGCATTATAAACTCTGGATGGGGCTGCAGTCACTGCTGAAGCCTTGCTTAATGGATGGGGGGTTGATTTACATTTTAGGACACACAAAAGCAAAGGAATTTATGGGCAAGATTTGGCTAAAAGTAAAGGTTAATGGTCATAGCTGTCAGGTAAACACGCTGCTGCTTTTGCATGCAGTTGGAAATTTAAGGCCAGAAGGAGGATTTGGAGCTTAGCGAAGCAACTTTAGGTTTAATCCAGGGCTTTTCAGTGTCACAAAAATGGTTCACTGGATTATATCTGAAAGACTAATTTAACCTGCAAAACCTAACAAGCCAAAGTAATTTTACTTAATAATTGACAATCTGACAGAACTTACCAAAAAGAATATTTGATCCCAACCTCCATAACCTTAAAAGAAAAATGTAAATGCTGAATAAAATGTTTTTTCCCCTACATCCCTTTAAATGTTAGACATCAAAACTGCAGATATTACAACATAAGAATACAATATAAACCGTGACATAACTTCATTCATTCATATATATAATTACAACACTGGGATTTGACAGAAAATACGTTATTGCTCAATACCATGAAATGTCCATGTTTAGAGGGTGCATCACTTCTGAGTATTCATTGATAGGATAGTAATAATTGAGCTTGCTAATTCATGCATTCACCGTCAGTTTCCTTTCATATCATTTGTCTTTTTGACTCTGTCTGCAGTATCAGCATCAACTTATTCCACTGTGAGGGTTGCAGAAGGGGGTAAAGGCTGGTTATCTCAGCTGCTGATACCTTATCAGTCCTGCAGTTATTGCATTTCAACAGCTATTCATCTATTGATAGTTTTCAGTCATGTGACATGTGCTGACCTGAAGGAAAAAATAGCAGCAGAAGCTGGTGGCTGACATTGCTATGGGACAGCAAAGGTCAGTTTTTGCTTCTTGAGTACTTCAGTCATCTTTCAGAAAATAATTGGGAATTGCTTCTTATTTAACTTACCCAATTAAACAAAAGGTTTTATACATAAGAGAACTTTAAGTTCTGGGTTCTTTTAAACTGCAAAACTCTTCAAACGGCATAGTTTCTTCCAGAGCTGAACTTCTGGAAGTTATATATTCCTGGTAAATAACAAAAAAATAATACAATGGAAAGAATTAGTTTGACAATTGTACACACTAATAAACTCAAACTTTTTCAATTAGGTTTCTTAGTATTTATGTTTTTGTTATAAATTGTCCCTCTGTCACAGTAACTTAGGCTTCCAGCTTATTATCCGCAGCTGTTTCCAACTGTTCATCTGTTTTGTCATCTTTTTTTGAACCCTATAGTTTTTTTATCATCAATTTTATTTGTCAAATGTTTAAGATTCTGCCTGGTCTCCTACATTCAGGGTCCTTCATGTCCAGCTCTTGACACAACTTGTGCAAATGTACCAAAGTTATTTGCATTTTTTGATTAGGATAGGAACAACAATGCTGGAATTTGAGAGATAAAAACGAAGAACATTTTAGGTTCAAAGCAACAGTAGTGCTAATGGCTAACATTATTGTTAGGTTCTCATTTATCCAGGTGATGTTGACTTGAATTTGAGTCAAGGCATCTGGACTGAGATCTTCTTAAATTAGAATATAAATCTAGATGTCATGACTTGACTTCAAGACAGTAGTTGTTATACCTTGTACAGCTACTCTTGTGTTCCTTTTGGCTCAACAAAAATCAAAAGAGGCTGCATGATGGTATAATGCTTTGCGCTCTCCACTAGCAACAAGAGGGCTCCTGTCCTGTCCAAACTCTGGCTGGAACTTTTCTATGTGTTCTTTTCATGCATGAGTGGGTTTTCTCCGGGCAGTCCCAAAACATGTTCAATAGGTGGAATGGTGATTTTAAAGAGTTTCAGAGTAAAACGACTTGATCTCTGAGGCACCGCCTTTCGCTCCTTGTTGGCACCGCCCATTTCATGGCATCATCCTTGAGCTGCCAACAGACCGTCAATGAGCCTCCCGAGCCTCCTCAGCATGCCTGCAGTTCTTGCTTGTAAACAAAAAACCTCCAAACTATTTTTAAAGATGGATATGCAGATTGTGAAGCTTTAAACTCTTGACCTACAATTCGACCCAAAGACACATTGAGTCGTTGTATATACACACAAGGAAAATGCCACTTCATGTGGCATCCGTCATAAAATGTTTATGTTATCATGAATACACACGCTACACCAAGGAAAAGGACTTCACTAATAGCCATCCGTCATAACAATGTTTTATTCGTTATTAGTTGTCCACCTTTTCCAGTTACAAACGCACGATACTAAGGTGAATCTGTGGTAGTTGGGTTCCATCATAGTGAGCTTGATTAAGATCTACCTCCAGAATATGGAGCCCGGCTGTGAATTTAGGGCCAATTTTGATACATGCCAAGGTTATCAAAACAGTCATCTAGGAAGTGGCCGTAACAGACAAACTGTTGCTGGCGGGTCTGTTGCAAACTCCTGAAGATAAAATCCAACCACTTCTGATGTGCTGGCTCTTCTTCTGGAAGTTTAAACAAACACCTAAACCTCTCGCAGCCACATAAGATACATGAGCCACTTCTTCTCAGATTACAGCGCTTTGCTAATCATCACTGTATGCTCCGCGGAGAAAGTGGGTGTGTGTTTGTTGCTGTCTGGGGGCGGAGCTTGCACCACAGATTCTTCCTAGAGGAGGCGGTTCACATAATATGGACGTCAGCACGATAGAACCCGCTCGTTTTCGTGAGTTTGGGAGGGGCTGCTGCTGAGGGCGCAGGTTTTTAGAGGATTACTCTTTAATGTACGACCAAATCAAAATCACGCTTTCAGGTTTTTTTATAGAGAGGAATGAACAGTATAATGCACTTAAAACCTCAAAAAGGAGAATTTTTATGGTATGGTCCCTTTAAATTCATCCTTAAATCTGTTTGAGTGTGTGGTTAGCTTTCTTTGTGTGACCCTGCAATAGACTGGCAAATTGCCCTGCTTAACAGTAGGTTAGTAGTAGTAGTAGGTTTTTCCTCCAAAAAGTTCAAAAAGTGCTGAAATTGAAATCAAATGAACCAGTCAGTGAAATTTGAAAGGTATACCCACGTTTTCAAGCAGACCAATGGTTTAGTTGTTCACTCGAGAGTTCAGGTGAGCTTTCACAACTGCTTAAAATTTCTGCCCAACTGTAACTAACTGAGATGGGGTTGCTAGTTTTCATGCCTTTGTGTTACTACAGTAGACACACTTGTGTATTTTTGCCTACTAATTACAATTTTTTACACTCAGCCATAATTTACTATTGAAGCAAACAAGTTATTGAAGTTCAAACATCCACTGAAAAAAGTACTTTCTACATTCTTATCTTGGTGCACAGGACTTTTTTCATCCAATTTCATAAAAAAATACATAAAAAAATACTCAAGCATTTTTAAAGTAAACAAACAATTTTTATACCAAATCACATATTTTCACATCTTAGGTTTCCTGCAGAAACAAGGACAAAATTGTTTATTATCCTAAATGCTTTTAACATACTTTCTTTATTGTGTTGTGCAAGGTGCGAGTTCCCTTTTTTCCCTTTTTTTCCCTTTTTTTGGGTTCTAAGACATGTGTGATTAAACTTATTTGAAGAAATTGGACAAACTTTGTCTATTTTTCACCTTACATCTTTGCAATTGACAAATCAGCAACAGTTCGAGCAGTATTTTCAGAAACCCCATATTATGAAGTCCTATCATTATAGATTCAGTTAGGAACAAAGAAAAAAAAAGTGTTTTCAAAAACAGGAAGTTCAGTGAAATTTCCATTTGCTGTAAATGTGTTTGATGTAAACCTGCAGACCTCTTATGGCCTGAGTGATTTCTGGCAAATTTTCTTTCATACATTTACACCAAAGAATGAAGGACAGATGGAGTTTTAACTACAGAAATTTGATCTGAGTTTGAGAAAAAAATTTCAGAAAACTGCTCCGTCCATCTGTGTTCTCTTCCTGGCACAATTTAGGGATACATGTATTTGGTGATCTGATTAAAGATAACACTGATATCCTTTCAACATGGACAAACCACTTTTAATGTTCCTCAGAAACCTTTTTTGCAAAACTCCAACTAAGACATTTCATTTCTTCCCATGTCACTTCGCCTAAAGCCGAACACGATGTAGAAAAGTTCTTGCAGACTCGTGGAGGGAGGGGAACACCTCATTGGATCATTTTACTCTCCTTAACTCTTTGGGTACAGACATGCTTCCAGAGATTTCCTGTTAATGGGAAACAGACTTAGACTCTCAATATATACTGTAGATGACTGGCAAATGGCACGTCACTTGATTAAATCTACATTTACATGCCACAGACTAAGAGAAACTCAATAGAAGATAACACACAGACTCCACATAACACCTGTGGTCTTATATATATAATTTTTATTTCTATTAAAGACTGTTTACTTTTCTGTATGTTTTATAGGTTGCCTGGAGATGGGGTGTGGAGGGTGGGGTTTGCTGTCTGCTTTTGTTTGGATTTTTCATGTCTGAAAAAAAAAAACTGCTCTGGTAAGTTGTTTTTATCAAAGGAATTGAAATTGTTCTAATTCCAACATTGTTTTCATTTCATGCAGAGTTTTTGCATGTTTTGTTCGATGCCTCATCGGCACTCTTAAGAGTATGGAGGGACACGGTTTGACAAACCAGCTTCACAAAGTATGCATAACAAGGTTAAAAACCTTATCTCCAAACCAATTAAAAAAAATATGCATCCGTAGAGATGTGGACCTCTGAACTGATTTATTGAAACATGACAAGAAGGAAATGAAAACTCTGGACTCCTTTTTCTTAAAATAAGATTTTTAATATTACTTATTATCATAAAGATATATTTACACACTTTACAGAAATAAAAAATAAAAACACAAAGCTACGCATGAAAGGAAAAAATAAAATAAGTACTCCAAGAGCTAAAGCTTATTTTTTATAAATTAGAAACTGAAAGTTCAAATATATGTACACAGTATTTCAACCATTTCTGATACACTTGTTTTATTTATTTATTCATGTCATTTATTTTTGCCCAGTTCAACATCAAAACAGAGACAGGGACTGTACATTTGGCCTGGTGAGTAATAGGAGCACACACCATAAACAGAATATAAGTTTTTGAAGTAATACATTGTCTTTCAGATGGTATCTGCTCGAGACCAAGTAACACTGTTGTGATGCTGTGTAAACCCACGGACTGCATTTCTCCTTCAGTTGTTCTGCATGTGAGTGTTCCTGGACACAGTGGTTACACAGACGGAGAATGTGTCGCAACAAAGCCAGGAGGGGCCTGTGCTATTCTGGGTGGAGGAAGTCTCATTTTGATGCTCCGAGATAATGACAGCTCAACGCCATTTCTCACGGGAGTTGGAATCTAGTTATCTTTTGGATTGGCCGTCCAGTGGAAAACTTTGTATGCGTTTAATTGAATATCGGCCACTTGATCCTGCAGACACCCACTCTGAAAGCCAACATGATACAGTTTGAAGGGCTTCTAGGTAAAATCGTGGAATGTGTTGTGTGCCAACTTTTTTGCATTTCTGCAATCAACGAAATGCTTGATAGATTTCAAAAGGATTTTATCTGGTAGAGAACAGAAGTTGAAATAATGGATAAAAAAAAAAGAAACAACAGTGTTTTGTCATTATACAGGGGGCTTCTGTCTCCACACCTATCAGGAAATAGAAATCAGTGGCTAAGCTAATGTTTTAAAACCTGCTTCTAGCTTTTATTCTTATTTCCATCAGTAACACACATCTATCTCTCTGCTCATACTTACTTCTTACAAACTCCCTGCCAAATGCATTTGATCAAAAATAAAATGAAAAATAAAAAAAAACTAAAAACAGAGGGGGCAAATTCTCTGAATAAACTTTTTTCTACCAGTAAAACATGCTAACAAGTGCATAGGAACATTACTCAGGCCTTGTGATGATCACAGAGACGAGGAAATTGGAGAGAAAACATTGAAAGGATAGGAACCGTTTCTCTTATGTAAGCCTTGCTGGAAACCTCCATTAAAGAAAATGGTTTTGCTCCCCGAGCATATTGTATTGGTTTAACATTTCAAAATGAGCTTGGACGTGCTTGTCCTTCTACACAGGCAGGCCCATTAACCTGATGTGCAGGCTAGGGCTGTGAGCTATGGTCTACGAGAAAAGAATGCCTGAATGCTTTCACGTGTCCACGACATATTGTGCTGCAGACTACTTTTCTATTTTGTTACATCCACAAAAGATACAGCTTTTCACACTGTATTCAAAAGTAAGCTTTGGACAACCAGCTAGACAAGAATCAGACAAAAAAATTGTCACAATACACTGGAAAACCATTCCAAGCCAAGAGACTCTTGTTATCAGGGTGTATTTTTCCAGCAGCATAACGGAATTGCAAAAGTGCAGCCTTGCAAACCCATACAGAGAAGTCTTGGAGCAAAGCCACGTCCATTTGTTGGGACTCGTTGATGACAGACGCTTTGGATTTGAATGATATTTGGTTTTTTTGATTTTTGGGTTCAACTGATAACCAGGTCAAGGTAAAAAAACAAAAAAAAACCAAAAGGATGCTTCACACAAACATCGGTTTGCTCTGGTCTCTGAAAGGGCAGCATGGCTGGTGCAGATGGTTAGGATACATTCATGAAGAACAGTGCGGATACAGACGTTGCTCGGCTCCGGAACGATAACTTCTGAGATGGGTGGGGTGGGGTGGGGGGGTATTCATTTGAACCCTTTGCCATGACCCAGTCTACTTTCAGCACCCCAACTCCTGCGGCTTTGAACTTTCATCCTCAGCTCATATTTTCCTACTATCTTCCCCAATAATACATGAGACATCCTGAGCAAAGCTGTCTCACTCCCGAAGAGCGTTAATGAAATCTACATCTCTGTCTGTGAGGGTATGAAAAAATAATAGGGGGACTGAAATTATTACACTTCACAGTGCCCTAGGTTTTAATACATTTTTAATCGAGGTGAGCTTGGCTGGGTGGATTACCACTGTGATTTTAGATGCTCTCTTAATAAAAGCTTCTCATGCTGGGATGGAGAAGAAGGCATTTTATTATAATATTTGCATGAGACATGGCGAGAGGGAAACATATTGGAGATATAGGTTAACCAGTTACCAAATTTCTAGAGCTTGCCAATTGGATTGCAAGCAATTGGCTTTCATATGTTCTCTAAAATCAAAGCAAAGAGAAAAACCCAATAAGAATGATTGCAACACGGTCACAGTCCTCAATATGTTACATGGTAACATGTGAATCAGTGGGAGTTTGAAGATTGAAAAGGGGGAAGGGTGCAGTTGTAGTCTAAGTCAATTTAAAAACGAGCTCAGACTAAGTGGCCCCGGCCCACCTTGGGGAGATCCATCTGAGAAAGATTAACTCTGGGATTTAATGAGCGTCATGATCAAAGCTATGACCACCTGTGCTACGGAAGGGCCGCCTAGAAAGGCAGCGTGATTTAGGGGGAACGTGATTAAAAACGACTGAAAATGGAAAAGTCTTGGCTATATTGGCGTAAAAATACATAAAGGAGAGTAAAAATACAGTACACGAAAATATGCTCATACGTTTTAAATGTTCTGGTTTCTTGTGATTCGTTAAATAAATGCACAGAAAAGGCTGCTCTAGTGAAAGCATCTATGACAGCACCCTGAGAAAAAAAAGAAACTATAACATAGGAATAACATAAAAAGTTATAAATTCCAGTATGATGGAAAGGCATAGCATTTGGTCAATAAAAGGGTCAAAGCGGAATCTTAAAAAAAAAGAAAAAAAAAACAGAGCCTTTGAATGTAGGTTATTTTTAAACTATTACCACAGATGATTTAAAAAGCTTTGAAATGGCTCCTTTTTTTTTTAATCTAGTTCCAATTGTCTTTGTGAACATTTCTTGAAGCGGGACATCCAATGAACTTTAAGATGCATAATGTATCAGTGTATTAAGACTTCAAACAAGAGGTAATGTGTTTGTCATTTCTTCCTAACCTTTCAGTTCTCAGTTCCTGGCAGCATTGTGTAGAACGGTATTATTTGGCACTTCATTAAAAGGCAAGGCAGTCTGTTGGTGGAGCAGGCCGCCACAGCCAGTTAACAGTCGTGTATAGCAGCTGCGCAGGGCAGCACTGCGGTAGGGAGGCTGGGGACGAGATTGGGATTTTGGGGTCGAAGGACTCAGTCAAGGTGTTAGAGTAACCTTGAGCCTGTCGGTAAAGCCCCTTCCCAAAGTGATAATGAGTTCGGAAACACCAAAATAGGCTTTGGATTACAGAATATTCTAAATTAGGGAATTATTCTGTCACTTAAACAGATTGTTCTGAATGTATGTGATCATTTCAGTCCGGCTTTAGCTTGCATGTGGACGTACTAACGTTAGGCGGTCCTAAGCACCAGTAGTAATGATAATTAGGTTGATGATTATAGTGTCACTTAGATTACCGGTTTCTGCTCTGATCACTGTTTCTTTTCACAGCAGACTACCAGACGATTGGATCTGAACTTTGTTTATGTCAACTATTAAAAATGACACTGCCCTTCTGCGTGATCGCCGCCCTCGGCCTCTTGCCAAGCCGTTAAGTACATGTAGCTACACAGCAATGAAACCAGCGGTTGCTGTAACCTTGGATCCGAGACATACCGCATCCTGGAGAAGTGACGGATGCTTTAAGACTCGGACTGTTCTGACCGGGCTCCCTCTCCACCACATGTCATGCAAAGTGTGTGAGACACTTGGGGAGATCACTATGATTGGGCTCTATCAAGCAAATAATAGGAAAATTGAAAAGAAAATTACTTGGGAGACAGATAGATAAGTACTGAGGAAATACGAGAAAGAGAGACAGAGAAATAGAGCCTGGTAGCTCGGGATCTAGATTCCCCCACCCCTTTCCCTGCCCCTTATTCCTCTCAGAGCTGAGGGTGAGCGGCTTGTCCAGGTGTTTTAGGGACAGAGTTGCTTGAAGAACCAGCAGGCGCTATGGATATCACTCTTCAGGCTGGGCAAGCGAAGGCCCTTCATTGCAAGGCCCCCCAAGGCAAAGGAAGAGCATAGAAATCAGAACCTGGGGGAGGGCGCTCAAAGCAGTGCCTGCAACACAAGAAAAAAAACAAAAAACAGTTAGCATTAGCTGGCAGGAACATTTTCAAATGAACTCCAGGCTTCGATTTTCCGAGTCTTTTGATCTATTCTCAAAGCGTTCGTCTTTTAGTTATGGCGTTTTAGCCTAAATCAAAATAACCTGTCGTTTTCTAGGACATAGTTTCAACAGAGTGGCTGGAGTTCATTCAAAATTTGCCAGAGTTGTGGCCAGAACTGTTGGTATTGTGTAAGCCTGCCCCTATTTTCTACCATCCGTTTACAGACGGGCACCAGCCCCTTGACAACCCCAACCTAACATTACTGGTGCAACAAAAATGGCAAGCAATAGTGGAGCTATCCAGACGTACAGTTTTGAAGCAAATCCTAGCTTGAACGAGGACAACAAAGATGGATCTATTTGCAAGGAGTATCGAGCTTGCGTTATTCCAAATTAAGCTTCAATGTCACTGCTTTTCAATTACATTTTTCATTTGCTATCTATTCACAACAATTTAAAAAATGATGGTTTATCTAAATAAAGTTTTAAATTACTATTGATCAATTATTCTTTAAAATATCTCCACAGTTTTCTGGGTCATTGGTTCACCCACAGCTTTATTTACTTCTTTTCTGGACAAATAATGCACTGTTCTTACTTAATTCTTTCAGATTTTAGAATAATTCATTTGGATCTTTAAGATTTGCCTAGTCCCTGGTGTTACTACATGAACTGACTCCTATCAGAATTCAGACTGGAGTAATCAATATTCAGCTCATGTGCACAGGTTCTGTTTTTGCTAAAAGACTTCTTGACTCTTAGATTTTATGCATTTGTGCTGATATGGTTTGTTTACTTCTTTCACCACACATGACAACAATTTTTGTACACAGGGATCTAGATTTTTCTCTTTCTTTCTTTCTTTTTCTTTTTTTTTTTTTAGTTACCATTTTTACGAACATCTAGCGATTTGTTAAACCCTGCAGCCACACCTTTGCAGATCTTTTCTGGTAGATATTTTCTCAGCAAAACAAACAAAAAAGTCCAACCAATTAATTTCACTGTATAATCAATCAATGGGAGAACTTTAAGTTGAATTAATTTTACTTTTTTTAACAAGTCATTACATCTTTTGAGTTTATAGAACAGTCATTTAACTTATTCTTGAATTAATTTGCCTAAAAAACGAAATTTGTAAAAGCAGCACTTGAGTGCCTCCTTGCTGATGTGTTACACCAGGATACTTCAGATCAACACAATTCTAAAACTTCTACTTCTAAGTTTGATGAATCTGGCTTCAAACTGAACACATGATATTAGGGGTGAAGGGAAAGGTTTTGGTGATATATCACAATATTTCATTTGGCGATCGATTTAAAATGTTGACCCGAAAATATTTAACTAGTAATTTATGAGCAAACGTAGATGCAGTGCTTGGAGTTGTGATAATTAAATAAAATAAATGTTACCATTTTACGAACATGAAAGGTATATTAATATTCATGTAAGTTTTTTCTGATCATACGCTTTTAAAAAACAGTAAAAAAAATTGTTCTGGTTCTTTGGCAATACACACCCTTATCTTATATAAAGAAAAATATTTATTCTAGATTAGATTCATCAAAATTGTAGTTATAGTAAAGTTAATGTGGAGTGAACACATCCTTTGTGGTGTTGTTCTGTTCATTTTTCAAGCTAAATAAAGTTTTTCCTGTATGTATAATTTTGAAAGCTGTTTGTGATTTAATTTAAACACTACTTTGCATTGTTACTAATAATTGTCTGCTCAAATACCTAACTATAGAATAAATGCATATTCTTTTTTTCATCTTTTATCATTAAAAGCACAATGAAGTTATTGTGATTCAGAAAAACCATAAAATATGTTCTCATTGTCAAAAATATTCACTTTTGGATACATTTTGCTTTATATGAATAAAACTTTTAGAAAATTTTTACATAAAAGACAATGTACATAAAAATTAGGATAATTTTTATGTACATTGTCTTTTCAATCATAGTAGTTTTGTGCCCACATGTGATAACCATGCATCCAGTTGCTTTTATGTTTCTCTTATTTACATCTTTAGGTTCTGTCTTGTGTTTTTTTACCAACTGCGTCAAACGTTCACTCAGACAATGGCGTGCAGATCACATATGATGGTGCTTTCAAGCTACCCTGGAAACAGCTTTTTCTCTCAGCATTTATTTGCTAAATAATGCATAAACCCATGTCTGTGTTTTGGTTTATCTCAAATACATCATCTGATCTAAACTCAGGAGATCCCCACAGATGAAATCCTGGAAACCTACAGGTGCCCACATTCTTTCTGACCTCAGATGTTTGCATTCCCTGCCAGTTGTCTGTATCACGACAGATCTGTGAAGGCACTCTTGTGTGCAACAATTTGTCACGTTGGCAGGGCAAAAAAGACCAGATTGAAAAACGAGATTATTTCTTGAAAATATTTAAAATAATCATCCTGGTTTTCATTTCGTCTCATGCAGACATTCAATATCCTCTGCAATGAGCTTCCCCCTTGGGTAATTTCAGTGAAGGCCTCCCCTGCAATATGCCCTAAATTTTTCTTGTACAATAAGAAGAGATCCCAGACATGTTCAGGCCAGATTTCACGGTCTTTGAATGGAAAGTGCGGCAGGGAGTAAGAAAAACAATTTTATGCCTCGCTGCGGAATTAAAGGTCGACATTATACAGCGCTCTAGGGACTGGATCACTCACAGTCAATGAAAATCTTTTGTCTGCTGTTGTCTTTCATTTTTCCTCTGATCATGTGAGAAAATTCAGACAACATGGCTCATCCACAGATAAGAGTCTGCTCTTGCTTGCATTTTTATGTTCTGGTGTAATGCCTTGTGAGCAAATTTATGTTATATCTAATCTCTACTGAGATGCTTTGTTTGTTTCTGTGTTTTTCTGTTTGTAGTGTGATCTCAGAGCTCTTTTAAGTCATATTACATCATATGGTGGAAAATGGATCAGAGGTACTGCTTCTCTGTGTTTGATGGGAAACTCTTTAAAACACAAGTTTTCTCACACTCAGGACCGCAAGTGGTTTCCATAAATTGCCTCTGGATTTAAATCTGTAATATCCTGTTGTCTTTCAGACTGTCACTGGTGTGTTTTAGATTCGGGTTTGGAAAACGGCGGCTTAACTTGAGACTACTTAGATGCTCCTAAAGGTTGAGGCGGGTCGCAGCTTTTCTTCTCCGAGCCGCTCACATCTGGAACCCGGATCATAAAAATCCCGCTCTGCCTCAGGTGTCATCGGGAATAAAAGATGAGCTGCTCTTGACGCTCAAATGGGGTGATTTTGTTAAATGGCACTGGACTGGAGAGTGGACAATGTCAAGAGAAACATTGTTCTTTATCTTTATATAAACATCGCAGTAATTATGTTTAGGCCCAGTAATGATTTATCTACACAGTGTCTACATGAGTCCCAGTCCTCAGCTGGACTTATCCGCTGATCTAGGTTTGATCAAGCAAACGGCATCTCCAGCTGTCTCCAAACGTGGTTGTTTTCCACCATCAGCACAAACTACAGAAGAAACCGACGTAAAGAAGAGCAGGACCTTTTATGTTTTTTTCAGGGCCCAGGACGAATGACTACCTTCACTTAAACTATGGTAAAGGAGACTTTTAGGTCAGATTTGGTAGTTGAAATGTACCGGTATACTGTCTCCACATGTTAAGTTCTTAAATAAGTTGTAAACCAAACAAGAATGAGCAGAGAGGGCAGGGAAGGACACAAAAAATGAAATCTCCGGGTGTTGTGGTTTGAGTGTTGTTTGCACAGACAGCATTGTGACTCACTGAGTCATTAAGTTTTACTGAGCTTCACAGCTTCCTGAAACTCCCCTTTATTGTGCGACCAACGTTCTATCTAAACACTCTACACACAGAGAGGATTCTCACATTTTTTTTGCAAGTGGATGAAGGTTTTAGGACCTTCAAGTTCTACTACTCTGGCTCAGTCCTCACTTAGATATGAGTCTCTGGTGTTTCGTATTGAAGGGCGATTTTTAAAAATAAACAGGCCCTTTTCATAATTCGTCATAGATTGCAAATCCTCAATAGATGCTTTGAAGAAAAGATCTTCCAAGTTTTCCAAATTTGATCTAATTTCCTTTAAGACCAACTCTAATAAAAATTGTGTTGTGAACATGTTATATTAGAATTTGTCTAATGGAGGACATATATAAAGAAAACTACAATTACAATTGAGTTGTCATTTTTCAAATTGTGAATCAGGAGCAAATGATAAAATGCTGTTTGATAAAGGAGCGCATGGGGACTTAGAAGCTGCAGTGATGAGCCACAAGCTCCCTGCTTTGCTCCATTATGATGCATCCACTTGCAGACGAAAAGATCCATGTATGTCTTTGTTTTCCTCGTTTTCCGATCTGGCAACCGGCTCAAAACTGTACGACTGGATGGCTCCGATATTACTCGTGCTTTATTGTTAAGTTGAGGATGTGAGGGGCTGTAAGCTAATGGGAGAGTGTGTAAATAGGTTGATGATGGGAAGTGAGGCCTGACTTACTCCACTCCAACGGTTCCACCCACATATCAGATGAGAAATTCTAAATAACTGCTGACTCTCTATAGAAACTCATCACTTTACTTTGGCTAAAAAATCCATGATCATGATTTAAAAACCACTGTGAACGCTTTTAAAATAGGTCAAAGGATGATGGGAATGGGACTTGTTGGATGTACTAGCACTCTCTGGTTGCACCCTGCTCTCACCATTGGTTTAATTTATGGAGGACCTCTGCAGGTCAGTGTAGGAAGACTCTCACCTCCTGCAGGGATACTGTGTCTCGTTAAGTTTCCTGTCCTCTTAAATTCCCTGGGAGGTACAAATAGACGTTCTGCGTTTCTCCTCTCATGCAGACATCAACAGGCTTAAACTTGTGTTCTCTGTAAATTTTGACAGTGGTATTTAATAGACTGTTGTGTATTTTCCTTTCAAAAATCTATTTTTGCTCATGAAAAGTACCGAAGATAATTCAAACTGTGATAAAGTGACAAGACAAATATTTTCAAAGATTGTGAATGTGAGTTTTTGCACTAAACCTTGGTTTACTTGACAGAAAGAAAAATATTCGCTCAGGAGAAATGTGTTTCTATCTTGAAACCTGAATTCCTAAAACTGTTGTCTTTGAAAAGATGGTTTTAATTGGTAAAACAAGGTTACGGAGTAATATTTTTTCCCTATTTAACCGACTTAAAGGTTGGGTTTCTAAGTATAACTTTCTGCTGTATGGGAATAATAAACGACGTCAATTTAAAAGCAACCTTTGCTGCTCCTGACAGACACACAGGCTGGTTGGCGGAGCCCAATAATCTGCAAAGACTTGTGCTTTTTTTCAGTGCCAACAAAAACTTCCTTCACATGGAGTTCAGTCTGACTGCAGGGATTGTAAAATTTACAGGGTTCATTTAAAAGTTTGACACTTGCTACATAAAGAGAAAGCATCCAAACTGCAGAGAACTTTTGGAGCAAACATCAATAATTGTCTACTCGCTGTCATATTCAGCAGCTAAAATGTGGGTTTTCTTGACAACTTTGCAAATGTCCAGTAAGGAAGAATTTTAAAGAGAAAAACACCTTTTGAGGAGCAACTCACCTTGCTCTAGAACGGCATTGGCCCCTTGTGGGAGAGACGGGGCCGTGGGCGTCTTCTCTTCCAACCAGCTGGTCTTTGGGGCTGGCCGCCTCTCGCTGGATTTTGCTGAACCATTTTTCTCACAGTAGCTGTTTCTCCCAGGTCTTTGCCATGCTCCGTGGAGGCCATAGGACCTGGAGGACACACAGGGAGGAGAAGTCCATCAGAGACCCCCAAAACTGCCTCTCCACGAGCTTGTATAAGAAACTTCTCCTCACCCACGACATGACAAATTGAACAGGTTCATAAGAGCTGAAAGCAAATATACAGCAAGATCCAAAAAGGGATAACACTGCTAATGGATGAGAAGGAGACATGTATGGATAAACGTGTGTGGGCCCCTTTGTGAGGCCACCCAACACTGGAGCTCATCAACTCCGTGTGGTCAAACAAAAAGCCCAGCAGAAGCACGAAGCCCTGCAGGAGTGAAAAAAACAGGCCCTTGTGTCTCATGTCTTTGTCACTCTCTCCAGAGATACAAGCTGCACACAAATTCTAGAGAGGCGCCTTGTTGTGGGATTTGATGAAAGCCTGAGGATGAGTTTAGCGTCGCTGCATCTCAGAGTCTGTGTGGACGCCTCATCCAGTTGTGTGTGTGTGTCTGTTTGAGAGTGATCCCAGATGTTTGCAGTCATCTCTCAATAAGTGTGGCCTGATCCCCTTAAGCCCTTCTTTTCTTCATGATTTGCTCCACCCCAAGTGTCTGTTTGACCCCTCAACCTATAGAAATTCACCCACCTCCTCTTAGATTATGTTTTAAGTCTCAACATAGCATAAGTCTTGTGTAAATAAATAATGTGTAATACAGGTGATCTTTTACACTTCACTCGTATGTTTAGTCCATAGTGTTGGTAACAAAAACAGCTTTTTTTAACGACACAATTGAGGAATTCCTGTTTTCAGAGCAGCTCTATCACTTCACATAAGGAAATTTGGCATAAAGCAGTGTACATTTCCAAAATTCCAATATTTGCTCATTTTCTTTCAGGTTCTGAAATGTTGATTTTTCATCAGTTTTTCTCTCATCAAAAAGCTGATTGGCATTATTCAAGCGATGTCACGATATTCCTGTCTCCCTCCCTTCAGGGAGATTGGCACCATTTTTAGAATTCCCCAGGGAATGACCTTCTTGGCTTTGCTTGAGCTTGGGTGAGGACGCGGCTCAAGATAAGTCAGCCAGTTGACTGGAGAGGGTCGTAAAAGAAAAAAAAAAAGTAGTGCGAGGATAACAGCTGAGCAACTTTGAAAAAGCAATGATGGTGCACTTTCTTCAGAACATTTTCATCAGTTTGCGAAAGTTGTGGCAGAGCTGTGGTATGAAATGCTGTCAAAAGTGCAACTTTGTGGATGCGGCCTGACTTCAGTTTCATTTTAAAACCTGTCAGCTGCATTCACAGCCTGTTTTTTACCAGAAGATGAGATAAATTTGTGTGAATGGAGGGGTGAAGAAATGCAAAGTTTTTCTGCAGCCTTTCTTAATGAAAGCCGTTCAGCTGTGACTGTGTGAAGAGATTCATAAAAGAAAGAACAACCTTTGAAAAAGTGAAGAACCCTCAAGTTGTCAGCTTTAAAGAACGGCAAACTGCAATGCTGAGCCAGACAGCTTTATTATTTTTTTTAAGTTTATATCCCTGAAATGCCAGACTTCTTAAACTATTTCTGCTCTAATCTTCTTTTGCAAACACATTATATATGTGTGGGTTAACAGTGGGCTAATTCATTTGCAACAGGGGAAACCTTGGTTGCACATTTCCTCATTTAAAGCACATCTTTGCCCCTACAGCAGTGCTAATCTGTGCATTATCCCCTTGTTATTGTTCCAGACACTCAGTGAATGAGGGACGTTCACACATTCTGACGGCATTCAGCTCCATTCTTTCAAACTCCAGAGGCTTGAATGTTAATACTCTCTGTGTTTGAGTAGATTTTGAGGCCAACAAAAGTTCTATAAAGAGGTCCTGTCTCTCCCCTTATGCCCCGTGTACACCCTCTTCATTTAGATGCCGCACACGCAGACACCCAAACAAACTTGTTCACTCGTTGTTTCACGTGCAGAAGTTGTTTTAGGGAATGTTTGTGATCTCCTTTGCCCGATGTCATAGAGATGTGCACAGAAGTACCACTATTCGAGGAATGCAGATAACAGCAGATTATTTTAGTCTGAAAGTCCTTGGAAGAAGACGCAGAGTTCCTTTGGAGATGAGACTTTTAGACAAAATTTTAGAAAACCAAAACGGCCTGTTTTCTTATCTTTGAAAGAGGACATCAAACTGTGAGAAAATTAAAATTTGGAAACGTTTTTCCATCGACAGATTTGTTTTGGGTAACTCACGTAAAAAACATTCTAATTAAAACTTTGTTTCTGAGAATTTATTTGTTCAAATAGTTTAGAGCAGACAAAAAAAAAATGTTGTTAGAACAAGCTTGTAGTTGTTACTTAAAAACTACAAGCGGGAGGTCACAGGTTTCCTGTTCCGCTCCATTCTGATGCATCCATTTGCGGACAGATCTGTGTACGTCTGAGCTGGCATCTGACTTAAAACTGTTCGGCTGGATAGCTCCAATGTCACTCACCATTTTTGTGTAAATACTAATATTAGCTTGGGGTTGTGAGGGTCTATAAGCTGTAGAGGGAGTGTAAACAAAGGGATGATGGGAAGTGAGTGTTGGCTTACTCCAACAGTAACTCAGAGGAACTACTGTGACTTTGCAGAAAGTACGTACTAGAAAACAACTCTTTTTTTTTTTATCTTAAAACATAATAATAATGAAATAACCAATGGGAACAATTTTATAATACATCAAGATGATCGGAGAGGGACTTATGGAATGGATTTATTTGTCCAGCAGTAAATGGCAAACAGTGACTGATGTTTGACTGAAGGTCTACTTCAATAAAGCCCTGCAAACTCATAAGACACTCTGTCACTGCACACACACATCCTCTGCACTGCAACTAGGTAAAGTAATTGTACTTCGGCTCACACAGCTCGTCTGCAGTTCCTCTCTGGGAAGCTCAGCCTGTCACAACCCAGCTCTGTAATGAGACAATTTAGATGTCTCCTGTCATGCTGAGCTGTCAGCCACAGCTCTCCAACAGGGGTTTGAAGGGAGAACATCCCATGAATTCATCTACAAACCTCAGCCCATTCTGTGTGGCTACAGGAGAGAAAACTGCATTGAAATGTGCTAAAAATAAGCTTAACCGCAGCAACAAAACTGGATATGTGTGTGACATACAGATGGTTTTGTTTAAGCCCATAAGCTTTCCTTCATGTCAGGTTTATCACTGAAAAATACACATTTCATCTCCACAAACAAGGATATCTCAGGTATCTTATTTTACTGAAACTGGATCCAGTCTCTGTAGTATCACGTCTGATCTTTTCCCATGAGAGATTTCCATCTTTCTGATCACCTGGTCCAACACAGAAATGGTCAGATAACTCGTGTCTCACAACAACACCTCTGGTGACCTTGGCGCCCCAATTTTCTCTCTTAACTCATGGTAATTCCCTGATTAAAGTTTAATAAAGGAGGAATTTCAGGAATGCATTGCTGCCTTTCTGACTAGTGTCTCTTCAAAAAGACGAGTCGATGTGACGACTAAAGGTAACAAGGGCTAGACAGTTTTTTTTTTTGGTTGCAATCCACCAAAACACTGAATTAATTGACATAGTCGATTAATCAACTTGTATTCCTGCAGTTTAAACAGATCGAATTTTAGGCAAGTTGTTAATCGAATTGACCTATAACATCATAAAATTGTTTCAAAATGAAGCCAATCCATTCTAAATAATGAAATACCATTTGGATCATCACATCGCAGCAAACAACACAAACATGTCAGCAAAAAATGATCAGCTATCATAGTCCAATATTATAGTCCAACACTTTGAATTTTGCAGACATGTAACCATACAGTTCAGAACAATGTTTTGATAATGCTCCCTGTGTATTATTATGATGCAGAACTTTATTAAATTAAAATGTGAATAATTTAACTTTAATTCTTTAATTTACGCTTGATTATCTTGCAAGATATTAAAGGAATCTGGAAAACTTCACCTGCACTGTTCAGTACCAAGTATTTATATCTGAATCACACTTATTATATTTTTTGCTAAAGATGTCCTGGATTGATTTTAGGTCAATAAATTGGATTGTTCAAAATAATCGTATGAAAGTATCGACAGCCACAAATTATGATTTAGATCAAATTGTTGTTAGATTGTATCATTATAAAAATGACAAACAGCTGCATGGCTGTTTCCTTTTCTCTTGTTTCATCACCTCCAAGATGATTTTGTTTCCAAATGTGCACACTCTCTCTTCTGTAATGGCCCAGGAAGTAAGCAGAGCACTGATAGTTTGGTTGATTTTGCAGCAGCCCCTCAGGGGATGCAGCCAAAGGAGAGGAGAGCAGAGTAATGTCTGGTTCGATGCAGAGCTCATCAGCTTCCCTCGTGGCTGACAAACTGTATATCACAGCACTGTGGCAGTGCAGGAGCACCGAATGCCAAATGGGACCAAGCTGCTTATTAATAGTTTTAAAGGCTGATTTGTGTGAATAGTCTGCCAGAAGTACCATAATAAATGTGTGTACTTGCAAATGCAGCTACAACATAATGGCTTTCAACAGGACATGAGAGATGAAAGCACGGCATCCTGGGAGTCTAACTTCAGCAACAAGTACGCGTGGGACTGTGTTTATCAGGGACAGCAAATGTAAACAAGCACAATGAAGAATGACTACCAAACTTTAATCATGGCCGCGTTAATTTTCTTTGTCACTTTGATTAATCTTGCCGTTCATTTTTATTTGTGCGTTTACTCTTCTTCTGTCATCACGCTCATCGTAAAACAGCTGATCTCACAGATCCATTTTCCCGGCTGACTGAGCGTTTCAAATTTAATCTCTCCTCTGTGTAACATGCAGCGCCTCTTATCTGATACTTGTCTGTGCTGCGTTTTGCACGGATTTAACCTGAGGTGTAAACAAAAACAGCCACTGTAAAAATCTGTTTCTTCACAGAAAAAAAGTCCCTCGAATTCTTGAAAGAAAAAAAAAAAAACAGAAAAATATTAAATTTTTTTACTCTAAATCTATTGCACTTTGAAAAATCACTCACTAACTGATGGATGTTGCTCATCTGCAAATTGAACATTTGCCATGTAAAATAACATCTCCAAATAGTCTGATTTATGGTCTCATTTACGTTCCACGTGGCTACTTTTCCGAGACGGTCAGACACTCCTATTAATCTTGGAAATATTTTATGTTGAAGCAGTTAGCAAACGATACAGGGATGACAAGACAAACTCCATGAAGCATCATTAAGATGATTCATGACACGGATGAATCATCAATAATGAAACATTTGTGTAATCATATGTCAAATATCGGCCGGTGAAGCTGTCAGTGTGTCAGCTTTGACTGCAGGAGTCTCTCAATCAGTGGTCAATCAACTGTTCTGAAGATGTGAATAAAACATAAAAAATGTCTTCTTTTTTTGCTTTAAGTTGTGTCGTGATTTAAATAAATACATGTGGGAAATGGATAATAATAATATCAACACTTGTGAGATAAGACAGTGGAAAAAGAAATGCCCTGGTGTGTGTGTATCCATGGTTGTTACCATGACGTTGGATGAGCCGGCCTTCTGTTTCCACAGTGTGCTTCCCTCTTTCATTCACTAAATGGAGAGTTAGTTAATGAGCATGCCATTACCTCAGACAGACTAACCCGCACTTCCAGACAGAATCGTGTCATGAGCAGAGATGCTTCCACCGCATAAGCACATTAAGGGATCAGGGTTATTAAGCCAAGGATGAAATGTGTTAAATGTGCCAGCTACAGGCCAAACAATGATTTAACCCACCATAAGCCCCAGCACTACAACACCATCATATAGTGGATTTGCTCGCTGCCTGCCAGTCTCTTCACACATTCATCCTGCACATATGGAATGGTGCCTAAGTGAGTAAGCTGCGCTTTGTTGTTCATCTGTCAACCGCCGTTTTGTATCGGAAGTGCTGCATATTGCTGGCGCTTAACACCAGTAAGTCTGGGGTTTGCTAGAAACTGGTACCGATTGCTTGCAGACTTTCAGACCATGTTACCATGGCAGCTGCTGTGAATGGTGCTCAGTTTGGAGCAAAAAGAATGACACTGTGGGCTGATATCGACCAGGTTCTCCACTTAAAAATTTCACAGCAGTTTCCAAGTCCACGCCTTTGGCTGCCATGTCTTCAGCCTTTGCGGGCCACCGCACTTTGCATGTGAGTGCTTCTCTCAGGGAGGGAGGGTTTGTTTTTGTCCTGAGCACTTCCTTTTTTTATTTCAGCTCTTGGGGACTGTTTGATATGCAGCATTGTTGCAGTGATAATGCTTGGCTTGTGGTCGAGCTGAAGGCTGGCTTTGTCTATACAAAATCCAGCGAGGAAACCAAAGTGCATGAAAACTTGCTCCCATTACTGGAGCTTTTGAGCTTAACCCCTTGTCTACTCTGCTCCGAGAGTTACCCCCCACATTCACAGAAGGTTCCGACCTAATTAGAAGCAAAATGCACAGCCCTGCGGTTTCTGACTTTCTGCAGATGTCCCCTTCAGTAAGTCTTGTGAAGTATGTGGCTGTACGCTCCTGAACTGGAGAGTGTATGAAATGATGAGGTGTGAGTCTGCATGCTCTGCTGTGATCAGAGCACTCAGAGTTCAAAGGGCCCAGCAGCAGCGTTGAGCCAACTAATGAAGCCACCAACTCCCTCCTCCACTTGACTGCCTGTTGGTTTATTCACAAACCCACTCCAGCTGAAGAGGTGAATTTGTGGCTACAAGGTTACAGTGGGTTAAACCGTAACGAGCAGTCAAAATACAGATCTAAAATAACTCAGAGAGGAAATCTGTATTCACGACTTTCCCCCACTAAAGGAGTCGAACAGCAGAGGGCAGGAGCGGAGGAGATGCTGGCGTTTACATGAACGGCGGCGAGGTTATGGCGCATGGCAGGTACAGTAGGCAGGTAAAGATACCAACCGTTTCTCCAGAGGCTGTGTGTCAAGGGCAAAGAGATCTCCAACCATCCGTTTCCATGGGCACACTAATCAGATGTGAAACGCAGCCCCTCCCTCTACTGTGTCATCACTTCTCCCATGCGGTGAACCTGCATGTCTTCTCCGATTTGAGGAGAAGAGGAAAACAGAGACACATCGCTATGCAGGGTTCACTGCAGCTTAGGAAGCCAGAGGAGAGCATCACCTTTACCCAAAGCCTTCACTGTTTTCCTTTATTATTAAAGGAAAATATCAATGCATCACATCCCTTATACCTCAAGCAAGCGCAAACCAGTCACTGGACACCTGAACGAACTCTATGTGAAACAGTACTGCCTACAGAGATATGGAAAGGAATCCAAAAAGTGAAACGCAGGGCACAGTGTGAGTTGTTTCACTTCATCATAAAAAAATGCTCTTAAAAATAGCAATATGACCCAAAAAACATATGCTCACAATGTTTTTATGGATTACCTAATTCATGAACCAGCAGTTGCCTTTATTAACCCATAAGGAGGTTAAAACTGATTCCAGAGAATAACACTGTAAAGTAAATGTAGCTGATGTTTGTTTTCAGGAGAACTTACTAAAATAAAACTAAAATATTCCTGTTTCAGTTGTCACAGATGTTTTGCGCTGACATGCTGCAGCTTTATGGCAAAGTTTTATTGCTGATATCTGTAGTATGGTGAAAAGAGTTTTAAAAAAGCACCTCTGGGTTAATGCAATGCAATGAAATTTGATATGAGTCTTCGTCACAGATATTTAGAGAGGAAATGAAAATTGTCCAGACATTTACTGACTTACTGAGCTGCAAACGGCTGCAGGTGAGCTCGAGTTCAATGTTTACAAGAGCCCCTGGACCACAGACATGTTTGCCCTCATGTGGAAGCATGTTTATGAATTCTATATATTGTTTTGCAGGTTTTTTTTAAACATCTGTTCATGTTCAGGGGCTCTGAGTCCGGGACAGCCTGCAGACACAGGGACCCAGTGAGGGGGCCCTGTCCAGATTCAAGAAGCAGCATGTGGTGTGCTCTGCGCTATTAGATGGATCATTTGATTGACCAGTGATTGTGTGAAATAGTCTCCCAGGGAAAATAACATTTGTGATCAAAGACAGAGCTATTGCGATGAATAATGCATGGTTTCATAAATGAATGATCTCTCGCTTGTCGTAGTAGGGATCCAGTTGTGAGGAAGATGGAGTGTGGCTCCACTTTTTGATCTTTTAAGACTAAAAGATAAGGTATGGCAGTGGGGAACCACATGATGTCGAGCACCACATCACATAATTCTCTTTAAAACAGAGACGAAGCACATCCTGAGGCTCTGAGTTTAGGCAGAGCCCAGTGGGGGAGTTCCAACATCAACCAAAGTTCTGCTACATTTTCAAAACTCCACAGAAACCCTCACAGCACAGAAAGACACTCAGACGTGTCTAAGAGAAAGATCAAGCTAGTTATCCAGAATGGCGCCTGAAAAGCTTTGACTTTTTTTGAGAAAATACCAGACAAATCATATTTATTCAATATTCTAGAGAAATTTACACCATCCTGTCTGCTAAACAATGAAACAACCCACAGATACCATCCTTAAAAGTCCTTAACAAAAACTTTTTTCCAGTCCATTTTCCCCCCAAATTGAGCTTGAAAGCCATTTAGACACTTGGATTGACCACAATATTTATCCTTTGGTCTGGCAGCCTGTTAATAAAAACGTCCGCTTATATCTTGATCAGGAATACAATCTGCCCGTATAACAACCACAAATGTAACGCTTAATGTTGGAAAATGGAGGCATAAATCACGATAAGATTGGAGGCTGGTGGAAAAAAAGAGCAGCTTCTGAAAATATCTGGCTTTAATTAAGATGTAAGCAGCGCCCCGGGCCTGCGGACGGGGTCTAATGATCAAACGAGGTCTGGTTAACGCTGGACCCAAACCTCCTCTAAATTTTAAGGGAGGTCTGGACTACAGTAGGTGCAAGGAGAGGATGCGGATTTTGATGGACGTCTTCTTTTGAAATCAGTGAAAACTTGAGAACTCAAACACCATCTCAGCTGTCCTCCTGTCTGTCCCTCCACTTTTTTGCCCCCCTGATTGGCTCTCAAGAGGCAAAATAAGTGAGTAGATTTATTCAGTTAAAGGGTTCTGAATTACATTACAGCAGTCCACCGGTCACATATGCCAAACTGCTCAACAGCTGAGCTCTCTGGAGACGGTTAGCCTAAAGGTTAGCCTGATATCCCTACCAAATGAGCTCTGATTTTTCACTAAATCTCTTTGTTAACTCCCACCCCACGGCAGTCACCAGCGAGTGTCATTCACCAAGCTCCTGTTGTGCTGATAATATACAGATGTGAGGCAGTTCATCAAACAAGGTTTTGCTATAGTCTCCAGAAAGAATGAGCTGAAAATGCTCAACCTCACATTTGCTGTCAGCATGTTATTTCTATGGTTGGATTCAAATATTTGGGGAAAAAAAAGCAAAAATGTGCAGTGATTTGAATATTTTTTTTTCACTTTTACGAATCTGAATATTTAATCACATTAAATCAAACTTTTCCTCATGAAAACTCATTCTGTTATCAGAAGGTCTGGGTGTTAATCTACACTAAACCAGGAACAAATGTATTAATTTTGACATTTCAGTAGTAATCTCTTGTGCCCCAGCTTTCTTTAGAAATAATGATTTCACATCCAGCCAATCGGGTTAAGAAAATCGACTACATTCGTTTCTGGTTAGACTTTTCAGACAGGAAGGATTTCCAAAGAGAAGTTCAAACCTTTCTGCAGAAACGGACCATAATCCATTGCTTCATGAACTCACATGCTATGAATTCTAAATAGGATTACTGGTTGCGTTCCTTCTTCCTGTTGTGAATGGAGTTGTCCAATAATCTGGAGATATTTTCCACGTTCGTTATTGTGATTCTGTGTTTAGATAGAACCACATCTAGAGGTGACTCTCAGCTAAGAAAAGTCTCCAACGTCTGCATGTTTGTGTCAGTGACTAAACTTGAAAAGGCTGCAGGTTATTGGCTCGATTTCCCTGTAATGCTGCATCAAGAGGAAATCCAGGTTCTTCCTGAAAGGGCTTTCATCTGACCCTGCGAGTGTACTGTGCAGTGCGTGTAACATAAACCCAGCTGGTCCTCCCAAGCTTCTGTGCCTAAAAAAAGGCTTTGTGATTTAAGCAGAATCCTGTAATAACCTCTCTACTGCTTCCCCTTTAACACGACTGTTTGTCCACTGTTATTGTGTTATTCCTGGACATCTGGAAGAGTTTAGCAGATTTTCTTTTCCCTGCAGACATCATAATGGCATTTACAAGCAGCTTTCGTTTAATAAGAAAATTACAAATTAAAGGACTCTGCTTTTTTTAAAAAAAATTACATCTTAAACTGCTTTAACACAAAATATGTGTTGCTAATAAAGTTGAACACAGAGTGTGGCCCTCCTTGCTCTGACAGCACAGTGACCCATGGCATTTGAGTGGGTCTGGAAGCTGTACAGTGTAAATGCATGCTGGTGGTGACACAGGACACTCATTCCCAAAAGCGCATCAAAGTTTAATCTAGAAGAATAGAACTGCTGACAGCTCTGATAAAACCTCTTCTTGTGAAGGAAAGATTTCTCTGTCAGATAATTCCTCTGATCCCCCCTCTCCCACCCTCCACTGCCTCACCTGTTCAACCCAGACTACACAGTTCACCTGAGTGTGTCTGAAGCAGCTGCGTGTTTCCTCTCTTCTCAACACTGATAGGATGTTTTTAATTTAAAGTGTATCGTTGGTGCTGTATCTTGTAAGGCAGACATGTTTTGAGAAGGAGGACTGTTTTATGGCAGGACCAGCACTTTCACAGGAGGAGGAAGAGTGATCGGCCTCAGGATGAATTATGGATACCACATGTCTAATGCTGGAGCCCACTCCTGAGCCAAAGTGCTTTTCAAGGATGGGCAATTGAGTAGACTGCCAAAGGATGCTAATATTACATAGAAAAGGCCTCAGCAGCTCATTCATTGTTATGAATAAGAAGCTTTATGTTGTTGAGCGGATCGCCTGTTGCGCTGCTGTTTTTTGCTCATTTGTATTTGCACCCATAGATATAAAGGGGACTCACAAATGCACACCTTCTCTAGCTATATCAAATGCCGCTCACTGTCTTCCAAAAGTGCACACATTCACGATCACCTTATTTCTCAGACTCACATGTACAAACAGATGCCTGAAAGAAAGCCACCGAAAGCATTTGTCTCAAGATGAAAGGCTTCACACCCACAGCCTACATGCAGAGTCTCTTCCGACACCTTCCCGTGACAGAGCGTGCTGTAGCAGAGGCTGGTGCTACGCAGACACACTCCAGCTAGCATCCCTCCCCACGCCCAGCAACGCCGCAACACACTTGCATCCCTGCCTGGCTTCCACTCCATTTCTCTCCCTTCCTCTGTGTCGCCGGAGCACAGATACTACAGTAGCAGCCGGGGAAGAGGCAGGCGCAGAAGCAGCATGGCTTGACGGTTGAGAAGGATAAGCTCTCCTGAAAGCCTGGGGGCACAGTAGCCTTGTTTTCCTGATCGTTGGTGTTGCACGGTGGGCTGTCAGGCGTGGAACATGCTTAGCCACACGCAGGGTGTGAAAAGCGACACTGACTATGATGCTAGATAATTGCTTCCCATTTACTCATGTGCTGGGAGCATCAGACAAAAATAGCATGTCGCTGTAGCGATTGTGCAGGGGAGCATTGGAGCTTTGAGTGCTGTGGCCACGATCGATATGGAGTAGACAGCATTTTGCGAGCATGAAGTCTAAATCTGAAGCTAACATGCAGAAGCTTCTTCAAACTGAAGACAGTCTTACAGCATATATACATGTCAGCCTGCAGCTTTTGGCATCCGGATTCATGCTACGTTACTGAAGGTGATTTCCAAGCAACCATAGTTTGTGGTTAGGTGACAATACCTCAAAGAGTCTAGACATTTACCCAGGCCGAAATGTTGTTTTTTCACACCATAGCGTTACCTTCATCACATCTGCATCAGTCTCTAAACTGGCCCGCAACCGCATCAGCCAGAGAAAATGTGAGTTTTTCCTGAATGATTGTCCCAAGCCAGTATTTTATTTATTTATTTATTGTATAAACAACAGACATTTTAGGTTGGCTGCCAAAGAGATAACTAGTCCAACGATGGCTCCAGAGAGGCAGCAGCACTTTACGGAATTTTACTATGACAAAGCGACAGGACCGAGCCCCTCTGGAGACAATCTATGCATCTGGGATCTGTGTTCCCCTCATCCATGCGTACAACAATTACAGTCCTCATTATCATCACCACAGGAGGCACGCATGCGTCTATAGGTGCTGTGTTGTCCTGCCACACATTAACAGTCATGCAATAATAGCACTGGAGACAGATGGAATAGCCATAAATGAATGTGGTTCACTCCACTTTCAGGAGCGTCAGGCATGTCTTGCCTTTCATAGAAATCACTACAGTATTCATGCAGCACATGAAGCTCTCACATCATTAAGACCATTTTCCCATTTCATCTCCAAGTCTTTTAAGCACACTTCAAGGTGAGGCAGGGTGTAAAATCATACATAACCCACGTTCAAGTTGTTCATAAAAGCCGTGGCTGTACAATAACAGACACTATAACCACTGCAGTGCAGTACTGTACACAACCAGGTGCTGATATTCCTGCCTCTCAGAGCCCACACAAGGCTAACCATGCCGGGTAACTGATCAACTACAGCTGGCTACACAGATCCACTGCAAACAGAGACAGAAACAGAAAGCAGAAGGAGAGGACAAGCGGCTCGGCCGGCCTCTCCTGTACTCACCAGCACCGGCAGAACACAGCAGAGACACCAAGAGCACAATCACCAGCGTCAGGATCTTCACATTCATTTCTGCACTCCCCTCTGGCTTTCCGCTAGTCACTCTCTGATATACTGTAGTGGTGTGTGTGTGCGTGTGTGTGTGCGTGTGTGTGTGGATGGGAGGGGGAGAGAGAGAGAAAGAGAGAGAGAGAGAGAGAGCAGCTGAATGAGCTAGAAAGAAAGAGACTGTTTGCTCCCCTGAGTTTGTGTGTATGTGAGAGGTGTGTGTCAGGTTTTTTTTTTTTTTTTTTAAGAAATGTGTGTGTCTTGCTCTAAATTTGTGTTTGTATATCAGTGTGTGACAGCGCCACTCCGAGACTGAAGGAACGTCTTTATCTGAGCTCTCCCACGGAGGTCTGTGTGTGTCTTCTTTTCTTGTCAGAGGAGCGGCAGCATGAACCAAGTTCGGAGAAGCTGTGAACGTGCTGGAGGTCAGCTCGCAGCTCTGTCTGTCAGCGTGTCTCTGAGCATGTGAGTCCTGGTCGCCTCGGATAAGAGGACTAGTTGGTCATGTGGCTTATGTATCATTGACTCTGTGGGTCACGGAAAAAGCCCTCCTGCCTCACCATCACCCACCATCTCCACCCCCTTTTTCCTCAAACATGCAAGTGCACACAGCTAAGGAAGGAGGTGGGGGTGTGGTGGCAAGGGGAGGGAGGAGAGTGGGGGGGAAGAGGGGTGGGGACGCATGCAGGTTTATGATAATACCCAAACAGATGCTCTTGTTGAGAAGTCTTTGAATTGCAAGCGTGGCAGCTCGCCAGAAATCCAGAAATCAAAATACCGGCTTATGAGGGGAAGTAGATGAAAGAAGGAGAGGTGCAAGCTGTGGTTCACGTTTTCCAGCTTTTGTGTCCATGCCAGCTTTCTTCCTCGCACCATTCTTCGCTGGCTGAGGCAGCTCCATCTCGCTTCAGGTTTGGGTTCAATCACGTGCACCGTTTGAAGTTAGTGTCCGTGACAGTGGGAGTGACTGCAGGAAAAAACTTATCAGCCTCTGCTCGATCCCATCACTCACACCATTTGTTTCACCCACCCCTGAAGTCATTTGTTTTATTTTCTTACAGATTATATTCTTTCCACGAACAAAAGCGGCAAGAGAACCAACACCCCGAGTGGCTCCAAATTAAATCAACATATTTATTATTTCGCTTGTTTATGAGGCAATAAACAGGAAAGATTGTACTTCATGAAATGAATTGTGAGAACTGGAAGCAACCACTTGAAGTACAACAACTTTTCTTATCGCGTCTCGCCATAAAGTAATATTGAGCCTCTTTTTGAAAATGCATTCTTACAGGAAAGACCATGAATTTTGTATTGTTTAGCATATACATGAAGAATGCGAAAAAGAAAAACCAACACCAAGCAGCAAGCTTTTAGAAGATTTGAGAGTCTGCTAGAAGTTTGCTCCAATAGAAAATCCAAAGAATTAATAAAAAAATGAACAATCAAACCACTTCAGCTCCAAAATTACCTTAATTTATTATCTATAAGTAAGGAAAAACATTAGTGATTTTTTTTTTAAATAGCTGGAAATATATTCAGGCTTCAAAGGGTTAATTAAAAAAATCAGAACAATAGATTATTCTTATAGGTGTTATAGTGAAATAGTATTTACATGGAGTCAGTTTACTTTGAATCCAAACATTTGAGCACCCAAAGGGCTGCATTGACACATGATAGATGGATTTAGCAGTGGTCCCGCTCTTTGGATGCCAACCCCTCCCCACCATAGTCCTCCACACAACCCCTTTTTCTATGTGTTGTCACTAAACAGTCACTTTAGCTTTGCGGACCTTAGAAGAGAGGCCCTGTGACCCTGGACTCTGCAGCTCCCGCTTCACACAGCCCAGCCATTGTCTCCACAAAGCCCAGGGTCCCCGAGGCCAACATGTATATGCCACCCACTTGAGATCCAACAACAAGAACACCTTCCATTTTTACATGCAGCTCTTAAAGCCCTCAATATAAAGCGATCCTATCACGCCAGAGGTGGCCAAGCGCAGACAGCAAAGATGCTTATCCGGACGGTCCTTCTTTTAGCCTAAAGATAAGTGCCTTCAAAGCGTCTGCTCACAACCTTTTCTTTGAGGTGCTCAGTGATCACTGACAGATTCTTTCCAATTGTGCATAATGACAGAAACCACAGGTTACAGTGCCATTTAAATCCCACTTAGTAGTTACGAGTAGTTAGGCATAATTTAAATTTCAATTAAATTCAACATTCAGGACTCATTTCAAAGCCTTGGGATAACAGCCTGCAGAGTTGTTTCACATTAACAGTTAATGCGGATATCAAGAGTGGAACTGAGGTGATTTTCCAGATTGGGCTGAGTCCAGGTGTTGGCTGAGATAATTTATGACCAAGGATTGACAGGTCGTTAAAAAGTAATATGGACGCCGGATAAGAATGTGTGAGACACGGCGAAGTTGGCAGCGCTGGCTCAAACATTTGCACTCTATTAGCTTTGATTGTCTTTGCTTGAAGCCAGCGCCGTAATGAAAACGTAACAGATGGCTTTTCTTTGGAGTGGACCAGAGGATTGTGTGCCATGAAAGCCGGTGCAAGCAAGCGGAGGACTGCCGCCGTCCATCCTGAAATCAGTCCCGTGCAAGACACATGGAACAACAGTCACAGGGCAACAATACAGCCAAACGCAACTCAACACAGGAAACACTTGGATGTTTACAGGAAGCGTTCAGTGAAGGAATTCTGTGGATGTCTGTATGCGGTCACAAGTGACGACTTTTCCTGATTCCTGAGTTCACAATAATGAACAGACATTCCTAAGACAAGTCTAACATGCATTTTCCCCTCAGCTGAATTTTTTTCATCCTTTTCATAAAAGTCAGAATTAACGGCTGGAATTGTCAACAGGTGGTCCCCGATGTGTGGTTAAATTTGTATCCGAATATCCCAAAAGATTTTCTGCATCTCTTACAAATTTCCTGTTTACACTTTGATTCTATATAAAGCTGCAAATTTCTGAAATGCTAATGAAGTGTGCGGATGTTTGTTAGTTTTGTTGTTTTGGCCATTGAAAGAACACTGGTAACCTACTTTTGTTATTGTCCTGCAGGAAAACTCTTGTGCATCCGAAGTGCACAACTCAATCAAATAGCACGGTTAGCAGTTACAGTCACAACATGACTCAAAATGTCACAATGAGATCCGGCGGGTGTTGCTTCCTGGCTTCAGAAATGTGTGACATCTTTACAAAAATAGTTAAAAGTGATCTAAGCTTTGTTTTGGTTAGCAGACGCCTAAAATTAATGTGATCCTCTCCCTAAGCTGCTCAAACTTGAAATATCTACTGTACATATCAAGATTCAGGGGTTTTCCAGATTAACTTGTCATTCTTTAAATCATCAGGACCACTTCACACAAATTCTCTGGGTTATCTAACGCCTGCAAAAAGATATGCGGCCATTTTCTGCATGCCATTCTTAATCTACTGTGAACCCTCTGAAACACCGTGCACATAAACATGTTTGAGGTTATTCAGGATCCCTTACTTTAAGTAATATTTAAAAAAAAAACTATAATTAATTGCATTTGTACAAGAAACCTTACATTTCACTGGTATTATAAGCCTTTTTGCTCAGCAGACCTCATCCTGTAGCTCAATAAATCAGTTTTTGTCTTTTAAGGACAAAATCTTGACACATGTAAAGTCTGTATAATCTGAAAATTTGGACTCCAGCAAAGGTTTTTTTTTTTTTTATTCTGTGCTTGTTAGGGTCTTTTCTCTTGGAAGGATAAAGGCAAATCCCAAATCCTTGACATAACTGTCGGCTCATGGGAAAAAAGGGGATTAATTTCAGAGCATTTCACACTAATACAGATGAACGTCTGATCTTTCATGTATTTTTTACACTCTGACAGATTTTGTTCTCCGCAAAATAAAGATTCACACATTTACTTATGACATTCCAGATAATTTTTGTTACTGCTTTTATTTATTTAGAAGAATTATTTTGATAATAGACCAAATATATTCAAAGTGCTTAAAAAATAAATATATGGCACCGTAAAGATTTACTTGTATATAAACTAAGGTTGAAGTTTAACATATAAGAACTTTAATTTAATTATTATTGTCCAAAAGTCACCTTGAGACAATTTTAACGCTGAACACATGACTTTTGTTTGTCTGCATATTTCCATCATGGCTACATTTTTCTGTGTAGAAAAGAAATACCCCCCCAAAAAAAGAAAAATCACATTAACTATCTGAACCAAAAAAAAAAACTTTTAGGGACAACACGATGCTAACAACATCAAGCTAAAAGATTGACAAGAGGCTCACACTTGGCAGAGAGGTTATCTGGGGCAATCAGGGCTGCTGTGACAGCTCAGACACTCAGACAGTCACTGCATTATGTCAGTCTCTATGGACACATCAAAGGAAAACAGGTTGCTTTGATGAACGACATGAAGAGAGATGGACACGTTAAGAGGAGATCCTTTGCTTAGCCGGATGATAGATGAATTCTCCTGTTTTAACTGCGACTATGCTACAAACTTAGATAGTCAATGTGATCGGGTGGTAAAACACAGGGGTAGTAGACTTACGATGTGGGATCACGTGATAATATTCATTAATATCATTGGTAAAAAACATTAAAAAAAAAACATTTCAGCCACACAATTTAACCCTCATGTTTTCTTATGGGGTCCAGATGACCCCATCCTTACATTGACGTGTGATCCTAAGACAAAGATGGACAGGATTTAATGTCTGCCACGGGCATCAGTGAAGATAAAAAAATCCTTGAAGAAAAAAGTTCTGTCTTGAGGGGTCCAGATGATCTCACTTTAAATTTAAACATGCCTTGGATAACACAAGGGTTACATTGAAATGATCTAAATTCCATGCTGAAAACAAAAAATAAGCTTGAGACAATATAAAAAAATGAATAATTGGACTAAATTAGGAGTCTGCAACCTTTAATAGTAATAAAGCCATTTGGCTCGTTTTCTATTGATCAAAACTTAGTAGGAGCAGCAAAGTCTTATTTTGATACTGCTGTGCATGCGTTACAATATGTTATTATTAAAATATGAATTATGCTTCTTTTGTGGCACAAATAAAAACAGAAATATAAAAAGAAACTAGCAATTTTCTCAACATGTGAAATTCTATTTTGCGTTTGACAGAAGCTCATATGATTTCCTTTCAAAATAAAAGAGGCCTTGTGCCAGTGCAGCTCTGGATAGCATGTCATAATGGGTGCTTTAAACTAACAAAGAATCAAACTTTTTACCAAAGCTTGCTTAGTATTTGAAATAGTTGAATTCTGGAGGAAGCATTGAGCAAACAAGACCTCTTCAAATCAATAGGGATGTAAAAACCTTTATATGATTTATTTTTGCACCTCTGCCATAAATGTATAAACTAGACTGATCTAGATTAAATAAATGCTATTTTAGTAATCCTTGCTTGAAAAATAAAACAATTATTTTATTTTATAGTCAAAGATCCACTATGGAGAAGTAAAAGAGCCACAAGTGGCTATACCGTGGACTAAAATACACAGTATATTACATTGAATCCAAACATTTAAAGGGTTAATTTGGCAATTTACATAGTAAACAAATTGCAAAACAATTGAAAAACCTGTGACAAACCCTATGTTGTGGAAAACAGACAGTTTGAGATTTCAAAAATACATCTAATAGATGGTAAATGTTTTTCCATCTGTCTTTATATATTTATCCACTTATGACATATCTGTGTGAAATATACCAAAATGAAAAAGTCACAATCTGTTTTCAAATGGTCTCAAATAATACCTATATATTATTACTTTTTCTTCCATAATTAATCATTTATTCATTGTTGTCAGTTTCCAACAGCAATAAGATCAAACTCAGAACACGTACAAAACCTTCTCTGCACCCCCATCTCCCTGTCAAGTGCTGATCCTCCAGAGATATTATACAACAACAAATAAGGGAAATCTTTTGAATATCTGCTCTCCTCACAGTCTAATCAGTGGCAGAAATCTTGTGAGGCTTTTTCTCCAGGTGGCTGCTGATATTAGCTCTTCTGACAGAACCTTCCGGGCTGTATGTTTCACTGCCAGTGCTGAATGTCTTTTCAATTTGCAGAAATGCTTTCAAGTTTGACTCATCACCTTTAACTTCACTGTATGTCCTTCTGATGATGTGGTTTCTGCAGAGTGGGGAGGTGGGAATGGCATTGCAAGGTTCACACGCTCCTATGCACTTGAAAATACCACTCATCAGGTCCCGGAACAGACTGTTTTCCACCACTGAGCTATTTTCAATTTGATGAAGATACAGCAGTCATCCACCCTTACAGTATTGTGGCAAGGGATCAAACAGAGTCAAAAGACTCTTAATGAAAGGATTTCTGTGTCCAAACTGCTGTCTTTCCCTCTGTTACTGTTGCAGTTGGAGCAGAAAGGTTTAGTTTGGGAATGGATGGTTTGATTCCTATAGATTCTGTTTTTTCTTTTTTTTTTTATCAGGAGCAAGTCATGGCCTGATCCAGCAGGTGTAAAACAAGACCCAATTGTGATTAGACAAGTGAAAGATAAGGAAATGTTTTCTGGAGGAGAGGACAAACTTTGAAAAAGACTGGAGGCTCACAAAGGCTGAGTCTATACTGCAAAACGAAGAAGTTAGCGATCATCTCCTGCTGGAACTCAGATCTCTGTATTATCTTCTCCTGTCATGCAACGTTAGCATTTATGGAGCATTGAGAGTGCATGTAGTTGCAGACAAACTTGTACTTTTGAATATGGAAAATACTTTTAAATTAAAAAAATGATAATATAGGTCACGCATTTAGTGATCTGTATATTTGCTATATTTTGGTGTTTTTAACATGTTACTGTTAGGTTGGGGGTTGAGAGGGCCTGTAAGCTAGAGGGATACACAGATGGGTGATGGGAAGTGGGGGTGGGCTTACTCCACCTCAATGGTCTCGGCTTTAACTCAGAGGTAGATTTCTAATGATGAACTACTGCCACTCTGCAGAAACTATGTCTTAAAAATAACAATTGAAAAAAAAAAATGTGGCCAAAAACAGCATAATTATAGTCAAAACACCACTGGGGAATGCTTTTACAAAATTTCAAAAGATGATCTGAGTGGGACTTAAAGTTGCACAACAAACACTAACTTGTGCAGTTCAGAGTTTAAATATGTAAAAAAAAATATTGAATATCAGAAAAATCATGGGACTATAGTCTGTAAAAATGATTAAAATAAGCACTTTAAATGTACCAGTTTTTGTTTTTATGATGTGAACATTTTAAAAACTACGTTAAAAGTGGAGCCAGGGGAGAATTAAATGAAATAAAAAGAGGCCCTAATCTTTTAGAAGAGCACAAGAAGCAGAGGACGGGAGAAAAGCTTCTCGCTCTCCCACTTTTCCTCCTGGTCCAACCTCGTCTTTTTAAGTTCAAATTGTCCTAGTTCATTCTTGTCCACACTCAAGACTTTCATGGGGGTCTGATGTCAAGCCTGTCAGCATCACGAAACTGATGCTTTCAGTCACTTGTTGGAGCGCTGGGCTCTCTGTTAACATTTGGTGGTTTGATTACATTTTCCATCAATAGGCGACTAATGCACTCTGAGTTTAGGCATTCCAGTTGGTCGTATGATGCCTCGGAGTGAGCAATTGTTGATGTTAGGAAGAAGACTTTGATTGTTTTCAAAAACTGAAGTTGTTCACACTTTCTGCCTTTTGAGAGTTTGAGCTGGTTTCACCCCACCATAGATCATAGATGGGATGAGTCCTGTGGAGAAAAAGGATTGATGGATGGATGGTCACAGTTCACATCTGTGAGGCAAATTCACTGAAACCAATGAAAAGTATTTTGGAGAACTTGTCAGCAAACCTCATAAATCCATGTGAAAATCATCACTAAGAAAGAATCACAAGTAAAGTGAGTTCTCACAAATCTATTTGGAAAACAAAAAAAGCTCAGGGGTGGGGGGGGGGTCACTTGAAAAGAAAATGTTGGAACTTAAAAGCTCATTAGACTGAAAGTAATGGAATAATACCATGAGATGAAGTTAATAGAAAAATACTGAACGCATAATTAAAAAGATTAATTTGACATATGTGTGTCTCTTTCATGCCATGTCACCATATCCTAGTATGAATTATTCTTGCACTGCTCAAGTTAAATAAAACGAAAAAAAACCCACATTTATTATTTTTTTCATTCTTCCAAATCTGTAAAGTCAATGTAAATTATTTATAGTCACAGAGATTACAAAGTTGAAACAAATCTGTTAAGTATTTTTCCTTCTGCTTATGTTATGAACAAAGGGAGGACAAGAGCAAGAAAAGGAAACTTCTTTAAAGAGACATTATCTTTTACGATGGACTTCAAGCACCCTGAGCAGAATTTGTTTCTGTTTTATGGGAGCCGCTCAGCTGGGGTTATAAGGACCATTCAGCGACATGAGTTTAGAGACCCATTATTCTGGCTTTTATATGAACCTCAATGAATTGCAGATGGAAAGAACCTGACATTGGAAAGAATTCCAGAATATTTGGGGTATTTTCCTGTTGTTTGATGGTTTACAAAAACCTGCAAACTCAATATTTGCAGGTGGTTTTTTGATATTTTATTTCAAAGAAAAACAAAAGGGGTTAATATAAGCATACAGAAATACTTGCAACTCCTTTGTAAAGAAGTTATCTGTGAATGGAATTTAAAAGAAGAATGGTGATGGGAATTACAAACAAAAAAGAAAGAGAGCCAGCAAAGGATATGCTGTTCTTTGTACTTTTGGCATGTTGGCAGGACTTGATGAATGGACGTGTCTGAAGGAATTGCGTCTCCTCTCAGGAAACGCCTGACCTCTCTCAGTTACGTAGCAACTAGGCTTTTGGGTGTAAGGGATCGCATTTCACATCATTTTCATCTAACAATGCTTGCAGTGATAAATTTAAAGTCGACACAAGTTTCATTGAAAGAGAGGGGTTATTTTTTAGCAGTTCTTTCTCTATTAACACTTCAGATTACGTTTGAGGTCAACAGAACGGTTCCTGCTGTTTGGTTTTCCTAAATGCCACATTTTGTTTTTCTGGCATTAAATCTGACACAACCCATCCAATATGGAATGCTTTAATACAAACTCTTTCCACATAAAAACCATGTTGGACACAGACACTCACTGAGATTGGGGACTATTTGTTATTTGATATTACACACAAATGTAAAAAGGTGGCATGTTTATATCTTTACACTTAAAAAAAATGCTTAAAAAAAATACTTTGAGCAGTTGTTTCACATCGGTACGTTTCATTTTTCAATCACATAAAAAATAAAGCTTTTTTTATTTAAAGTAATTTTAAGCAAAATTATAAATATAAAATAAATAGGCATAAAACCTATTTGAGATGTTAACTCATAAATTGTTTAGAATATAAATAAGAAAAGTTTGCCAATCTTTTTGACATTACAATTGCTCCTAATCATGAAAACACACATTTGCACTCGTACATAAACAAAACAAATTGAATCCAATAAATATGATGACTGCCTAATAAAGTTAGATCAATGTTTTGAAATTCTGGAAATGTTTTATTAAACCCTTTTTTACACAGCTGCTATAATCCAACCCTTAACAACTATTGTAAATTAATAATCCTTTGTCAGTCCACATGCAGATTATTTATCAAATAACAAAGACAAAGTTCATATTGTTTATCAACAGAAGATATTATTACACATTCACAGAAATCATTATGGCACATCACACACTATGTAGAAAAAACTGAAAGGTTGTTGATCATTTACAAAATATTATAACACGTATATGTAACAAATACAGAGTTTTGGTTGATTAATATCAGAAAAAGCTATTACGCTGTCCCATAAATCATGATTACACATCATTATTTATTCATACAATTTTTTAAACTTTTTTTTTAGTTTTAGCTCTGTCAGAAAACTCTTCAACTCCTATCTCAAGGAGAGCTTTAACCAAATACTGAGGGAGGGTGGATCCATTGAGTTTGATTGAACCATGTTACCCGCCTCCGCTGTTAGTACAACTGTTCTGAGATATAGTCTGTGGAACTAGAAGGGGTGGCAATCCATGAAGTTGGTGAGAGTGAAGTATGGGGGACACTAGTGCAAAAACTTGGGTCTGGAAAAGAGTTTGGGGAGGCCTTAAAGGACCATCTCAAAAGAATATCTGACAAACTATTCAGCATCTCATGAAGGGGAAGAAGTTCTCTGTCAACACTGTTTACAGTGCAGGTGGGGAACCATTGATCTCTTCTGTGGAGTTGAAAGGAATATTTTTAAGCCCTCTGTTGTGGAAGAAGAGGAGGACCAGCGAGCGGGTCAGTTTATTCCCCCAGGCGGAAATCACAGACGTAGACATAAACCTCCTTGGTGACAAGGTTTTCAGGTTGGTTGAGGTCCTCCCCGAGTATGACAACGCTTCAGAGGCTGTGGGGCTGTCTTGGGTGACTTTTGCAGCAGTGTGTGAAAGTTCAGGGCACTGCATCAGGACTGGCCCCTTTTCAAGAAAATGGATTGGAGAGTGCTCTCCAACTCGCCTTCCCTTGGAAAGTCGACGTATATAACTGGACAAAGCATGGTGTTGACGTAACCCATAGAAAAGGCCTTACCTCCTCCGGCCCTCATGAAATCAGGCCAGAGCTATCATTGTCACTTCTTGATACGTCTACAGCCGTACTGCAACCCGACTGCGATTGGCCTGAATTGGTCTGAATCACATTTTAGAGGAACTACTGTCGCCAATCATGAGTGAGCTTGTTCCGGCTTGTCATAAGTCCACACCTCTCACACTGAGAGCAAGCTCGGGAGAATTTGTCAATCAAATGTTCGAGATGGGGCCAGTGGGCACAACATGAGACAACTGAGATTGGACAGTTTATAGCTTGAAAAACTTGTGATAAAGAAAAAACATCTTTCAATAAAATAGGATTATAAAGAATGTGTTAAGAATAAGATATCAAAGCAAGAATCGTTATTCCAATAAATAAAATAACTGAGTAATAACTGTCTATTTATCAATTGATTTGAGATTTTGGCCTTCTTGAAACCAGTGGGTACTTATTCTTTGGAACATGACAGGGAAAGGGGTTAATATATCTATTGTTTTAACTGTCAATGATTTAAATAAAGCATGTGATCTTGACCCTTTTGACACTGGTTATGTTCATTATTTTTTGGACAGAATTCCAGGTCGCAGCCAAAGACAGGAGGGGGTCGTGCTAGGGGATCGTAGGATTTTGTCTACTTTTTAGAGATGATGTTGATGTGTTTGCTAGAACAAATCAGGACCTTTGGTGTGTAATTAGGGGGTTGACAGTCGATTGTGTCAAATGAGTGGAATGAGACTTAGAAACTCTAAGAGAGAGGCCAATTTTCTAGACCAAAACAAGTTTTTTTTTCCTTTCCAGATAGCTGAAGAGCTCCTTCCTCCAGAGTTGAGGCATCTTGGGGTTTTGTGCAAAGAAACTGAAAGGTTATTTATGTTCCTACCCTCAGTTTTAGCTTTAATTCGTGACTGAAAAGATTAGATACAGATACATGCAGCTAAAATAAGTTTCTTCTGCAGGTTGGCTGAGCTGGGCTTGAGTGTGGATCTTGGTCACCTGGGAGGAGCTCAGAGTAGAGCCGCTGCTCCTCCATGTCGAGAGATTCCAGTTAAGGTGTCTCTTCTGGATCCCTCCTGGACTCCTCCCCAGGGAAGTATTTAGGAGCATGTAGCACCATGAGGAGACCATGAGGAAGCCTCAGGATACGCTGGAGAGACTATGTCTCCTGGCAGTTCTGAGAGCACCTTGGGGTTTCCACCAGCAGAACTGGAGGAAGTTTCAGTTGAGACGAAGGGTAGGGAATCTTTTCTTAAAATGCAAACTTTGCATTCAGCTCTAGATTTATTTTTCAATTATATAATACATCAACACAATTTTTAGCAATTTTTAGAAATGTTACACACAAAACATATGTGTATACAAAACTGTTTAAAGCAAATTCTGCACCAAATTGGCAGGAAGTCAGTGACGTGAATCTAGTGAATTTGACTCCACACGCTCCTTGATGCTGTAAAGAACTGAGCTTGACACTGGTGGCCATAGTGTGTTTTCAAAGACATTTTGTGTGTTTTTTAATATTGCTGTAATGGATGTTGATAAGTAACTAAAGTCTTGTTATACCATTTTTCAAGCTTTTTCATGAGTAGATTTTTGTAGATTTCTTTTAAAAAGACATTTACATGTAGGCTACCTATAGGCCTACATGTGATTTTTCTTGAGAAAAAGCAATTATTTTAAAAAGGGTGTGCCATGGAGGATTACATGACCCATGGGTTTGTGTAAACATATAATGAAGCCATTTTTTGACCCTTCTTGTCACTATTTTGGCCTTTTTTGACTTTCTGAAACTGGGAAAATAATGGGGGAAACAAGTTGATTGTTGTTAGAATACACCCAATAATATTATGATAATAAATTAAAGTTTGTCTGTTAGATAAAAGACCACACCAATGTTTGGCCATCTTTGTCTTAAAACTTGAGAATCATAGAACTAAGCCATTCCCATTTAAGTGAATTCACACTGGTTTGTGTAGTGTGGCAACGCAAGCAGTGTAAGGGTATTGGGCACATTAAATTTTGTAGCGCAGGATCACACCAGGCACAGATGCAGTTCAGGAATAAAAAAAACAAAATGTAATTTATCACACTAAAAACATTCTGCACAGGCTTCCTGCACCTACCAGTCCAGGTAGACAGCTTTGAAGGGATACCCAAAAAGAATAAAAACATCCCACACAAACAGTGAAGGGACTGAGGAAGTCCAAACCAGGAAGCACAGTACACTGTAGGACCACACTTCCACCTGTAACTCAGTTATTGTGGGGGGTTGGTTCTAAAATGTATATTATTTATTAAAAAAAACAGTTCCTGGCCCAACTGTAGGGGCCAGGAACCTGACGCACAGTTAGCCATCCCCTAATTATAAATTGTGCTCCACCCTGTTGGCAATCATGACAATTGCCACCACCTGTGTAGCAGGTGCATCCATTTCATCCTGCTACATTAACAAGTCTTTAGCTACCAGTTACTTGGTAAACTACAGCTGGGTGCAGAGGCTTTTGCTTTTAAACAGGCATTAATCTTGAAGCCAAAATAATACTTGATGGTTTATCTAGTAACATAAAACAGTATATGGCATCCAAGTCTCAAAAATAAATAAAGAAATAGACTTTCTTAATTACAAACTTGACAAATTAATTTTTGGAAACAAAAGAGGCCACAAATTTAAATTAAAACATATTTTCAACAACCCACAATTGGTAAATTAATCAGTAGATAAGGCTCCATGGAGAGGAGGGACGACACTTTTTACAGTTAATCTTGCATGTTCAGAGTTTAATATCATATGATCATGGATGCAGATTGAAAAATCTGCTGAAAATGATGTCACCGGATGATGTGAGTAAGTAGAGCTTTTTTCTATTTTGTAAAGGTTTTTTACAGGAAAATATCTTAGCATAGAAACCATCTTTGAAAGTTGTTTGTAGTGACATCACGTCTTGTTCTGTCCAGACATGAAGAAGTTTGCATCAATTATGAAATACCGACTTCAACAAGTTATATCTTGAAGAACTTTAAAGTTGAAAACAACTTATGTTTTAAATGAATTCAACAGAGCAAAACTGAAACAAATTTATTCAAACAATTCATAAGTAAACACTTTTTCCCATACGAAAAAAAATGAAACAAACCATTAGCTCACATTGCAGGACCAACAATTGGAAGATTTTTTTTTTTTAGCCGTTGAGTCTTTTCTTCATGACATGAATAAAGCAAAGGTTGAAATAAAAATAAAATCCTGCAACAGAATCATGTCTAGATGCTTAGAGATTTAATCTCTGTCCTTTGAGACCCACATACACGCTGACGCATTTTTGAGCTTTGCAATTAACTTGTCATTGTGTTGATTGGTGTGTACCATAAAAACATATTGTTAGTCAAGAAGAAATATGGTAGTAAAAGTACTGTAAGCCATCAATGTGACTAGACAAGCTGCATAAACGCAGTCCATTTGTAACAACCCATGACCTGTAGCGTAACTGTACGTTATTGTTTTTTTAAATCCAGGCCAAAACCCACAAATTGTTCTCAAATTCTCCAAAGAAGGATTATTACTTACTCATTGCATGCCAACCGAGGCCTATAAAATCTGGAACATAACTCTTTCTACATACAGTCTCTCATTGCATTTCACGAGCAAGCCTCATTCATTTGTTAACAGTGTGACTTTTGAAAGTCTTATAAGAAAACTATGTCACATAAAACAAAGGGCACAGTATCCACCAATATATCCCCATTCTATTCTTATTTATTTGTTTTAATAGTTTTTTTTTGTTTATTTTTCTAATTCTGCATCTGTTCAGCTTTAATATCTTATTTTAATTTTTGCTTTTAATTTCTAAAGCTCAAAGATTTCCAGGTATTTAAGTCTTTAGAGACCTTCTCCGATCATCTTTTGATCCATTGCAAAAGTGTTTCCAATAGTCTTTTATTTAGGATTATGCTGTTTTAAACCAAAATCCAAAAACTAGTCTTGTTTTCTAAGACATTGTTTCCCCATAACAGCAAGAGTATATCTGAAATCTGTCTCAGAATTTAGGGGGCAACTGCTAGTGTGGAGTAAGTCTTCTCCTTATTTCCCGAGATCCTTTTTCTTAAACTCTCTCCCACTAGTTTACACCCCCTCACACCCCCAACACAGCAACAAAAATGCTGTGCAATACTGAAGTCATCCAGTCGTTCAGTTTTGAGAAAGATGCCAGCTCAGACAAGGAAAACAAAGACGTTTGTGGATCTATTTGTCTGCAAATGGGTGGAGCTGTGCAGGGAGCTTGTGACAGCTGGATTATAGAGCCATCAATAGCTTTCTCAAATTGTATTATTTTTTTTTTTTTATCTGCTTCTCACTCACAATGATTTGAATAAAGCAATACTCAGAAATACAGTTTTAATCTTAATTTTGTTTATAAATTTCCTCCATCATGAGAAAAATGCTAAACGAGCAAGTTAAAAACACATTTTTTTAAATTGAATTGGGTTTTTAGGATAACATTTTATATGATTACAAGTGTAAAATGCCAAACAGTGGTGGTGTTTTGCTTCCTTTTTCTCTGTTTGTCCCTCTGTGGTCATCTGTGATCTGGACACAGCAATCTGGAAGGCACTTCAACTTCAGGACAAGCTCCATTTGTGCTGACACTTCACAGCACAAAATACAACAAAAAATGACCCATTTTTGTCGGAAAACCTTCTGATTTCTGACAATATTTGTAAAATCAGACATGAAGAGTCAATGTTTTCAAGATGAATGTTTTTTTTCCCCAGTGGGAAAAAATCTGCTGCTTTCAGATATTTGTAAACAGCTCAAAACAGCCCAAACAGGAAGAGTTTTTCAAGCCGAATACTAAAAATGTTCATGGTTTCAGGGATTTCTTAAAAAGCTTCTTTGTAGGATACTGTTCAAATGAGTGAAACAAACTCTATTTTCTGGTTTATTGATGTGTTTTCATCCAATATAAAGTAATTTTCACGCTCTGTCTCCCTTGGCAGCAGTCACAGCGTGCTTGTGTGGGTTATTGGAAAGGTTTGTTTGTTGCAGATGAAAGAGAGGAGTCTGAGCCTTTCTCTGCAGATGTTTACTTACCATGGCATTGCTTCAGACTGCTTTCTCCGTGGTTGGCAGTTATTGAATTATTACTTTTATTTGGTTTGGAAAGATTACATTCATCAACATTTTCAAGCAATCACATCCACAGTCATGTGGTTTCAAATTTCATGTTTGGCTCCAACCGTGACAAGCTCAACTAACAAATCAGAATAGGTTTAATGCCTGTTTACAAAGGCATTCCTAAAAAAAGAAAATTGTTTTTTAATGCTGACATCTTTGTACCAAACTCACTTTCAAATGCTAGTCAAAGAAAATAGTTTTTATTATTATTTGGATAAGAATTCCTAAAGTTAAATTTGCAATTTGAGCAGAATTTGTTTTTATTTTTGTTGTTGTAGTTTTTTACAAAGGCAGAAGATTGCCACCATTTCAAGAAATCAAGATGGCTGCCCACAAGAACAGATGGAAACACTGTAGCCGCCACTGTTCATAACAGTTTTGTCTTTCATCTGAAGTCCAAGAAACACATTTGTTTGCTGTTGATCTGTGGATCTGTCGATAGGCTGTTTGTGTGTAAGAAATACATCAAAAAGGGTTTCTGTGAAATATGTTAAGTGCTAGCATCAGTCAGCCAAAAGACAGAGAAAGAAATGAAGCTTTGAGCGTTTTTCTGAGTCCAGGCACTTTTAGGGGTAAGAACTTCTGGGTGTACAAATTAATTCTACATTTGTAGATATAAGTAAATGAAAAGCAGGACCGAAGTACATCAATCAATTATTTTGAAAGTACTTTCAAAAACTCAGACTGTGCATAAAGGCAAAATAAAGCATTATTCAGGGACAAACTAAGAAAAAAAAAGACATTTGTAGGACAGCCTGTATGTTCTGAGATTTGATATAAACACAAAGTTCACATTTTGGATGTTGCCAAGCAATCCTGCTTTCAAAAGCCACTGTTCTCCATGTCAGAATCAACTCATTCCCAGTGATCACGGAAAAGGTTGAAGATTTACAGCATGTCAAGAAGCATGTGCAATTTAGATGTCACCGACGACTAATCCGGTGTTAGAAGGTTAATGTCAAATTTCACTGCCTCCTAAAAAAAAAACCTTGCGCTAAAATAAAAAATTGTTTTTGGTGACGTTTTACACCGTCAAGTCGTTTAAAAGTATTCAGTGACCGTCACACAAAAACGTATCTGAAAGCAGAAGCCAGTTGAAATACCCTGGTCCTCCAATGCTCAATCAGGGGTCATTCATGACACCCCGAGGGCAAGACACGATGGGGGTTGGATGGACAAAGTTTGGTAAAAGCCATCTGTGTGCCATTTAGTTCAGTTGCAGCAGTGATTGCTGTTTAATTCAAAAACTCTCAAGGAGTGTCATTAGAGCGCAGCCATTTAAATGCTTCAGATTTCATTAGCTGCAGGAAGGGCCACATTACCCTCAGGATTAATGTCGGGTTTTGCAGCTCAGTGCTGCAGCAATGAACTGCATTAGTGTTACTTCATTGACCTTCTTGTTTAACCACCATGTTATGAATGTTTCACACAGACATGATTCTTCTAACATCATAGAAATCTTAAAAAGTAAGTAGATCCAGCCACAGGAAGCTAAATGTTCAGTGCAGGAGTTTCAGTATCCACCACTCTACTGCCTGGTTTTATTTATGTTTTTCATCATACCCGGTGTTACATCATCACTGCTACTTCGTGCGCACAGCTCCTGATGAGTGATTGACAGTGTGTTGTAGAAGTGACGCTGATTCCAACATGTCAGTATCTGTCCTGTCAGGAAGCCTGCGCCATGAACTCACTATCTCAAGTAAGACAGAGAGCTGAGTCATATCTTTATGAAACATCCAGAAAACAATAGTTCCCCAGCAAAGAGCCGAGTCATCACTCTTCCTGTTTTAATTAGGCATCATGGGTCTTTCGGAAGCAGGCAGACAGTCGCAAAAGCATTCAGAATTTCATCTTTTACCTTTTTGAAGCTGCTTTGAGCTTATCAGCTGAATAAAAATAACTATTCACAACTCCAGATGCAAAAAGAATTGTTAATCCAGAAATGTGCTGTAATGTTTTGCAACACGATGCAGATATTTTTCCACGGTTGAGGCTAAAGTATTCTCTTGAGGGGTAGCAGCAGCTTTCTTGGGGGTAAACAGAGCATCTGCGTTTTATCACTTCCTCATTCATCAGTGTCACTTACGTGTCTGCATGTTAGGAATCCTAGCAGCCTTTATCAGGTGTGGGAGGGGTCTGAATTTTGGGTCCCTTAATCAGGACAGGATCTTAACCAGCTGTGATTCATAGCACGGTCTGGTTGTCATACTATAAATTTTGAGGTGCAGAAGCGACATCTGAAGGTTGGTTGTATCTCATGAGAATGATGCTTGCTCAGTGGCTTCTTGGAAGCCTGATCTGAATTTACGTAGATCTGAAAGACCAAAGGGGGGCTGAACAATGTAAATGTTTGAGAGGCATCTTGAACTCTTGTTCCTTTCATCTTTTCTCCTTCGCACGAAACCCGCAGACTGTTTTCTGTGTCAGTTGGGGGCTGAGACCTTTGTGGTGAAAGTGCATTTCTGCCAAAGTGCTGACTCGGCAATGAATCTTTTTTTTTTGCAACCACAACATTGTTTATGTTCTCACTTTGGTGCCCAATGGGCTTTTGAGCTGAGCCCATAATCCTTAAAGTGGGAAAGGGGCATCATTGTTTAATGCCCTTTGTTACTCAAGTGCAGCTCAGTCAATACGCCTGTCACAACACGGCATGTCAGACATTCATGCAGTTGATGCTTGACTTTAAATCCACTCATAAATTACAGTCAACAAGACTTCCACATCCTGCAGACTATTTTCACATTCGTTCTATCATTTAAACTATAGTTAATTGTATGTTTTTTAAATTATTTTATTTGTGTCAGTGACATTTTTATGTAAAATTAACTTTTGCTTTCTAGATCATGGAATTTCCAGGATGTAAAAAAGTATTGTTTTACGTAACAAACACTAATAACTGTCCCTGCAGTATATTTTAAACTAATTTCTCTTTACAATGCATTATAGTTACATTAAGTGGCAAATTCTACAGATAATTCCTCTGAAGAAGGCTCCATAAAGACAAATTGAACATCAACCTCATAAATCTTCAGTAAAATTTAAAATTAAAAAGTGTCAATTTCTAACCCTTCAAAATTAAACTATAGCAAAAGACTCATTCCTCTATCGAGAAAAAGTTCCATCTCCATTTATCATTATCGTTTTATCCCCCAGCCCTAATTATGCCTAGAATTTATTCACAATATTATGATGAGGGATTATAAGTATCACACAAGCCTCATGAAGGGTTTAAAGCCAGTATCTTGAAAAAGAACTTGAATATCTCATCTGTCTGGATCTCCCAGTCCACTACATTCCTAAAGTGCACTGTTGTATTTAAGAGCTTTTAACTGATGCAGACAAAAGTTTGACATGACTCGAGCTTTCCGATGTGACCCATTTGCTTCAGAAGTAGCCATTAAAACATGAGCACTGTAATTTTGCACGGGTAGGAATGGTGACAATATAGTCAATAATGGTGAGTGACAATACTTTGTAAGCAGTAATTGTTAAAGTCCCACTCTGATCATCTTGTGATCTATTGTAAGAGCATTTCTAGTGGTCTTTTAATCATGATTATGTCATTTGTAGCCAAAATTTTTAAAGAACAATTTTGTTCTCTTCCCTTTATCCATCTGTTTACACACTCTCCCATTAGCCTACAGCCCCTCCCATTCCTAAGATAGCATTTATGGCACAACAAAAATGGAAAACAATATTGGAGCTAACAGACTGGGAAAAGGAAGACGTATGTGGATGTAGTTGTCTACAAGCGGACTCATTAGAATCTAGCAGAAAGCTTGTTGCCTGTCTCGGGAGCTTTCATTTCACACCTACAAGTTATTTCCAATGGTATATTTGAGTCTTCTCTGATTCACAACTATATGAATAAAAAATACATAGAAATTCCAGTTTTAGCATAATTTGTTAGTTAGTTTGTTGATTTATATGGCAGTTTAAAATGATCTTGCTCAAACAAGGCACTTTATATATATAAAATATTAATAAATTACGTAAAACAATTATAACATCAGATAAAAACAAAGCTAAAACAGTAAAAACACACCAGCAGAGCAGTCTCATGCTGTATCAAAAACCTGAAATTAAAATAGGCTTTAAGAAGTTTTTTTTTTTTTTTTTTTTTTTTTTTTTTAATGGACAGTGAAGATGCCTGCTGAATGCCTAGTGGTAACGTGCTCCACAGCTTCGGTGCACAGATTGAAAATGTTCATTCCCCTCTGAGCTTTCTCGTATGTCCTATTTAATTCTTTAAATTTGTACTCCATCATTAGAAAAATACCACAAGAACATTTTTAAAACACCAAAACACAATTTTCATTCTTTAAGCAATGTTAACTATGTATTCATTCCCCACATCATCACAGTTCACCACCAGTCAGATTTATGTATCTCACCTTTTTTTGGTATCCCAAACATTGCTTCATAGCAAAGACCAACTCTGGTCTTTAAGTAATGCTAGCTATATATTCATTCCCCATACCGTCACACTTTACCACCAGGAAGACTTTCTGCCACACCCGAGGTCAGATCCATGCTATTTTGTTTTGTCATGCAACTTAATTTAAACAATTTAAAAGGTTGCTTCAAAAATCAAGACTTATCAATTAAGGCTGATGCTTCTACTTTAGCACTTTGGGAGCAGTTATCATGTATAGCCTTGTTTTGTTTCCTTCAATGTCAAGAAGAGCTTTATGTTGTTTTCTGCCACTATAAACCATTGATGTTTGATGTGGTTCATTTGTTACATCTAATATACGGTTGTCTGTCTGTCATCTGAAACCAGTCAAGTCATTTTCCTATGATATAATCTACATGCTAAGCATCTAGTAAGAGCTACATAAAGGGTTGCGTTTTGTCTCAGTCCACAAATAAAATACTTAATAAAGATTTTCCACCTCATATTATAGTTATTTCTGTGCTTTGCTTAGAAAAAAACTATTTTTTGAAAAAAGACTCATGTTACCCTCCTATTCCTCCACCTTTAAATCTTGTTTTACATGTAGAGTACACATACATGAATATAGTCAGTGCATGTATATGGAAAATCTGTCATTGCATGTGTGCTGTCACAGGCCGCCCACAGCAATGTTTGATTCAGACAGTAAATAATGTCTACAAACATCCATATTTGGAGCGTGGAGTGATGGCTGTGTTTACTCTGTACACATGAGTTTATGCCGGCTTCGAGAACATATTTTTCTGTTTTATACTCCTGTGAAACTTTTTATGAGGTTCATGTGAGACTTTTCATTTCTGTTAACTGTAGTCTCACTCCCTGTTTGGTTTGGCAACCAGTTCCTGACAAAGTGTCAGTTTTTAGAATCACTGCAGTTTCAGAAATTGAGGATTTCAGCATCTACGCATAAAATTTTATCACAAGAGACTAAAATGTTTTTTTTTGTTTTGTTTATTTTTGAGGGGGGTGTTAGATATTTTCCTTTTTTATTTTATACTCCACCTTGTTGAGATTTCAGTGAAAAGACACACATTTTAAAGTTTCTTTTGAGTTGGTAAAAGGCTTTTCTGTCAAAAAAGTAAAGCCTCAGCCACTTTACAGAACAAAACCCTCTCATGACAAATGATAGAGGGCTTACTTTAAACAGAATCGAGATAAATAAAGACTTTTCTTTTTCTATTTTGATACCATTGGCATCAAAAAGTTAATTTGTGAAGAAGAAAAATCGTATTCTTCATGAGTGAGAAGTGCTTTTCCTCTGGAAGCCTGCCGGTTTATTGCTCGGTGCCGTGGGCAGTCACTGCAGAAACCTGACTTTGGATTCCAGCTGTGACCAGCAAATTAGAAAAAGACTGACTGCAGAATAAAGAAAGTTTTTTTTTTTTTTTTTCTTCAGTGTGATGCTGGTCTACAGCAAGCCAAAATGGACAAACGTGAGTTTAACAAGTGTATTTCTGGAGCAGTGTGAGAGATAGGTCTGTCTTTGTTTCCGTATTGGTCACGGTCTGAACGGCTGCTTCATGGGATAGTCTTCATAATCCAGCAGCGAGCAGCTGATGTGTGTACTGTACTGAACTTCCTGAGCAGAATCAAGAAGTCATTTGGAAAGGGTTAAATACTAGCAGAAATGAATGCTATGTAGTGTGAAGCATGTGTGGGCTGTGTGTCACCTGTGACAGTAAGTCAAACTGTTATCAGATTTATTCCTTTTCTCTCAAAGATTCTTCATTTATTAAATATATTTTTTGCCCTTTAAATGCTGACTTATCAGATGTTTTTGTCTTGCCTAAGAAGTGTGTCCTTCAGAGAAAAATAGATTTGACTGATTTATTTACTTTGTGATAAGGCACGCTACAAAGAAAATCCTTCAAAATAAATTAAGAAAGAAAACAAGTATTTATTTATTTATTGTTTTTTAAAGAAAATTGTGTGACACTCTGTTTAAAGCAGCACAATGAGATGCAGCCTAACTTAATTTAAAGGTATATCTCATTTGTCTCATTTGTGACACCTTCTTTGGTTTAGGAACTAACTGTAACACAAAGGCTGTGTCCTTAGTGTTGTACTTCCTTAAGTCAGGGGTGGCAATCTGCGGCTCCAGAACCACATGTGGCTTTTTGACTCCTTCACTGTGGCTCTCTGTGTACTAAAGAATAAAAAACACAACAAGCTATTTTTTAAATAAATTAAAGGATTTTTAAGTCACAGACCCATTCACATTCACACACTGGTGGTGACTCCGCTGCCGAACACTGACACCAACCTTCCACCAGAGGCAATTTGGGGTTCAGTGTCTTTCAATCTGTCTAGTGCCGTGGATTGTAGTGGGTGATTTCATCTATTACTGGGCTTTGGCTTGCTTAGGAAAATGTTTAAACAACAAAATTAATATACTTAATGAATGAATGATCAAGCAAACAAACATGTGAATTGGACCCCAAGCTCCCTGAGTCACTGATAAATGTTTATTTAGTATTTATTCATTGACCTTTATGTAACCAGGATAATCCTATCGAAACTTCAAACCTCTTTTGCAAAGGATTCCTGGCCAAGAGGCAGCCACTGTTGTTAAAAATACATCACAACATTGCAACAATAAAACGTTTAAAACATTGCGACAGTAAAACATTTAAAACCCTGTTACATCTGAACAATACATAAAATTCTAAAATATATGGAGTCATAAAAATGTGATGGATTGAAATAATAAACGGCAATTAAGAGAAACGGTTACAGCATTTTGTGGACTTTTGTTTTTCTTTGAGCTTGACCTTGAAGACCTGTAATGATGGCAGTTCAATTAGTCTCCAACCTTTATGTAAAATGTTCCAGGCCAAGAGAGCTGCATGAACAAAAGCTTTCTTCCCAAACTCTTTTTCGGGGAAGTGGGACAGACAACGACAACAGGTCATTTGATCGTACTGTGTGGGAGGAAAAGTTTCTCTGTTTAAATAATTTGCAAATGTAGGAAGGCAGTAATCTAGCTAAAGCATTGTAAATAATATAGCAGTGGTTCTGCCTCCTAGTGGAGAGAGAAGGCCATCCCACTCGTTTGTACAGTTCATCATCGTAATCTAGCACAGATAACATTCATAAGATACTTTTTTGCCTAAAAATGGAAAAACATTCGATTACGAAAAAAGAAACCCACCCAAATATGATGTCACCAATTTCTCAAGACTTTTTATCAGTCCACTAAATTCTGAAGATGAAAACTTGGGTTGTTAAAAAAAAAAAAAAAAAAAAAAAATCCAACACTTTTTTCCTCCCAAAAAAATCATTCAAATGTGTTCTATATTTGCGAATGAGCATCATTGCACACTGGCTTTTCACAAATTCTTCTTGGAAATTTCAAGGACACTGGATTTTGGAACTCCATGTTGCACCTCTTCAAAATGGTGAACGCTCTATAAAATGCTCTAAAGTAGTGAAGAAATTTGGAGACCACCCAACACCCATGAAACAACATCTAAGTTGCTGATTAGTACATGCAGCTTTGTGCATGGCATTATGTTGGTCCAAGAAGAGTGAGTCTATGATCTAACGCTTCCTTTCTCACCATGCTGCAGCAAAGTAATGAAGTACAGCTGAGATGACAAATTGCATGAAAAAGCCAGTTCCTGCAAATAAAAACAATTATCTTTAGTTTCAAGGGCCAACAGCAGCTGGATGTTGTAAATGAAAGCAGAAGATCTGTTCTTTATTATCCAACTAACCACTTTTAAGGGATTCCACATTTTTTTTCTGTCCATGACTTATTTCTGTACTTTTACTGTTTTGACGTGACGTCGTGGTTCCCAAGACAGGAGCTTGTACTCCTGGGAGTCGCGAAGGATAAGAGCAGTGCGGATGTGTTTGACACCGATGCAGGATTGCAGTGTTTCTTTCAAGCAGACACACATTAAACAAGTGGGAGATCAGGGAGGCAGATGAGAGGAAGATGTTTATGCTTCAGCTGACAGGAGCGTACAGCTGCTTCACTCATCACAGCGTCTTCAAAATCCCCACGGACGCCGTTTCTGCAGAAGAAATGACTTCCAGCTGTACTGTAACTTTGCAGAAAACGGACAATCGAGAGATACTGCTGCACTGCAGTGTTTGCATAAACTTGTCAATCAATTGTTTCTTCCTATCCACTCTAAAAGCTTCAAAAGCAAATAAAATGCCTTTTGAAGTTTAAAATAAATTACTTTGTTGGAAAAAATAATAATTTCATTAGTTAAAGTTTAGGTTTTTTAAATAAACAAATATTTAAAAAAAGTACAGTTTTTATATGGTGATATAAGAGTAACAACAGAAAGAAACAGACTAAGAATTCTTGCTGAAGACATTTAGCTGCTCGTTCAAGTAGTTTGTTTAGCTGGGGTTGGAAAATACAGGTTATTTATGTGCTTGTTGAAGGCTGCTTGGTGGTTAGCACTCTTGCCTCACAGCAAGAATGCCCTGGTTCAATTTCTGGCTGGGACCTGTCTGTGTGGAGCTCCTTAGGTCCATTGAAGAAGCTAAATCCACCTGAGGTGTGAATGTATGGCCCTGTATACTGGTAACCTGTCCAGGGTGTACCCAGCAGTAGCTGAGATAGCCTCCAGCAACCTTGTGATTCCCAAAGCGAATTAGTAGATTTTGCAGGATGGATGGATTGATATGTACTGACTGGTTCAGGAATGAAATTTAAATTTATATATGTTATAAGAGCAGATGAAAAGTCACCGATCCAGTGTGGTACCACAGTGATGAGCTGTTTGTGTTAGGCAGGTGTGAATGGGAGTAATTGTCCTTGACAAAGAAGTCAAAACAGGACTGAATATGGGAGACAGGAAACACCTCAAACCTCAACATCTGTTAAGGTTTCTCCAGTTTTCACATACACACACTGGCCACTTTATTACGCAACACTTTTCTAACATCAGGTTGGACCCCCTTTTGCCTTCAGAACTGCTTTAATCCTTTGTGCCATAGATTCAAGAAGGAACTGGAAATATTCTTTAGAGAGTTTGCTCAGTATTGACATGATTGCGTCACAGTTGCTGCAGATTCGTGGTTGCACATCCATGCTGCCCATCTCCAGTTCCACTACATCCCAAAGGAGATCTATTAGGTTGAGATCTAGTGACTGTGGAGGACATTTATGTTCAGTGAACCCATTATCATGTTCTAGAAACCAGTCTGAGATGATTCCAGCTTTATGACATGGAGTCTTATCCTGCTGGAAGTAGCTTCAGAGGATGGTAATAAAGGGATGGACATGGTCAAAAGCAATACTCAGGTAGGTTGTGGTGCTGTAGCCATGATCAAGTGCCGCTAAGGGGGCCAAGAAAGTATCCCACACTCCACTACACCACCACCAGCAGCTTTAACTGTTGATACAAGACAAGATGGATCCATGCTCTTGTGTTGTTGATGCCAAATTTTAACCCTAACATCAAAATGAAAAATTGAGTCTCATCAGACCAGACAATGTTTTTGCATTCTTCTATTGTCATCTTTTGGCGATCCTGTGTGAATTGTAGCTGTTTCTTGTTCTTAGCTAACAGGAGTGACACCCGGTGTGCTTATCTGCTGCTGTAGTCCATCTGCTTTAAGGCTGGATATGTTGTGCGTTCAGAGATGTTCTTCTGTAGACCTTGGTTGTAAGTCAGTGGTTATTTGAGTTACTGTTGTCTTTCTATCAGCAGGAACCAGTCTGATCATTCTCCTCAGACCTCTGGCATCAACAAGGCATTTCGACCCACAGAACTTCTGCTCATTGGGTATTTTCTCTTTTTGTGATGATTCTCTGTAAAGGACTGTGGGTGAAAAATCCCAGTAGATCAGCAGTTTCTGAAATACTCAGTCAAGCCCGTCTGACACAAACAACCATGACACGTTCAAAGTCACTTCAATCCTCTTTCTTCCTCATTCTGATGCTCAGTTTGAACTGCAGCAGATGGTGTTGACCATGACGAGCTACATGCTTAAATGCATTAAGTTGGTGCCATGTGATTTGATGATTAGAAATTTGCACCAAATAGGAATTTGACAGGTGTGCCTGCTAAAGTGGCTGGTCAGTGTTGATGATTTTCATGACAGCTCCTGTAAACCAATTGTTGATGTTTGCATCTGCCAATATGACACCTGGATTCCCCTTCAGTAGTTGGAACTGAAAAAGCTGAAACCTTCAAAGTCCTGGTAAAACAGTATCTAAAGAAAACCCATGTCTTTACTTGCTTCTGTTAAGACAATAACAATACTGAGAATGTTAATGAATTAAGTAGATCACGTGTCAAAGTCAAGGCCCGGGGGCCGGATCCGGCCCACTGGTTAATTATTGTATATCTGGCCCTCCAAATCATTTTATTTTTTTGTAATTGATGGCCCAATTTTATCTTGGGCTTATTTCTAACTTGAATAATTTTGCTGAAATACATTTTTATTGAGAGTAAAACATTGAAAGTTATTTAGGGTTTAAGTTGATTTATAACTGAGTTATAATTTTGCTTCTTTTTATTTATTTTAAGGTTAAAAAGTTACTTTATTGAAAGTTTTAAAAATGTAGTTTTAGATTGTTCAACAAATGTTGATCCTGTTTGGCCCACAACCTAAGGTGTGTTATGGATTTTGACCGCTTGTGCGATTGAGTTTGACACCCCTGATCTAGATTGAACCACTGTAATCAGAGGAATATGTCACAAAATACTCTAAAAGCATAAAGATGGTTAAACTTTTATGAATTTGTTTAAAAAACTGGACCCTGTAACCTTTACTGTCACATCTTTAGTGGAAAAGTGTGAGGTGGTTGTGGTATAATCCTTCTTGAAACATTTTCCTAATAATACTATTTTAAAAAAAAAGTAAATAATTCACTTTCCCTTTTCAATTTTATTCCTTGCAAAATTATGTCAGTTTTATGAAAAAATTTGAAATAAATATAATGTCTTACAAAAGTCAATAAAGAAAGAACACCTAAGAAAACAATGTATTTTCATATTTGCTCTCTTATCTATCTGCATCTTATTAGCACGAGAGCTATCGTTTTTCTCTCCCACATGGTCTGGAGACAGTTTTACCATCTTTCAGTCTATATCTAAAACTCCTTAAAGGTGTTTTTGTGGGGAAATGAATCAAGAGGAGAGCATTTACTTTTATGAGGGAAAATGAGCTAAATGAATGTTGATATAGTTGGACGTCTGCCACCTGGAAACTAGAACCTCGTAGCTTGCCAGGTGTGTGCTGAGACTGTGGACTATTTCATAGTTACTCGAAGATTTGTCACAGTTTTAATCACTTATCTGAAGACAAACTGCAAGTACACCTAATCAGTTTTACTGAGCAATTGAGGTTGCCAGTCTGTCTGTCGTTCGTCGGTTTATGGCAGTGACAAAAACATCCTATTTGCTTGTCATGAATGACCAACTCCATCAAAACAAATCTCAGAGCCTGTCTTACTCACACTGTTTAAGAGTGTGTGTATGAGTGGGAGACAGAAATGGGGCAAGCCAGACGAGGAAGTGATGGACTATTAGTGACACATGACCTCCAAAACAACCAGGGATTAATTGCTTCTCTAGAGAGCTGTGGAAAGGTAATAAGAACTTCCACCAGCCACCATGCAGACATCTATCTGATTTTCCGGATCCACACTTTAATGCAGCTGGAGCTTCCAGATGTGGAGCCACCTGTGGAAAAGGGTGCACAGATTAAGTCAAAGAAGATCCTTCCAGAAAATTAGTTTTGACTCCAAGTTTCCTTGAAGGAAACGCTGTGCTCTGTCCGAGGACATCTTTGGTGGTCCTAGTTGGTGATGACTCTCAGGTGAGGACGGCTTCTATGATGGGGCATGACAGTTTACATGGAGGGATCTTCTGTCAAATTCTCAAGAGGACTTGGAGACAGTCATTAGAGTTTGCTGATGTTTTTCCCCAAAGGTGATCTGGAAGAGGTCAGGCATGAGCCTTTGAAAACATGTTCTATGTGCATTCTTTCACAGATGATAATGAACATATCTGCATAGAAGCATGAAAAAAAAACAAAAAACGTCTATGTTAGAGGTGTAAGAAAGTATCAATTGAGCAAATTATTGCAATACTTCATTTAGCAATACTAGTATTAATCATAGTTCAGAGTCTTAATTTTGTTTTCCACTTAAACCCCTGGCCGCTACTTGCCACACTGTCCCTCTTTTGACCAGAGTGAAGAAACACAACTTTTATGAGATACAGTTAAAGAACTTAATATTCTTAACATTAAATAAAATGTATTTTACCATTTTATTTATGTGAAAAATCTACTAAGATTAAGATAAAGTTTTTTTCTAAGTCAAAACTTTAACAAAAGTGAAATATTGTCTCTACAGTACCGCCAGAGTCTTGCCATTACACAACCCTATTGTATGATGATCAATTATGTGTATTTACCAACAAAATTACAGCATTGTTGTATTTTGGAAAATCTTATTTTAAGATTCATACTAAAGATAGAATAAATGACAGTTCCATTCAAACAAGACACAAAAAGTTTGAGTTATTAAATTATTAGTAAAAAGCAATCACACAAATATTAATGGCTGTTCTGAGTTAAAATAAGATTATATTTAAAAAAAACAATTCAATCATGAGAAACAGTTTGAACTTGGCAAAAAGTCTTGTTTTTTTTAAAGAGAGAACATGTAAATAAATTAATACATCTTTACATTTGTTCTTGCAACAAAAAAGTTTTTACAGTGACTTAGCATAGATGGTAAAAACAAAAATGTATTAACTGAAATGCAGCCTGATGTGGGTGAGCAGGAGTTGTTGCAATATGTAACATACATTTATAAGCAAACATAAAAAACATGCCATACTGCAAAACTCCTCCAAGAGGTTGATTAATATACACCTAATGTAACTTTCCTGTTATAAAAAATATTCATGTTAGTGAGCAATGGACACACATTATTTTTTGTGTTCACTCATGTTGATGTAAAGATAGAGCCTATAGGATTGTGTGATCGTCTGTTTTTTTTCAAGTAAAATAAAAGTAGGTGTCTTTATTTATCATATTTGGAAACCTGAACTGGAGCAAACTGTACATTTATTTGATTATGCTGCAACCTGACTATTGTGGTTGATGTACTATGTGTATAAAAGCTGTTAATGAACCAACAGGGTAAAGCTAGCTCTGATTGGAATACATCTGCTTTTCTTCTTTTACACCTCCACAACTCATTACTGTTTTTTTGTAAAGTTATATAAGGTGAATTCCCAACAGTTGGTGGAGTTTGGAGCAGCTTGACCATTAGCTGCAGTTTCATTAACCAATGTTGGTGGAGTGAGGCTTATTTCATTTCAAAGTGGAATTACTGTCAAACGGTGTGTGCCCATGGTAATCTTTCTCTAATCTAAAGAATTTCAGCATTTCCTATTTAATCCTTAATCCTCAAACCAATTGATCCCTCTTAACTAGTTAATTGTCTAATTGTTTAAATCCAGCCAGAATAAAGAGACCTCCATCTTCCTCCTCCGGCTCTTGAACAGCTCACATGGGGGTCGGTCGTTAGTCCTATTGTCCCAACGACCAAAACAAAATCCGCCGGGCGGACCTGCCTGCACCATCACGACAGCCTCTAGCGTGCAGAGTCATTGTAAAATGGAAGCTTATGTTTGGCTAATGAGGCTCAGCTGTCCAGCCAGTTTCACTCATGTGCATCTCCTAATCTGGTGATGGGTCTTTGAGGATAAGGGGGATTTCGGAGCTGTACACACAGACAGATAGCAAAGTGCATAGCAGAGGACTGGCCCAGGATGTCAGTGTTCAGGGTGGGTGACAGTGTTATTCTCTGCCATCTGTTTCCCAGGCAGCGATCCAGCAGTGCTATGCTGAATGCACAGGCGCAAGGTGGCAGGGAACAGCTCACCATGCATTATGATTGGCATTCTAGCATTTCATATTTAGATTGCATTGTGCCGGTCTCCAATCTTCGTTTGCGGTTGGTTCAGGCTCCTCACAGATAAAAGAAAGAAAGCCTCTCCTTCTCTCAGACTCCCCATCTGTCAATCGTCTGACTGTGTTTCATGTGCTGTATGCAGCAGCACATTCTTAATGTGAAGAAGGGCTGGCATAGTCGCATTTTCCTACACTGCGAAATGCGCAAAATTTAAACAGACAAAGCAGAAAATTGTTGTCATGGAATAAGTGCTCTGTCTTCCAGCTCAAAACTGTCAGTGTCTTAAAGAAACAACACCTGAATGCTCTCTAAGGCAAACAGGATGGTGAGGACACTGCAAATGGCATGGGTGGCATATCATTTTTCCTGGTTTGGTATGTTACCCAAACAGGAAAGGAATGTTATGAGAGCCGCAGAGGGTCTCATCGCTCAGCCCTTTATGAGAAGATCTCACAAAAGCTTGAATCAGTCTTTCCTTCTGTCTCTGCTGTCACCCTCCGGAAAAGTGAGCGTGCCGTACATCACCTTGGCAGCTCTGTGTTTAGAAGCGACATGCTGCCTGTAGCCAATGTTCCTTTTAATTTACTCCATTTCATAGAAAAACAGTGTCTTGAAATCCCATATGTGGAATATTACTTGAAGTGGCAAACCCAAGTGAGGATGATTGGAAAGATGCAAACAGATAGATGACCCAAAGTTCACAGTGGAACCTTGGTCCAACCTTTGTCCAGGATCTGAACCTAGAGGAATTCTTTTAGTATGGAGAGTGGGAGCTTTATTGCATTCTTTGAGGATGTGAACCTGAACATATGAGCTAACATGCATTAACATGGGCTTTATATACAATGAATTGCTTTGTGTTTAGGTTGATGGGGGAGGTTTGAGGGGGACAACTCGACTGGGTTGGATCTTCCCTGGAATCTAACCATTTTCCGGATGTCAAAGTAATTCTGAAAAAACTCACAACCCATTTGGCATAAAACAGGTTCCTTTTTTGATTTCATTCCCAAACATTCCGTCACAACGGTAACGTGCCATAAGTTCATGCATGTTAGCATGCATACATTTACACAAATCCCTAAACAGACTGCTTATAGGCCCCAGAGGGAGAGAACTGGATTATTTCTCCCTGATGCCCTTTGTTTGAAGAAAAAGGTGTTGACTGACAGCTGAGCTCCAAGACCCTACTCAGCCAGGGTTCAGTGCGGATGCTTGGCTAATGAGGTCGACTACAGGGATTATAATCAGGCAGGGAATATTAGTGCTCTCATGTGTCAGTCAAGAGGGGGAAACCTCCCAGTGCTGCAGAGCCAAAGTGAGGTTTTTTAGCTTCCGCTTTGTTCATATTTACCATACATCGATGCAGAGCCATGCCACAGCGTCTCCAGGGTGGCTTTAAGAAGTCTCAAGCCAGTGACAGTTAATGGGGGTTGGATTTATGGTGGGAATTCTCACCATTACTTCAAATTTAAGCCTCCAGTCGACACAGAGGGAACAACAAAATGAACAAATTATCTCCCGCTGGCATTTATGGCAGTAAAATGCGGCTGTTTTAACCTTGCAGTCTTTAACCTCGAAATAATCATTCAGCTTGGACTGAATGGCCACTTTTTCAAAGTAAGGTTTTAACACAAGTCAAGTTTGACCCTCTTCAACCTCAGCGGCGCTCACCTCTCCCTCCCTGCTCAGGACTTTTTTAAGACCAAAACAGAGAAGGAGATGAGAGATGGAATGAAAACAAAAAAAAAAAAAAACTCACAAGAGCAATGTGACATATGGAAGCCATCAGAGGCATGAACTCCCATCTGTGTCGGCAGTCGTGGCCCGCTGGCATCCTCTAGTCGCGGCACAGGACGGGAATAATCCCGGAGAGAGGATCCGTGGAATTGCGCTGAGAGAAGTCGCGATCCCTTGGGAGTCAAATTTGAGTACCGGGGTAAGGGGCGTCCACAAGTGGAAGTGCAAAGACTTGTTGGCATTTGGAGAAAACAGGTGCCATGAGCACTCTGTGTGGTTCAGCTGGCTTTCTCACTTTTCTGCCGGCAAAAAAATAAATAAAAACCTAAATGTGGCTGAAACTACAACCTCACCAAAGAAAATGCAAGCAACACATTACTATATGTAAAAAGAATATTGTCCGTTATAGATCTTCTTCTTCCTTAGCAGTAAAAAAGCTGCAAATTTTTGCTTAAATCACAGGAAGGTTTGAGCAAGTTTAACAAAAAAGGAGTAATTAGACAAGGAAATTGGTGTCTTAAGCTACGTTCACACCGGGCAGGTGTAGTGCGTTGTTGAATGTGCATTTAACCCACGGTAATCATACTGGACAAGCAGGGAGGGGTTACTTTTTTGTTTTTTTTGCTAGTGTTTATAAGTGCATGTCCGCCACAAATTTCTCTTCAATGTTCAATTTTAGTTTTTTCTTTTTTTTTTTTTTAAGTGTTGCACTTTATTCATTCATACATTTCTTTCGGATGCCATGATGATTGAATTTTTTCCTGTGAGATGAATGTATTTCAACTCAATTCAATACTAACACAATGTTGCCAGCCAGCAGCAGAGAGTACTGTATGGACAAATCATAAAATGCTCCCATCATTGAACAATAAAGAAAATACATTTCAAACAGTTTGCACTCTTGTAAATGAAAAAGGAGGTATCCATGCGTCACTAAAACAATTCCAGGTCCCTGATTGGTTTAACTTTCAAAGCACGTCCAAAGGTCATGCGTTTTCTCCATAGAGCCTGAAAACCTTCATAGAAACTTGCGTAGCTCCGTGTGAGTCGTGAATGCTGAAGCCCTAAACGCACACATACAAGTGTTTACATAGACAATTTAGAATGAAATTGGTCACGTGAACACACGTTGCAGAGGGTTGTGTGTGAACGTAGCTTTATTTTACGGATTTGCACTACTACTTCTGCCTAAAGGACGGAATCACAAGCGTTTTGCACCAAAGCTTTAAACACAAAAACAACTTTTTAATAAAAGCAATGATGTTCGCTCCGCACCCATTCTTGTCCTGATTGTGGTTGCATTCACACTTATTAGAGATCATTATAAAAACCTCATAAGGTGAAGACAGACGGATTTTTTGCGATTATGAAAAAAACAACAATGAACACGTTTTGTTTTTGATTTAAAAAATCTCGACCACACAGCCATCTTCTTAAGCTCTGGCAGAGGCTAAAATTTGGCAGTGAAAAATGCATTGTGGGGCGATGAATTTTTTATCACTCCATTTCAGAAGACCCCCTGATGGCTGGCTGCAGACCTCTATCAGTCCAAGAGCAAACGCCCTTTAGCATTTTCATGGCCTTGCATCTCAGCATGCACCCACAACTGAGTCTTCACACTTTAAAAGATTTAAAGAACTAGAGAGATCAGCGCCTCTGCTTCTGAATGTTCAAGCCTTATGTCTTCAGTTTCAAGCTACAGACTGAATGCAACATGTGATGCTGTGTGGTGGTGTGATCAGGTCCCTTGGGTCCTCAACCCTGCGTTACTCTGCGCTGCCCCAAGGCCACAGAGGGCAGGACCCCTCAGATTTAACACCTCACCGACGCGAACACATGGGGTTTATTAGAGAGTGAGCCCATGGGTTTAGAATCCTGACAAAATGTCTCACCCTTTGTCTTGGACTAAAAGAGTAGTTGAAACAACCTGCCTGTTTCAGCTTGTTTTTCTTTACCTGTATTTGGTCTGCCTTCCTGCAGCTCGTCCATCTTCTGAGGTCCTGTGGGGAACACAGTCTATTCAAGCTTGACTAATATAGTTCAGATAGCGTGCAGGATGATGATGGGGGAGCACCTTGATCTGGGCCATACCTAACTTGTTGTGGTGGCATCAATTCACCCGATTCAACTCTCCATTTTTCATTCCTCACTGCTGCTCCACTTCAGAGGTTCAGTCAAATGAAAAAAACAGCTGCATGACCTGCTTTCAGCTCGTTTGCAGAGATCCAAAGCTTCAAGCATCCCAAGGAAGAAGTGTCCAACCAGATGTTGGACTCCCATCACAACGGTCAAATCTGCTCACCACCGGTCGCTGGCTATAATTAAGCTTTTCTCTTATCGTGAGGAAGTTTTGCCTGTTTGTTGTTTGCAGGTATATTTATTTCCTTCTGTGAAAACAATGAAACTACATCCTTCCACGTGGAAGAGAGTGTGCCGGTGCTTTGTACTGCTGGAGGTGACACAGCATGCTGAGGTACAGTAATGGAGCCATCCATCAACAGGATCTATTAAAACACCCTGACAAGCCAGCTGGGGTCTCTGTAGTGGCCATAGTGACCAGTCTAAAGGACCATGTTTGTTCCTACATTGCATCAAAAGAAGAAACAAGATAAAAGCAGGTAACTAATTCACAGGTATGCCAACAAATGAGTTATAAAAGGTTTTATTTTATAATATGTTATTGGTCCTCCCTTGCACCATATCAACATGTCTAAGACATTCATGCACTAAAAAGCATTACTAATTCCACTGCAATTACGTTAATCATGGTTGAAGAGTTAAGGTAATCGATAGAATGTCAACACTGAAGCTAAAGCTCCGGTGTAAAAGGGTTAATCCTCATTATAGTTTTACTGTGTAAAGCACTTTGTGATTTTATCTGTGAAAGGTGATCTATAAATAATACTTGCTTACTTACTTACTATTTGTATAATGGTTATAAAGTTCCACTAAGTACAAACCTTTAGTCATCAAATTAAAATCAATTCAAACACTTTTCTCCTCTCTTTTCTAAAGCCTATTTTTGGTGTAGAATTATGGACTTCATCGTATTTTGTTTAGCCGGGACATGTAGCAATTCAATTCGCAGATGTAGAATTTCTTAACAAAAATTTTTATACCATCTGTGAGATTTGTTTGACACACCCATTGAGCCTTGATCACATGCCTCTACCATCTCTTGTTGTTTGATGTCAGAGGCAGGAGCATAAAGAACACTGTTTTTAATTCCCCAGAGAATATACACAACTTACTAATTGCCATGCTTTACCTAAAGCTCATTTACTGTATGATTAAATACACCTTTGTGCATCACATGCAGCAAACTTGAAGAAAGAGCTGCTTAAAGTCCCCCTATGACATTTATTTGAAATGTTCCCAGTAGAGTTTTAATGATGATTATGAAGTTTTTAACCAAAATTCCACAACCTAAATGCCTTAAAAGCAATTTTTGGTGTTGATCTGAAACGTCTGTTTAGAAAACCTCCTCTAAGGGGGCTTTTGGAGCTGAGCAGCCCCGCCCCTGATTTCTCAGCCGTATCGTTTTGAGCCAGATGTCAACTTGGACGAGGAAGTGAAGAGTTGGTGGACCGAACTTCCTCCAAAATCCTGATTCTTTCTCCTTCCAGTTTGCAAAAGACTCTTTTAACTAATTTTCCAGTGTTTATTGACGTTGTTGTGACCAATACATTCAATCCATCGGTTTCTCAGAGCAGAGTCTTTGGGAAAATAATGAAATCTAACAACAAAGTGGTCTTTCATTGATTTACAATCCTTTACAGCTGCGATCAAATGAGATGCCGTTTGTATTTCGTGGTCACATCAAGGAGCTCCGTGGAGTGATTCTTGCAGAGATTGTCCAGCTTTCTCAGCCCTGCTACCAAAAATATACAGTATGAAACTCACACAAAAATCCAATGGTGGCTCATTTCACTGCAATCAATGGGAAGATTCCATCTTTTCATCCTCAGAACCTGAGCTAGAGACACTAGCTGGGCCAGATCAGGGGTTTAGTTTTACTCGGAAATGCAAAAACAAAAGGATTTCTTGTCACATTTGTTTTTTTCATTAGAAAAATGCACACATACATGTCAAAAACAAAAAAAAAAAATACTATTTTCTTCAGAGGGGGACTTTAAAAAATGTTTTAGTCCTCTGCAGAGAAATAGTGCTACACACTGTAAGGTTTAGAAAAACAAAAACATAAATGGGTTTACACCATTAGGCTTTATTCTGTTTATTTTTTACTTTTAAAACTAAACTCTTTGTTGGCTGATAGTGCTTCACCTGATTTTAATCAGCAGTTTAACTCTTTAGCACTGGAGTTCCAATGTTTATGTCCTTTGATTTACTGTAACTTTTTCAACGTTAATACGATCAACGTCATTCCAGCAGATTCTAAAGGAGAAAAGCGGCTCTCTCTGAAATGAAGGTGATCGTGTTATCGGTTGAAAAGTTACACTATGTTAACGATTTTGTGTTTTAGCGTCACGGGCAACGCCTCAGGTGTTAAAGGGTTAAAGAAAGACATCTCACCAAAGAGTAATTCTTATAGATTGCAAGTAACCAAATATATTAACCAATTTTATTATTGTTCTATGGGCGAACAAACTTGCATTGTGTTTTAAAAACTGCTCTGTTATGTCCTCACTGCTTTTAAAAGCTTGCTTCATTTGTTCCCTGCACTTTAAGCCCTCTAAGGATTCACTCGCGCTTTGGCAGAGCAATTATGTGCAATTTCAGCTCTCAGGCCCATCCTCAGAAATCACCATGGCGATATTTAACATGTGGTTAGAGTCAGACAACGGTGAAGCAGTAGGTGGGAATATGTTCCCTTTCTTTTCAACCGTTTTTTCTTCTCTTGGTGCATCGATTCATAAACAGGCTTCCTAAAATCAATTAAATTTGTTTAAATTAATTGAATTACTATGTTTGCTCCAACAACTACATAAAAACCTACAAGTGGATTGTTTTTTTTCTGTTTGGAGGAAGCATGAAATCCTGAGTGCCCTCAGGTGAGGTGTTACCTTTGTAACTTGAAGTTTTTGTTTTCATTAAGGCCACCTGAAAAAGTCCCACTTATTCCCCAGAGTGTAAACTATCTGCAACCACTGATCAGCATCCTATTCAGAGAATCATATCTTTTCCATCTGTGGCATGTCGACAGGCATCCTCCTGCATTCCACTCCTTTTGTTTGCAGCGGCGGGGGAAAGACATTAACGACTCCTCCATTGACTTGACATCCTTGGAAAGTCCGCCTTGGCCTCACACCTGCTGCCTGCACCCTGCTGGAATCTCTGCTCCGGTGATGCTGAGGATGTGCAGACGGTAAAAAATGTGTGCCGCTCGACGAAGGTATCTCAGCATGGATTGGGGAAGTCGTGAGGAATGTCAGCCTGAGCATCACATCCAGGAGGACAGCCAAGAATGCAGGCATTGTTTCAGGGAAATGGGCTCTTCATCACTGATATTGAGCACCTGTGGACTCAATAATCTTTCATGCTCCATTGTGTTGTTGTTGTCCTTCTTTTAAATGGGATGTGCAGGCAAAGGTCAGACGGTTCTTGCACGATGACAGATAAATGATTGATGATTTTTTTTTTGTTTGATTAAACAATGCAAAAGTTTTGCCTTTAAAAATCCAGCCAACATAAACTCACTGCGCTTATGACATCATTTGTTCCAATGAAATACAGCCTGCTCTTGTGGGAGAAATGAAAAACTCTAAACAAGACAAGATTTATGGCTCCTCGTTTCTCTTTCAGTCATTATACAAAGATGCTACACTCTGAGAAGATGGCAACTGGAAATTATCTGCTTTTGGTCGTCTTTTCTGAGCCAGACACTACAGCTATTGTTTTATCTGTGCAGCAAAATCTGCCACGTAAAGACCCACACCACAGAAAATTGTGTTTTTGGTGTCATTTTACATGTTTGTGTAGCATTTCTCTGATGATGGAGGACATGTATAAAGAAAATCGAGATTAAAATGGCATTTCTGAGTATTTCTTTATTCAAAAAATTCAGTCAGGACCAGATGAAAAAGGATGTTTAAAAAAGCTTCTAGTTGTTACCCCTTAATCCACACCATGTCAATGCAGCCTCTTGTAGATAAACAGATGCGGTTGTGGAGGATCTCAATGCAGGAGACCAGGCCTGGTGACAGGAACTTAAACCATTTAATAAATTAACCAAAATATGATAAAAACCCATGGAGAAACAAAATTGGCAACTGAACAGAGCAGCTTAGAATATGACCATAAACAAATCAAACAAAACTACATAACCTTAACAATACTCCTGCCCAACAGGGCAGATCCCAGATGCCCAATAACCTAAGAGGAGGGAGCACGGAAAATCAAGACAAATAAGTCCAGAAAACATTTGGAACATCCCAAATCATCCCAAACATCCCGCAGTCAGACGGATGTCAGGAGAATCAGAATCCCTCCTCAGAAACAGGTGTGAAGAGGACTAGTCCTGGTGACTCTCCCCAGGGCCAGTAAACATGAAGGGGAGCAGTCCCAGCGACCCTCCTCTGGGACAGGGATCATAGCCAAGGGGAATGAGCGATGACCATTTTCAGGGACAAGGAACATGATGGACCCTCCTGAGGAACAGGCACGTGAAGAGGAGTGGCCCCAGTAACTCTCCACAGGAGCAGGAAGGCTGGCCCAGGCGATCCCCGTCAGGAACAGATTTGTTGAACATGGCATGACGTGACTTGAATGTGGCCACAGAAAATCCCATCTGATGTGACGTGGCGTGGACTTCTATGGCAGAAAACCCTGCAACTGCAGCAAAAATTCCCCTGCTGGGTCCAAGGTGGTTAAGTCATTCTGTCAGGAATAGGTGGTGGAGGACCCAAATAGAGGACACCAGGCTTGGTGACAGGAGCTTAAACCATTTAATAAATTAACCAAAACATGATAGAAACCCATGGAGAAACACACTGGGGACTGAACATAACAGCTCAGAACATGATACAAAACAAACCAAACAAGACAACAGAATCCTAATATGTAAGGATGTAACGATTCTTCGAGAATCGCAGAAAAACCCGTCAAGATGTTCTTCGATGCAAAAAATTAAAAAATCAATTTCACAGCTTTGCATGCAGACGTGCCTGTGTGTGTAGGTGCAATCAAGCGGACACTTTCAAAGAAAAGTCAATGCAAACCAGAATTTCTGGCCTCGCGCAGACTGTGCATTGCTATGCGCGTCTCTCTACGCACAAATCGGGGACGCATTGAATGGGCGCTGAATGTTTAACCCGGTTCAACATCATAATGCATAATGGCAGCAGTGCAGCACAATGACCAATGAGCACATGCGGTTGCGGTGCAGTCTCTCATGACCACGTTAGAGAGAAAGACAGAGAGGGACTCTGGAAATTGATGACACAAAGGAAGCGAGTCTGCAGGGAAATAGTTCCATGTTCCATCTTCCTCCACAACTAACCTGTACAGACAGCTGAGAGAAGCTCTAAAACAGAGCAGATCATTACTGATAGAAAAAACAGATCAGCTCCTCAAAGACTTGCTCTTCTACCAGTAACTTATCAGTTGAGAACATGGAGAGCTGAAACTTAATGTGCTTATGCTGTTTTTTTTGTTTGTTTGTTTATACATTTTTTCCCCGAAAATGTCTTTTTATTCTAAAGTATGTTTAAATCAATACACAAATACTTGTGTTATTGTGAGCAGAGGGGACCAAAAGTTAATTTTGTGTTTCACAGTTCTATTTAAGTTAAATGACAACACTGTATATGGTGATGATGCCGTATTTTCCTAGTGCATTTGTCACAACAAAAAGAGTTGGAATATGAGAATGGAAATTTTATTTTAATAATGTAACATGTTTAGGTGCTTTTCAATATATATATATATATTTAAAACATTGCAACTTTTCTCAATCACATGAAGCACAACGTGGACAGTATGAAAGTATTTGTGTTCATTTCAGTATTATGGTTAATTGTTTATTTGTACTGAGTCCTTTCTGTTTGTAGGAAAACAGTTCGATGTGAGCGACAAGAGAAAACATATTTTCCCTTAAAATATCTTTAATTCACTGTGTTAAAAAAATCAAAAAGAAGCAAAATTGTGACTTTAAAACTGGGGATCAAATGGATTTGTTGCACCTGCAATGATAGGTTGGGATTGTAAGGGATGATGGGAGGCAAATTTCTGATGAACTGCTTCCGCTCTGCAGAAACTGTGTCTTAGAAATTGATTTTAGAAATTTTTTAAAAAGTTTGGCAAAATATGGCAAAATCCTAATCAAAGAATTTTCAAATGATCAAAAGATAAATGGAGTGGCATTAAAGTAATGTGAAACATCAATTCTGGAATTGTCAGCGCTTAAGCGTGTCTGTGGGTGTTCAGGATGGTAATGTGTGGGTGTTTGATCCTACAATAAAGTTTAAACTGCAGAACCACCACACAAACACCTGGCTCTGTGATATGGAGCTGCTTCATGTCAAGAACCCAAAGTCATACATATTTTCCCCATGAAGACTGACAGCAAGTTGAAGAAAAGAAGAATACCTGAAAAGAGTGCCCTTCACTGATCCCACATACTTCCAGAATAATTGTCTTTTCGAAGCATCGGATAATTGAACATCTTTGACGGCATGGAGAGTTTTCCTTCTCTTTGAACTGCCAGTCGTTAACATTCTGTCTCTGAGCAACAAGCCTGTTTCACGCTGCAGGATGTCACCGAAATTGCTCAAAGGTTAGACATACAATCAGGAAGTTATTCATGATGAGTTGCAGCAACTCAGCAGGGAATCAGTTGCCCTGCCGATAATGTGTGTCAGGCCTTCCCTTCCTGCCGTGGCCTCTGAACCCAAAGAGTGCCACACTGCTGCAGCGCACTGATGACCTCAGAGGGGCGTCTGGAAGATTTTGTAGCATTATACGTTTGTTTACTCAAGGAGTCCTGCTTATTTTTACTTTCCCGCTTGAAATTCGATCAACAGACAGCTTTAAATTTGCTGATGTATCACACTAGGAAAAAGGCAGAAATGATCACAAGACTGACAGAGGTACTCCGGTTATGGGAACATTTACTTAAATGAGTTAAACATGAGTTTTAGAAATAATTTTTAAGAAGTATTTTTATTCATCAACTTTATGTTCAGAGTAAACATTTTTATGGATTATATTATTATGTGCATTAAAAAAAAAAGTTTTTTTCTCCTTCTTTTTTCTTTTTCTTTTTTCTATGTCTGTTTGTCAGATATGTTAAATGCCTGTGATTTTGCTTTCCAAGGCAATAAAGTTAAAAAAAAAATTAAAAAAGTTGCATCTCACTGAGTCACATCTCACTATTGATTTGATTTCTCAAGTTATCTGATTTTTTTTCAACTGCATATACACAGTATAATGTGATGTCCTTTGCCCAATAGTTACAGTTTTCAATAAAATGCTGGATTAACGTGTTTGTCTCTACTGATGAAGTGAAACTTTGACATTTGTTTAATTGTTGAGCAGAAAAGAACATTTGTAAGTATCTCTGAGAAAGGAAAATTTGATCAGCAAAAATAATAGTTTGAGTAACTAAAAAACATTTTAGTTGCACATTCCTTGTTGATTTTATGTATGTAGGAAGATTTAATAGCTATATTAGGCTGTTTGATGGTCAAAAATAGGTAAGTATTTCATAACGTTGTGCATGTTTTTATTTATTTATTTACTAATGGAAGCAGAAAAATTGTGAAAAGAAAATCCAGAAACGTGTGTATAAAAAGTGCCAAAGAAAGATCTGACATTGATTAACTGAAACCTAAACAACAATAACCTGATGAGATCATAAGAGCAAAAGAAATATAGAAATAAGATAAGCTCTGCATCCATCTTTGATTAAAAACTGCTGACTCTGCCATCTCCGCAGTAACCCTCAAAGCCGTCAGATCGGGTTAAATTATGTTTTCAAAATCTAAAACTACATTTGTTGACAAAAACACACTCTAGAAAGTCATGTTGTTTAAACCCTGTTGTTGTTTTTTTCCCTGTAACTTGAAAGGCAAAGTCAAGCCATGCCGCAGCTATATTTAGCAATTGCTGTTGGAGGTGTGAGCAGAAGGTGTCTGAGCAAACTGGCAGACTGGATGAAATGTGGACTGAGGTCAGCACGTGTGTGCAGACATCATTTTTCCACTGGTTGTTGCTGACACCCATTAATGACAAGGGTGCAGCCGCAGGGTCTCTTCACACAAGCATTTACTTTTTCCCTCCAAGAGTCTATCAGCTGTAATATGCACTGAACTTCACATCTTTTCTTTTGTTTCCACGGGCTGATTTAATATGTTGGGCAAATGAAAGTGTTCAGTCTGAACTTTATTTGTAATACTGCGCAATCGATGTCATTGAGTATTAGGGTTTTATAGAATGATTTGGAGCATTGAACTAAAAAAAATCAAAGACATACATTTTTTGTGGTTTTCTGTTTCTATTATACACAGAAATAAAAGAATAAAAGTTTCCAATTGTAAAGATTTTACATTGAGAGTTCTTGGCATCTTTTATGAGTTTGCACATTGTATATTTTAGATAGCTGCTTTTAGAAGAATTATGAGAGCTTGGACTCTCAAGAAAGCAAAAAAATCAAAGGCTCTGATTTATTTTTTTGTTTTCTTAACTTAAAAAAATGTGTTTCATTGTTATGAGAAAAAAGTCACTTCATGGGTGAAAGCTTCTCTTGACGGCACTTTTAGTTTTCTCACCGTTTTCCAACTCTCAGCCCCTAACCAATCCTTATTATGGGCAAACTTGACCTTTGTTCTGTACGCGTTGCTCTCCTTTTATTCTTAGTCTGGCATAGTGGATTAGCAATAAATATCTGAGGAAAATAAGAACTTATCAGGAACAGGGAAAAAAATATCTAGAATAGACAGATATATGCCTTTTTTTTTAGCTGCTGTGAAATTCTGTCACTAAAGTTTTTTCTGAAAGCTATAAACTTTTGGACACAAGTTGCACAATACCTGTAGTCATGACAGCTGCTTTGCTTCACTCAATGTTTCAGCAGGATGCAGTTTTCCCAATAACCGCGCTAAAGAGCCGCAGAAGGATCAAATACATCACAAATCAAACCTGCATCTGTCTGTTCTCTCCATTTCTTGCATTAGGACTTTTGGTAATGCTTGTCATGAGAGAGGTGCTCGCTGTAGCCTAATTTATGAGGGTTTCTGGTGAGAAACTGAGTCTCCAGCTTCCGACTTAACAAAAACCTGTATATAAAAAAAAGTCATAAAGCAAAGCATACTTTTGATCCTTAAATAACCATGTAGAGGTAAAACTACACTTAGTGTTTCAGACAAGTACAGACATATAACATATAGACATTTTATTTTCAGCAGACTCCTGACTGGTCACAACACTGACTGAGCAGAGTAGATCTAGCTTTGGGGTAACTTGTGTTCCTAAAGCCGTTCTTCATCAAGTTCAGCTAACCTGCAGCGTCTTTTTGCATTGTTGTGCGTGTGGTACTTTATTGTGAAGTGTTTGTAGGGATAGTCAAAGTTACACACACTTATGAGGCTTGTTAGATGTTGTTGTACAGTGCTCTAATGCCTCACGAGTCGATGGTGAGGTCCACACAATGACTCCTTACTGACGGCAAACTACACTCCCATTGTCTAATTTCTTAATTTCTTCTTCGCTCATCATTTGAGTGCCACTCACCTGCTTTACCCGTACTTACCCTTACATGTTGATTATGTGTTGGTTACAACCTACCAGTGAGAAAAATGTTCATGAATATCTTTGGCCTCAACAAGTGGTCTACGATCTCAAAATTTCATACCTGCGTAGTCTGTAGAAATTTGGCAATTTTTGGCTTGCAGATAGTCCGTTTCCACTGGTAAGGGAAGATGTGACTAAGGTATTAGCGATATCATATATTGAAAGAACACAACTGCTAAGTAAACCAGAGCAATATATATTCATAATATTATGTGTAGCTCATGTGTTTTCACTTATTTATAAGTTTTGGTCTTCTCATATCCTAGTGAGAAAAATGTTCTGATTTGGGAGGAAATCATGCCTAAGAAAAACAAAAGCAGTTCCTCAATGAACCAGAAAGCACAACGCTTTGCAACAACGAACAGCTTAATAGTGTCATTTGAACTGCAAAGTTGAAGGACCATTCTATGAATTGATCGGTCTGAGCGACGCTTTCATGCATTGCGTTGCAATTCGACCCACTGTTATTACAAAAGCATTGATTTGGACTGACTTGTAACCCATTAGCCTGGACACCAAATGCTTAGACTGATTTCCCATTAGACTTTTCTTCATTTTGTCCTCGACGTGCCATCTATAATTTCCTTTAGGTTTATTCAAGATAAAAAATCTTTGAATTATATCCAATTTTAATTCTTGAATTGAGGCCAAACCTTTTTGGACTCCATCAGCATGTCCGAACACAATGGAATTCTTCCAGACACAGTAACATCCTATTTAATTAGAAAGGAGTAAATTCCTTTGTGCCATTTATAATATAAGTATAGATATTGTCAAACAACCATGCTGACACAATAACACACTCACGCGGACAGGCAAACACGCACACACACAGGATGTCCAAAAGTAAGGAAGCAGTGTGTCAATAGGAAATAGCGCAGCATGAGCTGGAGTGTGTCCTCTGTCCCTGAAGCCCCGCGCGCTTCAGCCAGGTGCTTTCCTCTGTTTATTTTCCTGTTTACTGACTTTACTGCCTGTTTGTTTGGGTGCTTTCTTTAAGTCCATGAAGTCAATATCTTCCTGTCGGCCATACAGCCCCACCTGACTTCACCGGCCTTTTCTGGCTACCGGATATCATTAAAACTGCTCAGAATATCAGCCAAGGGAAGTCTGATAGAATCTGGTGTGCGGGGTATTGTTTAAGAATAACGCTCGTTTGAGGTTTAGCTATTTCTGGAGATGGAGAACTGTGTCCTGCCCATCAACTGCAGCAAATTGCTTGTTTTCTTTTGAATTTATTGCCACATTAAACAATATTTTTCAAAGGGGTCCCTATAAGAAATAATTTACTCTTAAAACATTCGCTGCTAGTTTTTAGTTTTAAGTATGTTGTCATTTTAAAAATATGAAGAAATTACAATCTATGCTTGCAGTTTTTCTTAGGTTTGTGTACAATTATTTGAAGTTGTAAACAGCTAAGACAGACATTCTGAACCACCATTTTTGAAGTCGCATGCAAAACAGTTCTCACATTTTCCTGTGTGATCACTGAGGTTGCTGGAGCTTATCCTATCTCTATTTGAGACCACCATTTTCCCACTATTGCATTACGCCACACATATATACAGGCACACTCACATTTATCCTATGGAAAAATATCAACCTATGAAACATGTTTTTGGACTGTGTGAGGAAGCCGGAGCCCAAAGGACATGCGAACTCCAACAGAAAAGACCCAGGTGAACAGACTGACAGGTGAGGAATCTCTGTTGACTCTGGTGAGGAGACACGGAGCAGAGGTGAAGAAGGTGGAAGACTTTACATACTTGCGGTCTAAAGTCCAGATCAACAGAGAGTTGGGGAAGAGGTGCTTGCAAGCAAGTTGAAACGGGTGGAGTAAGTCTTAAGGTGTGACAAAAGAATGTCATTGAGAATGAGGGAAAGATGTAGAAGAGATAGGAGACAGGAAGCAGAGCTGGAAGATGCAGAGATGAAGATGTTGAGATTCTCTTTGGGAGTGACCAGGATGGATAGAATCAGGAATTAATCTGTCAGAGGAACAGGTCATGGTAGATGTTTTGGAGATTGTCCAGGAAAGCAGATTGAGATGGTTTTGGACACATTAAGAGAAGGAGCAGTGATGATGTTAATAAAAAGATGCTGAAGTTGGAGCTGCTACAAAATAAGTCTAAAGATGAGGTTGATGGTGTGAGCATGGAGAATGAAGAGGAAAGGATTAGATAGAAAACAAATGGATCACCACAAGAAAAAACTGACAGACAACAAAGAAAAACCTTTTGTATTTTTATTTTCTAAAAGTAAGCACAATTTAATGTAGGAACTTTTACATAAACAGTTAAACTGCTGTAACTCGAAAAGCTTAAAAATACAATTTTTATCTCATGATATAATCCGACTCTATGTAGGAGTTTCTGTATTCTCTTTTTTTATTTGCATGGTTATAATCATCTTTCTGGCTGATTCAATGAGAACCAAAGACAGTTTTGTTACAAAGGGTGTGAGAATTTCATCCCATGAATAACCACGAGATGGTAAAATTGTCCTTGCACATGAAAATGAACTAGAACTTTCAGTCTTTTATTTTTTTCCTGTCAACTGCCACTCAGCATTTGACCCACGGATAAAACTATCAAAGATCCGGTGCAATATTCCTTAGTCCCACACATTCAAACGTCTGCAGCAACACAAGAATGCATCTCACATGAAAAAAAGAGGAGAAATAGAAAAACAAGATAAAAAGCCAGCCATTATCAGTGACAAAATTTGATGTGGTAAGTTGATTAAATAAAACAAAGTCAGCTGGAGCACACGTGTTCCATTTCACATGCTCTCTCTGTGCAAAAGCGTCTCATGGATCCAGATTTGACTGGCAGTTTCTTGCCCTTTCTTTGTTTCTTTTACAACTCTCATCTGACTCCTACTTTTATGTTTTTTTTTCAGCCTCATTGTTCATGAGTTTTTGTTTTGCTCCCTGTTTTGAAAATGTTGCCATGCCTTTTTTAAATACGTATATAAACATCTTAAACCAGCAGATGCAGATTCGTTTTAAAAAATTAAGTCTTTCAATAAACTCTTTTTGGAGCATTACCCACAATTATAGCACATGTTGAAGTTCACTTGTTTGAAATAAGTTCAGTTAAAACATAGAATTTATAGAGCTTTGTTAAGAGTTTGGGACAATCTCATTCTTGCTGATAAGTGTGCTAAACTCGACAAAAATGTTGCATTTGATATCAACCAATTAAAGAACAAAATGTTTCTTTAATGTTATATTTAAATTATCAGATGTACCTGCTAGAATAAACATGTTTTGTATGACTTCATTTCAGATATTTTCAACTAATTTACCAATTTAAGTGAGTTCACTAATTAAGCTGAATTATCTTAGTTTGGGGTGTTTAAAAATTAAATGTAATGAACATCATCTATAGCTAAAAGACTACAGGACAATGGATTTATGTGTTTTCATTTAGGACTAGTGCACACAAAATGTTGTATACAAACACGTTCACGTAAATTACTCATTATATGTGAGGAAACACTGTAATAGTCAAAGTTGAGAGTTAAAGTTAACAAAGTTTTTATCTCAAATAGACTTTCAAGCAAAGTGTGTGGACAAATTTGGGCAAAGTACATATCTATATCTTTTTTGCCTTTACACTGACACCGGTAAACTGGTCCAATAACACATGATACAATAGTAGCACATTGTTTGGGTGCAATTTTGACCTAAAACAAAAAAGTAAGCAGTTATAGAACAAGTCACCTCTCGTTAAGCTATTACTGAAGTTCAATTTTAACCACAGCGTGTTTAGAGCATGCCAATGTGAATATTGATGAGGGTTCTCATCAAGTGGTGTTGTCTTGAAGTTGAGTCGCAACACCTGGACTGAAAAAGATTTTAAATCCAGATGCTGTAGCGTCACGAAACGTCCATTTGAGAGTTTGTTTCTGTTACCAAGTTGGACTGTTTTGCATTAAAGTGAATGAAGGCTGACCCGCTTTTATGGGGGCTGGTGGGGAGGTCAGTAATTATTCCAAGGATTTCCTTGTCCCAGACCTCCATCCCACCAGAGGAACCTTCTTTTAAGGTTATAATCAATACAAACAGGGTGTTTGGAGGGACAAAAAAGCGAAGGAAATTTTATGTAAAAAAAAAAAAAAGGTTTTTCTAAAAATTTAAGTAAAAAGAAAATCTGGTTACTAACTGGTGCGCACCATTTAGTAACAAGAAAAAAAACAACAATATTAAAATTTTTAGAAAACATTTTTTTACTTAAATGTTTAGGAAAAAAAATGTACTTCAATTTATATATATATATGTTTTCTCAGTTAGTATGTGGTGCGCACCAGTTACTAATAGTGACTGAAAAAATAAATTCTAAAATTCTAAACTGGTGCACACCAGTTACTGTATGGTGTGTACCAGATAGTAACCAGGTAAAAAATTACTTCAATTTTAAGAAAAAAAAAATTACTTCAATTTTTTTATTTTTTTTCATAACTTCATTTGATTCATTTCATAACTTCTACAATTCTAAACTGGTTCACACCAGATAGTGACCAAATTTTATTACATCAATTAAAAAAAAACAAACACTTTTTTAACTTCAATTTTTTTATTTTATTTTAATTTTTTCCTGATACTATCTGGTGCGCACCAGTAACTAAAAAAAAATAAAAATTCTAAACTAGTGCACACCAGTTACTAAATGGTTTACAGTAGATAGTAACCAGAAAAAAGATTCTACTTACATTTTTAGAAAAAACATTTTCAATTCAATTTTTAGAATTTTTTTTTCAGTTACTATCTGGTCCCCACCAATTACTCTCTGCTGTGCAGAAAATATTATCCAGAAAAAAAAGTTCGCTTTAATTTTTAGAAAATCTTTTTTTTGTTTGTTTTTTTACTTTGATGTCCCTTTACCAGTCTTGTTTTAAAGATTTTTTGTGATACAAGATTTCTGGGTCAGCGTTTTGAATAGTAAAGGTTTCTTTTGGATCTCTTTTATCGCCTAGTGTAACACAGGGGCAGCTTTGGTGCAGAGGTGAAGCGGTCGACCTCTGATCGGAAGAATGCAGGTGCGGTTCCCCCTTTGCCCGGCTGTGTCGAAGTATTCTTAAGACACTGAACTCCTCATAGTTTCTGGGGGTTATGAGTTGGTGTCAATGTTGATATGTGTGTGTGAATAGGTGAACAGGACTTCAACTGTAAAGCACTTTGGACTTTCGAGGAAGGGAGAAATACGCTATATAAGTATACGTCAATTGCGTTTCCAGTGCATGACGGATTACAGTTTGAACTCTGACAAATGCCTCTCCTGGTGTATCTACAACCTGCTATCAAATGTGGGATTAAGCCGTATCCTTTCCTGATTGGCTTTCTTGACCTGAGCTTGCTAGCAGTCCACAGGATTGTTTGTCTTAATCTAACAATATCTGGATCACTCATGTGTCCATTACAGCGATATCTTTTCTGTAATATATTGTGAGATATCATTTAGAGCCTAGACAGTCACACGCCCTCATATGAACGCATCAGCCACTGCATCCTGAGGTCTGATGCTTTTGTGCCAGATCAAGAAAAACATTGAGATAATAAAGGACTAGTCAGCCCTACGAAGAACCGCTCTGCTGACACTCGCCGTATCATGTATTCACACCGAGCTGTATCAGGCCTTTATCATTTGAAACCTGCTACTCAGCACTCATCTTCTGTACTCTCTGATTATGTGCTTTCTCTCTAGCCAGCACCATGTCGGGTTATGCCCTCAGCGGTTTGGAATTTGACACTCGGAGAGACAAATGGAAGTGTAACAAGTTCCCCTGGTGAGCGTCCAGAGGCTTGCATGGAACAAGACTCTGGCAGTCGGTCTCACAGTTTTATCAAGCTGCTCTCTGAACATGCCACCTCCTCCCTGCTCCAGCACTCAGATGTGTGCTCTTAATTTTAGCCTCTGAGGATAACATTAGCCTGAGCATTTGACAGACACACCACAGCCACCTTGGCAGCAACATGGTTTCCCAAAAAAGAATTCTGCAGGGACAGAAATGACCAAAGGTTTCTTTATTTCATCTTTTCAGGGTAATTGTTTATTGACTTCAATCTGTGCCAGAAAAAGTCAAGGTCGTTTCCCAAAAGGAGTTGAATGTAGATACAAGCATTGTCAAAAAGACCTCAACTATTGTGTTAACATAATCCATCCCCAGAGTGAACCCAAACCAAGGCTGGAGATGGATGGTTCTTATGTCTTTGATGCTTTATTGTTTGCTCCAAACTGTTTCTATTCCCTTTCTCTGAGTTCTTCCCTTTTCCTCTTTAAGAGACCCACCTCAAATACATATTGTTGATAAAAGATCTGGGGAAAAAAAACACCAGTTTTGTCACAATGCTTCCTCTACACTCAATAAAAAGTATTTTTACAGAAAGTGCTCCCTGAGTTTAAGTTTAGGCAAAAACAAACATGTTGCACGCAAAAGACTTGTAAAAGAATCCCACAGGGCTCCACAAATTGTTTTCAACGTGCTATCTCCTAAACTAAAAGCTGATTACATTATTGAAGACAATCTTGACAAATTGCAGACTCTTGCCATTTGTTCCTTCGAGGCGCACATGGTGCTGAACTGTAAAATTTGATACCTCTTCATTAATCCTGCTGATTGGAGTGCAGCCCAGTAGGATGTATGTAGTTTGGGAGCTGGCTGCACACTTCAACTGTGTGTGAGGGCATGCACACAAGCAAACACATCTGTTTTGTTGCATGCACATGTGTGCTTGTGCATTTACATGCAAACCCATATGGGTAGGAAAACATCGGTGCCTGTGCTCACACAGCCCTCCACCTTAGCATGTGTGCACTGGGGTTATTTGAGCGTCGGAGCAGAAATCTTGCATCCATCTCATCTGACAACTCTCGACCTTCCAGTAATCCCAGTATTTCTCACTATCTCACTCCCTGTTACCCCACACATATATACACGGACAGCCAGTACAGCATCAAAGCCACTCAGCTCATTGATCTGCAGCTCCCACTCCCGACTCCAACATCAGCTACTGGCCAGATTTGCTGTCATTCAATCTGCATTCTTGCTTTAAAGTTTCAGGTCTTGGTATATCATGTCATCAGGCCTGATTAGGAGGAGGAGAATCATTTATCTCAGGTCACCAGAAAAAAGGAGGACTCCACTGTGATTACCTTTCCTCTGATGGAAGAATATTTGTAATGACCAAAGCAGAGCCGCCGTGCTTCAGCAACGGCAATGCTTTCGTTTATCGTTCTCTTTTCAGTACATAAGACTATTAGTAGGTAGTTTTGATGCAAAAAATATGTTACAATATGTTACTCTTTTTGTATTTTTCTTAATTTTGTAGTAATGTTAATTAATAAATAAACATTCAAAAGGTTTTTTACACAAGAGTAAAAAAAAGTCAAATTTCTAAAAGCAAAAACATTCAAAACAAAAATTATCTTGTTTATGTTAAAAATTGGCATGTCAATTCAACTGAGTTAAGCAAATGGTCTGATCATTTGATTTTGCTGTTGTTGCTACACTGTAAAGTATTTTGGTTGACATGTGATACTCATAAAACAAATGTATCTGCTGTTGAAACCATCTTGATTGCATTAGACCACAGACCACCAAACCAACGGAGACCTTTATATGTTTGGGGAGGTTCCAGACTGAAACCTGGTTATCTATGTTGGTCCTTACTAAAATATGAAACGTTGTCCTTCCTTGAAGGATCAAGACTGACACAAATGAAAACATTCACAATTTATTAAATTGATTTTTCTTCTTGCAATATGTATATCTTTTAAAGTTAAAACAAGCTCAGTTTTACATTATTTCCAAGATAGGAGCATATCTGTAAATTCTACATAATTTATAAACTTACTAATTAAATTTGTGAATTTTAAAGACTTAGAGAGTTTAAAGTCAGAATAATCATTCAAATGTGTCTCTCAAAATTAGTGGTGGTTCTTAAACATACCCCTAAAAACACATCCACATTCATTCATTCACAACTGGTCTAAAGAGCTCTAAAGAGTAAATAGTTTAGGGATAATTTTCATAAATATGTTTTTTTTCCTGTGTTCTCTCAAAACCTATAGACCCAATCCAATGAAAATGGTGTTTTTAACATGTTCCTGTGGCATTTTTCTTGGAGAGCATATATAAAGAAATTTAAGCTTAAAATTGCATTTCTAAAAATGTTTTTATTTAAATCGTTGTGAATCAGGGGCAAGCAAAAATATCTTGTTTGCAAAAAGATTGTATTTGTGATGTTGTAAATGCAAGCTCCCTGCTCTGCTCCATTCTGATGCATTCACATGTAGATAAATAAATCCATGTAGGTCTTTGTTTACCTTGTCTGAGCTGGATAGCTTCATTACTACTCGCCATTTTTGTTTCATCACTAATGTCAGGTTGCGTGTGTAAGTGACCAAGCTAGTGGGAGAGAGTGTAAACAGAGAACTCTCAGCAATGGTAAAACTGTCACTGACAGTTACAATAAAGCTTTTGAATCTTTGAATCTTGAAAACTTATGTCTAAAAAGTAATTTAAATAGAATAAGTAACTGACGTCACAAAGCAGCAGCAAGAGTAAAATCAGAAGCAGCAAAAAGTTCCAGTAACCTCTTTCCATTTTGTCCAGATCTGCAAATGTGAGGTTTGAAACAAAGACCAGCAGAACTGTTACTATAAAACAGACACAGAAGTGCGTTACTCCAGTTTAATACAGTGACTGATTTACCCCCTGCTTTCTTCTGCTTTCTCTATCGCTTCAAAGAATCTGGTTTCACTTGGGCTCCCAGCTCTATTTAGGAGTGCTTTGTCAACACAATGAGAGGAGGAGGTTTTGCCAAAGCAAAATTATGTATTGTGCTGTAAAGAAAAAAAAAAAAAAAACGGGAAAGCCTATTATATATGACTGGTGCAGAAATTTCCAAATTTTTTCAAGATGTGAGGACGTTTGTGAAGTAGATGAAAAAAGTAGTTAAGTTTTCCCAAATGTTGCAAATACTGTATGTTTGTGATTAAAGCTCATCTCAAATGAAATAATGTCAAACGTGTTAGCAGTTTACCTCCCTGAGGAGAGTGATCCAAAGCGGAATCAGGAAGTTATAAATTCCTCCTTTTGTTTCTATTTTGTTTGGTTTACTCTTAAAGACCTTCTCCAATGAAAATTGTGCTTTTAGAATGTTCTTTTTCTGATGGTGGAGGACACATTGTAGGAAAATAAACATGTGTTTGTTTTCAATCAACGTGTTTTTTTTCTTTTTTTTAATTGGGACAAAGGGTTTTTGGAAAAAGCTTTTAGCAGTTATGTTGAAACTACCGTTGGGGGGGGACATAGCTCCCCAATCCACTCCATTCTGATGCATTCATTTGTAGATTGAATATCAGGAAAGAGGGGTGGGCTAAACACCTGACAAAAATTATGTCCTAGAAAATGATACTTACACATACTTATGAATGAATGAATGAATGAATGAATGAATGAATGAATGAATGAATGAATGAATGAATGAATGAATGAATGAATGAATGAATGAATGAATGAATGAAATGGTTTATTTCAAGCAATCAGATAATAATACATGAAATAACATCACATAATGAATCAAAAGTAGTTCACTTGAAACGGAGTGGAAGAAAGCGAAGTTATATAATCCCACCCCTGCTCGACCATACCATTTTCTCTACATGAATTATCACTATCCTTATAAGACCAACATTTTTAAAATAGATCCAAAATTTGATTGGAGTGGGGCTTTAAACTAAATACAAATGTCTAATCAGCCATTATAGAAACTTAATGCTAACGGAAATTTTGATGTGGCAAAAATGACTTCCAAACATCCACTTGATAAATTGCTGGCGTCAGATGATCTACTTATCTATTTCAGAAATATCTAAGATGCTCAGTTCTTTCAACTCCTGTTCTATTTAGAAAACAAAACCTACTAGTGAATGTACAAAGAACATGTAACGACCATGTGCTACACTGATTTTTGACATGGATATACCAGAATGGTCCCAACAAATTGAAAATAGATATGTTCAGCTTGTAGACATATAGATTTGATTAATAAAATGCTCTTGTTTCAGTGGTTGTGATGGTTGTTGAAAATCCCATTTGTAGACTTGTTTATTTATTTATTTTTTACATTTTTTTGGTTTTATTTTTCATTAAAATTGACACAATGTCTGATGTGTTTTCTATGATATTTTAGGTCATTTTTATCAATGCCAAATTGCAACAGTTAAGTCATTGTCTCCTTCAAGTATAAGAAACTATTTTACTACAAATTAGACTTTCAAATCACATCCATTCATTCAAACTTTTGAAGTTTTATGATCACTTTCTGTTGTCCAATGATCCTTGGAGTTATAGGGGTTCTGGGGTTACAACAAATAAATAAAAAGTAAATTAAAGCATGTTTCGTATTGGCATTCAGTCTGTATAAACAGATGCAAACATGCGTAATCAGCTCGAATCTGAGCAAAAACATGAAACTCTTATGAATGTTTAATCTGCAGGAAGTGGCGTGATTTGTAATCTGCTTCCCCGGCCTCAGCAGTGGTTCAGCAAACAAAAGCAGCTCAAAGATTGGAAGTGAGTGACCCCCAACTCCACAGTTATTGTTTACTCTCTCAGGGGCCTATGGCTAGCATACAGTGTAACTGTGTAGACGTGACTGAGGTCAGAACCCCTTCGATGTTACATTATACACTTGCTTCCCAAAGTTTCTTCATCGTAGTTGTACAGTTTGTTGTCCTGAAATTGTATCCTTTATTCCAGATCATAAGCCTGTAGTTCCCCACAATCATTATGGTCATTTTTAAAATAACATCAGATTTTTTCAAAATATTGGTAGAATTCTCATCAAAACCACATTGCAAAAAATGTCAAAGTAAAGAGGAGAACACACATGTTGCATGTCCTCTGTTGTTTGTGTTTCGGAATAACTCAAGCTCCTGGTTTTGTTCAAACAATTCAAACAATGCTGCATTCCATCTACTGCATTCTTGATCTGGTTTACAGAGTTAAAGACAACAGAGGTTGTAACCCCTCTGAGCTAAAACCCCAAGAAGTATTCCAAGGCTGTAAGACTGGAAGATTTCTCCACATGAATGACTCGTGTAGATTTTGGTGCGATTCAGGCCTACTGCTGACTCTTGCTCAGCAGAAACGTCTTTAAAGTCATTCCTGGAGCATCCATGTTTGGCCACAGTACCCTGCTTTCCCCTGTGCCTCAGCTCCTCTGACTCACACTGAACACTGTTGCCAGGGCTACCGTTTATCAAAATTGGTCCACAACTTAAAGCCTCATCTCCAGACTGCAGCGTGGCTGACGACAGACACCGGCCATAAACGCCCCTGACATAACCAGAGATCCACACACGGAACTGACTTTGTGTCTGACATATGACAGAGAGCATCCATGCAAAAAAACTAGCTTTTGAAAGAGAGGGGCAGACAGTGGAGGGACTTGGTGGGGCAATTCTTAAAACATTGATGCCCTCTTGTGGTCATAATTTGTCATTGTCAGTTTCTTCTTTTCACGACTTTGAATCATTTTCAGTGAGACACAAATATAAATAATTTACTCACTTGCCTTACCTTTTTTTATTTACTTAGCTGAACTGAAATTTTGTTAAAAAGAAGTCAAAAGTGGCTAAAAAAGTATGTTGAATATGTGCAGGAAATGCATGAGGTCTACTGTAGGTTTGACGGAGAAGTTCCAGATAGAGGTGCATCAAAGGTAGAGTCAGACCTTTTTGTTTTTCCTGTGATGATAAAACAAAACTGGCATATGAAACTCTGATACTAGACAGAATCAGCATGAATTATCTGTTGTGAGAGTCTCCAGCAGGTGGAGGAACATCTAAAGAGGTGGAGGTTTGTCCTGGAGAGGGGAAACTTTAACGTTACCTGCAGGAAGTCACAAAGATGTGAGATTACAGGGAGTCAAGGTGAAGAAGAAGAAATATTTTAAGTTTTAAGAAAAACAGTCCAGAGCAGGGATTTTTGGGGGAAAGAGGTAAAGAGGCATGTTTAGTCAGGTTTAAATTTTGCAGGAATGTGTGCAAAAATAAAAGAATAAAGGAAAACTCAGAGAAAAGATCTGCACTTGGCTGAGATGAGAATGTTTAATCACGTATCTAAATGAAATATGACAGACTTTCTGCTGAGGAAAATAAAAATGCTACGTCTTTTTTGGACTTATTAACATCACAACAAAGAGCCATGTTTTCATCTGTTTTTGATTGTAGAGGATATGTAAAAACTCTGAGGTCGTCTTCTTTTTCATGCAAGTCATTCTTATTCTTTTTGTTTACTAAACCAGGCAAACAGTCTTTTTTCTCATGAAACTGATGCACCATCTCTGCAAACTCTGTTACATTTCTGCCTCCAAGTGGCCATTTGGATTTACTACCATCTGCAAATAAACAGTTCATTTTATTCTTACGTATTACTCATTTTTTACCTTCATAGGTGAAAGACTATAATAAAATAGGACATGTTGTGACAATTTTTACATTTATCTTTGGCTTTTGATGTTTTTAGTGCCTATGTGGAAAGTGTTCTCCCGAGACTTTGAGGTCATGGGTTAAAATACGTGGTTGGTTCACACCAAAGACTCTAAAAATGGGGCTGAATGCATCACTGCTTGAGCAATTATGGGTTAGATTGGGAGGTTAATTCACATGTAATCCGAGGTTGTGATTGGAGTAGTGAACACATCTGTGCAGAACAAATCTCGCCACGCTCAAGTGTTACATGAATGATGGGATTTTGACTTGTGGACAGTTGCCTCAAAATGATTTTGAGTCTGCTTCTATTATTTTGAAGCAGAGAAAAGCACAACACAGTGCTGCACAGAAGTGAAGAGATAACTTTGCTGTTCAACTTTCATCACAGCAAGTCAGCTTTCACTGATCCGCAGATTTTGGCAGAGAGCTTCATTCCCTTCCTGACACAGCCCTGTATTTTGTCCGGACTGGGGACCGGCACAGGGAGACCCAGACTTGGGCTACATGGGTAGGCAGTAGCGTGAAGGGTGTTGCCTAAGGACCCACACTGGATGAAGCTCATTGCACCCCCCTGATGAAACGAACGCTGGTTTTCCAAGCGCCAGTCCTGTACACTGCCAACTCAGCCATCCAGCTGCTAGTACTACCATTAGCAGCTCTGAATTAAAGAGATCATATTGCAAATAAATAACACTAAAATAACAACCAGACTAGATGTCAAAACCATTCATGAAATAATTCAGAGGTGCAGACGTTAATCAATTGTCATCATATTAAAATGTTCAATGAAACTTTGTCTTCTCAATGAAGTTGGTACATATTGATAATATGATGTTTATGATAACAATATCACTAAAAAATACATGGAGAAAAAAGGTATTTAAAAAACTATAGTTGATAACTGCATGTGCAACACACCTTAAATAAACATTAAAGGGGGACTAGTGAAATCAAGAGAGTCCAGGCAGATAAAAACAGTATCAGCTACACTTTATGGCCTTGTTTATCTAAGGAGAGTGTGGATGCCAGCTGTTTCTGCTCAGGCTCCATCAGTGCTACCTAGAGGTGCACGTGTTACTACAGCGTTTGTTGTCCATGAGGATAGTGAAGGTTTTCTTTTTAGTTTGTGTGTACAAATGGAAGCTCCATCTGAATAAATGCTTTTAGTCTGACTTTGACAAAGTGTTTCACCTGCCAACAGTCTATTGCAGGGAACCACCAGAGATCAAGAGGCTGAGAGTGCATGAGAAAAGTAGGTTTCTACACAAAGAAGAAGGGAGTGTGTTAGAAAAACTATTCTCTCTTCCAATATTAAAACAGTTTTAGCCTTTGCGCTAAAGGATTGTTTTGTTTGTGGTGAGGCATTTATTGATTCAAAATTCCTCATATTTCTTGCAAGGTAATGAAGTGTAAATTAAATATGTGTACAAACAAGTAAACTAAGATTAATGTCAAATGCATTCACAATTTAGTTTCATAAAGTTCAGCCCAGTGCTGTTTTTCCACATCAAAATAATGCAAACATTCATACAATATATCTTTGCTAAATTCAAAGTTCTTCATTGGATTATAATGACGGTTGATCATTTTCCAATGTAAATGATTGATCGATCTCATCTTGAAACTATTTTTAATGGTATAAGACGATTTAATATGATTTCCAAAGGACTTCAGACAGATTAATCTGGTAGGTTCATAGGAAAATAAATAATTTCATTGTTATACCCCTATGTTTAAGCTTCTTGTGTTTAGTGTATGCCTGGTCTGAAATTGAACACAATTAAAAGAATCGTGTGAATAACCTTGAAATTAAGGTTTTTTTTAAACAAGAACTATGCTGATATTGTTAAAGATAGAGCCTGCAAACTCATCATTGTTATCAGCAGGCTCCTGGTCAATTATTGACAATCTCTGAATTAAAAAACAGCTCTGTGACAAATCCATGAAGTCAATGACTTTTGTTTGCAAATTTGTCCTAAAATAAAATTTCTGGAAGAAAAACACATATGGCTTGTTTTTGTCCTTAAAAAATTGTATCCACTATCAATCCGTCAAAGCATAAACTCTGTGAGGACAAAAATCCACTTTATAAGCATCTTCTTAAAACATAAAAACGATAGTATTATGCCTTTGAACCAGCACTGAACGCACTCATCAAAATTTTACTTTGGGCATGCTGAGAAACAACACCTGCTGGATGTTGTACTGCCCTCTGTGGCCTGCTGGGATCATCACACCTAGACATTGATGACATCAGTGGTTCAGGACATTCTCTGGAAGAAATTTAAAAACGTTGAGGGTGAACAACTATTGCAAAGCCATTATTCTAACATCCACACTTAATTCTGTTTTACAGCATGAAGTCAAGACGAACTCCTCATTACACTGAAAGCTTGTTGCTTTTAGTTCAGCTTCCAGCAAAAAATACAATAATCCTTACTGAAAGTTTTGATGCTGCAGTTCACTTTGTGGAATTAGCAAATGTCTGCACCATAAATAACCTTTTTTTTTTTTTTAAAGCACTGCAGCTGAGCAATTGAAGACATCATTTTGCACGGGAATGATAGGGCAAGACTTTTCTTCAGTGTTAAATCTTACTGCAACTCTGAGATTAATGTTGCAGATCTTTAACAGAATCTGCAACAGAATTTATCTTCACTCTGTTGCAGAAACTCTTCTACAAATTACTTTTTTGTCAAAGGACCACAGATGGACAAAAGGCTGAAAAGAACAGAGTTTGTGCAGCTCTCACGGGACTCTAGGGATGTTTTTGGACGCCCATGTGATTCCGGACTATCACACTGTTCTGTTCAGGAATGCAGAGGCTCATTCTCAGCAGCTGTTCATCCCAACTTACAAAGACCCGCTCAAACCTTGCTGAGGGATCAACACTTTCCTTTCTTGCAACATGAGCAGAAGTGATTTTTGTGGGGGAGTTGCGTTCAAGATTAACTCCTCACAACATTCCTGCTCTACATATGTGACCCGCTTTTGGACTTTTGACTTTCCACCCAAATCCTGAATGCAACATGCCTTCAGCGTTTTGTTTTCTTGTCAAGTTGTAGCATGCAGGGCTTTGGGAACGTCGAATTCTTTCTCATTTAATTGAAAAAAATCCTGTTTACTTTGTATGTATTTTAATCACATTTTGCTTTATTCATAGAAAAAAATGGTTTATAAAACTTGACTGTGCAACAGGACATCTAATTAATTTTTTATTTGCAAAAACAACATAGTTCTAAATTCCTGGTAAAATATAATAGATTATTTAAAGTTTTAGATCGTCCAAACTTTACTTTTAAGTCATATTTGCTTGTAGAGCATCAGATTCTCAGGTAATCTATTTTACTGAAACAAATATATTGAATAGAAATAGATTTGTCTCTTCATGTCATGGCACATTGCTAATCTGACAAGTTAAACACTATATGAGATGTGCGCTTAACCTACAACTCACACATGAAACTTCTAGACCAACAACAAAAAAAAATCACATTTTTAGTTTTAAATGTGCAGAAAATGTTCAATTCTACAGATTGAATGGATAAATGAAAATGTATTCAAAATTAATAATTAGACCAAAAAAAAAACTTTACTTTGAGACCTGAACTCACTTGTTAGTAAATCATGTATTGATGCAGTCAGTATTTACAAGGAGCATAAACTTACAAAACGAGTACTTGTCAATTCTTGGTAACTCCAAACTGTTAAATTTTATTATTGACTTTGATTCAGTGAAGCCAGTGCTGTGATCTGTGGATCCTGATCAACAGGATCCACAGGTGAGTGGGTGGAGCCACATCCAGCATTTACGGAAACCCAAGTCCAAATGAAAACAAAATAATATTATATCTGAAAATCAAGTGCTTGACTGATACCTGCATGAACAAAATTCTTGACACTGGAAGGGGAGATTAGCACATTTTCCATGGGTTCAACTTTCATACTCTGCTGTTCATCCAACGTCTAGAAATGAAGCAACGGGAATAGACTTGAAGGAGAATCTTTTGGTCTCTGTTTAGTTCATATTTATACCCATCCACACACATGTAATGTTTTTTTTTTGTAATTTGCTGTCACTTCAGTCACAAACTGATGAGTCTGAACTAATGTATGTTTCAGTCTCACCTGAGGACATTTCAGTTCATAATTGATCCAGGATCACATGCCAGGTTGTCAGGTAAATACTCTGTTCTATGATCCCTGTTTATTATTGTCCTTGTTGTGGCACAGGCTGTGTCCAATCCCAGCATGCTTTGGTATGAATGCCTGCCAAGCTTTGAAGTCATGTTCAAAGCTGCCTGATAGTAATCTATGTGCAAGAGGTCCATTCAGTCTGTGGGTGCATGTAATGAAAAATCATTCCCAAAATCTGCAGAGCTTTAATGGTAAATTTGATAACTATTTGCAGTGGTTATGTGTGGGTGGGAGTGTTGTCTCTGCTAACATCCCATTAACCCCTATATTTACACTCTCTACCACTAGCTTACAGCCCTTACAACCCCAAGCTAATATTACCAGAACAACAAAAATGGCAAGCAACAGTGGAGCAATACAGCCGTAAAGTTTTTAAGTTTTTAGCCAGATAGCAGCTCTGACAAGGAAAAGAAAGATGTTAATGGATCTATTTGTAAGGAAGTGGATTTCAGTTGCTGCATCTCAAAAGAGAGCTTTTTCATTTTTTTTAATCTGCTCGATTCATTTCGCGAATAAAGAGATACTCAGAAATGCAGATTTTATCTTAAATTTAATCTAATATATATATATGGGGGTGCGGGGGGGGGGGGTGCACTTCAAGAGAGAAATGGTCACAAGAGTGTGTTTGTGGCATATTGACAAGTTATTGTTCCGTAATAATAAAGTCTGATTGTAGTAACAGTGTAAATGTTGTCTTATTCTGAGGAGATACGCATGAGCATATTTCCCACGTGAGTTCCTGTTTTGTGAAAATGGTGCAATAAAGAGCAGAACAAAAGAGTCATGTCTCGTCTTTAAAGATAATATGAACAACACCATTTTCACTGGAGTGGGTTTCTTAAACTTTGATTTGTCTCAAGTCTTTACAGTGAAGTCTTTATTTTACACTTGAAGAAATATATTTTTAAAAAAACACTCATATTTACATACAAATCATTCATGAAAAGCAGCAGATCAGGATATTAGGTAAAAGGAAGGATGCAAGTTGCAACATGTAACTTTTGCAGGTGTGGAAGAACGATTGGGAACGATATGTTATGTGGTAATCTGATAGTTTACACACACAAAATCTAACTTGTTTCTTGTCACTTTTCCAGTCTGAGTTAAATCGAGCGTGCACTGGCTGTTGCTTGTTTTTCACAAAAAAATGTTCAAGACAAAATACATTAAAAAAAACATGCAATAATATGGTAAAATAAAACTAGAATGTAAAGTTGCAGGTATTTCTTTAAAAATTCATGCCTTTGAACATGTTTTTGTACATTAATACATCATCTATGACGTTCTGAATATCACTGCCCCTTTAAGTAATATTGAGTCAAAGCAAAAAAAATAAATAAAAAGACAAGATTTCAGTTGTAGAAAGAAGAATGAAAACTCCCTCCTCACACAGCCGCATGATTACAAGGAGGAGGAGGAAGATGAGCATAAAGTGAGGCAGGAAAAGAGGGAGGGACGGAGCCACCAGTTCCAGGCAACCTCACAGACTTTCCTGCAAGAAAACCTTGACACACTCTCACACAGCCAGCCTGCACTTCAGATCGCCCGCCAGTCAGAGTGGATTGGGTTTTTAGCCAGCAGATTATGGCTTCTTCTGCATGGATGCTGGCTGTGTGTGTGGCAGCGCTGACAGGTAGAGAGCTCCTCTGAAATCTCTGTTTCTGCTCTCTCTGCTAATGTGTTACATAGATTAATAATCTGAGTTTTGTGGTGGGTAAAGTTTGGAACTTTTTCCACTGCATTTTTCCCTCTTTTCTTCTGTCTAAACCTGTGATAAAAACTGAGAACCTCCACAGAGAGCATCAGATTAAACTCATCTGCCGCTGTTGTCAAACTGCACTCACTTATTTTGTTCCACTCTTTTATGTCTGAGCTCTTCTCCTTTCAGTGACAAGAGTTGGTGCTGCTGCAAACAAACAGGCGGAGAGGAATTGCTCTTTGACTCCCCTGGTGAGTTCTTGCAGCTGTGTGTAATTTAACACATCTAGCAATAATTCTTTTTATTTCAACGTACAACTTGTAACTTTGACCTTTCGTGCGGTCTTCTCCCGATAGGAGATACATGTGTTTAACAGTTAATGATTGCTTAGGAAGATTAGGAAAAAGATGAATCAGCAGCGTCTTGGGTTTTCATTTAAGCCTTTTATATTTGTGTCTCATATGTTGCAGTATCTCCCCAGCACAGCAGTAAATACCTCTCTCCAGCTGCAGCATCTACGAGAACAAATGCAATCTTCGAGCATCTCTGCCTACATTATTCCTGGCACTGATGCCCACATGGTACACCTCGGTCAAAATTAATCCACTTAGGTCTAAAATTTGTGTGAGCGGGGCCCTAACCCTGTGTTTCTCTGGCAGAGTGAGTACATTGCATCGCGTGATGCCAGGTTGGCCTTCATGTCGGGTTTTACGGGCTCTGCAGGTACAATTCTCCTCTTCCTGTGGTCACACATCTCTTTTGCTTTCTCGCCACATCCTCACAAGCGTCACAGTATTTTGTCATTGCCCTCACAGAGTAATTTGGCCAACAAATCACGAAGTCTATGGCTGTAAACAAAATCAATAGGCATTGTTCCATGCACAAAATGATGAGAAGATAGAGAATAATGTTTGGGAAGAAGTCTCATTTTCTTGGATGCCAAAAAGAATCAGGAGAGGGCTCAGCACCGTACTTTCCTTTTGTTCTTCAAGTGTGACAAAAGACCACAACAACCACAAAGCAACACCCTAGCCAATGTTTCAATCTGCCACACAGCGTGAAGGTTCTCTAATTAAAATGTGTCCATGCTAACATTGTTAAAGATCCACTCTGATTAAAATCAAGTTTATGGTGTCTTTAGCACATTCTTTCTGTTGATGGAAGACACATACAAAGATAATTAACCTTCAAATTTTTTTTTTAATTCAAATCAATTGAAATCAGAAGCAGACGAAAAAATGCAGTTCAAAAAACCTCGTTGTAACGTCGAAGTTATTATGCAAGCCACAAGCTTCTTGCTTCTTCATTCTGATGCATCCCCTTGCAGACAAGTAGATCCATGAACGTCTTTGTTGTCCTTGTCTGAGTTGGTATCTTGCTCAAAACTGTACTGCTGGATAGCTTCAATATTGCTCACCATTTTTGTTGCACTGAGTATGTTAAGTTTGGATCGTAAAGGGATGCACACTACCTGGAAAGAGTGTAAACAAACAGACAATGGGAAATGAGGGAAGGCTTACTCTATGCCAACAGAGGTGGATTTCTAATGAACTCCTGTCACTCTGCAGAAACTATGTCCTCAAAAACAACAGGATTTATTTTGGAAAAAAAAATAACGGTATAACCATAATTGAAAGACCACTGGGAATCCTTTTGCAGTAGATCAAAAGATGATCGGAGTGAGACTTAAACACCACAAAAAAGCCCCCCCCTCTACGAGTTCTGAACACAGCTGCCCACCTCATGACGCAGTTGTTGTCCTGCATCCCTCCAGGAACTGCCGTGGTGACTCAGCGTAAGGCTGTTTTGTGGACAGACAGTCGTTACTGGGTTCAGGCTGAAAGACAGATGGACTGCAACTGGGAGCTGGAAAAAGATGGTAGGGGATGTTACACTTTGCTAATTTGTTTTGACATCCAGGCACATGTGGATTCCAGTCAAACACCTGTGAGTTTTTGTTACTTTTTGTTGACAGAAATAGCTTGTGAAAAGCTGTCATTCCATGTTAGTTCAAAGTTCTGTCAAAACAAGAACTCTAAAAGTTTGAGAAAAAAAACAAATAGTCAAATATGTGCAAAAACATTGAAAACAACTAAACTTTACTGCTATGCGCTAAAACAAAATGATTGAAAAAAATCTGTATTTGAATTGAAAACAACAGTACAAATCGGATAGGATTGAGCCAGACAGTGATCACAAAAAGAAGGTTGCTCTTAGTTATTTAAATTTAATTGGTTATGAAGAACTTCAATCATAGCAAAACAATTTTCTAAATAATAAAACTCACTAGTAACTCGCTTTGCTATTGCAAGAAATCAATCTTTTTAAGGGTTTCTTTTTCCTTCATTTTCCAGAGGTCCATTTAAATCTGGCAACAGAACTTTAAATTCATCAAATAAGGTGAAGTTTGTTGAATTCTGTTGTCAGATTTGAACTTGCAGCCCTAGTTTTCTGCCCAGTTTTGGCTCACTGAAGTGGTGTGACCTTCTGACGCTATGATCCATCCGTATCAAACATTAACCTCATGTTTGCTGCATAAAAATGCATCAAGCTGCTGTTATGACATACTATGTTAACACAAGAATTCCAGGTTGTGATGTTTTGGTTGAGTGGGAACCTTAATTAGCATGTTCCCTTCTCCACATTTAGAGCTTGTTTAAATATTGTGTCGTAGAATACACTGTAAAAAGTTAAATGTTCAATTATTGAAGAAAAGCTCAGTAATTTGTTGCATTTAAAAATAAAAGTTTTTGTCAAATGAAATCAAACCAAAATTTAAAAAATAATCATGTATTAAAAAATAAGAATTATAAATATAAATTACAGAAGTTTCATTAATTAATCCAGTGTTTCACGTTATACAGAGCATCTAAACCCAGTTTAGTTTTCTTAATGAGATTTTCCTGGGGTTAAAAAAACTTTTTCAATCTGTGAGACAACCAATAATTTATTTATTTATACAAAAGTTATGTGGAGGAATATTACCAAAAATAAAAAAAATTAAACCTTATGGTATTAAAAAAACGAACAAAAAAAGCCAACAATAAAAGTCAATGTTGAAGTTTAGGTTGGAACTCAATCAACATGCTGAATCTGATCCACCCGTATTATGTAAAGCTTTTACCACATTTATCTGGAATCATTTACAGAGAGGAAAGGTTGGCTGCTTTATGAATGAGATATGTAACAGTCTGCCAGTTCTCAGCCAACTATATGCTCAAGAAGAGATGATAGCACTCCACTGCTGGAAACAGATTTGATCTAATGATTCCTATTTCTCTTCAAAGATACGGAAGGATGAGGAAAACTAACAACGTCGAGTGGTTTAGAAGCACTGAGAAAATGACAGGAAACAGAAGAGAGAACGATGACATCCTCTCTCGAAGCGACAGAGAGGATCAGGAGGGATTAGATCAGAAGAACACAAAGCCAGGAAAGCTGGATGAAGGAAGTTTGGACATGTAGAGAGGAAGGATAAAGAAAACGGTCTGAGGATGCTGAGGTTAGAAGGTACAGGGTGGAGAGGGATTGTTCTGGCTGTGGCAAAAGAAGATATGAAGATGGATACTGTTAACAAAACAGGATGCAGAGGATAAGGTGAAGATGGTGCAGATGGTCACAAATGAAGCAAAAAATAATAATTTTATAGCTTGTTTCATGATGCTTTATGTTTAAAAAAGTGTAATATTATGTCACAGTATTACATTATCTTTATATGTAAAGTTTGTAAATGTCTCCTGTGATGTTCCAGCCTCCATCAGCAGTGTGGCGGACTGGCTCATATCTGAGTTGCCACCAGGAAGCTCTGTCAGCTTCGACCCCTTCCTCTTCTCTCTTGGTGAGACTCGGCTTTCCACCTGACCGCTCAGCTTAACGTCAATAAAATCGTTGCTCAAGTAAATGGAAAATTCTTAATGGAGCTACCAGCTGATCCAGACACTATTTGTTTAAGGCTGATTCGTTCTGAGTCTGTGTAATCTTCTACAATTTCCTCCATTAGAGACTTTTCAAGACTACGCCTCTTATCTGGAGTCAAGCGGTCTCCGCCTCAATCCCATCACTGCTAACCTGGTGGACAAAGTGTGGAAGGACAGACCTCCACTCTCCTCTGAAAGCCTCATCCGCCTGCCTGACAGAGTTATAAGTATGCTGTGCGCTTGTTTGTTTGCACTTGTTTGTTTGTGTGCCGTCTGCCAGTCTCCCTGTGCGGTGCCGTTTACCTGTGTGCTGATAAATACCTGCAAACTTGACCGAGAGCCATAAGCAATGGTCACAAACACAGCCATAAACCGTCTGCTCGTGTTTTTACTGCTGATTGGCAGATTAAATACAAACTGGGTAAGACGAGCCAATTCCGCATGAGGAGCCTGTCTGCACAGACTCCTGCAGGTCTTCAGGACTGGAAAGCACAAACAACAAATAGAAAGCACCATAAACCTAATGGTGCGTTCATCTTGATTAATATCTGCTAAATAATACAGGGATTTAAGTGAGTCTTGTGTCAACTACTGCTTTTTAGTTTGCATATTGAAACAGGTCTTTGTAAAAAACAGGAAATCACCAAAAAAAAAAAAGAAAGAAAAGAAACAGAAATCAGTAGCATCTGCTGCTGTTTATTTTAGTACTACCTCTTTAATCCTACTCACTGTTTTATTTAACATAAATGATCACCAAGTTGCAACAAAACTTATGGACAACCATAAGATTAAAAAAAAACATGTAATCTCTTACAAATCAAATGTTATTTTGATTAAAGGGTTTAACTGCTTTGCAGTTCAAAAAATATTTTCAATTTCATTTTTACTGTAAAATCACTGGCAGGCAATGAAGATTCACAGTGCTTTCCAAAATCTAAAATTTTGCCCATGAAATGTATTAATTGTATTAATTATAAATCTAGATGTTTGGTATTTAATTGACCAAATATTTTAACTGAGTCATGGTAAAATTCTCTTTAAGTAACAGTAAAGAAGCCTAAAATAGTTTGGACAGGGTAAAAACAGATTAAAATGCAAATGAAGATGGTTTTTTTTTTGTTTTTTTGGCAAAATTAGAAACTCCTAAATCATCACAAATTATTATTATAGTATGTCATATTTTAATCATATATATGTTTATTACAAAAATTATTTTTTACTAACAGTTTTCCGAAAAAAATTTAAATCCATCCATTCTGGTTTTGAATATCATGAACATGAGATTTACAGGTTAAAATGATCAAGCCAACACATTTTTATAGTTGTGCTTTTTTCAGAGTTATCATAATACAATTTGGATACTCGAGTAAAGGTACTGTGTTTAAATCCAAGTCATAATAGGCACAAGCTCCATTAGTACGGAAATGTTCCATCAGGAAAATTCAAGACTTCAGGATTTGTGACAAAACAAGTTCAATTTAAGACAACTTATAAAGTCTGAACCTGGAGTTTCTATTGGGAAAATTAAGCATTTTTCTTTTTTCTTTTTTTAATTTTTTTTTTTTTTATTTTTATTCCCTCACAAAAAAACTTCCTGCTTGCTTGGTTTCAATTGTAACTTGATGTGGTTCTGGTATAGCAACACAGCAACTTAACTTCAGATTTTTTTAATAGTATTTAGATTTGTCACTGTACGATTCTTTTCATCTGATATTCTTTAGTTTTTATTTCCCTGTTGAGGTATAAAAAATAAGACATTTAAAAAACCCTCACCTTCTCACACACTTCTCTTCAGACTTCATTTTCTCCCAGAACACAGTGGAGCTGATTGTGAAAGATAAAAGTAAAAACAAAAATAAACAACAATGACCCCAGTTTGTCCACGTCTTATGACTTCAACATGCCGATCAATTTATGCAATGTGTTTTTGCTGAAAATGTTAGCAAAGAACACCCAATTTATCAGCGCTTTGTTTAAGTACAGGGAGCAAAGTGTCTTTTAGGCAGTTCACTCAGGTCTTTGGAGCTCATTATGTGCCAGCTATCTGCTAATTCAAGGTTAAAACTATCTCCATGTTGTGAGAAACCTCTGTGATTTGTCTGTTTGAACAGACATTTAGTCTGGAGGACCTAAACAAATGTGATGTTGTGAATACTATTGCATTTACCACCCAAAATATTGAAGTTAAAGTGTGGCGCCTCTTTTTCCATTACTCGTTCCCCTTGACACGCGTGGTCACAGAAGTTGGTATCAGGCTTGTTTTGGTGTCTCATTGGGTCAGGGAAGTACAACAACAGGATCAAGAAAACAGGGAACTTTTACGGTCAGAAAAAATAAAATTGGTAGATTTTCAAAATAAAACACAATGTGTACATTTGTTGGCAAACAAAATGGACAAAGTTTGTTGCAGGAATTGGTTGGCTGTGAAACATGCCCCCCTTTTTTCTACTGATCCTTCAGACTGAAAAGGAGCTTCCCTTCTGAGAAGAGTTTTAATGAAGAATGACATAGAAGATTTAAAAGACTATTGACCAAAGATCTATCCAGAATATGTTTTTCTGATGTCTGAATAAAAGTAGTCCTTGTCTATCACAGACAGATCCTGGCAGATGAAGGTGCAGGAAATCCGTAATTTGATGATGGAGAGCCTGAACAGGCCAACAGCGCTTCTGCTTTCAGCTCTGGATGAAACGGCCTGTGAGTACAAGCATTCATTATGATGTTCAAATAAGCCTATTAAAATATTGATGATTTACAATAAGAAGTCAACGATTAATTTACTGTGGATTTTATTGATACTGAATTTGCTTAAATGAATTCCAAATGTCAGTGTATTCATTATTTGAATCAGTAACATTTATCTTTATCTACCCACCTCAAGTAACAGCAAAGTTTGCTATAAGCATTAACTGTATATAAGAACTGGACTAAAAAAGGAAACAATTCAGTGCGACTGAAAGGTTGCAAGTTTCCTTTTCTGAACTTGAGGAAAACAAGGAATTTCAGAAAGGAACAATTTTTTTTTTCTCCCACATGAAAAAGTCAAAATATAAGTCTAAAAAACCCACATTCTGGCTTAGAATTTCTATAAAGATCTATGGCCTTATTTATAACTATTGATGGAGAGACAGTTTATCTTGAATTGTTTTTATGTTGTTCTATCTTGTTGCACTTACTCTTAAAGCCTGAATTTATTTCCAGATATAAATAAATTGTATATGTTGCTGTTTTCAAGTAAATGCTAAATTAAGGTAGTTTTGAAAATGATGTGGTTTGATGCATATTATAGGTACCAAGGGGTTAAAGGCGTTTTCAGAACGTCACTGAGTTGCGTAGATCAAACTTCACTCAGGAGTACGGTTATTTTAGTCTACTTTTGGTTTCCTAGGGCTCTTTAATCTGCGTGGCAACGACATTCCCTACAACCCCTTCTTCTACTCTTACACTCTCCTCACACTGAACGAAATCTGGTAAGTCAATTGGTCATAGATTAAACTGATTATATTTTTTTGGTCGTATAAACAAATCCAAAATCAATTTAAAAAAAAAAGAAGAAGAAGAAGAAGAAAAATCTGTATTGTGTATCTTAACAAATGCTTCTCATTCATATGAACTCCAGGCTTTTTGTCCATCCTGAGCGGGTGACCAAGGATTTGGAGGAGTACCTGAACGCCAATTGTAGCGATCTTCTCTGTGTGCAGCTGAAGCCTTATGACTCTGTCCTTCAGCACCTGAGTAAATACGTAGTCCAGCCGGATATTAGAGTCTGGATTGGTACAGAATACACAAATTATGCACTTTTTCAGCTCATACCACAGGTATGTAGGATGCATGCTAACTGCGCAGTTATAGCTCTTTCAAGTTGGTTAAATCTATAAAATTGATTACTAAGGGTTTGTGTTTGATTTTTATTCTATGAAATAATAAGGAAAAGCTGATCACATCTACATACTCCCCTGTGCTGACATCTAAAGCTGTTAAAGATGAGACAGAAGAGCAAGTCCTGAGGGATGCTCACGTATGTCCTCCTCTCATTTAAAGGCTTTGGTCCTAAAATTTAACATGAAACTAAACATTTTCTTATGCAGAGTTATGAAAAAAGAAAAGAACCCGGTCAGAATGACATTGTGTGTCCGTGCAGGTGAGAGATGCAGTTGCTGTAATCCAGTTGCTGATGTGGCTGGAAAATGTTGTGCCTCAGGGAAATGAGACTGAGCTGAGCGCTGCGGAGTATGTCAACAAATGTCGCAGGTGAGTCACCGTGAAAATAGGGTTTGGATGTGAAAGATGGACTCTAAACTGATTTGGACATTTTCAGAGAATTTGGTGCTGCAGCTAAACTAAACCTCATTACAGCAAGCAGAAGGACAACAGAGGTCCAAGTTTTGAGACAATCTCTGCTAGCGGACCCAATGCTGCGCTCCCACATTACAGGTGAGATTATCAAATTAAAAACATACTCTTATCGCATTTGTTTAACCTCTTTATATCATTTTGTAAATAAATTAGTGGACACATGCTAAAGTGCAACATTTTTGTTTTGTGCTCATGACAAAAAAAAAAAATTCAATGCTTTATTATTGGAAATGCAAGTGTCCATTTTACACTAAGATCTAAATAAATCTCCCCAAAAGTCTTACTGCTTTATATTCCATTCAGTTGAGTAATAATTGAGTCCTAACAACTCTGTGACAAAATAAACTGTCTGATGTCTGGCCGACTGCATGTCGATTACCCGATCTTGACAAAAAATACAGTATATCCCGTTCCGTTGTGGTGTTTATTTAAAGCTGATGACATTTTTTTTCAAAACAAACCTGAATTATTCTTTCAGAAATCAGCTTTTTTTTATTTAGTGTCTTTTTTCCAAAACTGAACCACAGGATTTTGCATGAAGGTGCAGTGTTGGTAACATTTCCTGTTTTTCTGTGCTGCAGCCCTTCAGTAGAAACCAACAGGAGGTTGACAGTTGGTGAGATGTACCTGGTTGACTCTGGAGGCCAGTACCTGTGAGCAAAATCATCTTCTGCCCTCACACTCTTCCAATGCTTGTTTACTGAAGTTAAAATGAGTCACTCCTTTCCCATCTACCATCAGAGATGGAACCACTGACATCACTCGAACAGTCCACTGGGGGACACCCACACAAATGCAAAAGGTTTTAAGTTGTAAACCATGTTCGTTTATAAAAAAATAAATAAATGAACACTTCAACAAGGTGTTTAAAAGGCTCACACTGACACGCTATCTTCATGTTCTGCTTCACAGGAGGCCTTTACTCGAGTCCTCATGGGAAACATTGAGATTTCTCGAACAGTTTTTCCTTCAGGCACAAAAGGTGAGGTGAAACCCCGAAACACCTGCATCATTTACCTCTGTTCACCACTAGAGGGCCCTCTCCTTCCAGGTTTCTACAAGTGGCTGCACTGATCTCTCTGCAGCACCTTGACAGTTTTTGTGGCTTTTTGTTTTTCTTCAGGTGTGAACTTAGAGATGCTGGGTCGCCGAGCACTCTGGGAGGTGGGCCTAAACTATGGTCACGGCACCGGTCACGGAGTTGGAAACTATTTTGGAGTTCACGAATGTATGGTTTATTTCCTTTTTTCCCTTTTTTTACAGTCTTAAAAAACATTTCCTTCAAATTAAACTCTTTTCTTTTTATTCGGTATGCAAAATATTTAAATGAAAATGATGATATAAAAAAAAACAATGGAAAGATCAATGAGAATCTGACCTGATTGGAAGATTCTTCTTACAATAACACATTACTGACAAATTTAACATCATAGGAGAGTAGTGGATCACTTTAATGCTGCTGAACAAAGTCTTTTTGTTGAATCAATTCTATTTTTTTGCATATTCCTTGTTGTAAAACGATGCATTGTTAAAAATGTTCACAGGGCCCGTTGGCTTTCAGACCAGTAATATTCCCTTCAGAGCTGGCATGTTTACATCCATAGGTGAGACGTGTTTTTCTAGTCTTCTTTATCAAAAATACAACATAATCATTTTAGCCCTGCAAACCCTCTGCAATCTCTAATAAGAGTATATGTTTGAAAAGGGGATAGACAGAAGCCAATGCGTATTTAAGCCTGTTCCTCCAGTTACTTGCCACATAAAAGTCCACAATCTTCAACATAATTATATTTTCTCTTTTTACACAGTATAAATTTCACCATAAATAATTGGATATTTCATATTTTTTGTCCATTCATCTTGCATTTTAAGAACTGTTTCTCTTTAAGGTGTCTTTTTGTTTCAAAGGGTGTATAGGCTGTTAAAGTCTGTTGAAATCGAACTGCTAATGTGGTGATAATTAAACATTTCTATCATTAGAACTTTCTCTTTTGCTGTAGTGCTGACTAGATTTCAGGTAATAATTAAAACATGTTATAAATTGGACTCTGTGGCAGCTTTTTCCTTGTGTTTAATCAGTGCAGACTGACCAAAACCAATGATATTCTGGAGAAAATGACTTTTTTGCTGGGTTTTTTTTTTTAGAACCTGGTTATTACAAGGAAAATGATTTTGGGATCAGGATTGAGGACATTGCTGTGACAGTACCAGTTCACACTAAGGTACAGACAAGAGCTTTTTTTTTGTTGTTTTTGTGAACATTCTGCATTTCACGTGAAGGAGTCTCTTGTTTAATGTGCCATCCTGTTTCCTCAGTATGGCAACAACTACCTAACCTTTGACACGGTGTCGTTGGTTCCTTACGACAGGAAGCTCATAGACATCTCTCTCCTCAGCATGGAGCAGGTGAGAAACAGAACCTCACTTTAGATTTATCCTTTGAAGAAATTCAAATTTTCTTTAGAGCAAAACGCTAATAGGTGGCATGGTAAAGAAATTCCCTTTCGAGAACTTGTGTGTGTTGACTTCTTTGAAACTGCATGCAGCTTCCTGTCTTTTAAACTCTCAATACTGTCAACTGATAAGTGAGTGTGAAATCAAGCAGGTCTGGTCTCTTCCTGCAATATGAGGTCTGGCTTCCTCTTGAAAGTCCCTTCTACGCGTGAGGTTAAAACTTCTCTGCAGCTCAAAGATTTGAAAAAAAAAATCAAAAAGAAAACAAAACCACGTGTGTTAACCCTTTTTTGTGTTTTGGTTCTCTTTTTTAAGGTGAAACTTTGACATCTTGTTGCATACTTGAGCCTTAAGTTAATTATTTAATGTTGTTGCATAATTTCATACAATAGTGTAGATTTTCTGTTTGAAAAGAATGTTGCTTAGCTTAACGAACTTGTGTTTAAATGTTTGATGCAGCATTCTTTTTCCTTCAGCGTAAGTGGTTGAACAAATACTACGAGACAATCCGACAGCTGGTGGGTCCTGAGCTGGAGAAACAGGGGCTACACGAGGAGAACAACTGGATGTTAAAAAACACTGAAGCCTTTCCTGAGCTTGGATCTTCAGCCTCCATCTGTTCTTCCTCTCTGACCCTCATTGCTCTGGCTGTCACTCTGCTCCACAGTGTCTCCTGAGCCTCTACCTGCTGCATTTCACTCCAGACTCAAACATGAAACCTATGCAGTCTTCACTGCGCAGCTATAGGCTACCAGGATGACAGATGCAAAGCAGTGTACTGTTTTTTTTTTTTATTAATAAATCTGATTGTGTGTAATTATTGTTGAAAGTGTGGATTTATCCTTTAATGTGATTTTTGTATGTGATGAGTTTTTAAACTGGACATTTGTATGACCAGCTAACAGTGATCTCTATTTTAATAAAGTAAGACACTTCATGCAGTTGTGTGAACTTATGTTATTAGACAGGTTGCTTCTTAACTGTGTTATTTCAAAACCTTTTTTTTTATATTAGATTAGTAAATAAAGTGAAAATGTACATTACCAAAATTAGTAAGTAAACATTGTTTTACAATGTATTTTTTGTTTTAGGTCCAAGATGAATTTAATGAAAAGTCATTAGAAGATAACCAAATAGATAAACACAGGAATTATATTTTTATTTGAAGAAACTAGCTGCTGACTGGACAGAGGCGGTTGCTAAGCAACAAGTACAGAATCCTGGATCTTTCTTCTGTTTATGACTTGAAGCAGATTAGTGGACGGCACAGGTTAATTCTGCTTTTTCCTGCAACATTTACCCTTTGACCTGGCCAGTTTGGGTCAGGCATAGTTTAGAATTCAGTTCAAAAGACAAGAAGTTATTCCATCTACTGTGTTACATCCTCAATGGGCACACATGCATCAAGTCAAGGGGAATAGGGAAAAAAATGGGACAATAGCAAAAACTGGACACCAAGGGTAAAAGGAACACAGTTTATTGAACAAAAACCTGTGTCCTGAAAGAAAGAAACAAAATGTAATAATTAGTTTCCTGGCGGAAACAAAAAGACAAACCAAAAGGGATATGAACCTTGGCCAAACATAAAATAAGTCAGGGAGCTCGCTAACACAGCCATGTCAACCATCGGAGTCAGCAACTCCCTGCTAAGGGCAGCCTAACCAAATCTACCTAAAGAAAACAAATAAACAGTGCCAGAAAATCAAGACCACCGAGGTCCAACCCCAGACTAAAATAACAAAACCCAGCAGTGTAAGACTGCTGAGGACAAAGAGGGGAAAAAGGAACAAAACAAAACCAGCACAACAAAAACATAAACCTCAAACCCAGCTGCCTCCTGCTCTGTTCCCTGCCTGCCTTGGTAAGGCTGCCTCTAAAGTAACCCTCGTGCTATCCTAAGCACGTGTACATTAAAAGTAGGGCCGTCTGGACCCCACAAGACAGCGTGCTGAACTTTTTTTTTCAAGGATTTTTTTATCTCCTCTGGTGTCCGTGGTAAAATCCTGTCTCCTTCATTCACTTTTGTCATGAGAGGGATCACACATCAATGTTAGGGTGGGGTCATTTGAACCCATTAGAGAGCAAGAGGGGTTAAATACCTGGCAGACACGAATCCAGATCATTTGCCCCACCTGCCAGGTGAGCAGAATGGTAGGGCATGTCGAAAGGCTGCAGCACAGCAGCAGCAGGACGTCACAACTGTTTGAAAATGTTCTCACTTTAACTGAGTGTGTGATTCATTTACATCTTCATTTAAGGCAGTCTAAAGACATAATCGTGATCAGTTTAACATTGGATGGATACTCGTTGGCATATGTATACAGGCCTGACTAACTAAGGAAGCAGTATCACAATGTTTAATTATGAAAAGAGAATAACCTTATTGGTGGTTCCATCACGTTCTGACAGAAATAAACAGCAAAAAGATAGAATAGCAAGAAATGTTGTAAAATTGAAAGAACGTAAAAATAAAAAACAAAACTTTCAGCCTGTAACATCGAGCTGCTTGGAGAAGTAAAAGGAAAGACTTTATCTAATGTTGATGTATTATTACATTCAAGTTTTTTTCCTTCATTAAAAGAAAACCATAAGAAAATGTGTCCACATGGGTGTCTCATTAAAAGCTAAAAGTAAGCTAATTTTTAAAAAGTCTAATAATTTTTCAACTGCATGGAAAGTACAGAATTGCATGTGTTTAAGTAATGATTCAATATTTTTGGATTTCAAATGTAATAGAATAGAAATTGAGGAGTCATTTGATTTGGTTTTGTTTAATTAGCGCAATAGACAACTAAAACTAAATTTGCATTCAAGTTTTAGCAGCGAATGTGCTGAAAATGCTGAAAATAAGTTGGTAGCAGTCATCTGTCAGGGGTTCCCTGCATAAGAAAGGTCAATTAGACAAAGCTCTTCACACAGCTAGTTCACTGTTAGAGGAACTTCCTCTCACAGTCAGCAGGTTTATTATAAAAAGAGATGGAAGGGTTTGTTTGTAGGATTTGCCTCAATAACTTAGCTTATAGTCAGAGCTCAAACAATTACTTTTTTTCTTTGTTTTTTGCATCTTTTTGAGAAATTAAAGAATAAATCATAAAACTTTATAATTTAACATGTCTGAATAACTTTAATAAGCTCACATTTGTGAATGCCATTATATTCATTGTTGCTGTTTGAATTGATCCCCTAAGCATGCTTTGGCCAGAGTGTGGAACATTACACACACATTGATGGAGAAACCTTTCGCAACCGGATAGATCTTGGAAGAGGTGTGGCCATCTTTATAAACAGAGGAACTGCAAGGATGAGGTCACTTTTTTTATAAGCAAAATGTTTCTTCTACTTTTGTGAAGTGTGAGGCTGCTGGTTGAGTGATGAAAGTTTTCCTTCCTCATCAACCACAGCAAAGATGTGTTTCTTAACAAACAAACAGTTTGCTGCTTTTGTCACATTTCTACTGAGTAAGCTTGAATTAAAAAAAAAGGCTTGATGCATTTAATGACCATTGATTTGGTTTGGGGCAGTTTTTACACCTGATGTAAACATTGACATGCAGTGGGAAACACCCGACAAGAAAAATGTTCCTCTCCAAACTCTTTACATCATCTGTTCCCACCTTCTGACTGCGGTTCCAGAGCAGCCCTCAGTTAATTGTAGGGTTGGAGTTAAATTCCTGACCTTGACAGACGGTCAGTTCTTAGGTTTGATTGAATGAGCAAACTAGCTTTCTTTATAAGAAATTTAATTTTCAACTGCGCAAACAGTTTAAAAGCTCCATTATCAAGTGATAATATCAAGCGATTCATAATAAATTTGAATTATATGTTTATTTTTGGTATGAAATAATAAAAGAAATATCGAGATAAACAGATCTTTTTTCAAAGTCTAAAGTTGTTTTTTACTTTTGACAAATGCTCTTATGACTTTCTTTCAAAATAAAAGACTTCCTGCCCCAAACCGGAACGTTCAAGTGAAACAACTGTATTTGTAAACAACACGAGACAAAAATTTTATTTTCTCTTGTTGTACTTCAGGTTCACTTTGGTGAGTCTTCATCCTTTTTCCTACTTACTACTGCGTTTAACTGGAGCACAAACATGAAACATGTTCGGTTAATGATCCAGTAAAAAAAGCATAAGAGGAATACACAAATCTATTAATTTCAACCACTCCCCTCTGAATAGCTACCAACCATTGTTGTGCAGCAGAAGATAAAATGTGTTTTAAAGTCATAAAATAAATTCAGCAATCAGAAAAGATCAGAGTTCTTACCAAATTTTTGTTCAGGATTTGTTCTTGATTCTATCCACTCTTTTTTTTTTTAACCCGCTGTAACACTTTTGGGGTCATAGGGTTGGTGGAGCCAACCCAGCTACAGATACAGATCGTCAATCCGTCACGGGGCCACCCAACCAAAGGTTCAATGTAGAACCATCAACCAATGAAGCATGTTTTTGGACTGTGGACAGAAGCAGGAGCGCCTGGAGAAAACCCACATGTACACAGGTGGATCATGCAAATTCACACAGAACGGTCCCAGATGTAGTTCAAGCCTCACTCTGTGAAGCGAGAATGCTAACCACTACACCCCCATGCCATTGGTCTTGATCACATTCTAAAACTGGAATTTTCCATTTTTCAATTGTTGATCCTTAAGTTTTACGATAAGTTTTACCAATGTACAGTTTATAGGTTATGGTTCTTTTTCATGTTTCTCCACATCCTTGCATTTCACTTTTTCACTTTACTCCTAAATTTCAGTGTGTTTACTTTTCTCTGCAGATCATCAGGATGTTGCCAGCCTTTATTCAAGTGACAGGAAACTGAAGTAGGGCATATGCTTGTCATGTGTTTTTTTTTTTTTTAAACCAACTAAAAGCTTTACTCTTATTGCACTTCCCTCTTCATTGTCAGTTTTGTTATTTCAAGTGCCTTGGAGGTAGTGTGCACATTTTTGTGAACCTTTTATTTTAACTTTTCCAAATAGTTTTTAATGTGTTAAAAGTGTCATCTTGGGATATTTGTGTTTGCGGTGAATCTTTAATGAAACACATTAGTCTGGACTTGCTGGAACGTGTGAGCAACAGATTTGCTTCTGTTTTGACTGTTGAAAGATGCAGCTGCACAGCCACTTTGGAGTTTCTAATTATGTCCTCTATGCTTGTCTTTCACTTCCATTCTCCAAATGTGCTCACTATGACTACAACTACACAACCTAAAAAAAAAAAAAAAAAAAAACGAACTTTCTGCACTACTCTGCTCTGGATGCAAACTCTAATGGTGTTCTACTTCATGAAGAAGAACCTTTAACTGTCACAGACATGAACCTTTTTTTAAAGAACTAGTTTTCAGTTGACTAAATCTGTTTAATTAAAGCAAAAGTTGTACTACATCGTTAAAAAAGCTTCATACTTTATGATTCTGTTCAGGTTTTAGACAGAGAGCTCACAGCACATTGACATACGTAACCAAGCCATAAGCCTTTGTGTGGTTGAGCACCAAAAGCAGGGTTTGCCTCCTCAGTTTCTGAACGGTCATGTGACTTCCTGCTTTGTGAGCTTCATTCGGCTGCAGCAGTGTGCACCTCAGCCCTTCTGTGATCTGACTCTGGCTGTGACAGCACAGCGACACCGATACTCGCTCACCAAAACAAAAAAGAGGGCCGCTTTCTCAGCATTTTGTCCGGAGAGATCTGAGGATCACTGAGGAAGAGGATGCTGAGGCGAAAGCCTTCAAATGCCTCAGAGAAGGAGCAGGTGCAGAAGAAGAAGGTGAGCTTTTAATTTACATCAGAAAGTGCAGTTTATAAAGAAAAGTCAATGTTATGGCTGCTATTGTGAAGGACCTCCCAGTCTGTTTGTGCTTTGTGCAAATATCATCTTAAGTTGGTGCAAAAAAGTTATTTTTTACTTTTGTGCAACAACTCTTTGAGTTCCTCTAGTTGGATGATTCATTGCCGCACTTGGGTTTGAGTCACATCAGGCTTTGGTTGCTCTCGTCTCCAGGCGTGAGCCTCCTACACAAAACATCAGAGCCCTTTTTTTCCCCATCTACTTCTCTTCTTCTGCAGTCTAATTCTTGCTATCACACTTCTTTCTCCTTTTTTTTTATTCTCATCTCTGCAAACACAACCGTCACAGAAAAATTAGTTGCTTCTTCATCTGTGAGCTCTGACAGAAAAAGAAAAGTCAACATTGACCTGCAAGTGTTGGCACATTCCAAGCACATGCTGATCAGGGTGCGCTGGTGGTTGAAGCTTCAGCTTCTCACTGAGCGTCAGCCACAGGGGTTATGGATGCTTGCATTGATTGGCTGGCAGCATTTGCTGCAGCTTTGCCCAGTTCCTGTGGTTTCAACAAAGACAGAAGGATGAGATGCAATAAGATTTTTGCAGGGTGGCTTGGTTTAAATGGAAAATTCTCAAAAGCACTTCCTCTCAAGGATGGAAAACCATGCAAAAGATAGAAAACGAGCTTTTCCAGCTGTATAAACTTTTTTCTGCTGTGTGGTTTCTGGGGAGGAAATACTAAAAATATATAAAGTAATTTACATAAACTTTAGTTTCCTCTATTTTCATGTTTACACTTGCCTGTTTGGTGCTGCCTCACAAAAAACTTTACCTTACTCATTGCTTATAAAAAAATCTATTCATTAGTCATGAGATTTAAAGTTAGTTTTAACTTTTACGAGAATACATTAAGTTAAATGAACTGCAGAAAAAACAAGTTTATCTTCCATGAATTTTATACATTTAATTTATTGATTTTGGTGCATCTTTTCAGCTTTTGAAATGTCAACACAACGTGTCAGCTGAGATGGGCTCTTTATTTCGAAAGGCCGTCACTAAACCGGATTCTTCTCTTTGTCGGTCAGTCTGGCATGGCTCCACTGTTAGCAAAAGAAACCCACATTATCACACCCACCCCACCATGCTCAGCAGGTGTTTTCAGGCATTCATCATGGCTTTTTTTGTAAGTTGCAAACAAACATCTCTTTTTTCAACAAAATACCTCTTTTCCATCAATTTAGTCTCACCTGGTTTAAAGGTGAGTTTCCTTAAAACAATCCAAACACATTTTCTTCTTCGTCAGTATTTTCCATACCAAGTGCAGGTTTATCTCCCAGTTTCTTGCAATATCTTAGATATATGAAAAGATTAGTAGGTAACAGAAGTGTTTTCCTCACATGAATAAGCCTGGAGAATCTAGATATTGTCAAATCCTGCAAACTTTGATCATCATGGTGGATACTTTTTCCCTGTTCTACTGTCAAAACAAACCTAAGTGGTGTGTACCAGCAAAAAAAAAAAAAAAATGACTTCCTCTTTTACAGATATACCCACGAAAGACAGCAGGTTCATCAAGTGCATACGATCATTTTATTGTACCCTCTTGTGGGCTGCTCAGTTGTTGGTTTCCTGCTTATGTTTTTTCTTAGACTTGCTCATGATCTCTCATGTGTTGAAGTCCATCTAAAGTCCCATTTATGATTAATTCAATGACTTTTTCAAGACATTAAAAACTATCTTTGTCTCTGCACGATATGCATTATGCATACATGAAGGTTTTTTTTTGGTAAATAAATGGTAAGTTGCTGCTTCTGAGAAAGCCGTCTGCAGATTCATTGTGTTCACACATTTGCAAGAGATAAGTTCTTTATCGGGGTTGCACCAAAAACCACTAAGCAACAGACAGGCGAGTCTTTGCCGGCCCTTTCTGTTCAAGTTGGACTCAGTCATGTTTTTTGTTCTTGCAGCTCACCTTGCAGAGGTCCAGCAGCTTCAAGGACTTCATAAAAAACAAACCCACATCTCCCGTTTCAGCGGACAAGGAGTTCACCTTAGAAGAGAGTGTGAGTTCCACCCAAACATGGAAACAACACAGAAGGACAATACTAGATGTAGATGTGTGGCATCCTGAGTGATGCTTCCTACAAATATTATTTCATCCAGTTCCTCTTTCAAAACCATAAACCGTTCATCCGCCGTGTAGCATGACACCATACAAGAGAGAGAACGGTTGCCAGCCATGGTTGCTACAGAAGTACCCTCCTCCTGCTTCCTAATTTTAACACGCTGCTGCAGGTGCCAGCAGATGTCAGGACTTCAGAGTTCACAGAGCGTAGTTGTCCCTTGCCAACAACATTCAGCAAGCTAAGTGGAAGCTAGTGCTGAAATACTGAAACAGAGAGGAAGTAAGAACGAGAAGCGCTGTGCAGAGGACCGATGACTGCAGCGTGTAGACAGGATGTCCTCTGGTGAGAAGTAGTCATCCAGAGAGCCTTTGTGCAAGAAAGACTGAGCAGAAGTCTGTAGCGGTCCCCCAGGAGAGTTAAAGACTCTTCAGTCTCTGAAAATTGAGCCTGGCATCAAAATATATTTTGAGAGCTTGAGTTTATACCTCTACCATCTCTGCGACAATTTTTATTGGTAAAATCAGTTTTTAAAAAGTGGGTTTATTTAAAAAAAGTTCTATCACAATAGGGCATTTTAAAAAGACATCAGGACCTTTGGTATGATTTGGACAATCTGTGTTATAGTACTAGAGAAATACATTTTTTATGAACAGGAACTCGACTTGTATGTATTGTTTTATAACTATGCTTTCAAGCAGCCAGCCACATTAGAGTGCAGCTGTTGGTGTGTGACTTTGTGGCTCCCTGCAGTATGTGTGTAAAAACCCCCATGACCACAACCCTGCCAACCTACATACAGGCTTATGAGAAGTACGCACTTGAAGGCCCCAACAGATCTCCATCCCAGCTTCCATTACATGTATATGTATTGTTTCTTTCCTTTCAACAACCTGAGTTGTCCTCATAAGCCTGTCTGCCCTCTTCTGTCAGGTGGCAGAAAATGGGACGGCAGAGGAATCAGTGAAAAGCGGCAGCAAACTGGGGAAGAAATGGCGCAACGTGATCTCGCGCACGATGACTCGCAAAACATCCAAGATGGTTCAGAAGGCTCTGGCTGAGGAGGGGGTAAAGAAGCTTCTCACAAAGCCCTACACACATGCAACAGTAATCATGTGTATAGAACATACATTTCAAATTTCTTTCTTGCTACAAAAAAAAAAAATTGTCCAGTTAATTTGTTTTTAATCCACAAAAACTACAATTCCCAGAACGCCACCCCTTCATATGTCCTCTGTAGATACTACAAGGAATTAATTCAGTATTCAGAGGTTGAGAGATATTCAGGTTTATAAATGCATTTGCATTGCTTTCAATCAAGAGGACATTTTTCAATTTGTCACAAAAGTAAACCAAAAAAAAAACAAAATGTCGCCATCTTGTGGACAAAATTCTGCATTGCATGTCAGAGCATGAGAACAGAATAAAAAAAATCAGAAGCTCTTTCATTATGTTGTATATTATGGCGTTTATTGGTATATTTTCTTTATTTAAAACGTATATTTTACAAACACAATAAAAACACATTTTCATAACTACTTTATTGCCTGTAGCAACAAATAGAATTAAAAAATATAATATTTGATTGCATTTGTGTTTTATATATCCGTTCTTTCATCTAAAATAGGATTTCATTTCAATAATGTTTGTAATCTTTACTTGAAATAATTGACTTTTTTATGACATGTAAGAAAAACACATTGACTGTCCTATTACAATCATTTTTACAGTTGGAAATATAACCGATTTACAAAGTCGCAAATATTAGAATTTTTAAATAATCCTATGTACAAGGTGACAAAAAACAAAAACTTTTAAAATCGTGTTTAGAGTCGGTCAGAATAAAAAAAGGCTCCATATAGGATGTGACTACAAAAATTCAATAAAAATGAATAGTTTAAAATGACAATAAGAAACAAACACTTGAATCGTGTTGTTGGATGTATTTATTCTACTTGTTAATAGTTTTTTTTTTTGTATTTCTTTGGCAGCAAAATAAATGAGTAAGACAAAGAAAATGGGATAAGTTGTTTAACCTAAAACGTTGACATGATGGCTTTAACTAAACAGTTATTGTCCACAGGGAGAGAGTGGAGAGGAATTGTCCCCCGTCTCCGCCGACTGGCTCCCAGATCTGTGTGCTGGACAGAGGACCTCTGTGTGCTCGACAGGCTCAGAGGACGCCACGCCCAGCCCCATCAGCCGCCAGCTGTCTGCCAGTAAGCCCAATGCTTCAACCAAACTCTTCTTTGAGGCTTCTCCTGTCGCATCTGAGTGCAGACATGATATCTAACCTCATTTTTAAAAATGGTTCAAATAAAAGCTGCAGTCAGCAGAGAAAGAAACAACTATCCAGACTATGAGAAATTAGTTTTGTGCCATTATTCCAAGCGCACTGTTTTGAGAGTAGAACTTTTTTGAGCACTCAAAAAATATTGTATAAAATAATTGAAAACTGAAGAGTACATGCAAACAAAACTACTTTACTCTTGAAATTTAAAAATATCCCCAATCAAAATAATTTTCAAAGAAATTCTCTCTTTGTCAAAAATTCTTCCAATCAGCTTGTGGCACATTTGTCCTTGCTCACTTCTAAGTGCTGAAGAGGGTTAATTTCTCTGGAGGGAAAATTGTTTTAATTGTACTATTGCGCAAAATTTTAAAAATGTTAAGCTTAAAACGGTAAATGTTGCACTTGGAATTATGGCAAAATAAAATGCTTCACAAGACTAACTTAAACCCCAGACCTGTTTACCATTTGAACCGTCAGCAGCTGTTATCTAGAGGAAATTACAGAATTCCTGACTGAGCTTTTTAAGTTATTACAACAAAGTAACAAATTCATCTTAATTTACCCGCAAAAATTCAAATATTTCATTAATAGTAATAATAATACAAACAATAAATCATTAATAAATGTGACAGGTTTATTGTGACACAGAAGGATTAGGATTTCTCTCATCCGTTTAAAATATTGTTTCCAAATTTTATTTAAATTAATCTCTGGGATGGATTCTTTAAGATTCGGTTCAAATTTAGAGCTGACTAAGGAAAGAAGTCAGAAGGTTTTTGTTTTTTGTTTTCTCAGGATCTGGAACTAATTCGTGAAAAAATAACAAGTAGCCACCATGAAGAAAGGGCAGAAAAGTTATGACTACATGTCTAAATTTTACAAAGGAAACTCTCCTTCTTTGACAGAGAGGAGGTATAGAAGGATCAGTTGGATCTGAGTCTGCTTCTTTTCTCCTCAGGCAGTGACAGACAGAGTCTGGACAGTGGCTACAGCCAGAGGGACAGCATGAGACTGGAGGAGAGCGGCGTCTCCTACAACGGCCCGTTCTGTGGCCGTGCTGTGGTCCACACCGACTTCACGCCGAGCCCCTACGATGTGGAGTCTCTGAAACTCCAAGTGAGTGCAGAAGAAGCTCTCACCTGCTGCATGTGCTGTCTGGCCTGACTTCTTGCAGAAAGATTTGAACCTGCAACACTCACAAAAGAGAAGGATAAAAAGGATAAGACGTGTCTGCTTTCACACAGAAAGGAGACATCATCCACATCATAGACAAACCTCCCGTGGGGACCTGGACCGGCAAGCTTAACAACAAAGTGGGCTCCTTTAAGTTCATCTACGTCACACTCCTCTCGGATGAAAGCCCTCAGGCCAAGAAGAGACACAGCAAATGCCAGAAATTTAAAACCAAACCCAAAACCCTGGAGGAGGTCCTGGTCACCATCGGCCTGACGGTGAGGAAGCACTCTTCTCTGTTAAAATAAGACCTCAAGGGTTTTAGCATACAGAAAAACTCAAGCAAGTCAAGTAATCAAAACCCAGATTGACTGAATTTGATTTATAACATGTGTCACAGAAAAGCAAACATAAGAAAAATGAAGCAGATTTCAATAAGGAGAGATATTAGGAATGTGAATAATAAAAATGTATTTGTCAAACAAAAATGTGCATGTAATAGTCCACAGTCTTTAGTCGAGGCCCAGGGGCCAGATCCGGCCCTCCGGGTAATTATATCCTGTAAATCATCTTATTTTATTGTTAAATAATGGCCCCATATTACCTTGCATTTATTTCTAACTTGCATAAATTCAACAAAATATATTTTTATGTAGAGTAAAATATCAAAAGATTTGAGGTTTTAGTTGATCTATTCTGGAATAATATTCCTGCCTGTATTTATTCATACTCATGTTAAGAAATAGTCTTTTTAAAGTTTTAAAAATGTAGTTTCAGTGTCTTTAATAAATGTTTATCCTGTTCGACCCGCACTCTAAGGTGTGCTTTAGATTTTGTGCCACTGAGTTGGACACCCCTGCTCTAGCATGTAGTGAAATACACGTCTATGAAATTAAAAGCACAAATATGATTGTGATTGACTGAATAGAAAAGGCAGGGCATTTAGCTGTGGGTTTAAGGTTTAATTGATGAGTGGTGTGTAGTAGACTGAGTGATGCAGGATTCCAGCTTACCTGAAAGGAAAGTAGATCTTTCTTAAAACTTCACCAAAGAGGCACCGTCATAGAGCAAAAACAAACAGCACACACAAAATCTTCCAACCTTCCAACGCACTCTTGTGTTTCAGGAACTGAGTTCGGTCCTGTCCATGCACGGTTTCCAGAGTTTGGAAGACTTTGCCGGACTGAGGGAGTCCCACCTTAATGAACTGAACATCACAGACCCTGACAAGTGCTCCAAGATCCTAAACGCCATCGAGATGCTGAGAGACTGTAGGTCCACACACTGCGACACTCCAGACTTCATAACAAACATGTCATAACATTGAAACATGTCACGTTGCAGTTGTTTCATGGTTTAGTTAAGGGAAAAGCTCACCTGCAGACCATCATCCTTTGAGCTTGTTGTTCTGCCCACTTTCCTGTAAAAAGAAAACTTCTCTGTTTCATTTATCAGAATCTTTTTTTTCAAATTTCTGTCATTTTTTAATAGATTTGATAGCTTATGAGCAGACTGTCTTTGTTTTTCCACAGTTCCGTTTTTCTTTCATATGTATTAGTCTTGACCTCCAGGTCTACTTGACCTGGAGGTCAAGACTAATCTTTTGTACTAATCTAGTCTTTTGCACGTTGTGCAGGAACTGAATAAATTAGCAACAACTGTTTATCTAAAACTTGACTTTTTGGTTTAGTTATACGTATGTTTGGGTTTTTTTTACTTTTGAATTATATTGTGATACAAAAAATAATAACAGCTAATGTTTTTTCACAAAGCTGCTTCTAGTTGGCTCAACCCTAGATTTGTGTTTTTTGCTAGTCTGAAACATCCCAACCATCAGCTAATGTTCATGATATCACTTTGAAATGACTAATTTTCAACAAAAATTATTATTTTTTTAATTTTGTTTCACATAGCTGACGAGGAGTCAGAGCCAGATAAAGAGGAGGATGAGGCGAGGGACAAATCCAGGGAGGAACCAAGGGATTCAGGCTGCTTTGAGAGCTCCGAGAACCTGGAGGGTGGGCGAGAGGATCCAAAATCAGAGGACAAGGTGGATCCGGAAACCAGAAAACATGAGCAGGGGTCAGAGGAAAAGGAGAATCAAACTCAGGAGGTAGACGCTGTGCAGGAGCAGCTCCAAGAGCTCACAGTGGATGAAGGACCATGAGAGGCAACGGAAGAAGGCTCCTCCATCACTGCGTTCAAAGACTGGGGATTTCTTTTCACGAGGATGACTGTTTGAGGCTGAAAGACTGAACAAACACGATGGTTTCCTAAAACAGCCAAACATGAAACTATCGCATTTACTAGCTCGGTTTTTTTAAACAAACTTATTTTAAAAACTGTGCTTTTCTTTTGAAAGGCACAACTTCAACATTTGAGGGTTTGTCTCGTGTATGTAGCTCAGTCCTGTATTTCAATGCTTATCAAAAGAATGTAAAATATTTTTATGGTTCTCATGCAACTTGAGTAAGTCGTGTTAAACCGATGTCTATTTGTTATTACCAGGAAGTGCTGTAAATACTTGTTAAAATAAAAAATAATTGAGTAAAATATTGAGAACAGTCTTTTAATAGTCTGAGCTTTTAATTGACAGGAGTTTTCATTTTTTATCAATATACTTTTTCAGTAACTAGCAAAAAAAAAAAAAAGAAGAAAAAATGACTTCATAAGACATTTGAACAACAAAAAATAAATAAATAGAGCTTGCAGGGTAAGTTGAAAACCATTCTCCAAATTTAAAAGCTGCTAGATTGTTGTGTGCGTGTTGCTGGAGCCTATTCCAGCTACTGTTGGACGGGAGGGAAGTGCACCCTGAACAGGTTGCGAGTCTGTTTTGGTATTTTCTGGTATTTTTACCCTAAATGCGGATTGCAGTCTGGCTCTGTAGTAAATAAATACCATGTGTTGCTGTGTCTTTTGTTGCCAGCAGATGGCAGCAGAGGGCATCCAATTTCTTTCACCCTGACAAATCTTTTGTCAGGGTGTTTTTATACTAATGTCATACTTTTTTTTTAAAAGAAACCTTAAACTTATAAGACAGAATATAATAGAATAGAATAGAATAGAATATTACCATTCCTTATTATTTATTTAATATTCGATGAAAAAGTGGTTTTAGTCAGTGGGGATATGTTCATATGGATGACTTTTATGCCTCTGCAACCCATAAAAGCTTACCAAATATAATTTTCAAAATACATTTGTGTGTGATCATGATGAGATACATTGATCTTTCCATTTCTTGTTTTAAAATCCATTTTGTAGTTTGCTTTAACATGGAAATCTTTGAGGTAAACCTGTGGGACACAAACTGCACTGATTTCAGAAAAGTCCCCGCTCTAAAGTAAATGGACATCGTGTGGTTTTTCATAGTTCAAGGACACAATTGTATCATTTAAAAAAACACTATTGGACCATTCTGACTGACACCCCAAAAAAACAAAAAAAAATGTCACTTTATAATAAGACAACATTGTTTTATTTACCAGACACATTAATCATGTAAAAAGAAGTGAACAAATTAACTGAAGTACATGTAATCACAGTGTTGATACTGAACTAAGCGAACATAAATAAGCATTCCATCCATGTACTGTATTAGTATACATGATGCAATGTAACAGGATAATCAGAGCATTCAGATCTGATTGTGGTTTTAACACAGAATTCATAAATACAAGAGCTCTGCAAACAGCCAGAAGAAAGTTGAAACGTCCCGTTAACGTGTGCTTTGAAAACACAAACCTCCATCTGATTCATTATTAACAGCATGTGTACTTGGTGAAAACAAAACGAGAAAAAAAAAGGCTCTAAACCTATTACATCCAACTGGAAAGCTTCACTTTTCTCTGAAAGGTTTTGAAACTAATGTACACACACAAGTAATACTGAATCACAGTTTTATCATCTCCCATTAAACAATTGATCTAATAAGAAATCAAAATACATCACGAGTTTCTCAAATTTGATCATTTCCTGAAGTTATTTAATAAATTATGCGTGGGAATTTGTGCTAGCTTGATTGCTTTAAAACAAAATCTAATTGTTACTACAAAAAAAAATATGTCTAAACTGGAGTTTGGTTTATCATTTATTTTCTTAAATGTGTCTAATATTGGTCTTTAATGTTAAATGTCTTCACACAATAAAATACACTCCCAAGTGTTGAAATCTTCTCCACCTTCTAAATTTTGGTCGGGTTTGTCTGATATAAGAATTATCTACATGGATAAGATTTACAAACACAAAATTAGTCTTGCATATGACACAATCACAAATACAAAACTCTCCCTATCACCTAACATTGTCTAAAAGCTATATTTGAGTTGGACCTTTTACCATTTCTTTCTCTTTGAGGACACTCAAGGAAACTGTGACCAAAATAAGAATGGAAAGACAGACGCTTCTTTCTGCATTGTGATAATGAGCCTGTCAGTCAACTGCACTGCAGGAGCAAGCCTGGTGACAGACGAGGAAGAGCTGAATTTAGAGGCAAAATACTGCAAGAACAGAAGGAATAATAGAGGAGATATAACCTTCCTCTTGTGCACTTCACAAAATCCTGTCTTCCACCCTTACCTATTTACACGGACGATAACTTTATGGTGGGAAAGTAAGTTTTGGTGGGGAGGGAATTAGAATTAACAAATATTTGTCTTTTTTAATGAGTAATTTTTCAGAATGCATCCCCACAAATTTACTTCTTGATTAGACAAAATTGATGTGTTTAGTGTTACTTTATTCAATAAATGATACAAATGTCAGCTTAGCTTAGCTTAGCTTAGCATAGCATTGTAAACAGGGAAGACGCTTCAGTTCAAAGGTCAAAGTAAAGAAAACAGGCCACGGCTTACGATGAATGAATTGCATATTGTTTCTTTTGAAAAAAAAAGTAAATTAATTATACTTCATTTTTATGGCATGCATGCTAACAGCTCCCCATTGATTTCATTATGTCATGCTAAGCTAAGACTGCAAGAGCTGCTTCAAGCTTTATTTCCAGATTTAGTGTAGGTGAACACACTTGTTTCCCATCAAACTGGTTATCTAAATATTTAATGACTCACAGGATTCATTTTATTCCTACTTTAACACTGAGGGGCTTTTTAGCTGCTGCTGAGGCAGCTTTTTCAATAAGGCACTGTCACTACGAGTGTCTTTGCTCATCAGGCCTTTTTCTGTCTCACATCCTGTGGCTTAAAGGTGCAGAGAACCTGCAAATATTTTTATCAACGTTTTATATCACACGGCATCCTCGATTATACATAACTGGAAGGGCAGACATTGATCTGGTTGACATCATTTTACAAAAAATAAAAAGATTAGGTGCACATCCGTGGCACCTGAACAGAATCAGAAGAGAGTAGACTTTGTCTGGAAGCAGCCTGCAGTATTTTTTAGAGTCTTCGCTTTCAGCCTCAACAACGTGTGAACCAAGCAAAGATTTATCTTCATCCACACCCTTCAAAGCTGCTTGTCCGGCCTTCCTGTCGTTTGCATAGGGCAGGTAATGTATGCACAAGAGAGATGACTGTACTGAGTCTCATATCTGTCCAAAAGTCATTAGTCTTTTGTCCGTCAGATGCTTGCACGGCGTATATAACATGAACTGACCTCTCACATTGATGTCACAATACAGTTTTAATGAGGATCAAATGTCTGGTCGGAGTAAGAGCAAAGGTTTTGCTGCCGTTGCCGCAGCATTTCTCCCTTGCATGGATTTCCAGTGCAGTCTCCAGGAGACAGAATACTGCTGACCTCTTATTGAATCACTCCTCCTCCTCCAGGAGCGAAGCGTCAATCAAACATCTTTGCAGAGAATACCGGGAAGAGGAGCAGAAGATCCGCTCTTCAGGAAATAGGGGACAAGAGTCGGGAATAACTGAGTCACCTGCCTCGTATGCAGACATTGATTATTAACAGTCCGGTTTGCGAAGAGAAAGGATGCTAAAGGAGGAGCTCTAGGATGAGCTGCCAAACCCATGCAGCTAATAGGTCTTATCCTTGGAAATGGACGTCTCTGCGTCCGTTTCAGGCGAAGCCAGGGGTGGCACCTTTGGCGCTGGAGGCTGCTCCTCTTTAGAGGAGGGGCTCTTGACTTTGAGGGAGGAGATTTTCTCTGCTGAGGCAGAGATGCTTGGTTTAGCATCATCAGGGGTATGTTCATTGGGAATGAGAGGAGCTGAAGTTTTCTGTAAAAAAAAAAAAAAGAACTAAGTGAAGCACAAAAAATGAAACCCACAAAATGTGGCAGTTCTACCGAAACTGAAAGAAGCTGCTTGCATTCTCTCCCAAGCTGTAATATTTTACTTATTTTCATTGAGACAATAATAAAAAAAAGTTCCCCTATTATTTCCACCTCTCGGGTTAATGCAGGACAACCTTCAAACTCAGTCACAGAGACACAGAAACACTACAGAAGTGGCTGTCATCCAGACACACCCACTGAGTGAGAACAAAGCCACTGTAACCCCTCAGACACAGAGGCCATTCAGAAATGGCGTCATTATTTGACTTAGAAACATAAAAAAAATAACTACTCTATAAAGGGAAACTTAGTATTTTTTTTTTCAAATACTGTTTTATGTTTCTACTTTGTATTACTCAGCCTTGCAGTTCTGAGGAGGAGCACTTCTTTGCGTGTGGAGGCTTCTCTGAGTGCTCACCGTGGTTTGTGGCGCTGGGATGCTCGTGGAAGGAGGAGCAAAACTGGTCACAGCATTCGACAAATCCTCCTGCATCAGTCCTCTTCTGTCCAACACGCTAAACAGAGAAATGAGGCGGTCAGCCCATCTCCAAAACCGCAGCAGAGACGGCAGAGCAGAAGGACTTACCTCGGGTACGCTGGCCCACAAAGAACCTCGCAGCAGTTTTTGATGATGTTCTTGTGGCTGTAAGGGTTCTGGATTCTGTTCTTTCCTGACCAAGAGCCTTTTATCTAAGAAAACAGTTAATGTCACAGGGTTAGTTTTTTTTTTATTAAATTTTATTTAAAAGACTAAATTGGATTTTGAGAAGGTATTTGCACTTGTTTAGATTTTATGTCCTAAAACATGTCTTCCCATGTCTTTGTTAAACTAGAATTACGATAGTAATAGAACTGAAACTCAAAAATGTTGTCATGAAATAACAGAACTTTCTCTTATAGTAATATTAATGAATAAAACATCTCATTTCATCAGATAGTTTATGCTATGCAGCTTTAAAGGTGCAACATTTATTTGAATTTACATAAAAATATTATTTAAATCATTAAATGTGTTTTAGACAGCACATTTACAGTGGTAGCTTAAATCTATGCTTCTTTAAATTTCATATTTTCAGAAATTAGTTAGTATTGTCATCTCATTGAGCAGAGAAAGTACTTTACAGCCATGCTGCAAACATCTGGGCCTCCTTCAGCTTGGTTTGCTGCATTTAGTTGTTCTTATTTTAGCGTTGAGAGCTGCTTCAAACCCAGGTTTGCATCTCATGCAGAAATCAAAGCAGCTTCTATGTTTGGGCCAAAATGCTACCAGCCAAAAAGCAAAAACACCTCATGTTTCTAGAAGTTGATTAATTTGATGTTAATGCCTCAAAGCAATAAAACAAAGAGCTTCACTTCGGTTAATAATATTAGTGTTAATTATAGTAAGTCGTGAAATTATGACCCTGGTTAATTGGCATAAAAGTGTGAAATAAAGGCTAGCTCTATTTTTGTACTTTTTTTCTGCTTGTGACAGCAAACTAAGCAGAAACAGTGGAACAAAACGGAATCGTAGTAAGTTTTATGACCTCTGCATTTTTCAGGACCCAGCATGAACTGACTGAACCTCCTCGGAGACAGAAAGCATCTCTACATGGGAATGTAGGTCACCAGCCTCCACAAGGCCCCTCCGTGCTGCATGCCTCCATGCATCTGCAGGGCTGAGCGAGTGAGACACAGCCGAAAGAGCATGTGTCATGCATGACACCAGAGCAGCTTTAAGACTCGAGGTGTCTTCCTCTGCCTGCCCTCCTCTGCTCCTCTAATGCTCTCCTCCTCTCTGCTGGATCGGTGCTATTGGCTGCGTTCCCGGCCCCTGCAGGTATCAATGCATCTATTATTAGGTCGATCAGACACTGAAACGGCTGGGCGGACAGCCATCATTTCGCCGCCTGCAGCGATGTTGCAGGTGTACGATGCAAGGCTTCATTACCAGTAAAATGAAAGAAATAAAAATTAGGCCAGCAGTCTCGCTGGAAAGAAAAAAAAAGGCTCGTATAAATTAATCATTACAACAAAGCACGAGTGCTCTGCTTTGCTTTTAGTCATCTAGAAGGCTCCAACTCCATCGGTGTTCTGCTTCTCATCAGAGAACGCTCAGTCAGATCTGGGTTAGCAAGCCTTTACCACACACTGAGAAAGCTCTGCATGCAGACCTGTCAGAAACTCATCCACCTGCATCACTCAGAAACACCTGGATGCCAATTTTCAAAAAAAGGGATTTTGTTTTTCTTTTGAATTAAAAATGTTGCACATAGGAATTATTGGCTTTGTATATATAACTTATAGCTTAAAATCCCTTTCCAAACATCTATTTTTGAAGCATTCTCAGTGGTGTTTTAACTATGATTATTCATTTTTTAGCCATTTTTTTTAAATTTTGTATTCTGGGACGTAGTTTCTGCAGAGTGGCAGTAGTTCATCAGAAATTCACCTATGAGTTGTGGGCTTGGCTGTTGCTGCAGAATAAGGCCGCCCCCACTTCCCATCCCCCATCTGTTCACACTCTCTCCTGCTAGCTTTCCGTCCCTCCTACCTCCAACCTAACATTACTGCTGCAACAAAAATGGTGAGCAATGTTGTAGCTATTCAGCCGTTCAGTTTGGAGCCAGATACCAGCTCAGAGAAAAAAAACGACATATATGGATCTATTTGTCTGCAAGTGGATACATCAGAGTGAAGCGGCGCAGGGAGATCACGGCCTGTCGATTGTGGATTTTAGGTAACAACTACAAGCTTTTACTAACATTGTCTCTGTTTCACGTCAATTTAAATAAAGACATACTCAAAAAGGACATTTTAAACCTTAATTTCTTTTTATGTGTCCTTCATCATCAGAAAATGCCTCAAGAACATGTTAAAAACCCAATATTCACTGGAGTAGGTCTTTGAACTAGAAGATGGATATCAAGCAATAACAAATCCTCAACCCATTTCTTAAATTTAATCCCATTCCAGCTTTGTTGTTTCCTCTGCTTGATTTACTTTAGTTTACAATATAATAAGCTTGTTTAACATGATGCTATTAACCAGGCTTCTGTCCTTCAGAACAGAGCTAGAGGAGTTGTCACGGTAACAGCTCTCTGCTCTTGGAAAGCTGTCTGATTATAAAATTCACACCCCTCTAAAGCTTTTTTTACATGCAGTTCTAAACCTTTTTCTCCAACCTCCAGGTGCACCACAAGTCTCCATATAAAATCTTTGTTTTTACCAGAAGAAAGTAAAGCAGCATCCTGCTGTAAAAAGCTAAACAGAGTTTAGTCTTCTGGTATTTATGTACTCAAACAGGTTCTGGAGAAACATTTCCATGATCTGAGCAGCAGTTTTGAATGTGGCATCATATTTCACTTTTAAGACATGTATGTTTATGCTGAGTAAAGCTGAAGGCTGACTGTGGAGCCTCTCTCTTCCCCTCTCTAGCAGAAGGTGCACACCAATTCAACGAAGCCATCTCACATCCAAACAAGGAGGTTGTGTAGACACAACACAGGAACTCGATGGAGCAGCGTTGTATCTTTACAGCTACATCTGTGCTTCCAGCAAACAATTGTTTACTTTTAAATGACCTGGAAACATGGCTGCCCCTCTAGGGAGAAAACTCCATTTACAAGGTTCAGGAGACGGGCCTCAAACAGGCAGAAAAACTGGAAAAGTGAGGATCTGGAGCTCCTGTTACCATCACTGCATGGCTAATACAAATTCTGCGTTGGTGTGAAATGATTATTGGGCTAAAGGTATTATCCAGGCACTGGGGGAATTTTTTTAATGGATTTTGAGGTTCATTATTTGTTTTTTGTCTATGTCAAAATTGAGCAGACAGTAACAACCAAACATGGAAATGATCATATTTCTGGAGTGATGAGAGTGAACTCTCTTTTCCACTCTTCACATTGTTATCTGGTAGCTGCCCAACTCCTCCAGATCCACCAGTGGCCACAGAGCAGCTTCGAGGGCACAATTTGGGTCAAGGACAGCGCAGTGGCGTAAAGAGGGTGAAGCAAACATTGCTGGGGATCTGCAACAACCAGGTTTAATCCTGTCAGGACTGAAATTTCAGCCAGCAACCCTCCGGGTGGAGTTCCATGTGACTAACCATCAAGCTGTATTAGTTATCCTAGGCATGAAATGTTTGTGGTTTAGCCAATATTCATGAGTCGAAAGATTTGATATTGAAAAGCCAGAATTTTAAGAAAGTTTTAATCTCTCTCTTGCAAGAAAAATATTCTTATCGGGAATTTTTTCAATAGCAAATAAAAAAGATAAAAAAATTTTAAGTAACTATCATTTTTTCTTAAAATAAAAATTATTGGTAAAAGATTTTTACTCATCTCATTGGCAGTTTTCTTTTATTATTATTAATATTATTTCAAGAAAATCTGCCAATGCGGTCAGAGTTTTGTCTTTCAAACTGGAAAAAGAAACCACATGAGCTGTCAAAATCAGAAGATCACAATTTTATTTATTTATTATTAAAGTTTAGAAGTTCTTCTGTTTAAAAGCTCCAGACAACGTGATCCAAATACACCTGCACCAGCGTCACTGCCTTATCCGTTTTAGAACTGGTTGTTTTAAATGTGTAACTGGCCAAGCCAGCCAGTGTCTGACAAAGCTGTTGTTCTTCAACATTCCTTTTAGAAGGCTGTCATACAAACCGGGCCCAGAAAAAAGTATAAAAGGTTTGTTGGTAAGTGTGGTGTAGAGAATAAGTATTGATATATGATTGACAGAGAAAAGGGGGGTCGATAGCTGCATGTTGTTTTATTGTAATAATATCATTTTTCCAGACAGCTCAGTTCATTCAGTGAGAAAGCTAACCAAAATGAAATGAAAAAGAGGAGGAATTTAGTGAATTTTTTTTTAGCATTTTCTTTCCAGCCTGAAAAGGCTGTGGCTGCTCAATAACAGTGGTCTGTGTTGGAACAACCTTTAGTTGGATTTAAATACCCAAAATCATCTATTCTAAGTCTTAAATCATGCAAGTTAGGCAGTTTTGCTGAACTTTAAAATTACATTATTTGATTTCCTAATCTCATTTGTTAGTCTGCTTTAAGGTAAATGAAGACACTGGATTAGGTTTTATAATCTGCCTCATTTACTACAATATGCAACATTGTTTTGCACCAACTGGTATTATGTCTGTTTGATGCAAATGTGATGTGATTGTTGATGCGAGCAGGAGAGTCAGCTGTTGTTCCATTCTTGTCTTTTGTTTTTCTAAACCAACCACTGTTTCACACCAAACAAGTAGTTCACCAATTAATTATTAATGATGTGGAGAAGATTTGGAAGATTTCACCAAGAAAAACGTATGTATTGGCTGAATTTAATAGATCATCTTCCTCTGAAACTTCTTTTTTTTTTTTTTTTAACGTTTTGACATATTTATGAATTGGATGCAATCATCCAGTTTACCTGCAGCTGCCCAAAAAAGTGAAGTAATGAGTATGCATAATTATGCTGCTGTTTATACCTGAGTGGTTTTCAGATTTAATTCAGATATCAGTCGCAGAAAACATAGAGAGATTTGAAATCAGATGAGCTGAACAGTCTCATGAGATTATCAAAAAGAGCATTTACTTCAGCACTTTTTTTCTGTTTTATTCTATAATATCATTTATTTAATGCTACCTTTCTCATTTTTACAGACTTGATAATGTGCTTTATATTTTTGTGGCAGAAATTCAGGGGAACAAGGAAAACTGTTTAAAAAGTATTATCTGCAAATTGTTTATTTTCAGGAACGTACATTCAAAACCTTGGTGGGCTGCACTTTAGTTTTGAATAAATGCATTTTTTAAAGCCTCATATGATAGTTACTCCTAAAATGAACCTTTTTTTTTATGTGTTTTCCTATAAATGACTAAAAACTAGAAGATCTGTGATTTTTATCAGAAAACTGAGAGGATTTAGAAGAGCAGATACTCATGCAAGTCCGATGGGGTGTACTTACGTCCTCATTGGTGGTCTGGTTGAGAGAGATCAGGTAAGTGTGGAAGCCGGTTAATCCCACGACGGACCAGAGGGTGAAGAAACACACCAGAACCTCCAGCACAGTGAAATCCGGTTAAGGAAGAGTACAACATGAGTTTCTGAGCAGCTTAGCTTTCCACAAAGAGGCTCTTAGCATATTAAAAATTGTATATCTTTTTTACACATTCCAGTTTTTATTTTTACAATTGATGATTTGGATTTTTTGACAGCGGTGTTTTATTAATGTCAAACTTAGATTTAAAGATGTCAAAGATTTTAAAGTTTTATGGAACCGAGCAAACTCGAGAATACACCAAAAAATATCAGGGTTGGATTATAGTAGCTTCATCTATTAAAAAAAATAAATGAATAAAGAAAAAAGAATACATTTAGAAATCCTAAATAAAATCTGCAAAAGACAGAGTTTTTTTTTTTTTAACACTACCTTGTTTTTTTTTGTTATTGGTCCACAGAGACATGCAATTCAGAACCAAAGTTATTTGAAAACTCCTTTGATCTTTTCTTTTAATTTATTTTCACTCACAAAAAATACATTTTGAATGTTTTAAAATAAATGATAACAAATTAAACAGAAAATGAATTTCCATTTCTCTTGATTTCTTTCTTAAATGTTCCTATCCATTCACTCGGAGCATTAGATCTATTTCAACTTTTTTCATTAATTTTAAGAGTATTACATGTCTGTTACAGGACATTTCATTCATGTTTTTGCTTACTGAAATTATAAAAGAATATTTTCTGGGGATCAATAAGCAATCTATTTTGGTACTTGACAAAAAATCTGCACTTGATCTGATCAGAACCATATTAAGAAAACTATGGAAAAATATAAAATGTATTAACACAGTAGCGGTGGGATTATTTGAGTTCATCCTTCTCCTTTTCAAGCATTAAATTAAAATCTAATTGACTTTAGTTAATAATATCTATATTTAATAAACTTAATGTATGCATGGATGAATCATATCAAAAATCTCTACAATTATGAGCAACTACAATTATTTTCTTTATACATTTACATTAATGTTTCTTTGTTATTTTTAATTAATGCATTTCTTTATTTCTGAAGTGACTTTGATTTTTTTGTTGCATTGTCCCCAATTAATGCTTAAAATATCCAATAAATCAAATCCAAATCAAGTGTGATTTTCAAATACTTGCATTTTGCTGTCACCTTGGTGCTTTGGTTTGTATTATTTTTCCAAGCAATCTACGTAAATCAAAGCTAAATATGATTTCAATTAAATTTTAATTCACAAGAATAAAAGAGAAGGGCAGCTTTGTTAGTTCTGCACACTCCTTTAGCGTTGTTTTTCCTGCATAATATATTTTTCAACATACTATAAAACACAAAAGCAAATTTATGGTATTCTATAACAGAGCTTCCAGTCAAATAACATACAGTCAGGAGTTCTTGAGTCATTACGGGCAGTAAAAAGTAGTTTTCACCTGAAGTGTCACATAAACCAGAAACCTTTGGACCCAAACAACAAAGAAATGAGTCTGAGCTTTGAGCTACAGCTTCACTGAGGCGGGACGACACCACAGTGCAAACTGTTTAATGACGGCTCTCAAATACACTCAAAGGATATGTTCCAGGTGTTTCCTGTAAAGTGTTGAGAAAGCCTTTATCCACTGAACCTGTGTGTGAGAGAACACAGACGAGAAGTCAGAAGTCGACTTCTGCGAGTGTAATGAGGCCGTGCAGACACCGGCATGCCGAACAGCTCGCTCTTCCTGTTTCTCCACATTGTCTGTAACTGTTGTTTCCACAGTTAAAGGGATACTCACGCATGACCACGTGGACGATGTCAAAGGCAAAAATGTAGATGGTGAGCAGGGAGAGGGAAAGCGTGAACAGGTAGAAGTATCTGTAGTTCCTCTTGCCCACGCAGTTTCCAACCCAAGGACAGTGGTGATCAAAGCGGTCTGAAAGGGAGAGGGAACAGTTTTAGAACTCTGGTGGGGTAAAAATAGACACGTTTTAGAAGGAGAACGCTTTCTGTGTCAGCTCCTGCACATCTGTGGTATAAAAATAGCAAACACTGCCTCTTCACTTCTTCCTGTCTACTTTGTTTGGAACGTAGCCCGACTGGAGCAGGGCAGAGGGGAAAGGTCAACTTCTTATTTCCTGAAAGGAGTTAACATACATGAATGAGAAAAGAAAATATGTAACAGGATCAAGAAATCAGAACAAGAAATCAGTGAACCACTGTAGTCCTTTTCCTGGAGGAATTGACAGAAACGTTGGCAGTAATTTAGACTGTTCCCAAAGGATAAAACCTATAATCCTGAAAGGAATTGAATGTCCACTTAACCTTAAATTCATGAATAAATCCTCTAACTTAGACCTCAGGTGTACTTTTCCATTTACGGCTTATAAACAGCACGGAAAAGCAGAAGAGTGGCATTTACGAACTGTGGAAAATGTAGGAATATATAATTTTAGATCAGGCTATAACGCATTTCAAAAGGTGATGAACATTTACTGTCACCCCACTATGAGCAGACTTCCATTAAACCATCAGATAACCAGAAAAATGTATAAAAAGATTTTCTATTTCTTATAATCTACCTTTACCTCCCAGGTAAAAAAAATAAATCATGATAGCCTTTGCATTCTTTTAAAATGCTGTCAATTCTTGAAACCTTTCCCTCGTTAATGCAACCTTCACCAGCAATGCACGCTGCTCACACCATCCAAGAGCCCAGGACTTTTGATTCTTATCTTCTTATCTCTTTGACTTTTGAATACGAACTAATTAAAATCAACTGAGAACTGATAGGTATTTATCCTGGGTTCAAATAAACTGAGTGTTTCAGCTGATCTAAGGTTTTCTGAAAGTCTATTCCAGATATGTGGGGCATAGAAGCTAAATGCAGCTTCTTCATGTATGGTTTGGACTGACTAAAGACCAGATCCAGATGATTGGAGAGGTCTGGCTGGTACATACTGGGTCAGGAAATGTAGCAAGTATGAGCCAGTCAATCCTCTGGTAGATCGGAGGCACGGTTAAGACATCAGAACTGGACTGATGTGGCTTACTTTTTTGTTCTTGTGAGAACCTGAGCAGCAGAGTTCTGAATAAGCTACAGTTCCTGATTGATCTTTTTTGGTTGTTCTGTAAAAACGCCGTTACAGTAGTCAAGTCAACTAACGATGAAGACATGAACCAGTTTCTTCAGGTCCTGCTTAGACATCAGAAGTTTAACCCATGAAATGTTTTTAGATGATAGTCGGCTTCATGGAATGCTGTAAAATATCTTACCATCTGTTGCAAATGCAACAAACAAAAAGTGAGGCTGTTTTTATCTCTCTGGACAGATTCTACCTCAGAGCAGTGAAAGCATTGATCCTACGCACTAACATGATGCACTACAGGCTGCATCAATATGAAACAGTATCCTCTCCTAAGTGGGATAGTTAGTAATCATGATCCTTTATGTCACGAATCTGATCAAGGCCTTAAAATCCATGTATGCTGAAATTATGACCTAACAGTTGGGTTAAAGGAAGAGTGTGAGTATTCACTCCAGCTGTTTAATCACAGCAACAAAGCATTAGAGGTTCAATTTAAGGCAGAATTATTTTAAGAAAACATTATTTTTTTTTCCAACTGATAGATATTATTGAACTCTGTATGCTGAATATTCACAATTATTACAAAGCTGCACATCCTAAATTGCATAAAGTGCTACAAGATCATTATCTTGTACAGTCTTATGTCTTTATGTAGGCTGAAAGTAACTTTGATTAAAAACATTTTTTTATATCATATATGTCTGAGTATTGTTGCATGTTTAAATCTATAGTTTGAAAGTGCAGCTGTATGTGCGCATGTAGAGCACAGGTGGACACAGGCGAAGCAGTGTTCACCATGACTGAGCAGTTATTCCTCACTGAGGTGCCTCTGTCTGCTCTCATATCAGCCAGGACTCAAACACATTCCTCGGGCATCGGGAACTTCAATCCATGCAGCACTGCAGGGTTCACAGATGACAAGGCAACACACATTCACATGTTCTTCAAAACATCTGGAGAAAAAAAACTCCTTTAAAGGCTTTTACATCATTCAGCTTGTGCCTTTCAAGCTTACCTTTGGGTCTATTTATAAGAACTGTTTGAACAATTGCATTAATTTGACAAAAAAAGACATAGTTAAAGTTATTTTTTTCTGTCAAACCTCACTCTCTTTTCTATTTCTGTGAATCTTAAAAAAGTTATCCGGTCATCTATATTTTTGTGTTTTTTTGTTTTTTTTTTGTCTACTGGCAGGGGATTAGAGGAAAGTCGTACCAACACAGTTGTCACAGATGCTGCAGTGAGACGCTCGTGGCGGCCGGAAGATCTTGCACGTGTAACAGTACTTGAGCTTGACGATCTGGTTGTTGATCTGGACGTTACGGATTCGAGGTGGAGGTCGCTGTCCAGCAGGGACGTTCCCATTGGCAGCTTCTGCAAAAAAGGGAATAATGATAACTGATTACAAATAACACCAAAATGTCATAGGAAGGACGTCCTGTTGCACTAACCTGCACTTTTTTCCATTTTCTAAAACATTTTGGCCTCATGCAATATAGTTTTTTTTTTATCAAATACTCAGTTTATAAATGGCTTAAAAAGCATTAAGACATCTAAAATACTCAAGCCAAACTTTAAGCACTTCTGTCCTTGACTGTAATGCAATACAGCTTTCATAATGATGGATTTATGCAGAATCCCTACTAAGATAAGGACTTTAAAACTATCTTGCACCATTTTTACTTGTATTTGGGCTTTACCTGCAATGCTTCAACACTATCACAACCATATTTCCAATTCTAATCCTCAAACAACTCATCACCCAATTAAAATCTGAGATTTTCTGCTGATAGTTCAGATTTTACATATTTATTCATTTTCGTCCAGTCATATTCCAGCTCATCATCATTGTGGATGGAGGGGCCACCCTGGACACATTTCCAGGAAGGATTAGAATGAGCAGCCAACTCAACGTGCATATGAAAATTCTTGCATGACCTGGCAGAATCAAGCCATAGCGGGGATTCAACCCAGACCCTCTTGGTGTAAAGCAACAGTTCTAACTACACCATAGTGCAACCACATCTGAGACTTTTCCGATTATGTTACACTGCAGGAGCTGGAAGTGAGGCTAACGATCACAGTGTTGCTGGCCGGGATTCCTCAGGGGAGAAGCAGCAGTGCAGATTTCCCAATACGTGCTGCAGTGAGCGGGCACCATTGTGGAGTTAATGGAAAAAAGCAGGCGCGCTCATTTGATTATCTGGGGATGCATTAAGGTAAAAAAAAAAAGATGTGGTGTTTGTGGAAATCAAATTAGCTGGGGTGTGGAAAGTGTTCAGAGAGGACAGGAACACATTTTAATTTATCTAAATAGGGCCTTCGTGATTATTATACAGCTCTCAGTCATCTAAAACGTGGTCATTTCAGCATAAATGAAGCCAACGGATTAACGTTTTTATCAAACGAGAACGGTACAAAAATGTTTGCAATGTGCAGCAACAAGCTGTGGGATTAGTGGCCTTCAGGACACACCAGCAGACAATAAATTCATGACTCATCACTCATGGGAAATGATGTCAGTCCCTCAGGTGGAATGGCTCAATCTGTTAGTGGCTTTTCTGTGTATCTATTAAGAGGTTACATCTTTCCATATTAAGTTTCCCTCTCTGGGATAGTCACTAGCTGGAGGAGATGACTGATCATTGGGGAGGTAGAAAATGCATCAACATGCTTCTCTTCCAGGTTTCAGCAAACCCAGTCCTCAATGCAATTATAACAATGTAGAGCTGTATAACACAGGCATGTCCAAACTCTGGCCTACATATGACCTATATTCAAATTTCCACGGGCCCGCAGGCTGCTGTCACAAAATCAATAATGTGTGGCCTCCAGCACTTTTTAACAACTGTGTGTACAATTTCTTGATTGTGATTAGTCAAATTGCATTATAAAGCGTTGTAAACCTGTGGTAACAACCTGTGGCTACTTGACCTTCAGAGGTCATGTGATGGAGAAACAGTTGGATCCGATGGAATAAAGAAATGCTGTCAAACGGTTTCAAGAATGTTTATTAAACAGAGCGGAGAAAAGAACACGCTTAGCAAGCATGGAGAAGTCTGCCGAGTTTTGCCAGTGATGAAGGACGTTCGCATTTTATACAGTCATACAAACAACTTTAGTCAGGAACTTAAGATAGGAACGTAAGTGCCATATCTAATATGGACAAGATGTTCTAATGATGTTTATACATCATGATAGAATGCCCTGGCAACAAATCTTTTGACTTCTAACTGTGTGCAAAAGTCGCTTGGTAAATATCATGGATGAAAACTAAGGAGGAAATGTATAATTTCCATCACAGTCAAACGAGAGGAACGGGTTTATTTTTTTGTTTCTGTGATCAAAACTATAGTGGTTTGTGATTCCAAATGTGTAATTGTGTAATTTTCCTGTAAACATGATTTAAACTTTTGATTTTTATTTTTTTTTACATTTTTCTTTATTTCCACATACATAAAATGCAGTCATGGATAACAGTGACAAATACAACTGAAATATATCTGTGCAGTAGAGAGAGAAGACCTTACACAGGTCTTATATAACCACCTCTCCCAAAACATAATCATGCAACAGAAACGGAAAATGTCAAGCAAAATAAAAATGTTACATTTTATTTCATTTATATGTTTTTGAAATAGTTTATAAAAGTAATTTCAATTTTAATTGTTTTTACATTTTTTTGACAAGAAAATACATTTAAAAGTACAGTTCGTATAATTCCAAATTTAGAAGCATACACTGAGTATTTCACCATGGAGAATATGTGATATCTGACATGAAGCCAGACTTACTATTGAAAAAAAGTTTTTTTATTTTCCAACTTTTTCTTCCTTTTATTTTGCATTCAATTTTACTATAAGGGTTCAATGAATGCTGGTCGATTGGTTGGTCTTCATACATTTTCAAAAAGTTTAAACATCCCTGGTATATCAACTATATATATGTGACATGGCTGGTAAAACAATTACAATAGCAAACATTACAGGAGTTCAACTTGGTGTAAAAAAGTTTGTATACCAACTTTGTACTTGGATGGACAGTGTGTGACACTATCCTTTGGGGTTATTTGGGTCCATTTGAAGACATTTCTTTTAGCTTCATGTTTGCCATTATCTTGGCAGAATTTGATTTCAATTAATCCCAACATTTCCAAAAGTAGGCACATTTATGGGCCAAAAAGTGATCAGAACTTATCAGTAATGTCGTTTTTAAGCAGAAAATTCAGCAGTTATGGGTCACCCTAGAGCCCAGTCTTTTATTGAGTGCAGTTTTGATTTTAAATATGAATAAAACAAATATAAATAAGGACCAACATGCTTGTGTAGCAAGCCACCTAGAAGCTTCTTAAAGTACAATCTAACAGGAAGTCAAAATGTTGCTCTTTTCCTTTCCTTACTTTGCCTTCTAAGGTCCAATAAAGTAGTTGTCAAGGATGCAATTACTAACTTGTCTCTTTTGTTTAGAACTTATCAACAAACTGTTTGCTTGGTGTGTGCTCTGTATGTCTCTTTCCTGACTTTTCTATCTATAATGCTGTGTTCAGTCCAGTGTGAACATCATACGCATTCAAGTACACCTGTGTAGCATGTTCTTGAACGCGTGTCAAATGCCCGGTGTGTACGTAGCATTACCTTTACTAGATAAGGTTTTAATCCGGTTCTAACCATTGTTTTTCTAATTCACCTATTTAGTCGGTGTTTTCTTCTCTGCTCTGGTTCAATTGCTCAGAATTAGAAATGACATTCAAAATATTTTAATATTCAATGCTATTTTTTTATTTTTTATAAAGGTCATTTTTAATAATTACCGCTGAGAGTTGAGTCTTTCTGAATTCTGCCAATATTAACGAATGTAGTAGAATATAGTTCTGCTGTTTTTTGATGTTTTTCCTATTTTTTTCTCTGCCATCTCATGTTGACCTTTGTTCAAAAACTGCTGTTTAATCCATACTATGAATTCAGTTAACACAGAAAGACAAAAAGAATGCCTGTTTTGTTGTTGTTTTTTAAAAACTGTCCTTTTACAGATAAACTGACTTTTTTATGCACATATGAAAATGAACAACCTCAAAAAGCATGAAACGTAACAAATATAAATTAATCAACAGGAATGGTTCTGCTTGATTTGAGGTCCAATACACTGAAACATTCATTCTTTCTAAATACTTAATTTCAAACTGTTTTCACCTCATTTCACATTCATGGAAGTCACCTCATGCAGACACATCTCCACAAACCAAGAACCACAGGCCCGGTCATTGACTTCACATTTGAATAGATGCAGATAAAGACTGGTATGAGTGGTTTTATCAGGCCTGGTTGCAAAAAGTAGCTCTGCAAATCTAAAGAACAGGCACTGCCGCTTTCAAAAGACGAGGCCTCCTAAAAACCCAGAAGAATCTGTTCAGGGTACCAGACTTCATTGAAAGTGAAGGGTAAGGGATCCCCAGAAGCCAAGACTAGTTTAGTTTTTGATAACTTCTACAAAAATACATGCCATTTTTCTACATATTGTTGACAAATAATAAGTCTGTGACTGTTTACACGCCAAACACCAATGGACCAACCACACAGATGATTTAGTGACCTGTTTGTGTTTACCTGATAGGCTAAAACAGAAGGACATTTAAAAAAATAAAATAAAATAAATAAAGTCAGCTTCTAACAAACGTATCTATTCATTAACTGAACTGTTGACCTTCACTGATTTGTTTTTGTTATTTCCATTAAAAAACATATCTTCAGTTGCTTGAAGTTGTTCTCAATTAAGCAACATTAAAATGTCCAATGAGCTTAATATTGTTTTACATTTATGAAATATATTTTTTACAATCTACTGCCTTATTTAAAATTATAACCTAGCAAATGCAAATACATGGTTTCACAGAGAGAGATACTACTTAGAAGAAACATGGATCATCTTCCTGCTCCAACCAAAAAAACATAATCAAAGAACTTCAGATAAACAGGATAGACATTAAATTCTATCAAATCTCCAAAATACATATACATACATATATATTACTTATTCCAAAGATTTGTCACTTACCAATTTCCATTTCGATAAATGCGGCCTCCTCTGTAAGAGCCCTGGGCAGAACCCCAGATCGCTGAAGCTGGTCCTCAGCAGCATGGCCATAACAAACAGGAAGAGTACAGCAGCAAAAACTGGGATGGCAGGGGACAAATGGACAGCCAGGTATGGGCATCTGTAAAAGGAGAGGTCAAACTTTTGTCAAAGTCATTTTAAAGGCAGAAGTTCTGTTTAACAGCCGACTTCACGCATCTAAACGACTAAGAAATTGATGTATACAAGATAGAGAGTGGTCAGGTGACTCTTTGGTTTTTGTTGTGTCGATTTGTAGCTGGTTTTATAGCTCTGTTGCTGTTGCCATGCTAAGAACCAAACTTTCCCCAAAAACGTCAAAGTGATGTGAGCCTGCAGTTAAACAGAGGCAATGAGACTATTCCAAAGCTGAGGATCAATCAGCTTTTGAACAACAGGAATTTTTGTGATATTTAGATCACAAAATAAGGAATTATTACAAAATAACACAGTGCAGTTGTTCAGATGTTGGTTTATTTGTTTGATTACTTACTTGATTTGCACTTTTTTTTTTTACATTTTTATGAAGGAACATTGAATGTTGGTTGAAAATGTGCCCTCTAAACTCCAGAAGTACCCCTGATCTTTGGGTAATGTGTGCAATTTTTCAAAAATTCAAATAGCCTTCTTGCTCTGACATCTCCAGTTTGATTTTTCTGTCTCTTTTTGCTTTGTTTCGTTTCATATCACAATGTGATATGACATTGTGAACTTCTAGTTTCAAAACAAGAAATCTGATACCTCAGATCCAGCGAGATGTGAGAAGCTTTCATTTTCTGCATCGCAGCAAGACACGATGACAGAAGACACAGAAATATGAGAGCTCTCTACGAGTGCGTCTGTGTGTGCAGCGCAAGCTATGATAATACCATAGATTTTCCTCACTGCTGTTTTGAATATTGTACTAATATAATACTGTGAGAGCTGCCCTTTCTCTGGAAGTCCTAAGCAGAACTGGATCACACTCCCATGGCCGTGTTGCCGAATGGAAAGACATTAACTGGATTCTAGGCCATTGTGCTCAGAGCCAGCAGGGCTCCTTCAGAACCGCCTGCTGCTCAGTGACAGATGTGAGCTGCAGTGTGCGACAGCCTGCAGCAGCAGCAACAAGGTCTTTCCGAATGCTCTTATTAATACTTAAACTACCTCGTCTCCCCAAAATGACAGTTAGATCATGTATTCAGGTAGCAACGATGATGCTGTGGTACACGTTGGGACTGGATGAAACCTCGACCTGAATGACAATAACAGAAACTATTTGTATTTTTTTTTTCTAGCATATGCAACAAAAGCTTGACTTACATCATCAGAATTGGCAATTTCAGAGGTTTAAAAAATACATACAATATTAGGTCCCCTTCGCTAGTACAGGGTTAGACGACCTTTTGCCTTCAGAACTACCTCAATCCTTCATGGCATAGAGTCAACAAAATCTGGAAACATTCCTCAGAGAGCTTGGTCCATATTGACATGACAGCATCACACAGTTGCTGCAGATTTATCGACCGCACATCCATGATGCCAATCTCCCATTACACCACACCTCAATGGTGATCTATTGGGTTGAGATCTGGTGACTGTGGAGGTCATTTGAGTCCAGTGAACTCAATGTCATGTTCAAGAAACCAGTCTGAGGTTATTTCAGCTTCTTGACATGGAGCCATCAGAAGATGGTACAATGTGGTCATAAAGAGATGGACATGATCGGCAACGATACTCAGACCCCCACACCATGACACCACCATTACCAGCCTGAACTGTTCATACGAGGCAGGATGGATCCATGATTTCATGTTATTGATGCCAAATTCTGACCCTACCATCTGAATGTGGAAACAGAAATGGAGACTCATCAGACAAGGGTACATTTTTCCAATCTTCTATTGTCAGATTTTAGTGAGTCGTAAATTGTAGCCATTTTTTAGTTCTTAGCTGACAGGAGTGACACCCGGCGGAGTCTTCTGCTGCTGTAGTCCATCTGCAACAAGGTTGGACGTGTTGTTCTTTCCATTTGCAGAACTCTGTTGTAACCAGTCGTTATCTGATTTACTGTTGTCTATCAGCTGGAACCAGGCTGGTCATTCGCGTCTGACCTCTGTCATCAACAATACATTTCCACCCACAGAACTGCTGATCACTGGATACTTTCTCTTTTCTGACCATTCTCAGTAAACCCTAAAGATAGCTGTGGGTGAAAATCCCAGTAGATCAGAAGTTTCTGAAACACTCAGACCAGTCCGTCTGACACCAACAACCATGACACTTTCAAAGTCACGTCAATCATATTTCTTCCCCATTCTGATGCGCAGTTTAAACTGCAGCACATTGTCTTAACCATGTCTACATGAGCAATAATTGAGTAGCTGCCATTGAATGATTAGAAATTGGCATTAATAAGCAGTTAGACAGGTGTGCCTAATAAAGTGGTCATAAGTTAAGTTCCAGGAGTGTTTTTTCCTACCACGCATTTCTGCACTGATAACGTTAATGCTTTTAGTGATCCAAACAGAGCCAAAGTCTATCAGGAGATTATTTCGTAACAGCCAATAGCCTAAAAATAAAGTGGCACCTGTTGTGATAAGTGAGAAATTTCTCAATCATAATTTAGTGTTCAACCAGATTGTGTTTTATATCATTTCTATTATCCTATAATTTATGGTCCCATGAATAACACAGAGACTTCTTTCTATTGCAGGCGGCTGTGTTCAGTCTTGTCAGAGCTCACTCTTGTCAAACACAAAGCTGAAAGGATGTTTGAAAAAAGCAGGCTGAGTAAACAAGTGCCGGTCAGCACGGGATAAAAGAGAACAAAGTCTATCAGGAACAGGTATATCAGCATACCTGCGCAATACTGACATCCAGAAAACAGCAGTGTGCCTGGCTAGAGGAGTTTTTCTGCTCCGTCTACTTCTTACTAATGGAAACGTGGCGCAGAGTTGAGATCGATAGGAGTTTCCACTGTAAGGCTGCTGCTTTGCTGGCTGCAGAAACAGCACAGAGCAGGACTCAGGCAGAGGAAACGAGGCCTGTCCATGGAAGCAATTCTCATAATCACTGGAAGGTTGCAGAGCCACACTATCATCACTTCCCATCAAACTCCCACGATGGTCACATCCTTCCTGGGTGTGAACCATTTCCTCTGCTGGTTAAGTAGGGATACAGTGTGTTCATTTTAAAAAGATGGATTTAATCAGTTTGTGTTACAAGGGACAAATATCCTCATCATCCACAGGGCAATCAGACGAAACTCACTCATCCGCTGGGTTTATTTTTTTCTGTCATGTTTTTCTTTGTTTTTAAAGAGCTGGTTGACTCAATAATCTGCTGGCCCACGCTTGCAAAATATACTTGACAAATGTATCCCCTCTCTGTGCCCATCTCAAACTTAGTGAAGAGGTCTGAGCTACAATCTTGCTGAATATGATCATTACACTAATTTCCTGGATTTTTTTTCAAGACCTTTCATTGGTTGCTAGGCAGATTTTCTACAGGCTGAACATTTAACAGACAAATCAATCTAATTTGTTTAACCTTTTCCTTTAAAATCAATGATAATTAATTATAGTAAAGCAGGCTATGAACCATTTCTGAGATAGTTCACTTTGAACATACAGACCTCGTTAGTAATGAATTTGAACCGAGGCTTTTCCTCAAAATTATAAAGTTTATTTGACCAAAGCAGGGGAGGAAAGTGAAAGAATGAACACCCTAAAGGGAATAGATGTGAAGCTGCATTCACACCTCCTCTAAAACATGCAGTCAAGTAGCTACTTCCAATGATAAGTCAATGTAAACATACATAAACACGGTTTTAAGGCTTTCACATTCAGAACTCTTGCGTTCACACATAGCTACAAAAGTTTCTACAAAGACATGGCCATTAAAAATACTTTCAAAGCTAAACCAGGTAGAACTTTAACCAGTCACAGACTTGGATTTGGTATTGGCGTACAAATGGCGCCCCCTTTTAATTCACTGAAGTTCCAATCGTTTCAAAATTGACAATAGAGAAGAGATTAATAATCGTGGTTTGCCCCCAGCCGGAATTATATAACACCAAAGCTGTGTCCGAATTCCCCCCCTACTCACTATAGTGTGAGTATATTCAGTGTGTTTGCCTTTATGTAGTGCTGTCTGAATCGAGTAATTCCAAAATCGAGTGCACTAGAAATTCCCCAGAAGTCTAAAAAAACCTAAACTAGCTAAACAAAAACTAGCGTGCATCAATTCCTACGAGATTAGTGAATATAGACCATAATGCATTGCGGTTGAACAATTTCAAACAAAAAAAAACTTGTTTAAATGTAATTTTTGAACAAACCATCTACATTTTCATCATCAGAACACAGTGATAAACATCGTGAAATGTTCATCTTGATTCGATTTTGACATCGAAATTGGTGACGTCATATCCGGCATTTAAAAAAAAAGAATGAAAAGTAGTGAGCATTGTGTCCGAATTGTCTTTAAAATCCAGGGCACTACATTGTTCCGCACTAGATAGTTTTTAGTAGTTAGGGATTAGGGTTGGAATTCGGACATGCCCCAAGTCTTTCATTAATGGAATAGATTTGTGAAATACAAAAAAAAGGAAGAAGAAGCCCCTCCTTGCTTGCCCAGTGTGAACACCATGAGCTATACTTGCGCTAAACCTGTATTCCTAAACGCACATCACAAACCAGTATGTCTCTACCGGAAGCATCTTTGAAATAAATCCAACTCCTATTATATTTCACAACAAAGGATGAGTGGATCAATTTCTCTAATAGTGAATAGCAGATGCAAGAAATAATGGATGTCATTTACTTAAGTAATCGACACCTGGATGGCTTGGTTGGCTGGGTGTGAGACTGCCAGGATGCACTTCAATGCCAGGACCATTCCAAGCCGGCCAAGAGGGGACTGGTCTGGTCCAGACCACGCAGTGGAAACGAGTTAAAATTCCAGTGTGGATCCTTTTGACCTATCACACTATATGTAGCCACAAGGGGCCCCCAAGTCAGCCATCCCCAGCCTGGATAACATACAGGGTTGTGCCAGGAAGAGCATCTGGCGTAAAACAACCCAGCTCAGTGAACCCTGATTGGATGTGCCAACCCCTAAAAGGGACGGGACATCCGGTGCAAAGATGAACATTTTTAAGTGACAAAAATATAACACCACACCATGTTTTTTTTTTTTTTTTTTACTTCTAGACTGGGTTCAAACTTGCCTCAAACATAGGTTTTATTTATTTCAACTTTTATAAATTTATGCTTGTTTTATTAATAACAATAGTCACATTCTTCCTCAGAGTAAAAGTAATTGACACAATTTTAGTATCTGCATACAATTCCATAAAAACTCATTTATTGGCAAGTACAAAGTTTGCTGCCATATTACATCTTTATCTATGCAACTAAGATGAAAATAATCATTGCAGCTGCAATCTCTGCAAATCTCAGAGACACATTGTAAAGCGGAGATGTGTGGGAATTGGGAAATAAACTCAAATCCAACTAAAAAATAAGAGAGATAGAGAGAAATATTGTTATTCCGTCAATTAAAGAAAACAAAAGATTTGATATTACATAATGACTATCACATATTGATGTTGAAATATATTGGCAAATCTTTAAAAACAATTGGTTTCACACAAGTAAGAGCCTTGTTGCTGCCTAAAAGATTATTTTTAAAAAATGCATTTTTAAGCTTATGGTAATGTATACACATATGGGTTTATTTCCTGATATAATAATTTTCATACATTTAATCAAACTTGCACAAACAACCCTTCAGTTCAATAGGGTTTTTTGTGTGTTTCATTCTTGCTCAATTAAGTTTTGAATAACTTTTTGAATTCTTTACTCTAGTTGAGTAATTCTATTTTAAAGTATGGTTCCCTTTTCTTGATTGATATCTTCTGCTTGTGTAAAGTTTTACTCAAACAGATAATAGAAGTTTGGTTCAAACCTGACAAACTCTTAACAAACAAATGCAACATTTGTAAATTTCAAAACAGTTTCAATAAAAAAATTCCCAGATATAATTTTTCTTTAAAATCTTCATAAAATCCTCCTTTCTTTTTAGCAGTGATTATTAAAGCCCATGCAGCTCAAATAAAGATAACTTCCACTAAATCCAGAAATTCTATGATTTCCCTGCTATGCAAATTGTGCCTGATCAACCGCACAGTTTAAAATCTGCTGTCCTGCTTTCTGAATTAGTCCTCCTTCTTATGCAACATTTAAACGCCATATGAGAGGCGGAACATTAAAGCCAGGGTCACGGACCTTCCGTTGGGATTAAAGCTTTGATCGCAGCTGCTGCATCAAAGAATATTCTTGGGGGGGGGGGGGGCAGGGCTGTGTTTTAATAGTATGATCAAGGAGGCATTTGTCACTTTTTATTTTCTAGAGAGGAGCATCTTTTTCAGATCGGGGCAAGCAGAGCGTGAACATATGAAGCGCCCCTCCCTGTGTGGAACAGGATGTGGGTGAACATGCACTCTCCTCCTGGCAGGGAAGCTTCCAGAGAACAAAACACAAAGATTGCTGTTACTGTAAATGGAGCTTGTGCTCTCTGTTGAGCATAAATCATGTTATTACTCATTTAGTTGAATACCGCCCCCTGATTGGCTGAGGAGGTAGACAGGGTGGGGTCGGATCCTAATAGATCGGATGCATGACCGCAGCAGCTCTCTCTGTCCGGGCCCAACTCCTCAATTCTGTAGCATCTTTAATTCAGAGGGAAAGAAGCATGTTTGATTGTAAGCATCACCTCCTCTATGGAAGCAGGATCAGCACTGATGATCATCCGTCTCTCAACGTGCACATATGCTTTGCTGGGTGCCCTGCTGTGGGCAGACAGATGACACATTGTCTCTGCAGGTTCTGGTTTCTTTATGCCAGCGTCATATCTGGTCTTTAACATACAAATACAAGCACGGTGGGTAAAAAGAATTACCAACTGATCCAGGTGTCATTGGATAAAAAGTAAGCCAAATAGAAACATGTAAAAACTCTCTCTGTGCCGGTTAACAGAAGGATTAAGGGATCAGTAAAAGCTGCGGGACAACAGCGGGGCTGGGCACACCTCCACGGTGTTTTAAATAGACTTTGCATTTGTCTGCTCTGCACCGCGTGTCCACAGTTTGAAGCACGTTGAGCTGGACTTGCATCAGCCACAGACGGCTGGAAATACAGTAAAGACGTGAGCTGTGCTGCTAATGCTGCAATGCATCAAGCAGCACAGCTGCACGTGAGAGGAGAGTCTGAAGGTCTGCTCAGTGTTAAAGGCATCTGTGAGGCAAAGCTAAAATCGTATTTATGTGTCTTGAAATCAAAATGTCTCTATGATCTTCTATATTTATATTAAACATGATCAAAAATAGGGGTACTAAACTCAACCACAGAGGGGGCCAAAATCCAAAACTCACCATAGGTCACAGGCAGAACAGAAAAAACCTTTATGGAACACACTAAAACTAAATTTTTACAACTATAAAAACGTAAATTTTTAACATAACTATGAATAAAAACAGGCAGGAATATTATTTCAGAATAAATCAACTTAAACCTTTAATAACTTTCAATATTTTACTCTCCATAAAAAATAAATTTTGTCATCATAAATACATGTTAGAAATAACAACGGGCCATTAATGACAAGAAAATAAAATTATCTGGAGTGCCGAATATAATTACCCAGAAGGCTTTTCTGACGAGGGATGCAACAATTTACTTTACCCAAAATTCAATTAAATTTTGCAACATATGGTTCAGTTTTAAACCTAGAATTAAGGTATTCATATAACCCATATATTTTGGGTCACGGCTTTGATTTGCTTCATTACATTACCTGTGTATTGCAAAGCAACAAGAAAAAGGAAAAATTTAGAAAATCCTTTTTTTTTATTTCTAAAAACCAAATAAAATTTAAGAAAATTGTTGATTGACTTTTACTAACCCTGGTGTGATGTAATAAAACAACAATGATCCCTTTTAAATTTTGCACAACATGGGTTTTGACATTTTCAATTTAAACGTACTAGTACAATTCAATTCAATTCAATTTTATTTATATAGCCCAAAATCACAAAGAAATTTGCCTCATTGGGCTTCATGCAGGTAATTTTACAGATGCAATTCAATAGACCTCTCACCACATTCCACTGAAGAACAGATGAAAGTCTGGGCCCTTCTTGAAAAATATTCAAATAGTACACAGTACCAACCTTTCCACTCCCCATGATTTGATGCTAAACTTAGAATTGCGGCCTCCCTATTTGTTCCATTTCTAAAATACTTTAGAAATAAAATCATAAAAATATTTGACAGAAATTGTGTTCCATTCCTAAAACCCCCTCTTCTTCTTCGTAACTTGACAATCCGTGCTTTTACTTTATGTCTAAAAAAAGAAACATATCTGCATCAAACAGCTCCTGTGCTTTTTTTTTCTTTTTTTTTTTGCAATGCAAATATTTTGGAATGTGATATGGCCTCTTTAGCAATAACACAAAGAAGGCAACAGAAGAATACATATTTAAGGATTAACTTAAAAAAAAACCTTAGTATGCAGTCAAATGTTCTACATTTACATTATAATGTTAAGGATTTGAATGGTATAACTGCTTGTATTTTCCTGTATTCTGAACTCCTACAGTCTCCTCAGGTCAGGATTATCAGGATGACTTTTACAGTTTTGACACTCCAACTCCTGCAGGCCGGGTTCAAGTTTGACTATCAACTTTCAGGAAAGATCATAAATGTCTTCTGTACGTAAATAGGACTGTAAAAAAGTGCATCTCTGATGACAAACTTTAAATATACATGTCAGACGACAACTTTCTGGGATCCAGAAAAAATGAACATATGTTAAAGACCAACCCAGATTAAATTTGTGTGTTTTGGTGGCATTTTTTCTGATGATGGAGGACACACATAAAGAAAATCCAGATCTTTACTCAGATCATTGTGATTTGGGAGCATGCAAAAATATAAGATTTGAAAAAGATTGGTAGACATAGAAAAAACGTTAGATATGAGATTCCCACTTTGCTCCAGTTTGATGCATTCACTTGAAAACGACTAAATCCATGTATGTTTTTTTCATCCCACCTGAAACCTGGCATCATAGGTGCTAGCCATTTTTGTTTCAAATGTAATTTTAGGTTGGGGGTGTGAGGGGCTGTAAGCTAGCTGGACAGCGTCTAGTTCAGTTATGGGTGATGGGAGGGGGGGCACAACTCAGAGGCAAATTTCTAATAAACTGCTGCCGCTCTGCATATACTTTATCCTAGGAAAGCACTGTTAAAAAATTGGCCAAAAATAGCATAATCATAGTTAAAACACCACTGGGAACACTTAAAATAGATCAAAAGAAGATCAGGGTTGGACTTTAAAACAAATCTAATTCCCTGAGTCATTATTCATGCAATAAAACTAAACCAAGATGCACAAGTAGAATGAGAAATACCCAGCACACTATGCAGTCTATTTGAATCAAAGCTGGAGGTAGCACTTCTTAATGATCAATTATTCCAATGCATCTAATTATCCAGGTGCTCCTGATTAACTGATCATCAACATGATCCCCTCCACTAAAGAGTGATCTCTGCTTTGGGCGGTTTTGCTCAATCATGTATATATGACAGAGTCATTGAGGAAGCCATTTTGCAGTGACCATATACAAACAGTCACCATTTGTCAGTCAAACAGGAAGCTTTCAAAAACCCTCCTCCCCAACTACAAGGTGACTAAGCAACTTTAGCAGCTTAGGAAAAAAGTATGAAACAACATTGCATTAAACTGTTTTCCCATTTTCTCTTGTTTACATCCAGTAGCATTCGGTTTTTATGTGAACGAGCTTAAAGGATTCACAAAAGGAGAATACGTTCTTCTGGACAAACATTTCTGTCCGCAAAAAGACAGCCAGCACAAAGGAGAGTACTTCCTGTTGTAGTTGTCATCAAACCAGGCAGAACATTACCCAAAACTCTTCATGTAAGCTTTGTGATCCAAACCAAAGTTGATGTTTTTAGGATCTTTAAGCATTACAATAGATGCTTCCTGAAAATGTTCACGTGTTCACATGGTGGTGTTGTTAGCACTATCATCTCACAGCAGTCACAAAAGATCTGGTTTCAAACTCTGGCAGTTGGGAGTTTCCATGTTCTTCCGGTAAACCTGTGGATTTTCTGCAGGCTCTCTGGCTTCCCACGATCTAAACATGTTTTACAGGTTCATGGCTAACTGTGAGGTTGCTTTTAAAATGGGTGGGGAGTGAAGATCACATCTTTATCTGGTTGGGTTTTAAGTGAAGCATGGACTGAAAGACTCACTTTGATCATTATTTGATTTATTGTAAAAGCGTTTTGAGTGGTCTTTTAGTTATGACTATGACATTTGTTAGTCAAAATAGTTTTTTTTTTTTTTTATTGTGCCGTTTTCTGAGACATCATTTGTGCAGAGCAGCATGAGATCATTAGAGGTGCACCTCTAAGTCGTGGGTGTGACTGTAGGGATGGAATAACCCCGCCCACACTTCCCGTCCCCCATCTGTTTGCATGTTCTCCCACTAGCTTACAGCTCCGTTCACCCCCAACCTAAAACAAAAATGAGCAATATTGAAGCTACCCCACGTACAGTTTTAAGCCAGATGCAGATCAGACAAAGAAAATTAACTGCATTTTAACTGCACTCCTGAGTCACGACAATTTGAATTAAAAAAATGCTCAGAAATGCAATTTTAAGTCTAATTTCTTTTTAGAAGTCCATCATTATCAGAAAAATACCACAAGAACATGTTGAAACAATTTTCAATGGAGGGTGCCTTCAAATTAGACAAACAGCAAAGAGGATTCAGGCGGCTGTGTAGTCTGACTGTCAGGGGAAAAAAAACCCACAAAAGGAAACAAATTGTGCTAATCCTCTGACTTTTCCACATTAATACAAGCATGTAGCACCTCACTACACTCTTAAACATTTCCAATATTTTTGTGGTTTTTCAGTATTCCTCTGTGGGCTGAAACGAACCAGGTTTCAATTCAGTGGTTCATCCCTCTCCATCATGACCATACTCAGGATAAAACAACTGTAGATTAAGGATGGATAAACATTTTTAAAGTTTAAGTCAGGATTTGACCTCCAGGTGTTTTGTCTGGACGTGCGGTTGAACAGTTTATGAGCACCGAGCTGCAGTTTTAATACATCAGCCCAAACTCTGACAAAGGTTTCAGACCCGTTTGCAAAGAGATGGTGAGCGTGACAATCATCCCAATGCAGCCTAACAGTCCTAATCGAAACTTTAATATCCCTCCGCCTACACACCATAATTAGGTTCCACTGTTTTATGAACATGGAGGCAAACGACTCTGGAGCCATTACCACAAAGCTTTTTCAGAGCTCTTGATGCTCAGCATGAACATTATCGTCTCTCTCCCGCTTCCAGTCGGACAACAGCTCCTTCTGTCCGGCCTCTAAGGAAAGCGAGAGGCCATTAACGTGCAGAGCAGATAAATGAGATGGTCCAGCCCTGTTTTAAGAGCTGCTGCCTCTCTGTAATGCTCAGAATGTCTTGATGGCTACATGCTCGTGCAAAAATCCAGAAAGAAAACTGTTTTGCACCAAAGTGCAGAACCTGCAGAAACTGCGCCCAGGAAAAGTCAATAAAGAGCAAAAGCAGCAGAAATTGATCAGTCCTTAACAGTTTGTGATATAAAACATGGGTTCCCATGATGCATCTGGGCAGGTGCAGTGTTAACTGGAATAATGAGGCAGCCACAACTGCTGATGCAACAAAAAGAGCAGATTTTCAATCTCACAAGTCAGAACGCCCAGATTATTAAATATTGAATCACTCAGTACAGTCATCAGTTATGAACGTTTTTTTAATGTGACAAAAAAGAGAAAAAAGAAGGATCCAGATTCACTTGAAGCAAAAATCCTAGTAAATAGTCTCAAAATAAAATTTTAAGTAAATTGCAGTGAAATTACACGAAGAAAAAAAATAAGAAAAAGGTTCAAAAATCCTTTAAATTTAAAGTTACTTAAACCATAAAAAAATATAAACTTTTCAGGATAAGGATGAGAGGATGAAAAGGGTTGTAAAAGAGTAATAAAAACTAAACCATTTCTGCTACGAGGTTTTATGTCAAGGCTACAAGGTTTCCAAGCAATACATTAGTAGACCCCAGAGAAACGGCTTTAAATAGAAACTTATCGAAATCTTGAAGGTTCTCTGAAAGTAACCAGCAACAGGGAAGAGGCTGCAGATCGCATTTCTATTGACGAATCGATTGGTTGGGTTCCTGTCGACCACGGCTCACAGACTGGGTTCATGAAGGGGGGGCAACAGTGCCCCTAAATGCTATGACTGACCTCTAAAATACACATTTAACAACAGAAATAAGAATTACAGCAAATACATAAATAAATCACACATAAAAAAACAACAAAATAGAAGTATAAACAACAAAAAAACATAAGGATGGACGGATAAAAAAAAAAGCCATAAACCAGAGTCTGCCTGGTAAATGCAGAGGTTAGTGTCAGGAAGAGCATTCAGAGGCGGAATTACTATTAGGGCCCCCAATTGCATTCTTGGCTGATTCTAGGGTCCAAGACCAGGGGTCAGCAACCTGAGGCTCTGGAGCCACATGGCTCTTTTGTCCCTCTATTGTGGATCTTTGGCTCATGCAAATAATTTGAAAAGATAAATGTTTGTTTTGTTTTTTTTTGGTTGATTTGTTTTAGTGTTTATTAAAGTTTTGCCATTTATGTTTAGATACTCAACATGTCAGATATCTGACCGAAATGATGGGAAAAGCTTTAATCTACCATTATTAGAATCAATTTAAATTTTTTTTCTCTGCTGCAGCACAACAGTGTTTAGTTGCTGTTAACAGACAGCGTTCTTCAAAGAATTTAATTGCAATTATGTGTAAACATTTTGCATTAATTCACACCAATGTTGTTTATGAAGAAAATAGTGTCCAAAATCACAATGACAGAAAACGTCAAGCGTGATTTTTTTTTTTTCTCATTAGTAAATTTGCTGAACAGGAGGATCTGATTTTAACAGATTGTATTTTCTTTTGAAAGGAACTTTTATTCTGCCATTATTACAATAAGTTAAATTTGATATATAGATAAGTATAACACTTTTATACCAGTAATTCAACGATATTTAAAACGGCTTTTAAAAAAAAAATGTATGGCATCATGGTCACAAAAATCCAATCAAAGAATAATTTTGTGAACAAAGTGGCTCTCACTGGGTTTTGGTCTATAAGACCAAATGACCCCTGAGGGAGGGGGCCCACAAAGGCTCCTGCAAATGTATCCTTGTGTTAGGGCCCAACATCCCAAGCGGAGCCTCTGCCAGTAAGGATCTTTTTTTAAGGATTTAAAAAATAACAATAATACAACCGCAGCATGTTTGGGGCCCCCCAAATTGTTAAGTCTGAGAGCATTCAACATAACACTTATAGGACATCTCAAATAGATCAAAGGTGAAGATAAGGATGAACAGATGATGATGGTTTTTAGGGGCATTAGAGCGACACCCCAAACTCTGATATTCTACCTGCACCCTAAATCCAGGGCTGAGACCAGTGTGTCATAGAAGTGAAATACTCACTCGAAAGCAAAGAAGAGAGAGCAGGTCCCCACGATGAGGAACATGGTCAGATAGAAGACCCCCTTCTGCCGGGCCATCATCACCCGCCCGTCGCAGCAGAAGGTGTTCTTCCCCGGAAGCCTCTCCCATTTTCGCACCTTTCTGGTGATCATCACCGCCGACATGATTCCTGGTTATGGTCGGACCTCAGTTGGGCTTTGCTGTCACGGTTCCTCTAACCAGTCAAAAACAGAGTGATAAATAACACCTGCGCGCAGTGGAAATCATTTTAGGGGGTTTAAAGTGTCGCAGTCTCATCATCGGGGCTGTCGAATCCACTCCTCTGCGATACCTTGTTTTTTAAATCCACCCCCGGTCCGGTCGGAGCTGTTAGAAATCCAGCCGAACCTCTGCGACAGATGTGTCCAGGCCGGATGATCGCGCCGCGGCTCCTCCTGCGGCGGCGCGCACGGCGGACCTTGACCGCCTGACATTCATATCAGCTGGAGAATCATAAAGCGCGTCCACGGCGGCGGGGGCAGCTGATCGATCAATCAATTAATTAATCAGCATGAAATCCAGACGAAACCCTTTGGATTTCTAGCTACGATCCGCCTGTGTGACTGCAGAAGCTGCCGCTCTCCCCCTCTCCTCCTGCAGATGCCAGCTCTGTTTTAGTCAATGGAAGCAGGAAACACGCCTAGATTGAAATGTCTCATCTTAAAGGGGCAGGACAGGTGGAGGAGCTCCGAGGAACAAAGGACAGACTCTACAACACCTCACAGGAACATGCAGACATGAACAAGTGTCCACCGAGGAATGAAGGAAGCAAAAAGATGAGATTTATTCATCACAAATCCATATTACCAAAGTCCTTTTCATTTCCACTTCTGTTTCCTGTTTGCACATGCGCTGCCTATCTAGGCAACATCTATTTATAGCATTTATTTCCCACATTTAGGTGTGTTTTTTAAGAAAACGAACAGAATTGATCTTATAACGTGGGTTTAATCAGACAATAGACTCTCTGAATGAGGGAGTTCAACACCTACTTGCTACTTATTAGATAAATGAAAGAAACAGCCCAAAAATAACACTTATATGGCTTTTTTTTTTTCCACTGAAGGCTCTGTTTTTTCACATACATAACTCAAAAAATACACAATACGTGCCAGGGTTCAATTTCTAAAATTAAAGAACCTGAAACTAAAAAAGTGGGATGCATTCATACCGGTATACTAGAAATATGTGTGTGTTTATTTTATGTATGAGAGTTCAGTTTACCTTATAGCTGTGAAAACAATAATTTTAAAAAACCTGTATTTGAAATCACAATATGTATCACTTTTGTCATATTCAATGCACTTTATCGATGATATTAACATCACAAACAGAAACAAATTAACTCCTCTGCAAATCAAAGCCGGTATAAGATTTCTTAACATTATTAATGGGGGTGTTAGTAAGACATTTATTAGCACAATAAACCGACTAAGGTTTATGAAAGTATTCATTAACATCTAAAGTGAGGCTATTGTCCACAAAGGCCATATTAATAAACTGCTTACAAGCTTAACAAATGTATATTTTTGTTAACATTATATTGACTGTATTGCAGTACCTCATCTAAAGTGTTACCAAGTATTGTAGTCTCCTCCATTTTTTTTTTTTTGTTTCTATTAAAATGTTATGATATTATTACCACTTCTTAGTACAAATTCAAGTACAGCATAGGTAGTGTAAACTTGTCTGAACGTTTCCCTAAAACAAGTTAAAGAACAAAGCACTTTAACATGGCAGAATAACCAACCAAACATAAAACAATAAAATTATGTTAAAAAAAAACATTAAAATGGGGTTCTGCTAACTAGATTTAATACATTAAAACATTAAATAGTGTAATTGTTTCAATAACTTCCAATTATATGTTTTATCTTTTCCTTATAGACCAAATATATTTTCAAGTCTGTGTCTTTGAAATTATTTTATAGAGGATTTCTCCGAACCAAGACCCTTCGTACTCACCTATAGAGATTAATGATAATAATAAAACATTATTATTATTATTATTATTATTATTATTATTATTATTATTATTATTATTATTATTATCATTATTATTATTATTATGTCAATCGTGTGATGATTTGAAATTCTGACTCTATTATTTATTTATTCATATATTTATTTTATAATTTGTTAGTTTAATTATTGTGTATTTGTAGTCATCAAGCTAAATGAAGTCTGAGCGGCTCCTACTCACCTCCACCACTCTCTGCTTCCCTCTAGTGGTAGCTTAAGGTAAACTCACAAAAATGAAAAGTAATGACCGTGACAATAATTTTAGAATTCTTGTGGCCTAGAAATGTCATATTTGTGTGTGTGTTATTTTTTCTACGTTTTTTACATGTTTGTATATAACTGACAACTCAAAAAGCCTTTGTTTAACTGCAGTGATGCCAAAGGAACCATTGGTCCGTTTGTAATAATAGTCCGACTAGAAACAAGCGTGAAAGCAACTTTTGTATTACCAGGATTAGCCGTTGCCTGTCTGTAGGTTTTTGGGGTTTTATTTGGTTTTTATTGATTGATTTATTTAAATACATTTTTTAGACTGCTGTTGATCTCATTTTCCTTAAAATGGACGGAATTCCTTGTCTTCGTGTGCAGAGTTGTCACGCTCAGGAATTGAAGTAATCACAAATCTTTAAATGTGTTTGTTAGCATTAGCATAATAGAAACTTCAAACATATACATGTTATCCTTGATTACTTTAATGGATTTGATATTGTATTTATCTTAAAGGAGAAGTCTACAGTCCAGAGGATTTCTTGATCGGAGTCGGTGCTTTGTAAAAGACTCGGATGGGTCAGTACTGCTGCCCATTTTACACTCCAGTCTGGTACATCTTGATGTCCAGTCCCCTGCAAACTCCAGTATTGGCGAAATAGTCTGGAGAAAGGTAGATAAAGCTGAATAAAAAAGTGTGGAGCGACACACTTCACTTCTGTGTCACAGTCGTTGCATGAATCCTGCTTTCATGGTTTCACTGCAGTGTCCTGTGAAGTCAAAGAAAACTAAAGGGAGGACAGGGGGAAAGCTGGAGAAAATTCTGGAGGAGTTTTTGGAGTCGTATGGGGAAGTGTTGACTGAGGAGCTGAGGAGGGACCTCCCCCGAAGCTTCCAGCTGCATGGAGATCTTGCCATTCTGGGGGACGGTTGCTTTACATTACCAGTGTGGAAGAAGATGGGTACAGCTCTCAAACTTCTATTTATCTAAGCTCTGTTTTCAGTTACATTTCTAAATTAAGGAATTTTTTTAACCGATTTAGAAGATCAGCTATGGAGTGCAGTGAGCGGCGCACTAGGGGTGAAGCGACTGGCAACAATGGGGAGAATATCCAAAAATGGATTCAGATCACCTGTGGTGACAATGCTGTTGGGGGAGCATAGCTGGGTCACTCATGTGGACAATGGGATCAGGTAAGTTCAGGTAGAAATAAGACAAATGGCACATCATTTATATTCAAAAATGGTTATTATAAACCTTCACATTTACACTTTCATTTCAGGTATGAGTTTGACGTTACCAAGTGCATGTTTTCAGCAGGAAACATAACAGAGAAGCTCAGAGTGGCGGCTCTGGACTGCACAGGAGAGACTGTTGTGGATTTGTATGCAGGTCAGGACGCCACATCTTGCATTTTAAGCTTTCATTTGCCTCCCATTCTCATAAACTTGTCAAAAACGATACATTTTTGTTAAATTATTTCTAATAAATTCTTTCATTTCTACTGCATTGTGTTAAGCTTCAATGCTGAAAAAATGCATTTTTGATCACCCAAAACAAGCTTTATTTGAATGCATATACATCCTTTCATGCTCACACAAACTTTTTTTCGATTATGGGTTAAAAATATATTCATTTAAAAATAAATGTGTACTTTGAAAACATTTCCAAACATTATTTAAAGGATTTCTAAGCGATTTACAAAATCTGAAACTCTAGAGCAGCCTTTCCTTTGGGAACACTGTCCTGCATGTTTCCATGTTTCCCTGCTGAAGTACACCGAACTCAGCTCATCATAAGCGCTGCACAAACCTGATAGTGGCAGATGTGCTTGAGCAAGGTAAGATTGAGGAAAAAAAGCAGCACAGTGTTCCCAGAGGACCAGGGTTGGGGAAATACTGCTCAAAAGCGTCCCGTTGGATCTCGTTTCAGGCATTGGTTACTTCACTCTTCCGTATCTTGTTCATGCGAAGGCCAGTCACGTTCATGCCTGTGAGTGGAACCCTGATGCTGTGGAGGCTCTACAGAAAAACCTCCAGGCAAACAAAGTGTCTGAGCGTTGCACCATTCATCAAGGAGACAATCGCCAAGTAAGGCGCCTTTTACATCTTACAGCTGTACTTTTAATCTGAGGTGATCTCATAATAGTAAAATAAATCGTGTGGGGGTTTTGAACTACACCGAATCAGGAAGTGCTTTATCTTTCCTCCAAGATGCACACATAAGATAACATCAAAAGGATGGTTTAATTTACTGTCATAGATGTTTTTCTACTAGAGTAAGTTTGAAGCACATATTCTAATCTGCTGCTGCACGGCAGTGTCTACGTTCAGTTCCTTACCCCTTTAGTTCAGAGGGAAGGTTCATTGCATTTGCACACCTAAATACATTTTTTATGCATTGGTTTATTCATTTATTTATTTATTGTCATGTTTATGTTCCATGCTAAGAAAACAAGAAAGACGAGAGTGCAACAGAGTAGATTTAGTGAAAGAAAATGCAATTTTTTAGATTTCTTTTTCACATCTTTCATTTTGATTGTCTGCTGGAGCATGGTGGATTTTATTTAGAATATTACCTTTATGTGCTGCTTTCAAAAGTGAAGGAAATTACAATTGTTACATATAACTTGATATTTTAAAAAGTCAAAGCTATTTTTTATATATAAATTAGTGGCCAAATGGTCCCAAAAACATAAAGTATATTTTTCTAAAATGTAAAGCTTTATCATTTATAGAATGAAAGAACATGCAATTTTAACAGACAGTAAATCTAAACTCTCTAAAAAAAAATCCCCCTTTTTCCTTCTACTTGACCTGTTAGGAATATTCATGGGACAAAGGAGGGTAGATGGGGGAGATAAAGACCGGAAATTTTGAGAATTTGGCTCAACCTACTTCCTTATCGTGATAGCAGATTGATACGTCGCTCCACCCATGTTTGACTTCTAAAACTTTACAAAGATGAACAACAAGTCATCCAGACGAGAAAAATAGGCACCATAGAATCAAAATAAATCCAAAAACATGACCTTCATGAATCTTGAGTCCAATAAATTTTGGGTACTTTATATACATGCAACTAATAATTAATAAAAGCTGCTAAATTTATCCAAATAACATTTTTAAGATGTGGATTTACAGTTTAGAAGCCTTTTACAAGCTGACCTGTGTGTCTTTGATGCATTTATGTTTCTCAACTTAAAGAGGAAACAATCAATTGTTGCCTCTTTTTTATATGATGGAAAGAAGCGGTTACTTCAGAGAGAATTCACTCAGTGAGGATGCTTCCTCCTCAAAAGGGCCAGACTTTAAATTTTCCTGTAGCTATTTTAAGCCTGCAGTTGTTGAAAGTGTGAATTTATGAGGTCCCAAAACTTGTTTGTATTTTAGATTGTTTAAAAACAGAAAAACAGATAGAAAAATATTCTTGGAATTCTGACATTAAATTCACCTCAGAAGTCAGAACTCTAGGATTGAAATTACATTTATTTTTTCCTAAAAATCTAACTTTTAAAAAAATATGTTTAAAAAGAAACAGTGGAAGTCTGATTTCTTGAAGAATTTTTGGGGGAAAAAGTAAAGTTACTCTAGAGCAGGGGTGTGCAACCTTTAAAACTTAAAGAACCATTCAGGTTGATTTCTCACCAACCAAAACCCAGTGGGAGCCACGAAGTCTTCACTCACCCTTTAGGAAAATAAGATGCTGGTTTATATTTGGGGTTTTGCTACTAAAATGATACATTTAAATAAACTATGGTGTTTCAAACATGAAAAGAAAATAGCTTTTTAAAAAAATATGAAATAGTTCATAATTTTTAACAGAGCTTTGAATGACTTCCTTTCAAAATAAAAGACGTCCCACATCATAGAATCAAATCAATGCAGGAACAAAGTGTGAAGTCTTCAATGATTAAAAAAAACTGTTTATTTTACTGTTTCTAGTGAATTTCAACAACATTCATAAATATAACCAACAAAAATGATATAGGAGCTAATTAAGTGACCCCTGCCATTTATTAAAGCCATGGGGCACAATTTAAATCCTTGAATTTGTTCAAAAATAGAAAATCTGCTTTATAATCCAGTTTATTATAATTTAACATAGCTTTATTTCTGGTGGTTCTTGCTGACAATAAATTGATTTTCTGTGATAAATTAATCTTAAAATTGAGTCCAAATCTGTCAGTATGATATCAAAGGATTGATGGAGAAATACGACTACTGTTGTCAGGATGAGTCATACCATCCTTCAACTGTTTGTGAATGAGTTAAATAAAGTTTAAGTTTTTTTACTTTTTTAAACTTTATTACTTCCTTACTTTTTCCTTTACAGTCACATTTACATTTTTGAAAATATTTAATTTTAACCAAAGAGCCACAGTGGAGAGGTAAAAGAGGCTCTGAACCCCTGCTCTAGAGAAGGACTGAGGGAAAAAAATTCTTGAAATTTAAGTGAGAAGTTTGTAAGAATAAAAGACAGGATTCCTTATGCTCTGTTTTTTCCTCCTGTGCTTCTGCGTGTTCATCGCTCATGGAAAACTTTTTCCTCCTCTGTGTCCAGCTTCAGTTGAGTGATGTTGCTGACCGCGTCAACCTGGGTCTGATCCCGAGCTCCGAGGATGGCTGGCCTGTCGCCTGCATGCTGCTGAAGAAAAACACCGGCGGCGTCTTACACATCCACCACAACGTCACCTCGCCGTTGCAGACCGCAGAGGATGTAATTCAGAGGGATTCTGGGAAGAAAGCTGACAAAGAGGCGTGGCAGGCCTGGGCCGATCATGCGGCAAACCGCATCGCTTCTCTCCTAAAGGACCTTACCGGTGCAACGTGGCGCACAAACGTCCAGCACATAGAGCGCGTGAAGTCGTACGCGCCTCACGTTCACCACGTTGTGTTGGATTTGGAGTGCAGACCGTCCTGAGACGGAGCTGCGCAGCTAAAACGATAAAATAAAGTTATGGAGGCAGTGAATCACAGCTCAAGCTGGGCAGGTTGGGAATGCAGCCACATAAAACTTTATTTATTCAGGGCAGGTTGACTGAGCACAAACATGGTTTGTTCTGTCCACATCATTGCAGGTCAGCCTCTGCTGCAGCATCCTGTGTTCAACCAATGAACATGTCAGAAACATGCCAACGGTTATTTTTCTCCACCAGCAGGATTCTTGTGGTTTTGCTACAAATCTAATTCCTGCAAGAAATAACTTGATAGGAAAAATGTAAATAAAAGAAAAGTATGACAGTAATCTGTGTGCTATGAATGACTTCAACATGAGATTGTAGTTCAGAGATCTTTGTTTGACTTGTGACTCACACCCTGATGACACAGTAGAGCAGGGGTATTCAACTCCAGGCCTCAAGGGCCGCATTCCTGCAGGTTTTCCAACATACCCGGATCTGGCATGCTCCGATTGGTTGGACACACCTGAACCAGGTAATCAGTCATAAGTAGAGTTTGGATATCTGGAAATTATGCAGACACTGCGGCCCTCGAGGCCTGGAGTTGAATACCCCTGCAGTAGAGGGAAAACCTAAATAGTGAGGAGGAGAAGCCGGATGTTGATACTCGCAGGCTGAGCGGTTTCATTATGGCGGACATAATATGGCTCACATGATGGGGTTTTTCACAGCCATCTGGCCTGCACTTGCTTGAGAGGGTTTGAAAGACTTTCAGCCAAATAAGGGAAAAAAAATCTGGAAGAATGAGGTTCATGTGTCCAGTCAAGTTTCATGCCAAGGAGTAATTAAGCATTTTTTGTAAGCTCTGATAGTTCAAAATGTTCCCTTTTCTCCTCATTTCTGAGTGTTTGTACTACTACTTTAAAGATGTGTTTTTAATCAGAACATTTTTTTAACTTATGAATTCTAGATTCTGTTAAAGTTTAAAACAACTGGTTGACAAGGGCTACAAACCACATCATAATCAGTAATATTTATAAATGCAGACACTCCCATTTAGGAATCAAGCATACAAGTTAGGTATTTTAAAAGGACACAACACATAAAAAATGTAGTTATTTTGTTTCCATTATCTCTTTGTTTATTGTCTCTGCCTCTAGCTTTCAGCCCAGAGATAATAAAAGCAAAGAAATATTGGTGTTACATCCGGTCATAGAGATTTGAGTTTGATGCCAGCTCTAACGAGGAAAGCTAATGGATAGATCTTTGAGATCTATAAGTGGATACATCAGAAAAGAGAGGAACATTGTTTGTGGCCTGTTGACTGTAGCACCAACATTACAGCTACAAGCTTTTTCTAATTATATCTTTTCCTCCACTCCTGATTCACGGCAATTTGAATATAGTACACAGAAAAGCTATTTTAATCTTATTTTTCTTTATATGTGTCCATCATAAAAAAAAAATACACCAAGAACAGGAAAATCACAACTTTCATTTGAGTGGTTGTCAGAAGAGTTTAGTCTGTCTTTTGTTTTGTATTCTTTCTTGGGAGCAACAGTTTTTATACCAATTTAGTGAACATTGTATTTTTGTACCTGCCCTTGCAATAAGGGAGGAGTTTATTCCTTTGTCTGATTGTCAGAAGGTTCTAGAAGAGGAATGGTGACCCCAGATTCAGCCAAAAAAAGCATCATATTATTAGTAAACTAATAATGTGCTGGTGGATATGATTCTATTATCAGCAATATTAATGCTAAATGTAATTGTGTAATAATGGAAAACATAAAATGATAAGTGGATGGGGGGTAATTTATAGTAACACAACATAACACGTATTTCTCAGTTGTATGTGATATAACTTTTTTTTTTAAATACATTAAAAAAAGACTATTTCTCTTTAAATGAGGCGTCTGGCAGCAGAACTTTAACTGTAAAGGAGCAGTGTTTACTTTATGGTGTGTTAATCCCCCTTTAACACACCTCAACAACAAATAATGGTACTTTACACAGAGCTGGAATAATGGTCTGGCTCCGATTTAAGAACATAAAAACATTTTTAACTGTTAAACTCCTGTTTAACTCACATTTTAAAGCTAAAAATAAAAGTTTTCCAAATTTATGCAACAGAAAAAGGGGGAGCTGATAAAAATCAAGCTGGTGTTCATGACTTTTCCACATTTTGTGGTGACCCGTGAAGGAAATGCGTCTGTCATGGAAAAGCGCTCGCGCCCGTCTGCTGGTAGAAACTTTTCCTTCATCTTCCGGTACTTGTTGGAACTCCTGCCGCGCGCGCCGAACTCCCAGCTCCCGGAGACGAGGAGACAACCTGGATAGAAGGAGGTATGGTTTTAAAGGAGGAGGAGGAGCGCCGTGCTGAAGTTTGCGGTAGCTACACGACAGTTTAGAGCAGGGTAGGGTTGTTAGCATGCGCGCGCGCCGCTGTTTGTGTCGCTCGCGGGGAATCAGCCGCGTGAAGGAGAGCCGTCGAGCTTCACGCAGGTGTGTGCTTCCTCTCAATTAGCCTCAGCGTCGACTCATTCACGCGGCGACAGGACTGGAGTCCGCGGCGGAGCCCTAAAGAGACCGCCTGGAAGAGAAAAACCGTAGGCTGTCATTTAAATTTGAAATGTTTCATCGAAGTTCAGCGTAAGCTACTCTTTGAAAATGACTTAAAATAACTATCAGCAAAAATTGCCACTTTTATTTGAAAATATTAGACTTTCAAACACTGCGCCTCCCTTTTATTTAAGCATTATTTCCTGTTAAATTGTAATGTTTTGCATGAGTGCATTTCTTTTTTTAGTGAGGCTCAGGCATTCGAACAACGAGGAAAAAGCTCTTTATTTTTCTTTTCCGCCAGTTCTTCTTCAGTGTCAGGCTGCTGCAGTTATATCTCTATATATGAGTTTTTAATGGCTCCATAACAGATGATCAGTGTCAGATGAAGATTAAATAAATAAGCTGCTGAACTCCACCCAGCCATCTTTCTGCTGGAGGGTGGGAACCAGTCATGAAGTTCATGTTGTTTTACTTTGGTTGACTTTTCTCACCCTGTCAGAGGTACTGGTGGATTTTGAGATGGATTCTCACCCATCAGGGAATATTTTTTTAGTCATGAAGTTTACTTTATGGGTGCAGGTTTATGTAATGTCATGTGAAAATGTTAGTTTATTGGCAAACATATTTGATTTAACCTAATTATTTAACCTTAATTTTTTTTGTTTTGTTGAGATTCATCTTTGACTGTTACTCAAACTTTAACCTCTTTTTCATGGATCTCGTCTCAGTGCTTTAGAATCAAACCAGTAAATCCATGATGGCTCTGGAAATGATCAACTTGAACTTCTTGTCTGAGTTGGAGCGACAGAAGATCCTGGAAGTTCTGAAACGGGATGAGGAGCTGAGGTTAATTGAGGAGAAGCGTGTAAGGTAAGAAAATAAATTCTCTTATTATTTGTTTTTACATGTGGAAGATTTAACAAGGGAGGACTGTACATCACTGCCAAAAATACTGAACCGATTGGATATTGATTCAAAGACTTTTGGTTTCTAATATGATGCAATTTGATTAAATATTTAGATTTATTCTACTTGTTTCTACTAAAAACTTAATTATTTTTGGTTATTAAAAAATATGTTTTCACACAGCAAGTGATATAGACTCACAAGATATATTCTCACATTAATAAATATTTGAAAGAATTTCTTTAGCCAAAAAAGCAAGTGTAAGAAAAAATTTTTAAGGAAAATCAGTTGGGTTTGAAAGATGATTAGTTCTTTTCTAAGCAAAGATGAATTTGGAGTTGATTCACTGAAATTTTCTTTAACCATCCAGCCCTTGGCTTTGCTAGAAAGTTGTGTTTTTATCAGGTTGGATAAAAAGTGTTTAAAGTAAAACCCTAATAGAAATGACAACTTTTGTGTTTCACCTGTAAAATTAAGAGTTGTACATGTTACTGGAAATAGTTTTTTTAATGGTTTTAGCTTGGCTGAACATAGGTTAATTGGTTTTCAGGACTTTAGTAGGATTTATTACTGCTTAAATCCTGAGTAGATTCTCTTGTATTTTAGTAAGGACACTGTTAGAGGTGACCCCTTCTTGTAACTGCTTTATTGTTCAAAGATTTGAAACTGCAGGGGTGGTTCTACTTTCAAGATTCAGGACAAAACCAAAATATCTCCAGATCTAAACCCAGTTTTTCAGAGGCAATAATGTGATTGACTTGTTCATACCAGGGTATACCGCCATGGAAACCTCTGTGGCACACATACTCTGCTCCACAGCGGTTCGGGGCATGTTCAGAGTGAAGCAATAAGCACATTTAAATTGAGGAGTGCCTCTTTGTTAGCTTCTCCTCCGGGCTACAGATGTAGAAATTATCCGAGTTTTAACTGGATTACATTTTGAAATTCTTCAAGTTTGTTTGAAAACTAATATTCTCATTCATTCATTCATTCATTCATTCATTCATTCATTCATTCATTCATTCATTCATTCATTCATTCTTTCATTCATTCATTCAAAGAAAATGGGTTTAGAAATTAATGAATGCTTCAAAATTATTTTTTCTTGTTTCAAATATCTGTAATTGTTTCCCATTAAATCAAAAAGAGAACCCCTTTCTAGAATCCATAAATGTTTCTAGATGCTGCATAGGTGGGATCATTTTTTGATCTATTACAAAATATGTCTGTTTTTAGCCAAAATCCAGGACATAGTTTCTGCAAAGCAGCATTAGTTCCTTTCTGAGTTATGGGTGGGACTGTTTACATGTAATCCCGCCCCCTTTCCTTCACCATTAGCTGAACTATCTGTTTACTCTCTCCCGCTATCTTACAGCCCCTCACACTCCCAACTTAACAAAACTGGTGCAATAAAAAAGGCGAGCAGTGTTGGAGCTATCCAGCTTTACAGTTCTGAGCCAGATTGCAGCTCGGATGAAGAAAACAAGTTTCAGTTTGTCTCTAACAACTATTATCTTTAACAAGCTGTATTTTTCATCTAACTCTTCACCACAATTTGAATAAATAAATGATCAGAAATACAATTTTAAGGGTAATTTTCTTTACATATGTCTACCATCATGAGAAAAATTCCACAAAAACATGACAGAAACTATTTTTATTAAAGTGGGTATTTAAACCAAAAGATTGAATGCATTTTTTTTTTTTTTTAAATAGCCTTTCTCAAAGGATGCTGACATTTATGTCTGTAATACGTGTCTAAAACTCTTTGTGTGTCGACGGTGCTGTTATCTGTGTTTCTGGCCTCAGGAAGCTGAAGACGGAGCTGTTGGATGTGAAAAGGAAAGGGGCCAAACGGAGCAGTGGAAACTACAGCGAGCGCAGCTGCGGCAGATGCCAGGAACCTCTAAGTCGGCTGGCAGTTTTCCCCAGTCAGTGCAAGATGTGCAAACACAACGTGTGCCGTAACTGCCAAGCGGTCCTGCCTGATGGATCGTGGCTCTGCAGCGTGCGGTGTGTGTCAAAGAATCGTAAGATTAATGTCCCTCAACATACTCAAGTTTCTTACCCCTGGTGGCTCCTTTCATGCTACTCTTCTTTTTCTGCTCAGTTCTCTGTACACGTGGGCGTTCATGGCAGCTGTTGGTGGAGCAGTTGGTATTTTCACCAACAAAATTGTCAAATCCTTAACAAAGCACCTTTGGATTGCACAAATTAAATCAAATATAATATATTGAATTAAAAATCAACTCAATTTGAACAGTTGCAGTCTACTTTAATTTCATAATGCTTTTTTGTATATCGTTATATCTATGATTTGTGCTGAATTTGATTAAGTGGGATCATTTTTCTTAATCGGTTTGCACTTTTTTTTTACTTTAACTTCTACGAAATCTTTTAATGGTAAAATAGAGGAAATAAAAAAATACTTGAAAGGGCTGGCACGTTTTGTGCGCCGCACACATTAGGATCTGTTTTTGTCAAATTAGTTTAGGTCAGTAATATTTCCAATAAATAAATGGGACCCTTTCATAGTGTGGTACTTTTACTGTCTGTCAGATCAATCTATTTGTGTCTTGCACATTTCTATCAGTGCATATGTTATGTCTCATGCACCTCTCAAATAATACCTACAGTGCTTTTGCAGTCATCAAACTGGTTTTCTGACTGATACTGCACAGAGGATGGCATGTGGAATACTTTGTTTTTGGTATCTGTAGTCTTCAAAACTGTAAACCTGTGGTATGAACAGTTTATCTCATATCTGAACACTTTGGTGCCACAGAAATGTATTGGTGTTCACTTGTCCTGTAGGAGTAACTTGTGGTGCAACAAAAATAATGTAAACACACATTTGGCTTTGTAGAATGCTGGTGGATGAAATGCTGCTCAGAGTTCATTCTTTACAGATTTTAACAATTGGAAAAACAGCTCAAACTCTCCACACTTTCGCTTTTTCTTTTTTAATCAAAGTGTTTCTACCTTCTGATCTTTGGTGTTTCACAGTGAACTATTCAGCGATGTCAGTGACACCATAATAAGTTTTACTCAAGCTCGGTTTGTTGTGGATCTTTTAACTCATTTTAGGGATGTGAAGAAAAGGACAGGAGACTGGTTTTATGATCAAAGGGTCAACCGCTTTTCCATGACTCCTGCACATGACCTTGTGAGAGCTTCCCTGAAAAAGAAGCCGCATAGTAAGTTCAGGAGCCGGAAGTGCATGCCAACTCCGTTTCTGCCCATTGTTATAAAAACATGTGGTAAAGTGATAGATTTGTTTAGCTTTTTTTGAAGTATGATTGTGAATATTTTTTGTTGTTCTAGTTAAAAAGCGTGTTACGACTGGGGAATTGCTTCTAGAAAGTACTGAGAAAAATCCAGATCCACCCAAACCCGTTCCTGTACCCAGACAGAAGAAGATGATGATTAAAAGGTGCTTCTTCATGGGGATCTTTATCATGCTCTCTCGAAAAAAAGCAAATGTTTCAACTTTCTTCACATTCTTTTTGACAGCAATTCAAGTGAGACGCTTGAATCCATCGCGTCTCAGGAGTCCAGTGAATCAAAGACCAGCGTTTCGTCAAAGACCAGCTTTTCTTCTAAGCCAACTCGCAGTGACACAGAGTCTGCGGAAAACCGCAGTGTAACCAGCACCAGAACTAATACAGAATCTAGCTGTGTGACCCCTGAGGAGACCCGGTAAACTCTGATTTACTAGCTATATTTAGCATTTTAATCACGTCATTGTCATTACGTTTTTTTTTTTTTTTTTTACTTTCAACTAATATTTTGTTTGAATTAAAGCCAAGTGTGAGACATAAATTTAAACTTAAGACTCAAACAAATTCTCCTATGATGTCTCATGTTTGAACGCTAATGAATCCAAACGGTACTTTTATTTGATTAAATTATTCCCCAAACTCTGATAATTATTGCAGGGCTGGTAAAGAACCTGTGAGCCATAAATAAGTTATTAAATATAAAAGGATTTTGTATAAATTTTGTAATCTCCCATTATCGATCATTTTTCTGTAAACCAGAGAACTGCAGCGTTCCAACTCCTCCAGCCCAACACCATCCAGTGCTCCCAGTTTGTCTGTCCCAGTTAAAGCAGATGACGTCAGCATTGATGGCGGAAAATCCAATTCTCTAGCTGTGAGAAAACTTTTCTGTATATATTTTTTTAGTTTATCATCTAATGTGGTCACAAAAATGTTCCTGTAATTTTAGGCAGTTAAAGAAAAAGCAGTCAGTCTGAGCCCTGAGCTGGATGTTGAAAAACTCTTCAAGAAGAGCATCAGACGACCTGAAAAACATGCAGGTTAGTGTGTTTATGTCACCATGTGTGGCTGGATAATAAAATGCATCTTTTATTTAATTGATGATCTTTCACTTTTAGAGTTTGGGTCAACAGTGGACCTTCGGGATGGATGTCAGACATCAGAGCCTTCGATGGGAAACAGGAGCCGCTCTGTTCCAGGCTTAGATTTACAGGTGGATATGCGGAAAAAGGGAGGAGCAGTTTCATGTCCAGCAGATAGAATTTTAAAACTTTTTTAGGATTTCTTTAGTTTGCCATTTTCTCACATAGTATTACATTTGTTTAAACAAACAAATGCCTCTGTTATTAGTGTAGTTTTGTTTGATTTCCACAGGAGGAAGAAGAGGAGGAAGAAGATATTGACACCTTGGTCAACATTCACAAGAGCCAAATGACTAAAAGTCACTCTGACCTCTATAACTCAAAGGTAACACCACTAAAGTGTCTCCCAGCTTGAAGAGATTTAAAAGTTCTAAGTAATCAACTGATATTTGTTTATTTTGAAAGTTTGAAAGTTGGGCTTCTTGTCTGTTTTTAAAAGTATTTGATGTTTGCAATTATTTTTGGGGGAAAATGTTGTTTGGCATAATTTTTTTCAAGTGACAAGCAAGATTTTATGATTCACAGTTAACTTTTTCTGTTTGGGAGTCATAGACGGATGAATTAGAAACTACGAAACAAAGTCCGGCTACTTTGGAGGCAGTGACCTCATATCAGGACAGATGACATTTGTTTGTAAAGACTTGTACTTGAAACAAAGAGGTTTGTCAGAAGTAGACAACATCACACTTAGTTTAGAAACATTAAATACACATAAGATAAAGGCAGCGAGACGCAGTCTGCTCAGTATGGTGGTTGGGAGGTGATAAAAACGACGAGCCTCCTTTTAGTCAATGGCTTGTCTGCTTGTAGACTAACAGAAAACTCTGAACAAAGTTGCTTTGCAGAAAGCTGTTCATGCAAAAGCATCAAGTACACAAGATGGTGGAAAAATTGTACTTTTTATATGACTGTAGTCAATGTGTGGACTAGATGTTGATTGAACTCTTTAAATATGTTTTTGTCTCCTGTGCTTGGATTGTAAATAATTCATTTTCCAACAAAAGTCTACCCAAGTCTTAACATTGACAAGATGGTTTGTCTCTGGTTTGTGCAGAGCACACTGGGTAGCACGATGAGTATTTACAGTGATGCAGGAAACTATGGTACCGTGGAGGTGAGCGGGCAGGTGGTCTTCTCTCTGCGATACGACGAGCACACCCAGAGCTTGCAAGTTTTCATCAAGGAGTGCCAGGATCTGGCTTACGGCGACGCCTCCCGGAAGCTCTCCAACCCGTAAATATCCTACACTGTTCAAAAAATAGCTAAGAGGAAGCTTCTGAATGTCTAAAGCATACTTTATTAGAGTTCAGACTGTTCACATTATGCTTCTGTGCGGGTTGTGTGTTTTTAAAAAGAAAAAACCCACACATTTTCAAGTAAAAACACACCCCCAAGTGATGTTAGCTCAGCTTTGATCAGTGCAGATAAGAGGCTGTGTTTACAGTCTGCATGCTCACATCCCAGGGGTGATTAGCGAAGCTTCACAGGAAGTTGAACGTCAACAGAAATTCTTTCTCAGCATTTGGTCAGGAAATGCTGTGGGAGATTAGCAGTCATGTTGAGGAGAAACTTTTTTTTTTGACCTGCTCTCCTTTTTGTGTGTGTGTTTTAGTTATGTAAAATGTTATCTGCTCCATGACAAAACTCGACAAAACAAGAAGAAAACCAGCATTAAGAAAAACACCATCCATCCCATTTTCAGTGAAACCTTAAAGGTAATTCTCTTACCCCAATCTATTAGAGAGACTAATGAAAAGAGTAAAAATGAGAGTCAATGAAATGTGAAAACACCCTCTTAAATAGTTTAGTCCAAGTCCTAATTGACTTAAAACTGACTTTAAGCCTTCAATTGTTTTTTTTTTTAAACCAGTACTCCATCAGCCGCTCTGAACTGCTCAACCAATCTGTGTCGATATCAGTTTGGCATCATGGCCGCCTCAGCCGTAACATCTTCCTAGGGGAGGTGACGATCCCCCTGGACAGCAGGAACCTGGACAGTCCTCATGAAGAATGTTGGCACCTCACAGGGAAGGTGGGTCAGACTCTGCAGGTTTATTATTAACCAGGTTGTTTTTAACTTTTAAAATGTAATCTGTGCCAACAGAGCTGTGGTTCTCCCCTTCCCTGTCCTCATGTCCAGAATATAAAAAAGGCAGTAATCTCATCTAAAATACCGCAGTACTTTGACTTTTTACTGACCCGTGGTGGAGAGACTTTATTATGTAATTCAAATGGCAGTGGATTTTTCAGCCTCAGTGATCCTTTGATGGTTAAATCTAAGCAGTTTCTCACCGCTGTAGTGTTTCTTCTGCTTTATAATGATTGTTTTCTTCTCTAACAGACGAGTTCTGATGTGCCAGCTACAGCCTTTGAACATTACAGTGGAGAGTTGGTCATCTCACTGAAGTACGTCACTCCCAACAAGACTACCACTGAGAAAGTCAAAGGCAAAAAAGCTGCTCAAGTTCAAGAAGGAGAGCTGTATGTTCTCATCAAGGAGGCAAAAAATTTGAAGTCAGGAAAGTCTGGAAGCACAACTGACAGTTTTGTTAAAGGGTAAAGGATGGAGTCAACTCTTTTTGTTGTTGTTGTTGTTGTTTAACTAAAATGGTGTTTGTGGCTTTACAGTCACTTGTTTCCATCAAAGGCAAAGACCACAAAGATGAAGACTCCAGTGGTGAAGAAGAACCTGAATCCCCACTATGATACCACATTTTTGTATAAGGAGCTGACTCTGGAGCAGCTGAAGGAGATGTGTTTGGAGCTGACGGTGTGGGACAAGGAGGCCGTGCTGAACAATGAATTACTGGGAGGTGTTCGCCTCAGCTCTGGCAACGGTACGAATGTAACATACTCGATGAGGAAAAGTTTGATCCAACTGTTCATAGACAGCATTTCAGCAAAAATAGAGACCGTAGCTGTGACTTTATTAAAACAGACATGAATAAATGTAACATCTTTTTTTAAGACATAATTTATACATCATCTTTAGTTCCTGCTTTGTGGATAGTAAAGTTTTTAAAGATTAGAAAATGTATTCACTCAGCATCATAACTTTCTCCTCTCCAGGAGCTATTAAAGTTGGGAAAAATGAGATGGAGTTGGACTCTGTTGGAGAGGAGGTCAGTCTGTGGCAGAAGATGATGCAGTACCCTGACTCATGGGCAGAGGGCACTCTTCCACTGCGCTCCACCATGGCAAAGATGGCAAAGATAAAGGGGAAATGAGGGCCGGACGCTAAAGGATCCAGACACTAAAGTGATGAGAAGTTCAGAAGCTGAGACCAACTTGATACCGTAGCTGTATTCCAGCTCTCATGCTGAGCAGACATACTGAGGAGGATCACTGTTGGATATGCGGTTAAGACCTACCTCTCTGTATGAAGTGAATCTTGGGTTCCCTGACTTCAGACTGTTGAGAAAGCATCACCACACTAAGTTCTTTTTTTTAAGTCCAGACTGTTAGTTTCAAATCCAAAAATCCACTTTGTTTGTCTCACTGCATCTTTTTATTGCATACAGAACACAGAGCAGTTCTTTCTCTGCACTGTAACAGAACTGTGCCTTCGTTCAATCCAACACAACTGCACTTTAGGACTGTCGTGAACGAGCTTTGTATATAAATAAGCTGAATTAAAAGCCAATTAATGAAACTCGTGATTTTAAATGTATATTTGATCTCTTAAGCTCTTCTTTACAGTGTGATGGCGGTCACGCTAACCTCAAACATTGAATATTTTGTTCATCCAATAAAAGTGACAAAGTAAAAGCACTGGCAGAGCAGTGTTCACTCCCACCTGAAAGTGTTTGTCCTCTTCTGTGTTGGATTCTGAAGAAATCGTTGCTGGATAATTGTGGTTAAAAAGGGATGTCTTTCCATATTTAATCACTCATTGAGTGTAATTTATCATAAAAATGTAATATTCAACATATTTTTATTGTTGTTTTTTAAGTAAATCCATTTCAGCTCCCTCAGTATTTTGTTGTGATCACATTTAACCAGAAGAACATATTTGTTCTTTAAATAGTTCTTTAAAATCTCTCTTTTTGGTCCTGGGTTTTGGTTGTCATCAGCCTCTGGCACTTTTATGACACAAATCTCAGATTTTAGTCGCAGAAGTCTCTGTGGAGCTCCAGCTTCTCGCGTTCCTCCTCATCCAGCAGGAAGCTGTCGATGTAGGAGAACAATTCCTCCTGAGATACGGGAGTAATGAAGCGTTCACGGTCCAGCCCCAGCTCATCCAGCAGCACCATGCTGAAGTAGGTTCTGGAGATTCTGAAGGCTTGTCTGGAGAGAAAACGCAAGCAGTTTTGAAATGAACAGAATTCACTGCTTTAACTCTGAAAAAACAACTGAGCAACGAAACTCTTGTTTCTAATTCCAAACATCTGGTAATAAACAGGAAATGTCCCTTTCAAAGAGCCAGATTTCAGTAAAAATCTGCCCGGGAGAAAGAAGTCTGTTGCAGCTAAACAGAGGAATTTTATTGGAGAAGTTTGTGGAAGTAGATCCTTTTAAAAACAGATTTGGTGTCGAGATGATCAAATAATTCACATTCCTGCAAGATGGTTTAGAGCGATCTATTATCCTCCAGTGCAGAGACTGAGATTCCTCCAAAGGAGAAGGTAGGTCACAAAGATCAGATGGATTTCTGCTTTAGCATCATGTTGGTGTTCCTTTTGCTTGTGATGTTTGGCAGACTACTGAACTGCAGTGGTGTTTAAAGCAGAAATGCAGAGACAACTTTTTGCTTTAAACTGTTACAGAAGATGATTCTGGCATCAAATATTATCAAAAAAGATCTTTTGATGGCCTTTTTTTTAAATATAAATCTTGTGTGTATCCTCTTTGCTCTAGATCTGAACATTTTCTTTGTTAATTTTAGCTATTTTTGAAACCTCAAAGCGGTTTCCTTCATCCAATCATCAGTAAAGATATTATGGAAAGTCTGGGAGTTTTTCTAAAAATGCTGAGCAGATCATTTACCCAAAGTTCACAGCAAGGCCAAAGAATTTGCTGGGGGAAAATCTGGTTGCTCTTTTTAAAAAATAATAGTTTGAATGTGAATACCAAAGAACCACAAAAAAGTTGTTTAGTTCAGACTCATACCGAGTGCTGCTTTTAGGAACACTTTTCCATGTTCTATTAACCTTTTTTTTCCCTCAGAATGAGCAGGAGTAATATTAAAGACTCGTCTTTATCACCTGAGACCCTCGATGACGTCAGACTGAAGCTGGTTCTCTTTGATGCGGCCCGTCTCCTGAGGCGGAGAACCCAGGAGCTCGATGACGGTTACATGTCGCAGGTCTAACCCACAATCGGATTTCTGATAAAAGAACAGAAAAATAACACTAGTAATAGTTGAGGGTCACATCCCTATAGAAACTCTTCAGAGAGCAGAGAAGTTAGCCCACTTGAATCATGAGGTTCTGCAGCTGGTAATCGGGGTCAGAAACGTCGGGTGCAGATACAATCAGCAGCCGCCTCTTTTCGTAGAACTGATCCAGGAGCGCAGAACTCGTCTTCACATCGGACTTCAACTCCATGGCTACAGACACAAGGTTGCTTAGTATCACACATACATCTGAATAAACATCATGTCTGTGAAACTTGAGAATCATCACATGCCGATTCAAGTCAGTACTTTTTATTGATTGCAGCTGGATTCAGAATCTCAGAGAACAAGAATACTTTTAGCAAGTTTGGTTGTCTAGTCGATTTCCTGTTCTTTCAATGAACTGTCAGGCTGAATCAGTAGAGAACAGAATCATGCAGAATACTGCAGATCTGACAGCTGTCTAGAAAACTATCACAAAGTTTCTGAAAGGTCAGGGGGAGACACAAAAGGTCATGGCAGAACGAGCTGGCGACAGTTATGAAAAGTTGAATGGAAACAACAGAGATGACGTCAACTCTGATTCTGAAAGAAAGCTTGTTCATGAACTGCATACAGTGAAGGAAATTATATTTGATCTCTTGCTGATTCTGTTGGTTTGCCCTTTTAAAAATAAATCTGTCATTTTAAATAGAAAATCACAAAGAAAGTCAAGAAATTGACATTAAATAATTTATTTTAATTTATTTGAATTCCATCAGAAGAATACATATTTGAACCCTATTTCCAGAAATAATTAGTGCTTTGTGGAAAACCTTATCAGACGTTTCCTGTAGTTTATCAGATTTTTGCACATATCAGGAGGAATTCTGGTCTAGAGGACTTTTAAATCCTTCAGATTTGGTGGCTGTTGCTTGGTAACTCTGACCTTCAGCTCTTTGCGTAGGTTTTTTAGAGGATTGAGGTCCAGAGACTGGCTGGACCACTCCATGACTTCTTATTCAGCCATTCCTTTACCCATTTGAAGGCCCTCACTTGAGGGTTTTTGGTATGTCTGTGATTGACCTGACCCCATCTCTTATAAAGTCTTTATAAAGAGAGCGATGAACAAACAACACAACAGAGGGGAGATGAAGGCCGTTATCAAAGCCTCCATGACACCACAACAGAGAAACAACCTCATCGCCTCCATACCACACCTCTTTGATGAGGAAGATAAAACATTCCCCTGGTTTATATGATTTTTAGTTATTTTTAATTCGATTGAGATTCAGAATTTTTTGCATAAATGATAAAAAATAAAGAAAATTTCAAGGAATTGATTTGAAGGGGCTTTCATTGTTTGAGTTCAGATACATCTGCTTTTTGGTGATAATGCAGATTGTACCTGAGTTCACATTCACGTCATCTTTTTATTTCTTTGAAATAGTTTTGAACACACAAAATTTCATAAAGAACAAGAAGATGACATGATTTTTTTCACACCACAACCTCAGTCGGTACTTACGTGTGCACTCAGACGGAGCCCCGCTCCAGCTGCGGTTGAACTGGCAGACGCGGGTGGACATCCCCTTGAGCTCGTATCCTCCGTCACAGTGGTACTCACAGGTTGCACCGTAGTTATTCCCCACAGAGGTGCAGCTCAGGTAACCGTGCAGAGGTGAGGGTAGGTCTGGACACCTCTTCACTTCACAGAGAACAGATGAAACACATGAAAATGTGACCAAAAGAATTGTCATTTTTTTATCCTGAATGCGTTAAAGAGCACATAGCTTACCCTCAACACGTACAATAAACTTGCAGGCGGCTCTATTCCTGGCTTGATCGTACACTTTGTATCTGATGACATGAGCTCCTTCTTGGAATTCAGTGTCGGGTTCTTGGCCGACCAATACTACGCTGCAGAGATGAAGGAAGAGGTCAGGTGATCCATTTAGAGCTGAAAACGACACAGTGAAAGAAAAGAAGCAACAAACTTGAGGGATTTGTCTGCGGTGTCTGTGGCGCTCGGGGGGTCCCAGGTCACTCTGGCACTCAGCTTTCCTGGGTCGGCAACCTTGAGTCTGGATGGAGGACACTTAATCTTTGGAGGCTCTGTATCTGAAATTAAGGGAGCGATGGAGGATGAGAGGAAAAAATCCTGAATTGCATATAAAAATGGTTTGAGTGTGAGAAGAAACAGGGATAAACGCCGACTCCAGGCAAAGTGGAGCCGGGAACATGCATGGATCAATCCGTTTCCAAATCAACTTTAACATTTGAGCAAGCTCTCTAGAAACGGTACCTGAACACACCGGCTGTGCTCCACTCCACGCCCCCGAGGGCAGGCAGGTGCGTGAGTTTTCCCCCTCAATGCGGTAGCCTAACCTGCAGGTGAAGTCACACCTGGAGTCCACGTAGAAGCCTTGACTGCAGGTGTATCTGCCGTGAGGAATGAGGGGCAGCACAGGACAGCGGATCTCTGAGGAAGCACACGCGTCCTTAAACGCACCATTCCATGCAGCAGAGTCTGCTACATTTCTGCTTTGTTCCAGTCTATGTACTCAAAACAACCACAGATCATCCCTGAAATGAAATCTCTGCACGTACTGCGACAGTAGGCGGTCCCAGACCAGCGGCGGGTGGCCAGGCACTGGATTGAGCTTCTTCCGATCAGCCGGTACCCTCGATCGCAGCTCATTTTACAGCGGCTCCCTAGCGTGCTCCTGTGGCCCCCACCTCTAGGAGAATGGCAGGTCACCTCGCCGTTGATCAGGTTCACAGAGTGACACCAGTAAGGGTCTGTTTTTAAAAGAGAGCTGATGTTTAAAAAGCTGTAACACATTTTAAAATAGAATTTTTGGAAGCAGTTTTGCCAAAAATATATATATATGTAGGGACATTTTAACTTGTAAAATGGAATAAAGGTGTCAGTGTGACATCTGAAAGTTAAAATTCATTCATTGGTCATTTGCACAGTTTCCATTGGCACATGAAGTTGGTTTCAGTACAATACATTAAATATTTGAGAATGAAGTGAAAAAAAATTCCACAAGTTTTCAGTATAAGAATTAGCCTAAATTACAAATAATACAAATAAAAAAGTGGCCTTTGATCTAAAATTTCTGCAGATGAAGTGATATTCTCCTCTTATTAGATTTAATAGTAAATTTAAAGTAAGAAAAAAATAACATTTTCAGAAGTGATTTATAAGTGTCTGTCAGGTTTCCAGAAAGCTTTTAGTTTTTAGAGTTTGACCAAAGTTCTGAAATTCTTTTAATTTTCACTGGCCTTTTCAACTGAAAGGTTTACTCACATGAATATGCAGCATGCATGTTTAAGGATCTCACATTGATTAGATAAAAAATTGGAGACTTTGGCAACGTTTAGAGTCAATAATGTGTGTCCAGCCTGCAGAATCTTTCACATTTAAACTTCTTTTTCCATGAGATATAAATGACATTTTCAAGGTTCTGAGATGCACACATGGTCTGTTGAGAAACATTTACTGCCTTAAGTCCATCTATCCATCCATCCAACTATCTATCCGTCCATCCATCTATTTACCCATTCAACCATTCATCCAACTATCCATCCATCCAAATATCATTCATTCATCCATCCATCCATCCATCCATCCATCAGAACCAGCTGAATCCCTTTCAGGGTCATGGGGCTGCTGGAGCCTACACTGCTATACCAGTTTGGGAGGAAAAAATCTTGAAATGTTTAATTATGTGGATACAAACAAATCCCTGATTACTCTACATCACTCATTTGTATTATTATTATTGTTATATTAAAATGGAAAAAAACATTTCCATAATACCATGTAGATCAATAAAATGTGATAAAATCCTCTGTTTTGTTTCAGTGCTCATTAATTATAAGAATTTTGATGCAATCTTTGACAGTATAAAATATATTTACAGAAATATGTTGTTGAATGGTTGTGTACTTCAGAACTCAACACCTTATGTGTGTGCAGTCTTTAAAGCTACAAACACTGTGCTAAAAATTTTCTCTATAGGAAATTACAGAAATGTTTCTCAGATTTTGTCGATTTGAGGTGAAATTTCTTATATACAAACATATACAATCAAAGAAAAAAAACGTGCCAAACAACAGTGAAAATATCCAATACTCAATTAAAAGAGAATAAAATCATACAGACATGTGTAGTCGAGCTGAGGAACTTCATCTTCTACAGACTGGTTGTAGCTGTCGTACTCCGTGTCTGCTCCAACTGGAACTGCAGCAGCTGAAAAAAAAGAAAAACAAGCCTTTCATTTGATTCATTTCACAGAAACTGGTTCATAGCGGAAGACAACAAGGTGAACACAAGAAATGTGGGTCATGGAGCATCGGGAGGATGCAGTTCTCCCCACAGTCTCATTTTTCACAACTTCCCTTTACACGACATTCCAGGTCAGAAACACCTGGATAAGAAATCAGTGATGGAAAATCCAGAGGTTTAAATAAGTACAAGCAACTAAAAGTTTGCTCCTTTAAAGGTTTGCAAACAGCTCATGTGTAAAATAAAAGATAAAGTAATGCTTTTTTTTTGACTGTCAGGTTTATTGATTTTGGCTACAAACAGCGTAATCATAAATAAAAGAACTCTGGGAATGCTTTGAAAGTGGATCAAAATATGACCGGAGTGGGACTTTCAGCTAAATTTACTTAATTGAGAGGAAATATTTCTAATAAGTTACTTGTTTCTCTTTAGACTTCATCAAAGTTGGACTCAAAAAACTAAAGAATCCCACAAGCTCAAAGGTGAATACAAATTCTGCACCCGGTGTGGTTGAGAAATAGGTTTAAAAAAATGCAACTGTGAATATTTTAAGAACCTGAGTAGTATCCAAATTGTTTATGTGGAGAGAAAAATTAGAAAGAAGCCGTCTATCATCACCAGAAACACAAAGCTGGCAGGAGGAGTAAGAAGTAGGTGTCTCCTCAAAAGAAATCTTCTTACTGTACTGATAAAGCCCATAAAAAATCTAGGAACTATTTTCCAGAGTGATTTAATATCTAAAGCTCTGGTCTGCATGTCAATAAACTGGCAGCAAGCTCACCACACACTGAGGCCAGCAGTCTGTTTTCACTGCTGACTTGCAGATGGTGCCTCTTATTCATCACTTTCCACCGTGACTGAAATACTCTCTGCACAAGCAATCCTTTTTGGTGTCACACTGCTCTTATTTTCCTCATCAAGTTGTGGTTTTAGCTCATTATTCTTGGGAAATTTTGAAGAATAGCTGCATGTTCAGAGCAGGCGGCTAAAGTTTTCCAGTCAGGAAACCCACACCTCCATGTCGGACCTCTTCCTGCTTAGCTGGCCTCATTTTTTCCAGTTCACCATGTCTGCTTTTTTTTTTTTTTTTTTTTTTTTTTTTGATGCAAATTGTTCCAGGGAATGTTTGAATTAAATCTATCATCTGCATTTTTTCTCAAAATGAGTCCAGCATTAATCGGAGGAACGATTCTCTAAAAGGATGATTCACTTTGCAGGATGTGAACCAGACAAGTCGGTCTGATGTTCTACAGGATTCAAGCCGCTGCATAGGTTTCTAAAAACCATATTGGTTTTTATCCCTCCCAAATTAAAGATTCTCATGATGTTACTGATACAAACGGTCCATCGCTCAAAGCTCAAGCTGATGCATGGAGACAGGCAGCAGTGACTCACACCCCAATGCTGTCCGTCTAAGGTTTCATTCTCTGATGACAAACCTGAGTACACATCCGCATCCTTTCAATCGGTCTGCATCTGAGCTCCTGTGAGCCCCCAGCTCCCTCCCAGGTCACTTTATCTCACAGCTTTAAACGAAGACGTTAGCTGGGTCTGCTTCAAAGAGGAGGAGGGGGTGTCTCAGTAATTATCTGGCAGTGATTGGAGCCCAGCTGTAATTAACCCCCCCCCAGCTCACCAGAAGAGAGGAGCGGGCAGGCCCAGCTGCAGCTAATGTGAAATTCATCTCCTCTGGAGTGCCGCCAGTTGCATGCTGGGATATGTTGAGAGTTTATTCTTCATTCCACAGAGAGGAGAGTGGACCTCTTCGGAGATCAGCACATCTGCATCTGTTTTTGCTGAGATGAAGCCTCTCCCCGCTGCAGGGCAGAGGCAGCTTGACTTGAACCTTCTCCAGCAATGCATTATGAAACATCTTTGAAATATTTTCAGGACTTACAGTGAATCAAACAGTAGTAATGACATTTGTTGTAACATTATGAGCCTCGTGAGAGGAACAGACACATGTACAGTCTGCCTTTTTCTCTCCCAACAGGATTATTCTTTGTCACACAGAAGACAGATGCATCATTATAATTACCACATAAAAAGTAGACTTTATTATGTTTGAGTTATTAAGGACAATTTTTCAACATTTTCTCAATTTGATTTAGTTTAAACTGAAAATCTACTACTTTCTGTTGTCAATAACAAGAAAATCACATTTTTACCTTAAAGTTTTGGAAAAACAAAGTTCTATTTCTTTATATTTTAAGATATAAAAGCATGTATTTTATTTAAATAATTTGTGATTATCTAATAAGAGTTGGCCAAACTTTTCTTTAAATAGTTTATTGATGCAAGATTCTTTTCTACGCAGTTGCGAAAGTGGAATTTCTACTCACCAAGGAGGGACAGTAAGATAAACACACAAACGATTCCGTTGAGGAGCATGTCTGGAGGATAAAAGACACTTCCAGAGGAAAATGAGGCCGTTAAAAATGAAAAAGCTGCTTTTGCTCCTGGCTTGTGTTTGATTAAAAAAAATGCAAGTAAATCCCGAGATGCGTTTGGAGCTGGTGTCGCTCAAAGACGCTGAGGTCCTCGTTTTGTTGAGAAAAGACGCCGCTTGCTGCCAAGACGTTCCTGTAACGAGACTCAACCGCTAGATGGCGCCAAAGCTCTTCTACAACGTACAGACCAGGAGGCAAGAGGACGGTCACTCCGGACATTGGCAAAAAAAAAAAAAATATATATATATATATAAAATTCTTACATCGCCAGGAAGAACGCCATTATCGTTAAGTATATATATATATATATATATATATATATATGAGAGAAAAAAAACTACAAGAAAAGGTATGAGAACAATTATTCAATAAATAAATAAAAAAAAACATTAATATATATAAAAACTACACAAAACATATTCGCACTAAGTATTGAAAAGGTGCCACGTTGTTATCACTTTATTTGCAAAGCTTATCTTATTTGCCCAAACTTTAAAGCAAGGGGAAATATTATGCCGTCACCCAGACCGGAAACAGTCCAAACATTCTCAAAATAAGTGCATTTACTTTGAACCGCATAGAAATCTGATTAATTCCACTGGTATTTTTTCATGTTTTTATTTTTGAATAATATTAATGTGTTATGTAGGTTACTGGGTTTGATTCAAAGCCTTAGGCTGACATGTATTCAAAAGTATTTTGGTGTTTTATTTTGGCGGCCCCGGGAGCAGTTTTCCGGTGTATTTTGCGCTTTTGTTTTTTAAGGACTTGAGTGTGAAAAGAGCTCTTCATCCATGCAGGAAAGTGAATCCCGGGGTCGTGACGACACTTCCCCTTTTTCCTTGGGGATTTATCTCTGAAAGATTTTTTTTTCTGTCTTCCTCCCCAAACATTTCCGCGTCGACGCGGAGAGCAGAAAACTTTTTTTCTCTTTTCTGGCTCTTGTAAAACTCCCAACATGTCGCCACCGTCTCGACGACTTCAGACGAAGCCAGTGATAACCTGCCTGAAGACTTTTCTCATCTGCTACAGCCTCATTTTCTGGGTGAGTTGTCGGCTGGACTTGGAATGGGGGCCAGCTAGCAAACAACAGAGCAACAAAGAGCTCAGAGAATCCGCTACGTCAAAGGAGCTAGTGGCAAATCACTGCTGTTAGCGTGCTCGGAATTAGTTTGGTGTTGGGGAAAAAAAAAAAAAAAAAAAAAAACACTTGTTGATTGTACTGTGACTCTGTGACTGCCGGTGTTATGTCTAATAATGACCGGAAGAAACAAAAAAAAAAAAAAAAAAAAAAAAAAACCTTTAAAAGATTTGTGTGTGTGTCCGTGAACGCAGCATTTAGCTGTTTACAGAAACAAAATTTTCTAATGTTTAATTACATAACAACAATAACAACTAATTATTCCTCGGCTTTCTGGTAGAAATGTACGTTAAAGTGAACTTTTTCTTCAGAGTATTAAATAGCACACAATACTAATGGACTCAACTATGAAATTAGTTATACTAAACTAAGAAAACTTTAGAATAAGCATTTTTTTTTTATTGTTAAAGAAACTAGAACCTTAACATTTTTCCATTTAAACTTGATTTACTTTCCTATGAGTTACTTGATTGAACTGTTCATTGTTAGATTTGGTGGTAAAAAATTTTTATATATAAAATTGACCACAACTTGTTAAGATTTACTTTCTCTTTTTGTCCAAGTCTAAGATATTCTTTAAAAAAATTATTGGATTAAAAAGGACTCAACTTTTATTTGTATTATTTATTTTGCATTTATTCTTCCTGGATTTCCAATAGAAAATATCTAAATAAACTCCATCAGTGTACTCTTAAGTATTTATATTGTATTAGTTTAGATGTTTTACATTTATTCATTTGTAAAATTATTTATTTTTCTAAAAATTCTTTGCAACAAAAATAAAAAGTTGATTGGCATAAAAATTGTGAATAAAATGCAAGACAAAAAAAAAAAAACAAATTTGTAAATTTTAGGCTGATGTAATTTACAGGTATTTATGTGCGACCAAGCACAAAAACAGATGGAAATTCATGTTGGCCACAGATAATATGTGCGGACAATTTGCACATTGCTGCATTGCCTGCATATATTTTACATGTTCAAATGTTGTTGTTGTTGGTCACACGTGGTAATCTAACCATAACCTTAACCTTCCTCCGGGTCTGTGCGGCCAAGGAAAAAGTTCAGCACATGATGCATCATTTTTAAAATGGTCTCTTTCTTATTCTTGTTGTGCTACTTATTCTGGTATTTTTTATTTTGAAATTATAGTACAGAAGTATATCAAATTACATTTGAAAAATATATACAGAATTAGTGCATTTGGTTTTGATTGTTGGGACATTTTTTTTAATATACAAAATAAAAGTTAATTGTTAAGAAGATGCATCTCATAAACAAAACAATCTCTGAAGGAATCAACACAAAGGGAAACCGCTTGAACCACTTGGGCTTTACTTTTTTGTGTTTGTTTTTGCTTGTAACATTTTTTATTCAAAGGAGAGTGGACTTTATGTTCAAAAGTCACCATGTTCACATTCACACCTGGTATCTGGCCTTTTGTACAAATGCATTCATTTACGACCATTGATCAGCTCCACTGGAGTGATTGCATTAAAGTTTTGCTCAAGGGCACAACAGTGGAGTAAGATAATGGTACAAACACTGCTGGTTATTTATCTAATACAGGTTTAATGCTGGTGGCTTTGGAACCAGCAGGTCCCCGTCAACCTATCATAGATTTATGTCAGCTGATAGCTGATCGTCAAAATCTTTGACAAACGCATCCACAAGTGTAAGTGGAAACTGCTCATTGTCAATATTTCTACATTTCTGCTGTCATTCAGCCTTCAGGAGTTTTTTAATATTATGTTATGTATCTTTAAGCTGCTTAAAGTCCCACTACGATCATCTTTTAAAATATTGTAAAAGTGTTCCCAGTTTTTTTTTTTCTTTAATTATAATTATGCCATTTTCAGCCCCCCAAGAAAATAGTCGTTGTCTAAGACATACAGTTTCTGCAGAACAAAAGGAGCTCAAATTCACCTCTAAATTGTGGGTGGGACCGTTAGCGCATAGTAAGCCCGTACCCACTTCCTGTCACCCCTGTTCTTTTAACTTTCCCGCTGGTTTACAGCCCCTCAAAACCCCAACCTAACATTACTGCTGCAACAAAACTGACGAGTACAATTGGAGCTAATCCAGCCAATATTCATCTAGCCTAATGCCAGCTCAGATCAAGAAAACAAAGACATCCAGTCATTTACAAGTGCTGGCATGATTAGAATGAAGCAGAACGATCAATGATAACTTTAAGAAAGCAAAAAAAAAAAGAAAAGCTAAACATCTGATTCACCATTGGGACATGAAAATGCTGTGGGCTGTTTTGAATCGCTCCTGATCATTTCAGGTGATAAATCAGCTGATCTTAAAAATTCCAAGTCAATTTCAAACTTTTTCAGACACAAATTAAAAATTTTAAGATGATGAGGCTGAAAGGTGATAATGGATTTATTCAAAAAAACTGCAAAATAAATTATAACTAGAAAAGTTGCATTACCTGAAATAATACAAGTGTGGAGGCTTGTGTGAGTCACTGAAGATGCTGAAGCTTTTTGCTGAAAATGGGGATGCAATTAAATGCAAAAGCTATTTGAAAAAATGTTAAATTTGCTAAAAGACTTGAATCTTCTTTAAAGAACTATGAAAGGGCGTAAAAAGTTGACCTAAATTTCTAAAAAAAAAAAAAAAAATAGTAGTAAAAGTGCCTAAAAATCCTCAACAATGCAGTTCTTGCAAAATATTTAGTGGTTTGCTTAAATATGAGTTAAACTCTAAATTAGCCCGAAAAACCTTAGTAGATGCCAAATTTGTCTAAAACTTTAGGTTTTGCTAAAATAGAAGCTAAACTTTAAATTTGTCTAAATTTCTCAGTAGATGACAAATTAGCCAAATACGTTAGCATGTTGCTAAAATATTAGCTAAACTCCAAATTAGCATAAAAAATCTCAGAAGAAGCCAAATTAGCCAAATATAACGGCTCAATGTAATTTTTTTAAAATTACTATTAAAGAGTTAAACAGACCATGAATATATTTAAAAGCCTAAATCTCACTTAAAAAAATTTAGTGAATTTGAATACTTTAGTCCATTCCAAATTTCCTATTGGAACAATTAATACTGTGTTGCTCAAATCAATTTTCAAAAACTATGAGCTTTTATAAAATAAAATACCAGAAGTACAACCGATAATGTCTTGAACGAGCTGTTGAACTTTTTGATACCAAGATTGCTGAAATAGCTAAAGTGTGATTGAGTTTTTACATGCCGTATAGTGTGAGCACAATAAAGAGGTTTCTTTCCTTTTTATGATTAACCCTCATTATCTGAAGAACATTTACATTTTCTTTAACAGTGCAGTCACATGGAAAGTAAACATACCCTCTTAGCTTCATATAATAGGATATTTTTTATAGCCGTCTATTAAAATTAAGAAAGCACCACCTTTAATAAAGAAAAGAGAAAGCACCTATAGTCTGTGTAGTGATTCAACAGAAACTAATTGGTTCTAATTTTATTTAATGAATTGAAACTAATTTTAATGAAGTAAATACCCATATTTTCTAAGTTATGTTTGGATGTTTTGAAAATTGCTTACATTAAATGTATTAACTCAGATGCCCAAAGTGCATCTGCTACACAAATAACAAATATATAAATATAATCCTCTGCACATATTTTCCCTTTTCCTCATGTAACCAACAGAAGTGTACATGGGTTAAACTGTCTTTTGAAAGGTGATGTTTCACTGCAAACACACACAGCTCAGGTTTATTTACAAAGGATAAACAGAAGATCACCATCAGTAGAAAATGGGCACTTATGGTTGCTCCCAGTGTTAGACTAAGCAATCAGCTGAGGTTAATGCTGTTCCAAGATGCAGTTCAGGTCCCTGTTTTTTATCTGGTGTTTTATTGCTGCTGGCTCTTTGAGCTGCTGCCTCTGGTCTGGCTAATGACTCCTACTGAGGCGTTAAGGAAAATCCAGAGATGATTGAGGCGCAGGCTAAAAGCTTTTCCCAGGTGTGTTTTTGCTGAGACTGGCAGCTAAATGAATCTGTTGGAACATCTCGATCTGTGATGTTGCGACTGGTGGGGTTTTGTCTAAAGTTGATCAAATGTAGAAGTTAATTTTGTTCATCGTATCGCTGAAATCTGCCCTGTACTTTATTTTGCTTCTCAAAAGAACAGCATCAGTTTGATAAGTCAAATTAGTGAGACAAATTGGATTTCTACTGGATGCAGAGCTTCATAAATGAATAAAGATATTTATGATGTTTGTTTGGTTAGAAGTTTCCAGTTCTGTAAAAAAAAAAAAAAAGAGAAGAAAAAGCCATGCAGAATCCTTGCTTGGTATAAAATTTTGAGATCTATATTTAGCCATTGACGTCTGCTTCACATTAGTCAGGCAGATCTTGTGAGTCAATTGCGGCTGTGTCTGCAGCTCACCACTCCCCCAGAGGGATGGTTCAAATCTGGAGAACAAATTTCACACATCTAATGTGACTTTAACTTTAAAGACACTTTTCTGCATAGGAACTAATCAGTCCTGTTAAACCGACACACGTGTCACTCTTTGGATTTATTTGAACAAACTGACTGCATCCATTAATGATTTAGTAAAATAAACACAGTTTTGTAAAATTAATGATGTTCTCACCGTTCAACAGTTTGTGTTTTTGTAAAATGTCACAATGATGATTTTTTTTAATTGTTTTTAGACAGTATTTTTAACTGTTTGCTTGTAAAGTGACTCCAGAGGTTTTATTGCTGATTTGTTTGCCTGTGACCTTATAGTGAGACAGTATGTCATGTGTGATCAAATCATTGCATGCATAAACATTGTAGCAGCTTGCAGTGACATGCAGTTTTATTCTTAATTTTCTTTATAAATGTCCTCCATTATCAAAAAGAAAGCCTCAAGAGCATGTTAAAAACACACAAAAAACACAAATTTTAAGTGGGTCTTTAATAAAGGGAGATGTTAGAAATAAAAAAAGTTGAACATGAGTCACGACTTAAAAATCTCTTAAAATAATTCCCACAATATGTTCAGAAATGTTTGTTTCAATAATAATTGGGGCAAAATCTTTTTTTTCTTTTAATAACAGTAAAAAAATGAATTAAGGGAAAAGTTAGAAGTAGTGGATTAAAAAATAAATTGTCGTTTTCCTTAAGGTAAAATCCAATCAAGTTTCAGTGTCTGATAAATCACTTTTTACTGACCTTATCTTCCTTTGAGACATTCGTCGGTGACGTTCTGCAGATCAGAATGAGTTGATCAGTCAGAGACGCTGCAGTTCTCTCTGCTCTGTTTTTCAGTTTACAGGTGTGGTGCTGCTGGCCGTCGGGGTGTGGGGTAAGGTCAGCCTTGAGGCATATCTCTCCCTGGCTTCTGAGGGGGGCACCAACGCGCCGTATGTCCTCATCGGGACCGGAGCCATCATTGTTATTTTCGGCCTGTTCGGCTGCTTCGCCACGTGTCGCGGCAGCCCGTGGATGCTCAAACTGGTAAGAGGAGGAACAGCCAGCACCCTTCCTCAAATGAGATGTTTTGGAACTCACGTGCGTGTGTGTTCTCTGTCAGTACGCCATGTTTTTGACCCTGGTGTTCCTGGCTGAGCTTGTGGCGGGAATTTCAGGCTTCATCTTCAGGCATGAGGTGAGACACGTTTTAAGATACAGAAGTTATATTAGTCCATCAAACCTCATCGTCTGCTCTATTTTTGTACTCAACAGATTAAGGCTGTAATGGGAACTGCCTATGCAAATGCAGTGAAGTCCTACAATGACACAAACACCTTAAGCTCTGCACTTGATACTATCCAGAGAACAGTAAGTCCTAATGTTGCTCCGACAGTACAAACTGAAGGCCTCTCTTAACTTTGAAAGTCCAGTGCTGAAGCATTAGCAGAAGAGGTGTATTTTTTCTTTACTAAACGTACACGTTACCAATGGCTTGTATAAACTGTAGTGTTTGCTGTTTTCAGCTGCATTGCTGCGGAGTGAAAAATTACACTGACTGGAAGGATTCGCCTTACTTTAATTCCAAGGGAATCCCTCGCAGCTGCTGTAAAGAGAACAGCAACTGCACCGACGAGATCTTGAAAGACCTTGATAAGGCCGGGAAAGAGGTGTTCACCACGGTGAGTCTGGAGCAGCTGAACAGCCAAAAGTCCTGCAAAAGCTTTCAACGTCTCTTTGTTTTCGTCTCACAGGGTTGCTTTGCGCTGGTGACAAACGTGATGGAGTCTAACCTGGGAGTTATCGCCGGCATTTCGTTTGGGATTGCATTCTTTCAGGTGCGACTGAAACTGAACACCCATGGATTCACAGTGATCATTGCTGTGATTTCAACAACACATTCCCATCTTTAGGTTGCAAATTAAACGGTTTGGCTTCCATGTTTTTTAAAAGCTCATTATGGAAATATGATAAAGGAATCCTTGGTTTTTTTACATCTTCATTTGTCTAAAACATGCGGTTTTGGGGAGATGCTCTGGTTGTTTTGAGGCTAGATATCTTTGGTTTTGTAATATGAACACGAAGGACCAATCAAAATCGATAAGGGTGGTAACTTCAGTCCCAGTGCATTCATGGATTCCTAGAACTGTCATAATTACGGTCAGAAAATGACTGTTTAGTGTCATAATGTCATAATCTAAAATTTTGTTCCAAGATGGGAATAAAAAGCAGATTTTTATCACGTACAAACCACGCGTCCAAAACTCTGTCCTAGCCCGTTCAAAGCGGCATCTTAGTGTGTTAAAGACCCGAGAGACCCGAGCGGGGCAGCCTGCTCTGGTCTCCTGAACTTTGATCTTAATTTTGTCCCCTATTTTCCCCTTCTTGGGTCTGTTACAGTCACAGAAAGAGAAACAGCTGTCATCCAAACACAGACACATTCTCCCAGTAAGATAGAACTCCTGGTGACAAAATAATCTTTAGAGGATTTCATTTTTCGTAGATTTTTTGTGGAACTCTTCACAATAAATAAACCAGCATCAACTGTACAGGATTATATTTTTGACAGGCGGTGGGCAGCGAATTAGCCGTGCGTTGAAAGCGGGGCAGACCGCCGGTTTGTGCAAAAGAGGGGCGGTTTGCGGCTTGGAGGTTCGGGAGTTCTGATTTAACGGAATGAAACAGCCAGCACCTTCACAGGAGCATACAGTACGAGATCTGCACACTGATCAGTGACTCCAGCTCTCAGGCTGGACAACCGCCATGTGCAAAATGTTTACTGGTCCTACACAGTACCGCTGAGCCACCAACGCCATGTATTTAACTAAGTGTTCTGTAAGTTTAACAAAGGCGACCCACCACAGAGCCAATTTTAACAAGCATAAGAATGTTTTCTGTGCCTGTATTTAACTCAATAAGATGGCGCTTTGAACGGGTTAGAACAGAATTTTGGACGTGCTGTTTGTACACGATAAAACTCTGTTTTTTAGACCCGTCTTGGGACAACTTCAGACTATGATAGAACAGACAATACAGCCATTTTCTGACCCTAATTATCACAGTTCTCAGAGTCAGTGAATACACCGGGACTGAACTTGGCAACCTCATCAATTTTGATTGGTCCTCCACATTAGCCCCGCCCCAACGTACCACAACAAGGCCAAAAGTTTGGAAACTGATATTTTCAGATTCCAAAACTGGAAAAAAAAAAAAAGAGTTGAAACTGAAAAAAAGCTTTTAAATTGAACATTTGAAGCTGAAAATAATTATGTTCATTTTAGAATAGCAAAAGGTTTTGGACATTTTACATTTTTTTTTGGCCATCCACCAATATTTTTTTCAAAATGTTTTGTTTGGGCTTTAAATATTTATGGCCACAAAATAGTTCCATAGATGTGCTGCCCTTCATTCCCATTTATGTTCAGAACACTGTGATTTCATTTTCACAGAAAGTGTCAACAGTTGAGACTATGAGCGAGAAAACAAAACAAGTTTTCTGCTAGTTTTATGATCCTTCATGTTGGAAAAAAACCTCACCTGTCAACTCATTTGTATATTTCAGGGAGACTTGTTGAACACGATTTATGTAAAACGCATGTAAAGTGGTGAGCTTGGAATGGTTTGATGACATGCTGGAAACCTCTGCCAGCTGAAGCAAACTCTGACTGTTTACAGCATTTGTTCCTTTCTTCCACATCCTGCACTGAGGGGCATCCCGTAAACCGAGTAAGCCCAGATCCATACGGTCACTGCTTTGTAACAGGGTTGATGCCTGACTCATAAATGGACGTTGTTCATCCAGCATGTTAATGTTAAACTTTGCTGTTCCACATTTTCATAGAACTTGGAAGAAACTGCAATAAGGCTTTTTTTTTTTTTTTTTTAATATCTTGAGTTTTAAACTTGATGTATTTGTGGATCTTCTTCTCTCTTTGAAGGTGTTTGGGATATTCCTGGCCTGCTGTTTGTCTCGGTACATAACCAATAACCAGTATGAGATGGTCTAACGGTCTCTGTGAATCAGGTAAGTGTTTTAGTTTTTATTTAATAAACAGCTGAATTCCTAAACGTGTGCGTCAATGAGCGGCTCTGTTTTTATCTGTTCTTGCAGGTCAAAGACGACAAACACCTCCAACCGACTCTGTTAAGATTTTATTAGTGTGTGTGTTAGTCACTATCATTTTAGAGAGGAAAACCTGCTTCTTCTTTTAGTCTCACCTTTGCAGAAAAATAAGAGCTGAAATGAAGGTGGTCATGGGAAAGAAGGGATTGAAAAAGCAAAGAAGGGACCTTAACATTTCAAGTTTATTCCTTGGAGGAAATCCTGGCTGTCATAATGTTTTTCACGTATTTTGTCTCGCCTTACAGCTGCCTTGTTGTGTATTCAGTAGACATTAAGCTAGTAAATGTTCGACACCACTCGTGTTTATGTGAAACTTGGACCAGATGGAGAGGAGGTCACCACCCTGACATCAGCCTGAGGTGTATCGATGAGCCTCAGTGTGGGCTAGTCCTCCTGAAAGCCTGCAATCATGTGTGCCAACTTTATTCAGCTATTCTGACTGTCTTTGATGTTATTTTGTTTTTTCTTTTGTGAATGCATGTAAAATACTTGGAAAAAATAAAAACCTGTATCTTTAATCATATCTGGTCTGGAAATGCATCTTAAGTATTTTTATGGACTTAAGTGAAAGAAATGATCAGAATTGATTTTCTCACAGGTAAACGTGTCCAGATTATCCTTCACTTCTCACACCGCAAGTCTCATATTTCTGGTTGTAGTACAGCCCGGCCCGCTGATAACCCTAACCTATTTGCATAACTCAAAACATCAGATATGAAGTATCTGTGTTGACAAAATAAACTTTAACCCACTTTGGAGATGTGGGACCAAAGCAGATTTACCTTTTTCTGTTAGAAATGATGTCAGATAAATATAGCTAAATGTTGTACCTGTACGATAAAACTTTATCAGTGGACTTTGTGTGCACACGTTAGCCAGAAGAGCTATTTATGACTTGGACAATATTCACAGATACTGAGCAAATTAAGCAAACTTCTGTTGGTGCTACTCATCCTCAGATGGGAAAGCAGTTTAGGACTTTAGATTGTGTTTTTTAACACTGGAGCTCTTGTATTGCAAATATATAAATATTAAAGTTAGGTGTCAGACAATGACCAAGGATGATATTGATGCACTTTCATTTGTGCATTTTAAAAAAAACTTCTCTACTAAAAGCAAATTAAACTTTTATTTGTAACACGTGGGAATTTTTATTTTAACAAAAGTAACAGAAAAAAAATACAGTACTTGTAATTATTTTTTTTCTTGCCCTTTTTTGTTTAAACTTTCAGCTTCAATGCTAATCATTTCTACAAAAAAAGGTCCTCTCGTCCATACATTTGAAATGAGAACTTTTGTAAAATTGCATTATAAAGTTAAAATTTCTTAACTTCACCTTCAAAGAAGTGCTTTAAATGCAGGATATCTTATTTTCCATAAAATAATACGTAGATTTACCTAAATAAATTTGACCATAACTTTAAAAACTGACCTGGGATTCAAAAATGAACTTTGACAAAAGATGAGCATTGATAAAAGACGGCCTTCTAAATGGAACTGCAGGTGAAAGTGATCAGATCCACATCAGAAACGGACACCTGATGGTTAATTAATGCAATCTGACCCGTTGACACAGACATAAGGGATCCAGACTCTCTATTGGCATCATGGTTTGAAGCGTTTTGGTCTGGCCTGCTTTAGGTAAGAATGGCTGTCTGAAGATCTTATAGGCCAGAGAGAGTGGCTTTTATTGATTAAATGGTTTGTCACTGCGAGTTAAAATGAATGGGTTTAAATGATGAAATGGGTCAGCAGAGGTCAAAAGGCAAAGCTGTATTTACTCAATCCAGCCAGCAGGCGGCAGTGTTGCACAGCACAGATGAACATCCCTTTATTTAAAGTTAACAGAATTACTGGTCATGAAGGTGTCAAACCTGCAGCTCGGCATCTCTTTATCGTTTCTGCCTCGAGGCCACTAACGGTTTGACAAAGAGGAAGTTGCCGGGATGCAGACGAGCCCTGAGCAAATATGTTGATTGATGTCTGACAGCTTTCATATGATTGGGCGCTGGGAATCAGATGCTCGCGTGACCCCGCCCCCCTGGTTTCCCTGCCGGCGTCTCCGGTATAAAAGCGGCTCTAAGCTGGTAGCTTGTTGAGGAAATCTTCGCTTTCCTTCACGGCGGGTGGTGTCCGGTTCGTGGAACTCCTCCAAATAAACTAGACCCCCCTGATCGATATCCAGGTTTGTTTTTAAGTTATCCGACGAGTTTATTCAGAACGGTAGATTTATCTACTGGTAATTTTTTTTATATTCGGAAACCTTAATTTGGATATAAAATACCGGTCGTGTAGAAGCTGTGCATCAGCGGTTTGCACTGCAACAACCCCCTGTCCTGTCCTGTCCTCCTCCTGCAGATCCGCCGCCGTAAGCCTCCACCATGATGCAGATCAACAGCGACTCCTCCACCAACAAGCATTCGCTCATCAACGTCATGCACCGCTTCATCGCGGCCGCCAACAACATGGACGAGACCATCATGGTGCCCAGCCTGCTGCGGGACCTGCCGCTGGACGAGCAGGCCTGCAGCCAGGGGGAGGCCAACAACAACGAGCCGCCCTGCTCCAACAAGCAGAGGGACATGTACGAGCACTACCTGCTGCTCAAGTCCATCAAGAACGACATGGAGTGGGGCCTGCTCCGCAGGGAGATGAGCAGCGGCGCCAGCTTCCTGGAGATGGCCGTGAAGCAGGAGGAGCAGCAGCCGGTGACCGGGGCGCTGCCCCTGGACGACAACGCCGACCTGGAGCGGCAGTTCCACTATCACCTCCGAGGACTGTTCGGAGTTCTGTCCAAGCTGACGCTGCAGGCGGACCACCTCACCAGCAGATACAAGCGGGAGATCGGAGGAGGGAACTTCATGCGATAAGGTCCTGCTGGACTCGAACTTTAACGGGATATCTTGTGCAATCTCAGAACGTGAACTAACGGGGCGCCTGTCTTCTCACTCCTCTGAGTAAAGCCATTTTTAGCCGCCTCCACCCCCATCAGGAACCTATGAAGCCTGACGCTTGGTGGAGGTTCAGTCACCCAGATGATGCTCGGCATGTTGGAGATGCTGTCCTGCTCTCGAAGCTGTAAATACCTGTAGTGCTGAGCTGAGGGGCCCTCACCTGTGTAGCTCCAACCTTCCCACCTGGTGCTGTGCCTTGACTTTGTCTTCACTTGTACCCTGTTCAGTTCACTGTGACTAATGGCTAATTTTTGTCTGTAATTAAATATTCTAGAAATGGGTTTTTATATTGATGCAGTTCAACTAAAATAAAAAAAAAGAAACTTGCAGTTTGAATTCTCTAACTTTCCACTTTTAAGTTCCAGGAATCTGGAATGCATCCTTGAATCCACTCAATTCAGGTTCTTGGCATGTGGTGTTCACACTAGACAAGCTGGGATGGGCTTCTTTTTCTACTGTTTAGAAGTGCATGCACAGAATTTACAGTTGAAAGAGTCTTTGTGCAAATCTGGCTTTTGTTAGTGTTTTGTTTGTTTTTTTTTTTCTCTACAGCTCTATTCAAATATGAGACTTTCAAGACTGGCTCAAATGGCAATTTTGTCCTCTGTGATAAATTTAGACAATTCTCTGAAGTTACTCCATACATCACTACCAAGTCCCTGATTGTGGTTAATCTTTTAATGTGTTTCTGTGCATGGAGCCTGAAAATGATCATTGAACTGGGCTTGACCTTGACACATGCTGTACTGAATATCTTTTTTTTTTAATTTTTTTTTGTTCAGGCATGCTAGCGTTTTGAACCCAGAATCCTGATATACTTTTCATTGGAAGTGACAACTTGAACGCATGTTGACGTGATCGTAGCTTTATATAAATGTAGGCCTGTAGTTTTATTAAATTGAAGCCAGTGTAATACTCTTACAGAAAAGCCAGTTTTGAGGCTTTAATTGGGGAAGCGAAAAGGTTAAACTTCCTCACTATAAATGAATTCCTGATCTCTTTAACCTTTTATGAAATCCACTAATCTATGATGTTGGCAGTGAGAGCTACAGGCTATAAATGGCTATAAAACATCAGGTGAAAACGCTCAAGAGGCACAAAGGACACAACCTCAGGGCACTAAAGCGACACCACTCCGTAGCTCTGTAAAACAAATTGAGCCTCACATGCGTCTGCTCTGGCATAAAGCCCTTCCCTTGGCAACAGATCCACCAATCAAAGCAGAGCGGAGTATCCAGGAAGCAGCCTGGTGTAGTCAGTCCTCCGACCAGCAGCGAGCTGATGGGGGTCACAGGGTTTGCAGAACGGCTGAGCTGTGCGGAGAGAGGCTGCTGCTCTGTTCCCACGGACAATGGCCCATACAAGCGACTGCAAAGCAAGATGTCCGCGCCGGGCAGGGAGCCTCATCCCACTCGGATAAACTGGGTCAACCCGACTGGTGACAGCTGGCCCCACAGGGAATGTCAGTCAGGATGAGGCTTAACACCAAGCTAAAAGATGAAATTCAACAAACAAATGATGCGTATCATACTTGATGGTGTTGTGTCATCCACAGTTAATAGGGTCATCTTCAATTTTTCAGCTAATTAGTAAAAAAACTGATAAACTCATTTATTTAGACGATAACAAGGTTTAAGAACCAAATTAAAAACTCAAAACTGTAACCAGATAAATACATTCAGTTTAAGGTTTCTTCTGCTTTGTGGCCAGAAGACATTCTGCTGCAGGAATTTGGTAGCTGTGTGAGCAAAGTCGATGCTGGATTTCAACTCGTCTTTTCAAAAAAAAACAGTACAGATACACACTGTTGTCAAACCAACATCAGTCAATATTTGCTTTGAAATGACAGATCAAATAAGTCCACTCTGAATTGGATGATAAAACTGCTTTTTGTTTTTCTGCAATAGATGCATGACAAGAAAAGAGCGTAAAAAAACAGCAAAGATAGTTTAAAATTTTGCATTTTAAGCCTTTACTTCCCAAATATCACACATAAAGATGAGCTTCTCTTTTAGGTGCAGTTGTAGTTTGAAGGTTTTCTTCCACAAAAAAAAAAACATTTGAGGGGATTTATTTTCTTTTTTCCACCAGACTTATGCCTGGCACTTTGTGTCCTGATAAAGTAAAAGCACGTGCACAGTTGTTGGCATACAGCCCTTGGTACAGATTTTTTTTCTTAAGCTGCTGAGTCTGTAGTGGCAGCAGCTGAAAGACCTCATGAAAGGTCAGAGAGGCTTTTAGCAGGCTGAACTTTACCAATATTCAAGGAAAAAAAATGTTATTTGTAACAAGTCTAACTATTTAACCCGCTTGATCCTTGTTTGGAGTCACAGAGATACTAAAGTTAACTTATATACTGACACACATAACCAATCACACACTCACATTCACACCTAATGGACACGTTGAATCACAAATAAACCTATGAAACGTGTTTCTGGATTGTAGGGAAGCTGGAAAAAACCCACATATTTATGAGCAGAGCACGCAAACGCCTTTTGAATCAGATTTGAATCAGAACTTCTTCACTGGGAGCCCCGAGTTATATTGAAATAATTCACATCTCTAGAAAGTAGTTATGGGAAGTAGGTTAGAAAGTCAAAAAGTATCATTTTAAACCACTTTTGTTGTTTTTTTTTTAACAGAGCAGTTAAGGTATAGAAGATCTGAACAGACACTAACTCCATATTGTCATAAAAATGCAATATAATTTTAATTTACTAATACACTTTATGCATAACATTTTGTTTTTATGTGTGTCTCGTATCATACAACTATTAGTTTGTAGACATTACAACAAAAAGTATAACTTGTTGTTCTAAAAATGATATCAGTTTCAATACGTTAAGGGCAGCACTGATAAAAAAAAAAAAAAAAACATGAAATCGTTTTATGTCTACATATTTGGATTCAATAGAAACCCATATTTCTACTCCATTCTCTCAAGCTTGTAAATAAAAATTGCAGCGACTGAGTGTTTCTCTGAGCTGCTGCTCCACAACAGTCTGTAAAACAGAGACAGCCGCCTGATTCCCAAGTAACACTCGAGCCTTGAGAAACCTGAGAGGGAATGTCTGTTTCCACCCAGCGCTCTTTGAGACTCTGTTTCCACATGAGGTGAAGCTTCAGTTCAGTTTGTGTCTGTGTGTAATCCAGTCTGTCTTAATGACCTTAATCTTGGCACCAAAAGCCCTGATGTGTGGTAATTTTGGCGAGCCCGGCTGTTGCAACATGTTCGGTGCAATGTGACAGACAGATCTTGGGACATGCATGGGAGTTGCTGAAAGATTTGGAAAGGTGTTGGCCTCGCCCCTCCTGCCAGCACAGGGCTGCGTGATTTCCAGGCGGCCGTCCCCTCCCTGGCATTGCCCCTGTGTTGCATAATATCTGCAAAGCCTGGGACACCCAGACGGAGCAGAGATCATTCCTTTATCAGGCAGGTCACGTCAACCACGTACAGGTGATGATTGCCCCGGGTCAATAATTCAAAATAAAGTTTAGTAAAGACTGGAACATTTATCAGGGTGTCATGTTTGCTCTTATCTTTGTCCTCCTTATTGAGGACTTTTATTTTCTATGGCGACAGCGTCGTTCCCTGAGCAAACAGTTGCCTGTATTCACTGTACTGTTTGCTTTCATCTGCAGGCACTTTTAGTAAACAATGAAACAAGCCAAACGGTCCTGGCCGTGAAAATAAAGAACATTTGCTTTTCTGTTGACTATAAAATGTGATCCAAGAACCCACGTTTTCTTTAGTGGCAACAAATATGGAAATTTGGGATCTTTTCTTTTTAATATAACACTGCTTCATAGCAGAATTCATGGTTTTTAGTTAGTCATAAACTTCAGAGGAGTTTAATCAATAACTAAGGATGTCATTTTACAGCAATGGATAGACGTCGTAACTGTCCTGCAGAAGAATATGGAGGATTTGAAAAAAAGTGTTCACTGACCGCTTTAACTCGAACACCAGGGAGTAGATTAAGAGAGTTAAAGTGGACCTACACACAATAGAGTGTCTTCTGTTCAATTGGTCTAACTATGATCTATCCACCGCCATGCTCTATAGTTGGTGGATGAAATCCCACCCCAGTCGTAAAATTTTTTAATTAGCTACAGTGAAAGTAAGTTCTTGCTTAACTCGTTCTGTAGGACTTTTTTATAGAAGAATAAAACAAAAATACTTTCAATGTTGTGATAAACGAGTATGTTCCCAACACCCGTTCTCTCTCCCTGCAGTCTTTTTCACGAACGTCAGTGAAATCCAAAAAACTTTTCAACAGGTTGTAACTTGGTTCTAACCATAGCAGTTCCTTGGAGTTGTAACATGTCTGTTGTTATGTAACAGGACGCACCTCGCTTGTACACTCAGCGTTAGCAGGCATTGCAGTGACGTGAAATGGTCTCATGGGAAGCCCACATCGCCGTACCCGCATTAGACACAATGTGGAGCCTTGTGCTGCAGACATAATGTGAGCCAGCATGCAGACTGATGTCATTAGCATTTGTGTTTGACTCCTTCATGAATGCACAGATGCAGCATGGAGGCAGACATTCACCAGGACAGGAGTCTTCTATAGAAAACGGTTAGTTGGGAGATGCTTCGTTAGTCAGGACTTCTCCGCTGCATGATGGGAGTCTGTTTTAGACAGTGGAAGGATCCGGCAGGAGAAAACTGGCCGTGTTATTGTTTACCTTCATACTGAACTTTGAAGCTCATCTTGCATAAGCCTGAATATATTTGGCATTGATCAATAATAATAGCTCTTTTTAGGAAACCCTAACACTTTAGATAAGGGGCTGCAAAACACTCAATATAATGTTAACAAATATATTTAATACATGTGTTGAGCTTGTAAGCAGTTTATTAATATTGTCTTTGTAAAAAATGATCTAAATTTAGATGTGACTGAATCCAACTAAGTATGTTAATAAGCTGTATTCATCTTATTGTGCTAATAAATGTCTTATTAAAACCCTAAAAATACATTAATAATGTTTGTTAATGGGTTTATAGAGCATGTTAAGGAAACTTTTTAAAAAGTGTTACCCATTTAGCTAGAGGAAATAGAAGTGTTTAATACTGACATTTAGTAAACTTTACAGATTGGTTAAAGTCTTGTTCCTGTTCTTTCTTGTGCATGTGTTTCTTATTGGCTGCAAAACGTGAGTCCCATTGATCCTTTGTCATTGAATATAATCTTCTGATCGATTGTGAAAGTGTTCCCACTGGCCTTTTGATTGTGATTAAGCTGTTTTTTAGCGCAATAAAAAAAAAGTTGTTTTTGAGGACATAGTTTCTGCAGAAAATCACCTCTGAGTCGTGGAAGGGTCTGTTGCCTCAGAGTGACCCCACCCATCTGTTTACACTCTCTCCCACTAGCTTACAGCCCCCCACTCTCCAACTTAACATTAATGGAGCAACAAAAATGGAGAGCAATACTGGAGCTAATCATACGTGCCAGCTCAGAAAACAAAGACATTCATGTTTCTAGTTATCAAAAGTTGCTTTAAATCCTTTTTCTCAATCATTGTGTTTTTCTTTTTATCAACAGGTTTGTAAATACAAGAGTTTAGTGTAGTGGAGTTTATCACAGGACAATAGGGACTCTATTGCTTTTTCTACAGAGATTCCTTCACTAATCTTTAGGAAATAATTTTCCCCTTGTACATCAGCGTAAACCTCCAGCTATCCTCTGTGATCCTGTCTCCCTCTGACACCCTTTTTTTATCTTTTATGTTCTGCTTTTAGTATTGGATACTTTGTGGATATTACATGTCTCGGAGGTCGTTTTGTGCCAATTCCAGGTGGTTTTGTGTCCCCGCATCATTGTATAGTCGCTGTAAACTTGTTCTTCCTGTTTTGTTTTAAGGTGCAACAATAAAAAAGATTGTAGCGGTTCATGCTTGGTGAAAAAGAAAACCTCCTGATGCAGGGACATCTTTGAAAATGAGGATTTCAGAGTCCTTTACGTGAAGAGAATCCATTGTTTTGTACATTTACAGTGTGTGTGCAGATTTCCAAAAAAAAAAAAAGCTTCTCTTAGTCTGATCCAGTAGAAAAATATTCAACTGAACATTTCCCTGACATTTAAAGAAGGCCCGTGCACGGCTGCAGCTGTAAACCCTGCATATCAACTCCATGGGTCTGGTTTCAGATGAGAGCTGCATCCAACTCTTGCACTCTTTGTCTCGTCAGCAAGGGCACACAGCTGTAAGGTCAGGAACACAGCGTTCCCCCTTTAGGCTCGGGTTTTACAGAACTAAAGCCAAAAAGAAAAAAAAAAGAAACAAGGAAGCCGCCTGAACGTCGTGTGTCAACAAAAAAAACTAAAACTGTCAAAGAGCATGCATCAGTGCAACTGCTGCCAAATATCACGCCACTATCCGGGCCCAGACACTGTGGAGCATGCAGGGGAGGATCATTTGGCGTTATGCAAGACGTGAGAGAGGCAGCGTGGTCCAGAGCTGCTTACAGCCTGACACAGAGAGAACTCGTCAAGACGTGGAGGCTGGCAGCTGCGCTCGCGTTATACCATTTGCTTGGATGTGCAAGTTTTGTAGGTCATCGCAGCCTTTTGTCGTACATGCACGCAATAGGATCTTTTAAGGTTCCACTTCGTACTCGAATGATAGGAGATCTTTCATGAAAGATTATCAGCAAAAGAACAGCAAACATTACAGAGCTGTACTTTAGATTTGTTTTCATATCTATCACACTTTGTAGATGTCAGCGCAAGAACTGGAACAAAAAGTTCATATTTTTGATTCAGTGTGTAATCAAATGCAGACAAAATCTATAGTCTTTAAAAGTACTGTGAGCCACAAGTGCCTGTTTTTACGTAGATTCATCATATCTGGTTGGTAGGATGATAATCAAGGTCATCCCGTGCAGAGATTAAAAAAAGAACAGGCTAAAGGTTTGTGTTTTTGTGTCTGCTTGCTCTGCATTCAATCTAATCTGCTTTAGCGAGGATGACCGTGCTGACCCAGTGAGTGAGAGCCATTGTCCACGGAGCTGCTGGAGACCCCTGCAGTTCTCAGCACACAGCACACTCAGAGCCGCAGCACGGCTTGTCATCTCTGTCTGCAGCCTGATGTCCTCCGAGGCTTTAGTGAAAAAAAAAAACATCACATAGGATGTAGACAGAAAGACCAGAAACAGGCCGTGGGGAGTCGTTTCCTCTTAAAATCCTGTCTCCTAGACTAAACGGAAATGTTAGCTAAAGCTCTTGTAAATACTGCAATATTTGCCTTTCATATATTTCTTCCAAGACATGCTTTCTACCCCTATTGTTTGTTCTAAAGCACCATCTAACCATGCTGTTGGATAAGCTGAACATGGTGGAAGTTCTCCATCCTATGTATCCCATGATTCCCAGCAGAACTTTCCCTCCTGGAAACATTTTAAACACCTGGATGCTTCTGCTCCATCTTCAAACATGGCTTTCTTTTTGAATAATTAAGCTTTATTTGGTATGTTGTGTTAACAGTGGTTTCTAAATGTATTCCTAGATTTATTTCTGGGGTTGACACTATAATGTTGATGAAGGATGCAGTGATGTCTTGACAGCCAGAAGGCCACTTCAATAAAAGACTAGAGGTGTGTCCCTTTCATACAGAAATTTCTCCAGTTTCTGTGACTTTATCGGTGATGTTATGCAAAAAAAAAATGATGAAATTTGAAAAACTTTTGCAGTTTGACACAAAGAAAAGGACAATAAGCAACATTTTGGAAAACTTGAAAATAATATTTTTATAAGTGCCTCTGTCCAGATTTACCTCTTAGATTTTGTCTTTTACATATCTGTAATATGTTCAATCTGAATCTTTTCTTTTTTTTAACACTTTTTTTAAAAGTAATTTGTTGTCCGATTCCAAATATTTTGAATTCCTTGCTTTAGATCTTTAGACAGTTAAGGGTAAATATAGGGTGTATATATATATATATATATCGTGTTTTACACCTTCCTTGAAGGCCCAAAGCACTTTCCAATCCCTTTCACTTGTTCACATTCACACACCGATGGGGGCTCCACTGCCAAACCCTGGCACCAACCTACAACCACCAGGAGCAATGTGTGATTCAGTGTCTTGCCCAAGGACACTCCAGCACATGTGTGAACAGAGCAGGAACCAAACCTGCAATCTTCCAATCAGAGGTTGACCACTCTACCTCTGGACCACACCTGTCGCTGAGGAAAAATTTAAAATAACTCATTTCATTGATAAAAAATGTCAAACTTCTTAATTTTGTTAATCAACTTATTTTTTTAATTCTTCTCAGTTTTATTTTGAACCATTTTAGAATTTTTTGTTTTAAAATGATTCCCAAATGTTTCTTTTTTACTACAAAGATGGGGATTCATTGTTGAGCAATAAAACTAACAGAATTAGACTTCACTGTTTACCATTTTCACCTCCTGCAATTCAGCTTGAAGTAAAACACACATTCTAGTGAACCAGCTTTAGCTGGAATTTCTAGTGCAAATAAAAAGAACACGACCTTCAAATTTTGGTTCAGATGATCTTAAATGTAACCAGAGTTCATAAAAACAACGCGTTGCGAGGCCGGCGTGCATGCAGAGCACGCTCACGTGGTGAGGAGGAGATATGTCCATGCAGAACGGTGATGAAGGAACACAGAACAGCTATCTTTCTCCCTGCTGTTCTATTTAGAGCTGCAGGACTGGCAGTCAGAGAGGTGCTGGATTAAATCTCATTAGATGTCTTCTTATAGCAGAGAGAAAAGGACATTCAACAGCTGGGACTGAGGGTTTTTTGGAGTGGCACATGTAACTCATCAGTTAGTTCAATGATATCATGTCCAGGAAAAGGAGGAGAGAACACCTCCAATTGTTTTGTGTTGATCCTAAATTTTAATTTGTCTTAACTTCAAGCAAACAAGTCGAAATGGTTGAAATCCTTAGAGTTTTAGATTCTGATCAGTGCAGTGACCTGATTTCAGGGAGTTTGAGTACAATAAAAGGTCTCAGCTTCAGATACAGGACTCTCTAGCCCCCCTCCTCCACGCAGGTTCTCTGTTCTCTTCAAACTCTTACATAACTCAACGGAAGAAACAATGTCCTCAGTGAACCCAATGAGAACCGGGCAAGTTTTTTTTTTTTCTTTTTAAATGAACTTCCTGTTGAGCAGTTTTGATGTGAAAGAGAACAAAACCCCCAAAAACCTCTTGATGAAGCTTTTCTTTAAAGTTACAGGTTCTTTCCTTAAAAAAAAAAAGTTTACTTTACAGTTTCAGGACATTTTGAATTAAGTTCACTTTCACTTCCTCACATGAGAGCAAACCAAAAAGCTCTTCTTCCTCATTCCATGTCAGTCTGTCAGTGGACCTTGTGCAGACTTGCCTACTTTTCTCTCCAATCGCAGTCTGCTGTCCCGTTCAGGAAGGCCAATGAGCAGCAAGGCATGCTGGGGGCTTGGTGAGGAGGGCGGACTGGAGGGGCCTTCTGAGAAGTCCCCACATGAAACACGATCAATCCGCTTGGAACAAACACGCCATGACATCCAGGAAAAAAACAAAAAAAGCATCAGATGAGCCGACTCAGAACTGATCCTGCAGGTTCTGTGTGGGTGGGGGGTGGGGGCTGGCAGTGGCGCGCCGTGAACGGCAGTAACCTCGCTGGCACCGCGCAGGTTACACAGTAGAGAGGACCATCTGCACCAAGAGGCCCTGACAGGGGCCGCGGCTGCTATGTCCTATCTCAGGACAATTAAACCCCGCCCTCCCATCTCGTTCACACAGAGGGCCCCATATGCTGACAGGAGAACACTGCATGGACTCTTCCATCTCAGTAACTGTAATTTTATCGGGAAACCTATTTTAACGACGCTTCTAACTGTGTTTATACAGCCTCTTTAAACGATGGTGCTAAAATTCACTCGAGCGTTTCGATTATCGTACGGTTCTGACTGTAATCTGCACAGATTTAGGAGAGGAGTGCAACGTCACAACAAAACTGCACATAGCTGTTCAACATGATGAGGATGGCTGGCTTTGCTGGGCCACTGAGCCGCTGTCATTGCTTCCCTCTTGTGGATAAAATAAAGACGATTCTGAGTGAGTCACCAGATGACGCGAGGTCCCTGTGACCGCTCCAGACCCACGCGTTACCGTTAGCGGTAACCAAGTCGGATCAGGGGATGCTCAGGTTCACTGCACAGACTTTAGGCTCAATTTATCAAAGCCTTAAAGAGAAAGTAAACAAAAGAAATTAGTTAATGTTGAGGTTAACACCCAATGGAAACTGACTCACGGCGGATCCTCCACAGCTGTTATCTCAGGCTAATAATTAACTATAACCACTCGAGCCATGAAAACAAATGTGCTGAGCAGATGAGGTTGACTGTCATGGTCAGACTCAGCTGTCTCGGTGAGATTATGTAATTTCCCCTGAAAAAAATTTGTTTTTAACAAGTTTTTAGAAACTAAAATGTCAGCATGTTTGGCCTCACTGAGAAGGAACTCTAGGACTGGACAGTCAGTAATTAAACACCCCACTCCAAGAAAATCATGTTTTTTGGTGTTTTTGTTATGTTCACAAGCTTAAAAATGCATCTCTGAGTCTTTCTTTATTCAAATCGAAATCCTGTTTTAAAAAGTTTGTGGGTGTGACATTGAAGCTGCAATCGGTAGGCCTAAAGCTTCCTCAAAAATAGGTCTATGAATGTCTTTGTTTTTCTTGTCTGCCTAACTCCAGTATCGCTCACAGTTTTTGTTGCACCGCTATTGTTTAGTTGGGGTGTGAGGGGCTATAAGCTAGCAGGAGAGCGTAAACAGATGATGAGACATGGGGCAGTCACACCCACAAATCAGAGGGGAATTTCTGATTAACTCTGTTGAAACTGTTTTTAAAATTTGACACAATTTATCTTTTAATGGGTAAAAATGGACTGATTAAAAGACCACTGGGAATGATTAAATATATCAGAGTGGGACTTTAAAGACACAAAAATAACAGTTTAAAAAAAATCAGTTTTCTGTAACTCTTGTTCAGAGAACTTAAAAACAGATTTAAAAAAAAAAATGACTGCAAAACTTCCAAAGTAAAATTTAGGATTATTACCTGAGAAAAAGGAGATAAAATATAATTCACAATCATGCTTTATTCTGCTGAATTTCTTATAAAAGAGTCAAATAAAAGTCTCAGGATCTTCCACCTCCTTCAGTCCATTTTTTTCCTTGTTTTTTAGCCAAACTATACTTCAGTCTCTTAAATATCTTTTATTAGTTTGCGACTTCAAACCAAAGCTTCATTGATTGTCAACACAAAAATCTATTTCAGCACCAGTACAATAAAACTGTACTTTTGCTTGTTGGAAACACTGTTTTTGAATGAGGGAGGAACTCTCAGAATAAAGGGATCCTAGTTACATTTTAGAATGAAGCACCAAGCATAGAACGCATTTCTCATAGAGGTTGTCTGATACACAACAGGTCAAATATATTAATAACTATTAAATTAAGCACAACAAACAGTGTGAATGAAACACTGCAACACAAAGCACTCAGGGCTCGGAAACACCGTACAGGGAGGTCAGGTGGTGGCGGTGGGGGCGTGTCCGTCGTGGCTGCAGTTGAAAGGGCATCTCGGCAGAATCTACCGTCCGTCCAGTTCTGTAAACAAACCCTGTCTCGAGGTCCAAAAGCTTTTCAGAATGAAATGTGGAGGAAAGGAAGTTCCAGACGGAAACAGGAGGACTTGGATGCTGGGAGGGTGTCTGTGTGGTGGTCTCCTGTCTGTGGGCCTCCAGACCTCCACAGCCCACCATCTGGGTCAGCGGCCTCCCTGGCTTAAGCGTCTTAGCTTTGCGCAAGAGTTCACCGAGATAAAAGCCTCGGATTATCTCCAGTCGAAAAATAACGCTTTCCCTCAGGAACAATCAGAAAAGTAAACATCCAAAAAAAAATTGTCCGTCCCTTGCCACAAGAACTCATTTATAGAAACAAATGTGTTAAATCCTGATGGCAAGATTTACATATCCACTACCATGTACACTTAATCCATAAAAAAATCTTGTGTATTTAAATAAACCTATAGGTAGGAACCTGAAAGCTGCTTCCAGCCTTGACCGCTCAGTTACGTAACGTGCGTTGAGGTCAAAGGTGGAGTGTTGAATCCATTCTGTAGCTGCAGTCCGTGACCCTCATCACGCCGGACGGAGAAGCTTCCTGTGAGCTTCTACTTGCAGGAGGACGATAGCAGCCGGTCTGCACCGCAGACGACTGCGCAGATGAGAGGCTACCGGCTGCAAAGCTGTCCTCGGTTTGCCTCTTCCTCCTCCTCGTCATCCTCATCTTGTAAGACGTGAATAGAAGAGCCAAGCAGTCTTTGAAGTTCTTGCACACAACGCACCAGCTCTACAAGTCCCTCTTCGTCCTCATCCTCGTCATCCTCCTTGTTTTTGCTTTTCTGGGGAGGGGCTAAAGCGGAGCTCACCTGGCTGATGGAGACCTGCTTCCAGAGCTCAGCCTGCGGCAGACTCACCACCTCAAAATACGGGTAACGTGCCCGGAAGATCCGCGCCGACATCTTCAGCCGCTTTAGAACATCTGCCAGGAGGAACCAGTTACAAAATCTGCAAAGAAAAGATTAAAAAAAGATGCGTTTAACTACAACGAATCATTATGTGTGAACAGTTGTAAAGCTGTAATCATATATGAGCATTATTTAAAAAAAAAAAAAAAAAACACTGCATATCCATCTTGTTTATGATGTGAATCAATTTTGGAAAATAAATAAGTTAAACCAGAATTTTTTCAGGTATCTTTTAATATAGCAGCTGCTTAAATTTGACAGAGGTGTCCTTTCCCGTTCATCTAATCTGCTTTTGGGGCATTTCTTCAGAGCAGAATAAGCAGGAGCTCAGAGCTAACCCAAAAAGATATGCTTGTTATAGCGCATCAGTTTTACAAACACGCTCAGCGACTTCAAACTCTTGTGGACGGATCTGCGTCACAGCAAAAGAGGAAGAGCGCCACGATTCCAGGCGGCTGCAGAGATGCATTTGTTCCACCCCCAGGTGTAGGTTCTCTCGGAGCAGCGAGGGGTTTGAGGTGTTTAGCGCAGCTCACTTTAACAGCTGAGTTCTCCTAAAAAAAGCATCAGTTCAGCTCTACTGGCTTCAATTGAAAATCAATGACACATTAGTAGGGTTAAATCGAGCTATAAAGCGAAAGGGCTAAACAAAGACGAGAAAAACAGGCTCAAGGTTAAAACTAATCAGTGGCGACTGTCACACTCAGGAGCAAAACATCCGGCTGCTCCAGGTAGAAAATCCTTTCAACGTTCCACCCTTCGCTCTCTTATCGACTCCAGAAATCGTTTCAGCTAAATGTCTCCTTTGTCATTACCTGCTGTGATCAAAGATATATAAGTGAATCTATAAAATCTTAATACCACATGTGCATTTTGCACAATAACGCCCCTGTTTAAAAGACAGTGGATTTTTCATGTGTGTGTGCATCATTTAAAGTTCCAATTATAAAATTGTTCCCAGTGCTCTTTTAATTATGATGGTGGTGTTTTTAGCCAAAATCAAAAAACTTTTCACTAGAACATAGTTTCTGCAGAGCAGCAGTAATTAATTCACCACTTCCTGTCATCCGTCTGTTTACGCTCTCCTGCTAGCTTACAGCCCCTCAACCCCTCAACCTAACATTGCTGGTGCAATGAAGATGGCGATGAATATCAGAGCTATCCAGCCAAACAATTTAGATCCAGATGCCAGATGTTGGGACGAATAAAACAAAGACGTTCATAGATCTCTTTGTGTGTACAGTGGATGCATTCGAATAGACCGGAGCAGTTGTGGCCCGGACAGCATATTTTCTATGTTAAAAATACTATTTTCTTAAAACTGCATTTTTTTTGTCTTTTTCTAGTTCACAACAATTTGAATAATAATGAAATCTTCAACAGAAAAATGCCACAAGAACAAGTTAAAAACCCTTTTTTTTATCAGAGTTGGTTTTTAAACACTAAATCTCATCTAATATAATGCAAAAGAGTAAAAAAAAAAGATTATTCTGTTCTAGATCAGTAAGATTTAATAAATAATAATATACTAAACACCAAATTACTGATGTATATAAACTTAATTTTTTTCTTTCTTTAAATCCGATGTTTAAAGTTACTTTTAATACCTGAGCAAAGGCTTGAGGCTTTGTAGAACAGTTACAATCAATGTAATGTTATCTATTCCTTTTGCACTCAAAAGTATAATTATTATAATCCCCTGTTGTGGTCAAGTAAACTTTATTTATTTTGAGGTTCAAGCAAAATGGAGGAAGTACTGCAAAAACAGAATGGAAGAGAATAATTGTGGATGGGATCAAGAGAATTAACTAAATAGACAACTGCAGTTTAAGGAATGTTTAATATAATTAATAAACATGTAAATATTCACCAAAATCCACAATGAAACTTCCACCTTAACACTAATTTATATATCTACCCACATGAGCTGCACCGTGAGACTGGTGGCACATTTTTCACACCAGTTTGCCCAACCTTGGTCCTGAAGATCAACCACCCTGCCCGTTTTCCAGCTCTCCCCACACTCCTTGCTGTTGATTACCTCGATCAGGTGAGTTCAGTCCATCAGAATAAGGAGACACCTGAGTCAGGTAATCAGCAGCAAGCAGAGAGAAGAGAACTGTAAACAGACAGGGTAGTGGATCTTTTAGACCAGGGTTGTGCAGCCCTGATCAAGCATATTCAAGGTCATGACAATTTGTTTAAAAAAATCCTCTGTATCCTTTGGTTGAACTTAATAAACACAAAATTGAGGTTATGCAGGCAATTTTGGCACAATAATGAGTCTATATCTATTATTGTTATACCTTCTCTGACCTAAAGTAATGAGTACTTCTGAGTAACTTCAAATGATACCCATCCAAATGTCCATCAAAGCTGCCAAAGCTTGGACTTTTTGATCAACTGTGTATGTTCAGGGCAGCTTAAAAGAGACTCTGCAGCTCTACAGACTCACCCCTGTGTAAGTGACACCTGAACATGGTAGCAGGGCAGGAGCGGCTCGGAGGAGAACTCAAACAGGAGGCAGTCTTTGTCTGAGTCCGGCTCAGTTTTCTCTGCGCCATTCTCCTCCAGATCCTGGTTCTGCTCAGAGAGCAGGAAGTCCCAGCAGGGCTCCTGATCCGTCTCTGTGGAGGAAAGTCAACCGAGGTCAAGGGAAAAAGAAAAACACAAACCAACTCTCCCTGGCAACACAAACTTCAGACGCCCCCTGGTGGCCAGTTAATTTAACCATGAGAAGAGACAGATATATGTCTATCAGGAAATAAAGCCTTTTCTTTTAGCCTGTTTCTCTCCAAAGTAAAAAATAAACATGCAAATGTGTTTCTTAAATGCAGTTAAGACATTTTCAGAATATCCTATAACTCTTTGATCGAGTAGCTAAGAACTGGGAACAAGACAAGCCTGCAACCAAAGGTTACCATGGTGATAATTAAAGTCTCTTTGACTAAAACTTATTTTAAAACACAAACATGAAAAGAAGAAGTCATTTAAAAACTCAGGACGCGTTTACAGAAAAAAAAAAAAAAACTGGATTGAAAAGCATTTCAAAAACAGGAATCAAAAATAGTAATGTAGTAGATTCTCAAGGTTTGATAAACTTACTGAGTATTTAACTGAGAGTAAAAATTATACAATAAACTAATAACAGAATAACAAAAGAGAAGATAATTCACAACATTAACTAACTATATTAACTAACAACTCTACTGATGCTTAAAGCTGCAGTCTATGTTCTCATAAGTCTCCCAAACTTCTTTTTCATGTAGTTCTGCGGCTTTTACTCCACTGGATAAATCGCTTCCTGTAGCTGTTTATGAGAACGTATGGATGCTAAAACTCAAACTTCACACTCTCTAAAACTAAATTCCACTCATGTTTTCTGCAAAAGAGAATTTGCTGAATTTAGATGCATGCAAAAAAAAAAGAAGAAAAAAGTTCTTACCAAACAGGGAGCTGCTGTAGAATTCCCAGGGCAAACTGGAGTTCTGTTCACTGCGGCCTTCCAGATCTGTGAAATATTCTTGGAAAACAGGAAAAAAGACATTTTTATTTTGCCCCACTTGTAAGGTCCTCTTACAAGCACAGATGAAACAAATTAGATGATTATTGAAACAATCCTAAAATTACTATCAGTTTTAAAATACATATAATGAATCCAAAGACTTTAAATGGTATCTGCATGTGGGTGTGACAGAAGATACAATAAAAGTGAGATTCAAGATAAGATGGTAACACAGAAGCGGGTCAATGTTGCAGGGGTTTTGGAATCAGGAGTTCCAGAGGCAAGGCACTGATGGACTGAACGCTCCAGACCCCAAGGTGGGGAGACGAGCAGATGGAGAGGAGAGGAAAACTGAGGAGGATCTCAGTGAGCAGGAGAGTGAGTCTGACAGAAGGAGGTCAGTGCAGCATGAAGGAGACAATTTGTGAATATCTTTATAAGAGAGGACGAGATCTTTAAAATGAATCTGGAAAAGGTGATGTGTTGGCTGGAAGAAGAGGTTCTGAACCAACGGTTTTATTTATGGAGGAAGGTATGAGGAAGACATTATTATTATTATTATTAAAAAGTGTGTATTCACACATAATTTTCGAAACCGTGCGGCCAGTGCTAAACTTTTTTCTCAGACCCAGGGGAAAGGGGTTAAGGTTAGGATTATGGTTACGGTTAGGGTAAACAAGCAGATTGTCAGATGTCCAGATGAAATCATAAATAAAACATTTAAAATTATTTTTTGGTATTATTTGTTTTATTGAAACTAACTGTGGGAACATTTAAAATTTAAAGTAATAAATGCTATCCGTAAAACATGGCGCTGCTTTGCCCGACTTTTCTGGTGATTTTTGACCTCTTTGGCTTGCCATGCAATCGTCCCGTGACGGCACAGGCAAGTTCGTTGCGGAGAAGCGGCTTTCTCCTGTGCGGGACAGTTGCTCCTTTTAATTGGAAGATTTGTTGAGTTCAGAAATGGAAACGTCTACAGATGCTTTTATTCAGCTCTTAAATTAAATTAACCTGATATCTATCAATCAGCGTCGTTCATTATGAAGTTGAGAAAATTTTTTGATGGAAGTTCCTCCCACACGCAGCGGGAGCTTCAGGAGAACAGACTTTAAGATAACCGTGAAGCAGCTACTTTAGCGCTTGTCAAAACAAAGAGAATTTGCATGAATTTGATGTGAATTAACAACTGATTTAAATTAGGCTAACGCGAGGTGTCTCCACGCACGGGGGGTGGAGGGTTGGCTTCTGATCCGTTCGGATGATGGTTATCCGTAATCCGTTATACCCCTAGTAAACAATCCTAAAAATAGGGGCTCCATCATACAGCCCTGAGGAACACCGCTATTGTTGCAAAGGAGAAAATGAGAACTGGACTGAGTGAGTGGGACGCCCCCCAGAAAAAATGTCTTACTTCTGGCTCTAATTAAATTAAGTCAATTCAATCCAGACCATTTTTTCTAAATACGGGTGTCGCCATGTTGGAACCAGATGGCATCAAGAGGAAGTGGTTGGTTGAAGTCGGTTTGAGTCAACTTTTCTATGGCAAACTCTCTATCCAATAAGGAGTGAGCTTGTTGGAAGGGAGCTACACAAAATCTGTCAATCAAAAGCTTGACACGGGGGCCTGCAGGCAATACGTACTTCTTTTGAGGCATCTGATTGGCCAGTTTATAACTTGAAGGACTTGCAATTTAAAAAAAGTTAGCAGAGCATGGTTAGAGCAATGTTTATTCTGACAATAGAATGGCTGAGAAATATCTGTTTATTCTTCTATAGAAGTCTATGGTATTTTGGCTCCTTGGCGCCAGCAGGTACTTCCTGTTTGGAACGTGACGGGGGAATGAATCAGTAAGTCCAGTTCTCTATATACATTCAATGTGAACAAACAAAATGAAGCCAGATATGGGTTGCTCTGAAGATGATCAAGGAGAGCAGTGTGTGAGATGTGTCAAATACTGCTGTCACATAGAAAGTCAGCAGCCATTATCATTAGTCTTTTCTTTGTAAAAAGGCTGAAAAAAATGTTTAATTTTGTATCTGATTCACGTATGTGGAGATCGGAGAAGCTGCACAAAAACAACAAGATACATTGGTATTTTGAAGGGCATAGTTAGCCCTTTAACACCGGAAATAAGACCGGTTGGTGACATCTAAATAACACACGACCTAATGTCATTCTTTGACTATTAATGCAACATCTTCAATAAATAGAATAAATAAGCTGATTCATGTTGGCTGTGTAAGCACTTAACAACCGTTAAGTGTTGCATTTAAGCATAAGACCACTTTTCTCCGCTTCAGAATACGCTGGAATGACATTAATTGCTTAAATAGTTAAAGAGTTATGGAAGTTAAAGGAAGGTAAACACAGGAACTAAAGCTCTGATGTTAAAGGGTTAAGTCACAAAGAACGACTTATGAGTGTCGCCTAACTTGCTAGCTTTCTGAATCTTTTGGAGCTACAAAGATAATGAGACTTTTCCATGATTAAATTACATTTTACTTAATCAAAGCTTTGTCGATTGTTGTGTGATTTTGTCACCTGATTGTTTATGTGGTTGCTGGGTCACATATGTTACTCTCAGTAACACGTAGAAATCCCAGATTGATGCAAAGTATAACAGCATATTTGAGTCTGGAGCCACAGTTTGACTCTGGTTAACAGTGGCTGTCAGAATCAAGAGCATAGCTCCTCACTCTTCTGGATAAATTCTGCCTAATGAATGCTTATGGTAGCAACTGTGCTGAAGTGGGAGCGGGCAGACTTCATTAATATTGTTTGATGAAGGACCGCACACAAATACATGTTTAATTAGGCAGCTATCTCTCACTTCTATGAGCATGGTGAAGCAGTCTTTTGTTTTTAATGTGGCAGAGTGATTTTACATTGACTCAATTTGTTGTGACAGAAAGCAAAAACTACCTGTCAGGAAGGTCTTCATGCTGGAGCTGTGGGCCAGTTTCACCGGCGTGTGACCCGAGTACGTGGCCAGGGTGGGGTCAGCTCCATGGTTGAGCAGCAGCCAGACTATAGGCAGATTATCACTTGCTACTGCATCATGAAGGGGCCTGAGAAAAACATTGAAAAGCAAAAGGAAACATTATTATCTCAAACAAAAGTCAGCCTCCTCTTTTTAGCAGAATCCTGACGTGTGGAACTCTCACCGTGTTCCATCCTGAGCGCTGCAATTCACATCTGCACCGTGTTTCAGAAGAATCTGGACGATCTGAGTCCACCCTCGAGAGGATGCTTCATGAAGAGCTGTGTAACCTGCATTATCCCGACGGTTGACCTCCCCGACGTCTTTTTCAAGACAGTAGAGGACGACATCCTGCAGAGGAAGAGGAAGTACAAGCTGTCACAACCTCCTTTCAAAAAACCTGTCAAACTTTTGTTAGTAAAGAGAGTTACCTGGTAACCCAGGCGGGCGGCACGCTGCAGCAAAGTCTCTCCTGCGTTTTTATTGACAATCAGCCGACGAACCTCGGGGGGGACGGGCTTCTTTGGTGGAGAGTCTGAACCGCTGCTTTTTCCTGATGAGCTTTTCTTTTTAGGTGGAGGGGATGGAAGGCTGTTTGGAGTAGGTGGGGGGGTGCATGGACTTTTTCTACCACCATCATCATCTGGGGGGAGGGAGGGACCACGTTTCCCCAAACTGATCCTTTTGGTTTTGTTCTGAAATGAGAAGTTTTAAATCCTAACTGTAAAGGGGAGAACATGATCAGGCCACAGGGGGGCACTGTAATCTTACATATTCTTTTATTCATGTCACTGTGTTGCAGAGAGTTTACCTTCTGCTCATCGCTGTCACACAAGTGTTTGCTTTTGAACTTCCTCTTTCCTGAAGGCTTATCCCTGCACTCCAGAGAGTCTTCGTTCTCCTGATATCGGAACGATCCTGAGCGAGTGAACGAGGTTTTCCTAAGAGGAGCCGGCAGCTCTGGGCTGGAGGCGACCGGGCTCGGATCTGCCTGTGGATCTGTAATGACACAATAAGATTAAATGCTGAGTGGCAACAAACAGATAACTTCATGTGCGAGGTTTTGTGGTGACATCAGACGGGCCAGGACTTATCTTCCAGGACAAAGTAAGTGTTGTCAACAAGCTACTTCATAATTATAAGCCTGTGAGAAGCCTATTCACGTTCATACCTCATAACAATAATAATTTGTATTGACTCAGGTTTCATGCTGCAATAAGGTCAATTTTTTCAGGCCTATTTCTATTGGATAAAATATTTTTCTTTTTTTTTGGTTAGCTCTGAAATGTCGATTGACATAATTTGGGTTTCAAAAGTTTAAAAAAACTATTAATGGTAAATACAAGTATTCATTTGGTTCCTAGAAGCCCAGATATTCAAACACGCCAACTAATTAACAAGAAAATACGTATTTAAAAGCCATATTTTATGTTATTAATTTTTTTTTATCAAATTTATTGGAAATTTCCTTAAACCAGAAGAATAACATGATTGATTATATAATGATTCAGTATCTTCTAGAAAGATATTAGAACTGATACATTCATCAGTTTTTTTTTTTTTTTGTTTGTTTTTTTTTAAAGAGGAACAGCTTCTGAAAACAATCACAGGCATCAGTGGCCAAATGCTGCAGAGGGACAAATGACGATGGTGTTTAAACCATGAGATTCAGGATTATTTAAGAAATGCTTCCAATGTTTAAACATGTCTTTATTAATGCTTTTGTTACACATATGTGGGAAGATTTGTACAGGTTTTTGGCTTGCCCCTGGCTCTTAGAGGGTCGTAGAGAGGTGTGTGCGGGCACTGACTTCACTTGGTCCCAGTTGAATTTAGAATCAAATTCAACATTCTCAGGCTAACCAATAAGGCCCTGAATGGTGTGGCCCCAAAACATACTGCTCCTCTACTGTAATGAAGTTTGGGGGAATAATGATAAATTACATATTTCTCCAACATGTGCTTGATATGCTAAAAATATGTAGTTTCTCTATCATTTCCTATTATTATCACCTGCTATGTGTTCCATTCTGCACGAAACTTACTATTATTTGAATTAAATTCCAATAATAATTAGTTGTTAAAAGACTGCTAGAAGTTAGAAGCTGGGGAAAGTATGGTGCACTGGGGTTCTGTCCTCTATTTTTCATGATTTATTTTTCCGTTAGTACTGAGTGCCTCTGTTGGCGCAGTGTGATTCATGTGTTGCCTTTCTTTCTCACTCCCCTCTGGGACGGCAGGGATATCAGTTTCCAGGCGGCTCGTCTGTGCTCCTGTTCCTGGCAGTGGACCTCGTCACCGGCTCGTTTTATGTTTTGGAGTGAGAGGGATTCCAGGTGGCACATCAGAGTTCCTGTTCTTAGCCATTGACCTTACATCTCCAGCTTTCCCCCAGACCATCTGGATGAAGCTCATCTGCTACACTATTCAAACATGTAGCTGTAGAGTTAGATAAGATAATTCCTATTAACAATCCTGGTACATTGCCTGTCCGTCCTGGGAGAGGATCCCTCCTTCACGTGGACATCCCTGAGTTTTCTTATTTTTTCCCAAAATTTATTTTTTTTAGGAGTTTTTCGAGAAGGAGGATCTAAGGGCCAGGATGCCAGGTTAACTTTAGTTTAGTTTAGCAACCAGCAACTGTTTATATTTATGACTGATTTTATCTCTCTGTACAGTTACAGGTAAGCCAACTGAGACGATTGCATCGGGATATTGGACTATATCAATAAAACTGAATTGAATTTAAGTCGGCCTTCTTGAGCAGTGTGTAGAATTTGGAGGGGTGGAAAAAAAACAGATTGTGCCTGCGTCTCACCTACTTCACCCTAACTTCCCCTCACGTGTTGTTTAAGTGTTCGCTACAACCTGTCGCCTGCAGCCTGCCCGGAGAAAAAGAAGTGCATAAACATTTTCTCTCTACGGGCTCACAGAGCAATATAAGACTACGCTGTTTCCTGCGGGCCACCTACACATCCTGTGATGTTTTTTACCCACAGACAGGCCGTATCCACCCATCACAGCAGTTATGACTAAGGCATTAAATACAAACTTCTATTAAACAATATAATACAGAAGTGACTATGATAGCAGCTGAATCACTAAGCAGTGCAATAAATATGTATTCAGTCAAGACAGTAAATTGAGAGAAAACTGAGCATACCGGAGTCCTGAACTCCAGAATCTTCTCTCAGGGAGTCCTCGGGTTGCTCTCCATCCTCCAGCTTGTCCCTCTCTGTTATGTATTCGCCTGTCTCATATTTCTTACTCGTGCACCGCTGCCGTTTCTTCTGAGGAGGCGCCCCGCCCTCCACACTTGCCGTCTTGCCCTTGCCCTGAAACATGGGCTCCTTGACGGGGTTTGAGCGGGGCCTCCCTCTTGGTCGCCGTGCTGGCTGGACGGGGGTCTTTGGGAGGGACGATGGGGAGTCAGCGGGCGGGAGCATCGGTGGGGGTGGAGGAGAAGGTGTAGCAAAGCCCCAGAGATCTAGTCGAGCATCATCAGCTCTCCGTCGTCCTCTCCTCAGTCTTGGAAAAGTGGGCTCTGCAACGTCCGCCTCTTTGCTGGGAGTTTCGGAGGCCTCCACACTCCAAGGACTGCTGCCGCTGTCTGGAAGCACAAAGTTTGAACATCACTACATGATCAAACCGTACCAGAGGAGACTCAACACAGTCTGTCCACACAAACCAACCAACACATGCAGTGACTGGATAATAAACCATCAAGTTATGCAAACATTTAGAACAAAAACCATAAAGAACTTCAAGCTTAATTAGAAATTTACTTTAAAAATCAAAACAAATTCTGAAACGAGTAATTATGTTTATGGGTAAAGGTCACTTGAAATGAAAAGCAAAAAAAGAAACAAATAATTAGATGTGAGGACAAACTATAAAATGATTGATACTCTTTACTAATTGCACTTATTTTAGGTAAATAGTTTGAAGTGAAAGATTTATGATAGGTGCTGTCATTTTTTTTAACCTCTTAAGATCCGAAGTAAGATTTAAGCTAACCCTCTACACTTGAGGTCTCAAACAAACTGTGATGTCTACATATGTGGATGCCAGGTCTTCCTGTTAAAATCTGTACCTGCTTTGCTTATTGTCCCCTCCTCAGCCTTACTGGGCAGCATCTTGTTGTTTGAAAACGCCTCTTTCTTCTGCTGGGAAGCTTTTCCTCCTTTTAGGCCCTGCTCCAGCTCAGAGACACGCTTCTTCTGCTGGAGGAACAAAGTTACAGGACAGAGCACAACTTATGAAATCTGAATGATCATCCATGGGGAGAAAGGTAAAAGAATTGTAAAAAATATATATAGCTTCAAATTCATTTAATCAAAATGTCCAATTCATGCAAAATCACTGAACATATGGTTTATAAGTACATAATCTATAATTCTAAACTTTATTTGACTATAAACATTGATATTTTACCTTTTTGGTGAGAGATGCTTTGACTGGAGTACTTTCCGAATCTTCTTTTTTCTTGGCTGTGAGTTTGTCTGGAGCAGACTTTTCCTTTGCTAGTTTCTTGGGACTGCTCTTTTTGTGTTTGACAGCGGCGGCTTTTGCTTTGGTTGGCGACTCTTCTTTGGTTCCGTTTGCTTTCTTTTCTAACTTGTCGCCCCAGCCTGCATACTGGCCGGTGAGGATGGATGCAACCACGCCTTCCGGTTTCCCAACGGACGGACTGTCTGAGGAGCTGCCGTCTTTTTTCGGCGTCTCTCCCTCCAACACCTGGGCTAGTCTGCTTTCGGCCCTGTTCCCATTTGTTGACGGACTGCTACCGAACAGACAGGACTTGTCAGCGGGCTTTGAGGAGCCTTGCTTGGTTGTCTGGATCGTGCATTCCCTCTGACTTGTATATGCGGTGGTGTTGGGTTCCACAGGCTTAGTGGACTTCTCTTGTCTCTTCGCAGCTTGAGGTAACTCTTCATGTATTGGAGGTTTCTCTACAGACTTGTAGTATTCACAGACTTCCTTGTGTTTAGGTGGGACTTCTTGTCCTCCAGTGAGTGGACTCAGCAGGTCATCTTTTCTTGATGCTGCAAGCCATGCTTGAGAATTAGTTTCACTCCCCATCAAAGTGGGTGGCTCCACAGCGTGCTGCTTTACAATTGATGCAAGGTTCGACAGAGGCGACTTAATTCTGTCCCACATCCCATCCTCAGTTTTAGATGGGGTGCGTCCCTCAACAGCTGTACTGCCTTTGGTTTTTGGAGAACCGTGTGGGGTTTTCCTCTGAACCGATGAGGGTTGATGAAGAAGGTGAGACTGCTGCTGCCAGGCTGGATTGGCAACAGTATTGGAGTAGGAACCTGCCGTTTTTCCTGGTCCAGCTTTCGGATGCGTGTTGGCAGAGCTCAACAGGGCAGTTGTCAGTGGACCCTTAGGGGGACAGTTCTTCGCAGAGGCTGTGCTGGTGTTTTTGACATGCTTGATGCTGTGAGCATGCTGGTTACCCTTCATCAAACAGGATGGCTTCTTTCCTCCTGAGGCCATGTGTTCTCCCTGATCAATTATAGATATGAACTCTTGCTTTGCAAAACTTTGAAATTCATCAGCAAAGGTTCCCTTGCCATCTTTGCCCCGCAGAGCAGAAGCCAGTATGGGGCTAGCAACGCCCACATAAGTACCAGGGATGGATTTGATCGAATCCTGTGAAGATCCCTTATCCCAAGTCGATTTGGATTCTGACACCTGGTGATTCTGAGTCCTGTTTAATTGCTTTTGGTGAGCTCCGTTTCTGTGTGTATTTGGTAAGATGGGGTACTGCCCAGCTGAGCTGTATGCAGTGGAATGAGTCCTGTTTACATTCAGAAAATCTCTCTGGTTAGGCTCTTTATTCCGAGGCTCTGTCACAGAAACAGGGAGGTCGGTGACGCATTTTGGACGTTTTGATTTAGCCGACAGATCAAGAGGAACATCTCTTAGTTCGGTTGAGCAAGCTGTGTGGTCCTCTGCAGCACAAGGTGGCGCTGTGTTCAGAGAGCCCATGGGAGTTTTTTCTATGCCGTTGCCTTTCTCTACTTGGTTCAGGAGTCTGCTTTGAGAGGTGATATTTGCCAGAGCAGAACTGCAGCAAATGGCAGCAGTGGGAGACAAGGTAAAGTGGGTAGAGACTGTTGAGGCTAGTGATGGATGCTGTAGAGGCAGCGCAATGGCTGGGGATGCTACCGCAGAGGCTAAAGACTTAGCTTCTCCATGAGTTTTGGCGTTTTTGCTAGTTGAGTGATTAGATTTGAGCTTTAAAGATGATCCGCCTGTTTTTTGTTCTGCCGTTCGGCCCACCGGCAACGAAAAGGGATAGGTTCTCATGAGCGCCGCTCCTCCAACAGTAGAGCTTTGAGGCTGGACTTCCTTCTGAAACTGACTCGTCGTGGCCTCTCTTATAGCTGCTATTTGTCCTAATGCTGGTGGAAGAGTAATTTTACAAAGAGGGGAGGAGAAATTAGAGGAGGGCAGGAAGGCAACAGGCTGGGCTGGTTTAAACATGGCTGAGCACTGAAACCCAGCTGGAGCACTTTGCAGAGACTGTGTTTGCTGTTGTGACTTCTTACTGGATGTCACATTGCTGAGATAAGGATTAAGAGAGTCTTCGCGGCTGGCTTTTACACTGCTTGCCCACTGAGAATTGGGGAAGACCCCAGGACCGTCAGCTCTGCCTTTAGGGGCCTCTGTTCTTTTATCTGTTCTCTTCTCTGAACTAGTGAGGACTGAGCTGGACATTGGTGCATTATTAGTCTGTTGGGGAGGAGAGAGTTCAGGGCTGAGGTTGCAGTTCCTGGTGTCCAAGCAGGCTTTTACAGTCTTACAGTCCTTTGTTGGAGATGTCTTTTTTTGCTGACTGAGGTTAACATCTCTTCTAAATTCAGCGGGTAGCGTCTGGGGGGGATTTCCCACCATACTAGTGGATGCTTTATGTGGAGCACTGATCTCTCTGCTCACCGTGCCCCCATCCCCTACATTCATTAGCGTGGAATCCACCTGAGTAATCAGAGAAGTTCATGAGGTTGGTGTTAATTGTTGAAGAGGACAGAAGGCTCACCTACATAACTCATTTTTAATTATTCCTGGTATTTGGAATACATTAAACAGACAATAATGTTTACAGTAATGCGCTTATAGTAGGCATAGTTGAAACCTTGCTTTTCTATTGGATAAAATGTTCTTAAAAACTAAAAGTAACCAAATAAAAAGATCCCATCTGTAATTCATGGCATAAAGATCAGAATACCAAAATACCTTAACTTCTAAAAAAAAAAACACAAAACAAAAATGCACACATAAAGATACAATTACCTGCATAGGTGTTGCTTCAACACACCATGCCTCAGATGGAGGCGGAGCCAGTCACAACAGTCCTCTATGAAACGCGGTCATATGCTGCAGAACACACAAAAAATAAATACATAAAATGAGTTTCTTCTGCTTCTGTTCAATCATTTTTTTTTACCTTTTTATGCCTGACATTTTATACCTCAACCACCTTACATAAAAAAAATGCCTAAAATGAAGATACAGTTGTGAAAATACAAAATCTTTTACTGTGTTTCTATGGTTTTATCCATTGACTGTATAAAAGAAATGAACTGAGTTTAATGTCACTCCAGCTCTGACTAAATTAAGTCACATCAGTCATTTTTTCACAATAAGGATGCTGATATGTTGGAGCCAGAGGTGGTCAGTAAGCAGTGTTTGTTCCAAGTTAGTCTGAGTCATTGTTTCTATGGCAACTACTCTCGCCAATCAGGATTGAGCTTGATGGAAGTCCACACCCCTACCACTTAAAGCAGACTTAGGAGAATCTGTTAAACGTTTCAAACTGTTTACGTTGGACCAGTGTCGCGCTGGGCGATATGGAAAAAAAAAGCATATCACAATATAAAATATTTTATATCACAATATGATAAATATTACAATATAGAACAATAAAGTATATTTTCAGCTATTCTCTGAAAAAATGCCTGATGTTACGGCAGCTTTGGTGAAAAGTTGCGACAAAAGTTGCGATGTTTTTAATATAATCTTGTTTTAAAAAGTGCCCAAAACTGTTAATTATGAAATAAACTTCACATTCTCATATTCCAACTCTTTTTATTGTGAGAGATGCACAAGAAAAATACTTCATCATCACTATATACAACTTAAGGTTGTTGCGCTGTGACCAGCGGGTACTTCCTGTTTGGAATAAGAGGGGGGAGGGGTCATTCTGTCCAGTTTTCAGATACATCAACGTTTATCTTAAAAATATCCTGAACACAAACCAGGATAAACTATGACATGCTTTTGTTTATTACACAAAATCTAAATGGAATCTTGTGAAAAACTAAGGACACACTCCAATAAGCCTTTACGAGTTCTCTTTGAAATGACCTTGTCACATTTTTTCAGCAATTTCTCTTCAATTTACTAAAGTTTGTAAGAAAAAGTCTTTGCTTTTAATGCCTCAACACAACATTTTTAATCTGTGTAAAGTTTGGACTCTGACTGGCCTTTAGAAACACCTTCATTCTTTCTGCTTCAGTCACTTTGGTGAAGATTTTGCTGCTGTACTAGGAAATTAAGTTCCTCTTGCATCACCTAAAGATGAGCATAGATTTTCAGGCATGTAGTAGCTCCATGAGTGTGATGGTGGCCTTATTGGGTTTAAATTTTCCATCATCATATATGACTGTGGATACAAGTTTGAGCTCATGTACGGATTCCAACTTCTCCAAACATGGCGGTGCCTGGAAACATTGCCAACATCCATGTCAACTTTATTGCTGTCGACTTTACAATGAATTGCGCATCAAGAGAGCATTGTGCGCTCAAGCAGTCCCTTCAGGATGCTCTGTGTGGAATAATGTCCTCATTCAGCCTGTGAGTGAAAAGACAGCGGAATGTTTTAACTTCCACTATTGTTATTTCTTGCAGCACAACAAAGTCTGAGGACAAACGAAACAGAAAGTTTTTCCAACTCTAAAAAAATGCAGACATGCTTAAATTCAAGTTAATGTAGTTTCAATAATCTTTTGATCAGTTTTAAAAGTGTCTTCAGTGGTCTTTTACTTACAATTATCTAGGGGTGTGCTGGGTGTGGGAGGAGCTTCTATCAAAAACTTTTCTCGACTTCATAATGAAGGACGCAGATCGATAGATAGCGGGTTTATTTAATTTTAAGAGCTGACTAAAAGTATCGGTACACATTTCCATTTCTGGGTTCAAAGAATCTCCCAATTAAATGCAGCAACTGTACCGAACAGGAGAAAGCTGCTTCTCGTAACGGACTTGCCGGTGCTGTCACCGAACCATTGTATGGCAAGCCAAAGATGTCAAAAATCACCAGAAAAAGCGGGCGCGGAAGTGCCATGTTTTACAGATAATTATTTTTAATAGATAATTATTACATTTAGATTTTCCCACAGGTAAATAAAGCAATTAATACCAAAAAGTAATTGTTACGGTTTTCTTTATGATTTAATTTTAAGGGATAATCCAGATAGATTTGGTGTTTTCAGCACTATATTTAAGAATTCTTTTCTCTCAGTTTTGGTAGATTTGGTCTAAAGACATGCACATTTCATCAGAAACTACATGTTTTAGCATTTTGTTTGTGTTCAAAGTTTAAATATGTTTTGTTTTCATAAATAGGCCTCAATTACCAAATGTTTTGATGTTACATATGTAAATATTGTGTGTGTGAAGTAATTTAAATGCTTCTTGAGTATATGATTTGAAGCGTTTCCAAAAATTAATTTAATTTTTATATTGTTGTTTTTTATCGCTCCCCTTTTTTTTTTTCTTTTTACTGATCCGAAAAATTATCCGAACCGTGACACGATCCGAACCGTGAGTTTTGTGATCCGTTACATCCCCACAATTATCCCATTTTTAGTCAAAGAAAAAAAAAGAAGCTGTGTCGTTTTCAGGTGCATAGTTTCTGCAGAGTGGTAGTATGGTAGTTTATTTGAAATTCACCTCTAAGTTGTGGGCAAGACTTTTGGCGTGGAGTAAGCCCGCCCCCACTTCCCGTCACACATACATTTAGACTTTTTCCCTCTAGTTTACAGCCCCCTCACAACCCCAACGTAACATTAGCAGTGCAATAAAAATGACAAGCAATACTGGAACTATCAAGCTGTACAGTTTTGAGTCAGATACCAACTCTGATGCTGTGGATGGATGGATGGATGGATGGATGGATGGATGGACGGACGGACGGACGGACGGACGGACGGACGGACAGATAAATGTAACCTGACAGAATGTGGTTACCCCCAGTCAAACACCAACGCTCAATTTCTCTGCAGAGCTCGCAATTATCAGTAAAAAAAAAAAACAAAATTTCATTTTAGATGCAGAATACCGTATATCTTCCAGTTGTGTCCTGTCTTCAATAAATTCCAGCTCAAACTGATATTTGTTACTTTAGATGCGGGGCTCCTTTCAGACCCTCCCTCCTCTCCCCCCCTGGACATAGTGGTGCAGAAGCCACATGTACTTCTATTGTGAGCCAGTGTAGTGATGGCCAGGCATACTACAGGCAGATATATGGTATGTGCATCCATCTTTGAAGAAGTTTGGATAATTTTTGTAGGAGAAATGAAGACACGCTGCCACAGACTCAAGGATGACGTCATGAAATGGGCGGCAGCCACACACAGAAGCAGGCAGAGCCGCAGGAATCGAGTCGTTTTACTTAAGGGTAGGAAAAAAAACTTACAAAAAAAAAACAACTAATACTTAATAATTTTTTTTTTTTAATGTTCCAAAGGTCATATATGATATGGATATAGTTCCTATGATCATTTCAATGTCATAAGATATGTTTATTAAAATCTTCTCAATGTTTGCTAGTTTCAGTCTCAACTTGTGACTTTGAACTGCTGGTATTCCACCATCTGAAACAGTTTTCCCTTTCACTGCCCTTCTTTTCAACAATTACCAGTACTCTTTCAAATTAAAATATATATAGATATTTGAAGCATTATGAAAAAAAGGTACAATTGGAGAAGAAGGTATGAAAAATAACGTCATGTGTAAAAAAACCAGAAGAATTTGACAAGTTACTAATATGAGAAAATATATTCAGAAACATTTAAATCAAATCTGCTTGGAGTCCTTGTATGTCTAATCCTTGAGAGAACCAAACTAAAATTAACTATTATTGTTTTCACTTAGGATATTAATCAGTGTCAGTGTGTATTGCTGGGGTTTATATAAATTCTAAACAATGAAAAACAATATCTAAAATGTTAAAAACCTTGAAGCTGATAAGGACTAAAAGAGAAATGTCTGCAACAAGACATCAGTAAAGGCTGAGACAGAAACTAGCACATTGTTTAGAAGGCAACATCACAAATATGGATTTTGTATTTTAAAATAAACTACAGAGTGGAGGGAATTTACATCAAATAAGATGTGAGGCCTGTAAACCTTTAAACCAACTATATCCCCTCCTTTACTTAAACTATTTTGAGACACTTTTATTGAGTATTTTCATTTCCAATTAGGAAATTAAGACCTAAAACGTCCACATAAAAAGATGGTTCACAATTAAATGTAAAAATAAAAATCAATTTCTGATGTGCAAAAGCCTACTATTTTATTTTTCATTTCTCACCAACAAGTAAAAGATTGATCACTTTAGCCTCTTAACGTTACAATTTACATTTATCAAAGCCTCACACTCGCATAACTTTTCATCTCAGATTTAGTTCCATCTTGAACTTAAAGTGTGACTTCCAACTAGGCCTGCACAATAAATTGCAAATTTATAGGTATCGCGATGTGAGGCGTTGTGATACCGTACACATATCGCAAAAGAAGGCAGAAATGGCCATAAATGGTTACCTTAAATGTTTATACACAATCTGATGGCAGCTGGAGGTAATTAACGAATCAAATACAGCCCTTTACACATTTGAACAATCAGACAGACCACATCATGTTGTTGACCAATCAAACTGAGCCGTTTTATGTTAGATGCCGGCTTCTTTTGGTGACATGGATCATCTGGTATATAACTAGTCATGTTGACTTCACATAAATAAAACTTCTGCAGTAAAATGGAAATGGTCTTTTTTGTTTTGTTTGTAAGTCATAATGTCATCGCAATATTAATCACTACGTTTTCCTGATATTGTATAGCCCTACTTCCAACCAACACCAGGATTTCATCAGAGCTGAGTGACGATCTTGATTTGAATATTAAAAAACAGAAGGGTTTATAAATCATTAAGTCCTTTAAATAGCTGTAAAATAGTCTTGAGAAAAAAATAACAATTTAAAAATGGCTATTAAAATATATATTTATAGACAGGATCTAGAGACTACAGCTTTTTCTGGATTTGAGCTCATCTGAACTTAAAATAGACTGCAGAAAATGCTTAAATTTCCAGACACCCAAAAACAAAAATATTTGGAAATGAGACAAACGAGACTGAGATCCACGCCTCATGGGACATTAGAGCCGGGTTGGTTAATGCAGAGCAAAAAGCGCCTTTGTGACGTAAATGCATTTATACACAAATGTCCACTAGGGTCCAGCGGGTCTCTCCTCGACAAACCGTGGACTGGACTCAAACTTGTGACTGCCCACACGAAGTATGTTTGCAACACGTTGGCTGGATCAACTTTTCCTTTCAGGAAACAAACAAAATCATTTCTAATGTTTTCCAGAACTCAACAAAGCAGCACAGAAGGATCCATGTGGGTCACGCTTTTGTGCCGCTGACTTGAAAGTGGCTATGAATCGCCCCAGCCCTGACCTATCTGCGCAGGTGGACTTGTGAATTTGCCGTGGGTATTGACAGGTTAGGTGTCATCCACATTTGTAAAAGCAATAGTCAAGATTTATGACATATGCAAATGCTGTAACGGCATATGCTGTTACCATGGAGAAAGCCTTGTTTTAGCAAGACGGAGCCAAACCTCCACCTGGATTTATTACAGCAACTGTATAACCAGGTAAACTGATTAACTCCTGATTCAAATGACTAATTGTCTTCATCCTCGGGGGTTAGTATTACTTTAGAAATATTGAATCGATTTCATTTAGATTCACAACTTTGTCATTTGACACAATTCAATTAAATATCAATTAATTTATTTTATTCCAAATGTTTTCATGTAACTCCTGATTTCAACATAAAAGAAAACATTTATTTAGATACTAACAATTCTTACAATGAAATATAACAGCAATTCTTGTTTAAAAAGAAAAAAAAATGAAGATCTGTGGTGGTAAGATGATTAACAGTCTGTGAACAGCCAGAGGTTGTTGTAACAAAAAATGAAATAATATGAATCCTTTTGGGATAAATCGTTTATGTCGAATCATTAGAGTAAGGCTACATCTTTCAAAGGCCTTTAAGTCTAATTGGTTAATCATGAAAAATGACTTTTTAAGGATGTGAACGATCTCCTCTCTTTTGTTTTTAACACCTGTGTGTTCTGCTGGCTGGATGGCTGTGTGCAGCAGCAGCAGCAGCAGCAGCAGCAGCAGCAGCATGTTCCCACAGTTCAGCTCTCCGGGATTATAGCAAACACTTAACAGTTAAACTGCACTTAACTATTCCTGATGCCGACTGGGCACATATAAGCCTAACAAACGCACCCATTTAGGTTCAGAATCACAGGGTGTCTCACAATATGTGTTGCACAAAGGAGACATATTCCTACTGTTTTATACCATCAATTGGAGCTTTTTCTCTTTGCCCACCAAGTCTTCTCGATTTGGTTTTTCCTGATCACCAGAAAGAGATGTGTCGCTTCATTAAACTCATTTCATTAGGTACAGGTATTTGGACTCTGTTCTTTACTAATCGCATTGCACACAAGTCTGGCAAAAATGAAGGCGTATCAATACTTTTTCTGCTCATGACCAGTCTTTATATGTTCCAATTTCAATGTCATGATGATTAGAGAAGAAATATCAAAGCATTGGTTTCTTTTAAAAGAAATAGGCCGAATCAAAACAAGTTCAGTTGAAGTGATATCACTCCATTTTTTTTATTAGTTTCTTTTTAATGACCCACCCTAATGAAATTATGTTTTTGCTGTTTTCAAAATGTTCTTGTGGCATTTTTCTGATGATGGAGGACATTTATTAAGAAAATCAATCGGAAAATAGGTTTTCTGTTTTTTTTTTTTTATAAATTGTTGTGAATCAGGAGCAGACGAAAAAATTCAGTTAAAAAAAAAGCTTGTTTGTGTAAAAACTAAGCTGGGCTGTCCTGCTCCGCTCCATTCCAATGATCCGCTTGTATACAAATAGATCCACGTACGTCTCTGTTTTCCTCGTCTGAGCTGACATCTGGATCGAAACTGCACGGCTGGATAGCTCCGATATTGCTGGTCATTTTTACTACACCAGTAATGTTGTGATGGATTGGGAGGGGCTGTAAGCTAGCGGGAGAGCATTTAAACAGGTGAGTGACAAGAAGTGGGGGAGGACTTACTTCTTCCCATAACTCAGATGCAAATTTCTAATGAATTCCTACCACCCTGTAGGAACTATGTCCTAGAAAAACGACAGGTTTTTGAATTTTGGCTAAAAATGACAATTGTAAATAAAAGACCACTGGGAACACTTTTGCAATACATCAAAAGATGATTTGAGTAGGTCTGTAAGTGATTCATCTTGTTCAAAGTAATGGAGAGTTAGTAGAGTAAACAGCACATCATTGAGCATGAAGCAAATTACACTCTAGCTTGGTTATGGCTCCACAAAAGTAAAAAAAAAAAGACACTAAAAGAAGACGATTTTGCACATATACTTCAGCAGACAGCTAAGGCTTGACAACTGACCTGATATGGATATACTGGACAGGGAACAAACCTGAAGAAAACCTGCAACATATAAATATCCAACTGCACTTGGATGCTGGGAGGTGACAGATTAATAAAAACTCAAATCTTACCACAAATATGAGTAAGAACACAATTTTTTTAAATCCTGTTTTGGAACAAAAATGTCCAAATTCTATATAACATTTAATCTTGGAACTTTTCTTAATCGTTTTCAGACAAAAAAAATCTGCATCAAACATCTGCAAATTTATAAAAGCAGATTTCCATCAAAGAAATAGTTTGTGATATCTGAACTCCCTGAACTGTGGAGCATGAAATCCAAAACGTCAACAATCTGAAAAAAACTAGCTCCTCAAACTACAGCAGCAGGTCTTTGTATTTAAAAGCAACATGTTGTTAGAGTCCCACTCCAATCATCTTTTGATTTCTTTTAAAAACATTCCCAGATGCCTTTAATTATAATTATGTCATTTTTAGCCCAAATCAGAAAACCTGTGTCGTTTCCAAGGACATAGTTTCTGCAGAGCAGCAGTGTTTAATTAGAAATTCACCTCTGAGTTGGGACTGCTGGCGCAGAGTAAGTCCGCCCCCTCTTCCTGTCACCCATCTGTTTATACTTTCTCCCGCTAGCTTACAGCTCCTTACAACCCCATGACATCATTGGTGCAATGGCAAGCAATATCGTAGCTTGAACCAACGAGGAAAACAAAGAAATACTCAAATGTACTTTGGAGCTTAATTGTCCTAATATACGTCATTTCATGATGAGAAAAACACTTTTTCTAAAACATCAACTTGCATCAAATCTAACCTAAGTTAAAACAAGTATGGCATCCTAACATAAATGTTATTTAGATGTAAATGTGGACTTAAATCTCTGCATCACAGCAAGTATGTAATTGAATCTCACATACTGTCCATTCTGGCTTTAAGATGAATAAAAAAAGCCACTTGTTGAGCTCAAAGCATCCTCAGCCTGAGCAGAAAACAGGTTGGATCACAGATCAAAACTTCCATTCTTTGACAAAAACAACAACAAAAGTAAAAAAATAATCCCTGCAACTGTGCATCAGTAATGATTAAAACAGCTAAACAGAAAGCGTGTTAGTAAAGCAAGACGAAAACTAAAAATTTACCAAAAGCAACATTTCCTGACTTGCGGAGCCTGTTTCTCTGTAAGAAACACTCTTATCAGTCACTTCAAACACAGGCTTTAGCTAGGGTGGCCCCTGTCCCTTTGGACCCCAAGGCATCTCTGCACGCTCCTTTAGTAATCCATCCATGAGGCAATTCCCTCAGATAGCTCAAATGTAAAAGCAGTTGATTGAGTCCTCACGTCGGTCACTGAATGGAGATTAGTAAAAGTTGTGCTCATTGCTGATGTAGAATTATTTGTAAATCAGGGGTCAATGATGTTCATCAGTCTTATCAGACATTCAGCCAACACCACAAAGACCTTAGGAGAACAGCCTTATGTGGAGGTGAGGAGAGCATCTGCAAGTAAATGAGATGACTACAAAAGAGACTGCAGACACATGTGAGGACAAAAGAAGAAGACAGAACCAAAGATGTTTCACCTTTAAGTCAGTGAGACATTACCAATAGGATGCACATAATGACTGACACAGCGATCTGCGCTGTAATCTGCGAGCACAGGGGGATGGGGGGTGGTTGGAGGGGAGATCCGGCGATGCAGCAGCCGCTCCGTGAAAGGAGGGTCCGCATACATTACCGCACAACAGTTGCTTGCAGCCACTTTGTCTTTGTGCTCCGATCGCAACATCTGAATTGCTCCGCTCGGATGTAGGCCACCGAGCGCGCGCGCAGTGGTCCGCGATCGCAACACGCGCCCTGGAAAGACCTCTGATGGAGGTGGAGGAAGGAAGAAGACAACCTGCGCTGCACTTCCACCCAACGTGCTACAAAAGGCGCGTGGATCCCGTCACAGCGCGCGGGGGGCGAGGGGGAGGCACGTATGAAACTCCGGGGTGAGGATATGGGTCCATCCCAAATGAAGGGAGAAGAAGTGACAGGACACCAGCGCAACCCCCTCCTCCCCCCCGTGAGGCTGTGTCTCCACCTCCGAAAACTCAGCATCAATAACACGGCAGACAACAAACTAAACTCTGTCAAACAGCATTTCACACAAATACCTGATTAAAAACAAGATAATGATAATTAATAAAAAATAATAATAAAGACTTGTTTTTAAAATGGCTAGAAAGTGGAGGACCAAAATAGGTGGTTGACAACTTGTTAACAGGTTTGCGCCCCGGAAAGAAAAGGAGGAAACTCCACGGACCGCCACGGACCCCGGCTGGCGGCGGGCAGCGGAGCCCTCGCGCCCGCTGCCGTTGCTTCACACGCACGAGGCGGCGGCAACTGCTGTTTATCTGCGGCGCTCGAGCCCCTCTTATCGGCCCTGTGGTGGAGTGACTGAGCCACTCCGGTAGTGAAAGGCATTCAGCGACTCCCCCCCTCGCCTCCTCTCACTCTGTGTAAAAACACTGAATTGCTCCGTAAAAAGATGTCCAATGACACAAACTGTTACTAACCCCCGGGTCCAGATGGGAAGTGACCGACGAAGCAGGCACGAGTGCCGCGCGGCCGGGTCCAGCCTTTCAGCCGTCCGCGGCTGCTGCTCACTGCTCTCGACGGTTTTCGGCTCTAAAAGTCCGGGGGGGTGGGGGGCGGGAAGAAGGGAGGGGGGGATTGAGGGAGGGAGGGGGTCGTCAAGACAGTCCGTTCCGTATCTCCAGCCTCCAGTCTGGTAGGAGAGGGGCAGCGGGGGACAGCATGGGAGATGTAGTGCACGGCGATCCACGCCCAGCGTCAGACGTTGGAGAGGCTGGGAGGAAAACTGACTACAGGTACCGGCATGCAACGCGGGGCTCCAGCCGCTCAAGGGGGAATGGGGGATCGCGAGTGTAACGGTGCGCTAAACTGAAAATGGGCTTATCGGTGCAAAAGGAATTAATAAACTCCACTTATTCTTCTGTACTAGAAGTTTTGAAGAATTAAATGTCAGTCAGGTCAAATAACAGGTGAAAATTAGAATAAAATAAATCAACATTTAAGTCTGTTATTGACAATTCTGATGGAATGGCTTCGGAAAATAGGAGGATTTTCTGCGATTTCTTAGAGAGGGGTTTTTCAGCGTCTCTTGTGATGATGTTTAGAGCTTCAAACACTGACCTCCATCAGCTGAAGAAAACAGCTTTTGGTGGAGAGGAGACAAGTCCTTTCACTTCTCTCCACCAAACTCTTTCTCCACTTGCAAGTGAGAATATTACAGCCAGAATATGCTCGGTTTTTGTTCAAATCCTTCATATTTATGCGTAAAACAATCCAGCTGGTGAAAACAAGAAAAAAAAACATTTTTCTAGTCATAATTGATAAAAAAAATAATCATTTATGTACATGAAAAAGCAGAAACAAGCATAAATAAATAATAAAAATAACTTTTCTCATTGATTATCAATAACAATTCTCTAGAGAACACTAATGGAGAATATGTTCATCTCCTTCCTCCTGTTTTTGTTCTCAGAAATCCCACAATAAACCATTTGGTCCCTCTCTGATCCTTGAATCCATACAAAATCAGGGAATCAGAATGGATCCATCGACTGGTGGATTTAGGGCAATCCATGACAATAAGCAGCAATAATAAACACATGCAAGGAACAAAGACGGTGTCATTCCATCTGCAGAACACCATTTTCCTGTCAGCACCACTGCATTACTGTGTGTCAAAATCACATTTCCTGTTGCCATCAGGTCAGGTTTAACTGAACTCATGCAGAAATAACAAACATGCAACGGGAGGGTGGTCTTAGGGAATATTAGAGGCCAATTTATAAGGTCAGACGTAGGTATGGGGGGCGGGGGGTAATGGGGACTGCCATCCCAAACTTGATGAAAATCCACAAGAAATAAAAAGCACAACAAATAATAGACAAAAAATGAAAGGATGGATAGACAGGGGGGGGGTAAATACAGCTTCAGCAGAGTACAAAAAGGTGTCCTGCTCGTGCTTCTGTCTGTCCCAAGCCTGGTGAATGCAGAGAGTAGTGTCGAGCATTCAACATAAAACTTATAAGACGTATCAAATAGATCAAGAGAAGAAAATAGATGATTATTTTCGATGCATTTTATGGGGTTGAAGGAGATATGACACCCCAAAGTCTCAGCAACTTGCCCCCCTGATATCCATATGGACCTAAATAACAATACAAGAATTTTTAACCTTGAATTTTCTGTCACATTAAAAAAATCTGAACCCTCATATTATAATAAAAACATGCTTAAAGCTACAAATGCTCGACCCCCCCCCCCCCCCCCCCCTCAAAAAAAAAAAAAAACTAAAGAAACAAGAAACCTCCTAATTTCTTCTCTTAAATAAAAGTTCCCTCAATCGGGGTCAGAGCAGATAAAGACCATTTGAACACATCTGCATCAGAAAGTTGAGAACCAGCTTGATTCTTGCTGTGGAGCAGTCGGGGGGGATATCAGCTCTCCATAATCACATCGTGGCACCGCGGTTACGCAGCACAGGTTCCCGGGCTGTAATTAGGCCACTTGTCTTACCTGAATCCCGGCAGCAGAGCAGGCCTGCTGTTTACACGGGGACCCTCTCCTTCACCTCCACTTTTTGCCAACACTTTGGTGGGGAGAGGGGCGCGCGCACCGCCGGGCTGACACGGTGAAGAGTTGTTGTTGTGCTGCCACGCACGGAGCGGTGCAGGACGGCCAGCCCGTCCATCGGCGCGGCGAGCACAACTTGGCCGCTGTGGCCGTGTGTGTGTACGCTCGGGGTGGGTGGGTGGGTAGGTGGGGGTGGATCGGCGCGAGAGCCTCCAAACGTGCCCTTCGCTCAGTAATGGCTGCGCGCGAGCGGTCAAATCCTTGATAGATGGCCGCACGTGAAACTGGGAAACAATAACGATCCGATCGGTGAAACGAGGGAGGTGGCGGAGTGTTCACAAAGTCGGCAGCTGACACATCGCATTGTTAGAAAGCCGGGGTAACCCAGAGACCTCCGCGTCCGCACAGCCGCTATCCCGGCAGTGGCCGCCCGCCGTGGCCGGGTTCACGGACTCCACGCTGGAAGCGGCTTCCTCCAACTTCCATGTTATCTCCAATCCGTCGAGCTCTCCTGCGCACGATGAAGGCACGCTGCTCCCACTGAAAGGCCTGTCTTGTTTTGGACCGTATCGTCTTCAAAGTGGGCACACATGGTCATTTAACTGTGACTCATTTTGGAGATTATCGACCCTATTTAGGCCGCCATGCTTTGCAGCGACGAGGATGTCCCGTCTAAGTTCGTGCTTCACCTGGTCAATAACGTCGAGGAGGGGGTGGTGGTGGCGGCGGGGGTGAAGTCTGGCTCCAAACCGAGCGCAGTATCCCTCCGTCGCGGCAGAAGTAATGGATTACTCCACGGTAATTGCGGGGAGGACGACACACACGCAGAGAGGAGCGTTCCTCCGGGCGGACGCAGACATTTCTCTGTCAAATTCAAACACTTCCTGGGCTGAGGGGGTGTCAGTGATCGGAATAGCGGCTCTCACCCACAGACACCAGTTTCGTGGATGTCATCTCGACACTCAACTTGCCTTGCATGTGACACGATCCTATAAAGCCCGACGCCGCGGGATACCAGCGAAACATCCGCGCAACTAGCGCGGCTCCCGCAAGACTCCAACTACACGAATAAGCAAACATCCAGGTCAAAGTTTGGCAGACTTTTACTTGCCCTCAATAGCGTTGTGCAATGCCCCCTTTAATGCCCCCAGCTCGCCCGTAACGCCTTTGTTATTAGTAATCGCATGCAGCGTCTTACCTTGCGCTCCGAGCTGTCGACAGGAAAGCCTGCACGCGGCGCAACAAGCTTTCGACGTGCACGCAGGGGGCTCGGCGGAGGGGCGGCCGGTGCGTTTTGGAAGTAGAATGAATTCAGAGAGCAATTTCTGCTCGTCCTCGCGATCTTCCCTTATTGCCAGTTTTCGGTCTGCAGCAGCTGGAGATGAGAATCGCGCACCCTGGGTCCTAGCGCCGGGTGAAGACCTACAGGTGAAGCACAGACAGACATGGTGCTCGGTGGGCTCCAGGCAGACGTATCGTTCCTCCACTGCACACTTCTGAGCTGTCACCCCCGCCTCACCTTCAAACACGCAGCGCAGAGATCATGTTTTTGAACGTCTTTGAGATTTAACTATTCTAACTTAATTCAAGCAGGGATGCATTTTATCTGTACCATGCAGTCCCACTGGAATCACCTTTTTTTCCCAAGTGGATCTTGCACAAATAAAGATGTAGTTTACTGAATTAAAACTTTTTAAATGCTGCTGAAGTTAAAAGTAATAAAAAAAAAAAAATGAGGAAATAGCTGGCTTTTGTACATTGATTTTGTGTTGCATCTTAAAATGCCCACTTCAATGAAAATTCTACTTTTAGCATGTTCCTAGCATTCTTCTCATGATGGAGAATATATAAAGAGAAAACTAAAATCAAATCTGAGCTTTTTAATAAAAATCATTGTGAATTAGGAGTAGACAAAAAATGTTTTTAAAAAGCTTGCAGTTGTTACCTACAAACTAATCGGCGAGCCCCATCGTTCCATTCTGATGCATCCACTTGCAGATAAAAATAGATCCATTAGTGTCTTCGTTTTTCCCGTCTGAGCTAGTATTTGACTTAAAACTGTTGGTTACCTCTGTGCTTGCCATTTTTGTTGCACCGCTAATGTTATCCTGGGGTTGTGAGGCGCGTGCATGTTTGGGAGAGAGTGTAAACATATGGATGATGGGAAATAAGTGAAGGCTCACACTTCACCATCCATCCAGCCCACAACTCCAAGACAAATTTTTGATGAGCTCTGCAGAAATTATATCCAAGAAAACAACTAATAAAAGTTTTATAGGTTTTTATAGTTATTTATTTTTGCCTAAAACTGCACTCTTTTACGTAAAGATTATTTTACAACCAGAAGAAGTCCTGGACTGCAGGGACCCAATTTTTATTAGATTTTTTTCAATTCTTGTTTCTTTCGGCATGAACTAAAATGTCTTCCCCCACATTTTACTAAAAAATGCACCAAAATTTGCATGCACCTAGTATCTGGTGACAATGAATTTTTAGTGACATCCTCCCTATTAAAGAAAGGGAAAAAGGGAAACCACAAAGAAAACGTTAAAAAATGAAAAAAATAATGGGGAAAAAATAATGGGGCCAAAATCTCTTATGGGGCTCAAAAAGAAGTTGAAAATACCAAAACACTGGGGACATACACAGGAAGATTTAAAATTATTATGGGATGGCCACAGGACCTCCAGTTTGAGCCAAGGGCAGATGTTGGAGCTGAGCCAATGTGAAATTTGGCAATTTTCACACAATATGGGAAAAACATCAAGCAATCTTGACAAAATATTCCCACACCAGGTTAAGTCTACAAACACAACCAAAGTTTTTCTGATGTTTGTCCTCAGGAAAAGACAGTCATCTTAAATTTTCCAAAAATATCATCTTTAGGCTTGCCAATAAATTTAAACCCATCTTAAGGATTTTGATCCCAACTCTTCGAGCTTCATTGGAAAGCTTGAGAAAAAATGTTGGAATTAAAAGTTGTATGTTTTGACTGTGGTATCGCAAGCAAAAAGTGGCGTTCCTCTCTTCCTTGCACAATTCTTTACCGGAATATTGTGAAAATTGAATCAATGAATTCCTGGTTCAAGCTGAATTTAAAGATAAAACACAAAATATGAACGTAACCACATTGAGTTAACAAAAAAATCTGTTGCAAAGGATGTCTAAAATCTTACTTTTGCAGATTCTTCTAAAAATTATATGACATTTTCATTACCCTAGGTGACCAAAAAATAAAATTGTTGCTGTGGAGTTAAATCCAAAAGAAAAAAAGTGTATTTTTCCTGGATCTGATTAGGGGTAGAAGGGGGGAGTAAGGGGCGTGTAGCAGCCGCTCATTAAGGGTGAGTCAAAATGTGGTAGCAATGGTAGGTGCAATTTGTGCAGGCCATACAACACCACTCACTGCTTTAATTCCCTTTATCTCCACTTCTTAAAACATGTATGAACAAATACAACCTTAACTTGCTTAACATAGTTTTTTTGCAGTATTTATAATTTGTCAATTTATATCAGTTGGGATATACAGTATGGATTAAACGTGGGTCAAGTTTAAATGCTCACTCCCCTAAGATCTCATTCATATTGTGATTTTATTCTTGCGAACATTCATATTTACATGTCTCTAATTTCTTGCCTAATGAAAGCTGAGAGTGGACGCCAAACCCACTGTAACCTTAAACGTGAAGAAAACAAACAGAAGTTCATTCATGTTTCACGTTTTATCATCAAGTCACAAATTTAGTTTTGATGGCACTGAATCGTTCTGAATGAAACTCAGAGAAGTGTCAATGTGAATTTCCTGTTAAGAAGACTGTGGATGAGGGCTAGACGGCCCCTGTATTTCCTTTGTGAATAAAATATTGATGCACATATTTAGTTTTCAAACATCCAAGCCAGTGCAAGGCTTGAAGGGTTTGATCAGTCTGCAATATGATTAGACATCTCGATATTAAACCATCCATACAGCCAACAATCCTCATTCTATTCAGGGTCACAGCAGAGCAGGTCAGGTCATAAATCCACATCATCACCATGAACGCTTGCTCCATACAGTTTATATATAATCACTCAACAACCTAGCATGTTTCTGAACTGTGGAAGGAAAGAAGCAAACCACAGAAGCACAGTGATTTGGCTCCCAGTCTCACAACCTGTCTGATGGGCCTTACTGGGCAGTAAACAGGTAACATAACAAGCTAAAATGGAGAAACAATGCAGCACATTTTCAAAACAGCTCAAATACTCAACCTTTAACTCAAAATATCTCATTTAAAGGCTGGAGTTCACAATCTGTGTCTCATATCAGTCTAGATATGCAAGAAAATGCCAAGACCTCACCTTTAAATTGATCAAATAAATCCTACTAATGTGTACTAATATACAAATGCTCAAAAACAACTCCTGTTTTAAACCTGTATGGTTAAAGGCAAAAAAAAAAAAAAAAAAACTTGAGGACCAATAAATAAACACAAAATTTATTTTGGTAACAAAATTAAGCAGAAAGACTGCAAATAACCGTTTTGATCCCTCAAACCTTTTACTGCATTACACACAGATGTGGTTAGGGCTTCACACCCACAAACAGACGTTTTTAGTGGTTTGACAGAAGTGACCTTAGTGTGAGAAAAAAAAAAAGTTAGTAAAGCTGTTAAATGTCCAGATTTGTCAAGACAGAAACCACATGTGGCAAAAAAAAAAAAAAAAAAAAAAAAAAAACACAAAGGGGGACGGTATATAGGAAAGAATTATAGGCCACAACACCTGTGCATGATGTGGTCTGTGATCAAAAAAGAGTGGAGATAATTTAAAAAATATATTTATCCCTTCTTATCAAATGTATGCTCAAGTGATTTAGATCTTTTGATTATGTTTACTTGATAAAGGAAAGAATAGTAAAAGCTAGACAGAAGTCAGCATCTGGGAGCGACAGTATCATCCCAAGGAAGAGTAAAATCCATCCATCCATTTTCTACCTCTGCTTATTCCTATTTGGGTAAGGGGTTGCTGGAGGGTTCACTCTGAACAGGTCACCAGTCATCGCAGGCCAGAAAATCACACACACACACACTTGCATTCACATCTAAGGAAGAAGTTAAAGTCACCATTTAACCTGTGACGTATACTTTTGGACCATGGGGGGAAGTTGATGGACTGGAGAAAACCCACACATGCACAGGGAGAACATGGGTCAACACTCTGGAGTAACAAAGAGTAAGGGAACGGGACATGTGCAAGCAGTTTGGAATAGGTGGATGGAGGTTCGGGTCTTAAGTGTGACAAACTATTTCAATCAAGAACAAAAGAAAATGTGCAACAGACTGATGAGAGTAGTCAGAGAAAGAGATAGAAGGCAGAGCTGGAGATGTTGAAGTTCTCTTCAGGAGTGATGAGGATGGATAAGACCAGGAATCCATCAGAGGGACAACTCGTGTTTGATGTTTAGGATACATATGTAGGGAGGCAGATTGAGATGGTTTGGACACATTGACAGGACAGTGATTATACTGAGGCATCTGATTGGCCAGTTTATAACATGAATAACTGGTGATGAAGAAAAATATATTTAAAAAAATAGGATTAGAAAGAATGTGTTATGAAGGGAGCATCAGAGAAAGAATGGTTCTTCTGACAAATAAAATGACTCAGAAATAACTGTATTTCTCAATGGAAGTCCATGGGACATTTAGCCTTCTTGCAACCCGCAGATACTTCCTATTTCGAAGGGGAGGGGTTGCAGTCTCCATTGATATTCATGTCAATTGTTGGAGCACATATAAGAAAATCCCCATATTACACCAATCTTGGCTTTAACTAACTGGCTGCATTTTAGATTTTTTTTCCCCCTTTTTTAATTTAGTTTAAGCCTACAAAGTTGGCAACGGAAAATACTGTGACCTTCAACATGTACGAACATACAAAAAATTGCTCCTCCACTGCCCTTCTGACAAGTTTGTTTGCTTTTTTTATGTTTCCTGAGGCTTTACAGTAGAGTAACTGTTTAATAATATTTAGTTTCCAAAACCTATATAGTGTGGTGATGGCCATTGAATGTCCTTGCCCTGCTGGACCTCCACAGATACTTGCTCCTTATATTCTAGCTCAGAATGAACTGATCAGCTTCTCTTGGAGGAATTGAAGTTTTATGCTTTGGACACACCGGACATGTGACACACGTTCAAGAATGCACTAAATACAGGTTCTTGTATAGCCCATGGTATTCACACTAGACAAGCAGGGAGGCTTCTCCTTTTTTTTTCTTTTTCTACTGCTTTCTAGCACATGTCCACCTCATACAGTTGGAAGTGGATTGGTGTGAAATGTCAAAGCGGTGCAAATCTGGCAAATCTTGCTCAAGGCTTTTTCTTTCACAGCTCTATTCCGATATATGAGAGACTTTGTCATAGAATTCCAGCCGGGCACAAACTGCAATTATTAATTTCTACTCTTTGATCTGTAGTCAGTTAGCACCTCTGTAAAGTAAGATGGACGTCATCCATACATCACTACCAAATCTGAGTCAGTGATTGGTCGAAGTTTGTGTGTTCAATGCTGTCATGTTTTGCATATAGAGCCTAATTAATGTGATTGAAACTTCATTAGCAACGCGTGAACGGGGTAGTTTTAATGGGAAGTCTAAAAAGAACGTTTTTACGTGTTTACATAGACATTTCAATGGAAATTACCCCTTAAATTTAATTGCTGTGTATCTAGAAAACGATATTATATTGTACGATGTGGCAGTGGGTGTCGTTTACTGCCCTTTGATGGAATGTCAAACTAACCAGGGTTTACTCCACCTTTACTCTTAAATAGCTGAGTAGGATCCCACAACCCTGTGATCCCAATGGGATTTCAGCAAGTCTCGATGGATGGGAGTGGTAGACGCCCAGAGAAGGTTCTTATTTGATGGTGTAATTTAAAACTAAAGTGGGGCTGAATTGCATAACTCATTCTGGATCTGATTGGTTGTCATTTTCTCAGTAATTACTTGTATTGATAGCAAATCTTCCTGCTCTTCTTTAAGAAAAATATTGATTCTTCTCCTCTTCAATTAAATAAACAGTCATTTAAACCATTAATGCCATCCTTTGTTTCTGCATTACTTTGGTCTCGTAACACTGGTTGGTATAAATGACATGCTCCAGTAAGAGGTTCCTGTGAGGTTTTCACAGGAGTTTAGCACCAGAGCTTCCCGTAAAATCTCCGGGCAAGAAACACCTTGGTTCCTGTTTTCACAATGCTGTTTCTGAGAAAAAATGTCTGGTGGAGTATGAACTAACTTTCACAAAGTCAATTTTTAGGTTTCAGGACTTCAATAAGCACAATGAGAGCCATTATTTACAAAAAAAGTAAACTTTGAGCAGGGATGCACCTTTCTAGGAATGGCTAGCAGACCAAAATGATTCCAATAGGAGAACAATGATACATTCAGGAGGTCATAAGTGAGGATAAGGCAGCAATAAAACAAGCTCCAACTCAGTGTTCATGAGGTGACCACTAGAAAGAGTCCAGGCAAAAGTTAAATCTCAAGAAGGAAAAAGTCACTCCTTGTAAGGAACATAAAGGTGGTTTCCTATTTAAAACCACAGTGGTGGAAGTGTCACGGTCTGTGGCTGCATTGCAGCTTCAAGTCTTAAGTGACTTACTAAAATGGAGTTAGACATCAATCTTATCCCCATTTGTGTTTTCTAGTAGGATATAGATCAACAATGAACCAGCAAGTCCGTCTCTAAAGAGGTAGAGGCATTTAGCTAATTCATGCTAGAAAACCTTTAGATATGACTACATAAAAACAACCCTGCAAAGAAAACAGAGACAAATTTTTTGTTCTATAGTAAAAGTGTTCCCAGTGGTATTTTAAATATGATTAGGTTGGTTTTGTTAAGCCAAAAAAAAAAACTGTGTCGTTTTGACATAGTTTCTGCAAAGTGGCACTAGATCATCAGAAATTCACTTCTGAGTTGTTGGTCAGACCGTCAACTCAGAAGTGAGCTGAAGTCACCTCTGACCATGACAGACGGTTGTTATCCATCTGTTTAAATGCTCTTCCGCTAGTTTACAGCCCCTCAAACGCCAAACTTAACATTACCGTTACAACAAAGATGGCGACCAATATTGAAGCTTTCTAGCCATACAGTTTTGAGCCAAATGCCTCAAGAACAAATGGATCCATTGGAATGAAGTGGAGCAGGGAGCTTGTGGGTCCACTCACCATATTTTCTATGTAGAAAACACGTACGCGCTCTTTATTAGAGATCATTTTTCGTCTGCTCTTGATTCCAAATGATTTGAAATAAGAAATGCTCAGAAATTTTATACTATCCTTCATCTACGGGAAAAATACTACAAGAACAAGTTAAAAACACCCAAAAAAAACCCCACAATTTTCGTCAGAGTAGGTTTTTAAGGTAGAGCGGTAAAAAAAACAACCAGTATTTGCAGGTTGTTATTAATGAATGCTTGGCCACAGCTGGTACCGGGTCTGACACAACGTGTTCTTTAAAATAAAATACCATTTAACATCCAATCATACAGATTTCCATTTTTTGCCAAAAATTATGCATCACACAAGAGATCTGAATATTTTAATGAGAGCAAGTATGCAAAAAATAAGATGATTAAAGGGATTCAGGAAGGAGGAACAACAGAAATGTAGAATGGAGTGTTGGGCCGTTCTGTCTGACAATTCATCCTTAAATTGTGTAAACTCACAGCAGTCTCAGTAAAGCCAAAGCAAACCAAAGTCCTCTCGACAGTACAGCTTCACTCACAGGAAAGCATTTAGCACGACGTCATGTGCCTGTAATGGACACCGCTTCCACTAGAGTCATGTTAATCTATCATCTGTTGACAAATGTGCAAGCTGACCTGAACAAACTGCTTGTTTGGATATTTTTTACTTACAGATTACAGATTAACTACTAATTGCAGAGACTAAGCCTTTCCGCTCGGACAGCTAAAGATTATGACAGACTAGTATCAAACGTAGATATAGAAAGATAGATATATAGCTGTGATTGTATGTCATAATCTATCAATGAAAAATTAAAGGCCATAGTTTTACCAGAAATTGTATGCTGTTCATAAGTCATTTCAATATTAAAAATAAAAACTATTAACCAGACAATTTCTTTGTGTTGTTTAATATACTGGTCAAAAATAACAATTGGAGTTTGCTCAGAAGGAGAAAAAGGTCTCTAAAGAACAACAAGTTTCTATTGCCACCCAACATTTAGTTACTCCTGGTTAGGAAGTCAAACCATCATTTTTCTATCATCTACTCTACTCTAAGATTTTTTTTAAATCAAACATCAATCTGCCGCATATAAAAGTGCCCTTTTGGGCTGAATTGTGATGACTATTGGGACCTTTTTCAGATCTGTTGGGACTGTTACCTCCAACATTCATTTTGATTCATGTTTAATGTGATAGGGTTTGTTACAAGGTACAATACTCTGCTGCAGGTATCCATCCGAAAATGGCCACATTTTGATCAGAGGATTGGATGTGGTTCTTTGCTGAAGCACGTAAACCCTGAACAATCAGGTACCTAGAAGCCCTCCAACCATTCTTCCACCGGCAGCCTTGACTCCTGATACAAGGCAGGAGGAATTCATGCTTTTATGTTGCCTCCACCATAATCTAACCGTGCCATCTGAATATTGCAGTTAGAATTAAGACTGTTGAGACAATTTTCTGAAGGTCCATCTTTTGTGGAGTTGTAGAAAGCTAACAGGAGTCAATGTCTGTCTGTATGTGTTTTACCGATCTATGTGATGTGCATTCTGGGTATTCTGCATTCTTTGGTAGAAAAAAAATTGTCATCTGAGTCTCTGTTGTCTTCCTATCACCCCAAACCGGCCTTCTCCTTCTCCTTTGGTCGCTGAACACCAACTGAAATTTTAATCCTCACAACTGCTTCTCACTGGAAAATTTTCCTTTATTCAGGCCATTCTCTGTACACACTGGAGACAGCGGTGAACAAAAATCCCAGCAGACCTGAACTTTCTGAAAAACTCAAACCAGCCCATCTGGCATCATAAAACTATGCCAGGTTCAAAGTCACTTTAAACCCCTTTTCTTTTTAAAACAAATGATATAACTACATCAAGTCATCATCACTACCTGTAAACAGTTGAATGAACTGAGATTCTGCCATGTGATATTGCCCTATTTTCTATTGTTTTTAATTTGTCTTAATATGTCTGTTTAATCAGATATAAAAGATGAGGATCTGTTTTTACCATAGTACAGATAAGCCTCATTTTTATTGAGCAGTTCGGTACGCTTTGGTCCGGTATTTTGAGCGTTTCCATTGTTAAATGGACCCATTAAACAGTTCCGTCCCATACCTCTTGAGGACCCCCATTTGTTGTTGGTCCATAGAAGAATAGAACCGGATGGTTGGTGTGGAGCCGCTGCAGCCACCTGTTGATTGGCAGAAAGTGATGATGACATTAGAAAGAGCTAAGCTAGCGATTCTGTTTTCCTCTTTAGGTACTCTTCTTTGCCGCCTGCAATCTTCTTTCAAACAGCATTAAATTCCTGCTATATACGATGTACCAAAAGTAAAGCAACAAAAAGATGAGTTTCTGGATGAACTCCATTCTTGTTGCTTTTCTAGTCATCACACTACAATGACGCAATGAGACGCTAGTGGTCAACATGCTCCATGCTCTGGGAAAAAAAAAAAACACTCAGTGGAAGCGAGGCTAAACTGAGTATAAAAGCTCGCCAGAATTAACTGGACCATACCAGACTTGACTGCTCAGTAGAAACAAGGCTATAGTGGACATGCCCCCCATCGCAGAATAGAATAAACCGTGCTTGTTTCAAAGCTCTTCAAACCAGTATTCTTTTCAGGGTAACATAAGGCTGTAAATCCGTAGGTTTCTAGAGGTTACTCTGATATTGTATCATGGGAGTCATGGGAAATTGCTCCCATGCTTCCCAGTGGTCATTTGAAGAACTACAACAATAGCTACCTTGGGTTACCTTTAAACTCCAACATCACCGCACCACACTCAGAGACATAAAATACGTTCTCATATTTGTACGTTGACTACACTGTTCTCGAAGCTGCCAAATTTTCCTTATTAGTCCACAGGATCCAAAACAGTAAAAAAGCGTCGCAACTTGGCATTATTAGTGTTCTTTTTATTTCATTTTGTATTCTTGTGATAGTCGATTTTAGTATGACGCACATGTCAAAGTCAAGGCCCGGGGGCCAGATCTGGTCCAATGGGTAATCATATCCAGATCATTTTATTTTAATTTTATTAATGGCCAGATGTTATCTTGCACTCATTTCAAAGTTGTACAATTTTGACAAAATATATTTTTATGGAGAGTAAAATATTAAAAGTTATTCAAGGTTTTAGTTGATTTATTTTGGAATAATATTTCTGCCTGTTTTTATTCATAGTAATGTTAAAAAGTAACAAAAATTTTGTTTAAGCACATTCAATAAATGTTTATCCTGTTTTGTCCGCAACCTAGGCGTGCTTTGGATTTTGCCCCCCTGTGCAATTAAGTTTGACACACCTGGTATAGTACAACAAATAATCTAAATTTTCTGCATTTTTTTTAAAGTGGCATATTTTTTCAGCAACCTCTATTTCATTTTTTCTCAGATAAACAAAATACTATTTTACGCAAACTGTCTTTAATCTTGTGAAATGGGTTGGGTACAGTTACCAAGTTCTCCAGCTCTATACAGTTGATTTATAAAACGTGTCTGCAGTCATTGTAGTCAGAAGGAGACACCTTCAAAGGGGATAGAAGAAGTTCTTGTAATCTGCGAAATACTTATAGAATGCAAGAGACAAAAATAATGACTTATTGTTTATTCAGTGTTGCAACATTTTAGCTTCTAGATGAGTTACGAGTTGATTTGGAGCCGGTCGAGAAAATCAAAGCAGAAATTATTTATGTCTTTTCCTATTTTTGTCAATGTCACAGTTTTACCTTGGCTGTTTCTCTTTCAGAGTCTGCTCGTTTCCTTCAGCGTCCGTCTCTCCTACGCTGTGCTCTTCCCCCTAAGCTCCAGCTGATGCACTCTGGAGCAACTGACATTGAGAGCCTTCATCCCCGCCTGTACCCCATCTTCGATCCCTCTTGCAAGCCCATTAATGGCCATCATCAGCTCAGATACCACCTGACCGACTACGGTGTGTTCACTGCATCCCTCCTTAACTCACGTGTCAAAGAAAACACAGCATGCACCTTGTGTGTAAAAGATGCCAGACCGTTTTCAGGGGCTGCAGTTTAATTTTTACTTCTCCACTCCCCATTGCATGGATTTAACATGCACAACCATAGTATTGAGTAAATCTTCATTTAAGTATGGCTTTTCTTTCTTTTTTTTTTTTTGTCTGTTAACCCTTTACCACCAGAACTTTAGCTCCAGTGTTGATTATTGATAGATATGTACATATACAAAACAAATAAAATCTTTAAATAGGCACCAGGATGGCAGAGTGGTTAGCACTCTTGCCTAACTGCGTGAAGGGACTCTAAAGTGTCCCTATGAGCATGTGTGAGTGGGAGGGATTTTGTACCCTGCCGACCTGTCTAGATTGTACTCCCTCTACACTCAATAGCAGCCAGGAAAGGCTTCCGCATCCCTGTGATCCTGAAAGGGCCCGAGCAGGTTAAGAAAATGGATGGATATCTGTAAAAACGTAGGATTAAAAGTTTGAATAGTCCGAGGATGCATTTGAGTGTTGAGGAATGATACATAAATAGGACCAAATGAGTGTTTATATACTGCTCACAAAAATTAAAGGAACGCTTTTTTTATTGGTCCTGGCATGAATTGAATGAAACCTGTCTGATAATTTTCTTGTTGGTTAAGCAGCTGAGGGCCTTGTTAATCAATTCCAGCTGTATTGGTGTTCATAGAATTAACAACAGGTGCACTTCAGTGGCAACAATTAGAAAACCTTCAAAACAGGACTGGTGTCACACGTGGAGGTCATTTCAAGTTTCTCCTCTGGATCTTTTTTGGCTGGTTTTCCACTCGTGCTGATTTAGGCTTGCATAATTATCTCTACTGGCAGTATGGGGAGATTCCTTAACCCTACAGAAGTTGCAAAGGTTGTCCAACTTCTCCAGGATGGAACATCCACACATGCTGCAGCAAGAAGGTTTAATGTGTCTCCCAGCACAATCTCCAGAACATGGAGGAGATTTCAGGAGACTGCTGGTTATTCTGGGAGAGCTGGACAGGGCCGTAGAAGGTCCTCAACCCCTCAGCAGGACCCATACCTGCTCTTTTGTGCAAGGAGGAACAGGCTGAGCACTGCTCGTGCCCTACAGAATGACCTCTAGAGGGCCACTGGTGTGAATGCCTCTACCCAAACAATCAAGAACAGACTTTATGAAGGTGGCCTGGGGGCCCCACGTCCTGTAGTGGGCCCTGTGCTCACTGCCCAGCACCGTGGAGCTTGACTGGCATTTGCTCAAGAACACCAGAATTAGCAAGTCCTCCACTGGGGCCCTGTACTTTTCACAGAGCAGAGCAGGTTCACCCTGAGCACCTGTGATAGACGTGAAAGAGTCTGGAGAAGACAAGGAGAACGTTCTGCTGCCTGCAACGTGGTTCAACATGACAGGTTTGGTGGTGGGTCAGTGATGGTCTGGGGAGGCATATCCATGGAGCGACGCACAGACCTCTACTGCCTAGGAAATGGTGCTCTGACTGCCATAAGGTATCCAGATGAAATCCTTGAGCCCATTGTCAGACCCTATTTTCTGCCCACTTTTAAACCTTATAGGACCCATTTGGCCTTGCTGGCTGGGTTCATGTATGTGTATCTATATGTGTGGTTATATGCATGTATATGGGTATCCGAAACTGAATATGTCCTCATCAGAGAAGCAACAGAATAATAATACATATTTGGTGCTCTGGTTGTTGTAATAAAATTATAAAATAAAATAGTCTGGGTGGGGGTGAGGATTTAAAATGGTTTTCTTCTTCTTACTCCCTTTCTGATATTTATTTTTTTTAACTTGTCCTTTCTTTCTTTTTAAAGTATCTGTCCATGACAAAGTTTTATCATCACCCTCTTCATCACTTTCCTAACTCTACAACATTGACACAATCAATGTAAACCAGTTGAGTCTGTTGCGGAGAAAAGCGGTCTTGCGCCTATATGAAAAGACACTTTTCTGGTAAGAGTTCTAGCATGTCAAAAAGTATGTGCTTTTTAAGTGTTGTCAGGGACATCTCCGTTGTCAATAGGGATGTCCCGATCAAGTTTTTTTGGGTTCAATACGATTCTGAGTCATTGGATTTTGTGGATTTGCCGATACCGAGTCCCGATCCAATACTTTTGTAACATATTTAAAACATGAACAAATTGAATAAACAAATTTTTGCTGACCCTTAATTATATTTCATTAACCTTCTTTTATCATTGAAAACTTAAATAAAACACTTCTGTGAAGTAGCTTTAATAGCCAAGTAATAATAGAGCAAATATGAACTAGGAAAAAAAATCATATTTTCTTGTTATATATGTGATAATTAGTCATATGAGAAAGTTTAGTGACTTTAGCTTTAATATATTTAGAGCTATTGAACATTTTTGACCAAATGGGATTCCTGAATAATTTAGAATTCTTAAAAATAAATTATGACTGTTTTAGGATGAATTTAATGAGTGTTCATGACTAGCTCATATCATTATTAGTTTTTATTTATTAGTTTTTTTGTTTGTTTTTTAAGATGATATGCTTTTTTAAAAGTTCTTAAGACATCCCATTTTTGGTTTTATTATCAGAGTAGTTAATTTTCTTAACCTTTTTTTCTCTTTCACATATATAAAACAGGCATATCAAAGGACAGCTCGGGTCCTAAGGAGTTAAATCACGGCGCTAGCATGTAGCAGTTAGCAGCTGCTGTGTAGCCATCTGTCTGCAGCACGAAGAACTTAACATTAAAAAGAAAAAAAACTCTGTCTTTTTCTGTTGAAATGCCTTTAGAGGTTGTTGTTTAGAGACACTAGCAGTCAGTTTAAAGCGTTTTCAAAAGAGTTATTGATCCCGGAAGTCTGAATCCGTGATTGGCTAGCTAGCTTAATTGAACTGTTTACATTATTCTTCTGCTTGAACTGTTGCGCGTTTTCCGGGAATAACATTTTTTTATCTGTTCATGACATGCAGACTTCTAGTGGAGTATTTATCCGGAATAATAAGCTTGAAATATAAAGCGCTGATCATAATAAGAATAAATGAAATATCTGATTCTGATTGGACAACAGAGCCCAATTTCAATCTCGTCTTCAACCACGTGATCGGGCCCGATTTCCGATCACGTGATCGGATCGGGACATCCTTAGTTGTCAACGTTGCTTAATAATTGTAGTCAATCTCCTAAAAATGCAAAGCAAATACCACATTCAATCTGTTTGTATGCACAAACAATTTTTTCCCTTTTTTATCAAGGATCCTGTTAATCGTCCCCCATGAGCCTCAGCATCTGCTGACCCAACTCTGTCAGTATTTGTGGCAATTTTGTTCTGAAATGCCTTCACCGTAGTCGCAATCTCATAAGTTCTTCTCTCCAATACTGTCTCTTGTTCAACGATTATTTCTAGTTTTAACATTTCATGCTGGCCCAAACCTTCTGATAATACTGGGCCATACTTTCTTTGAACACTTTAGTAGATGCTTCCAACTCTGCTGACTAGAGCTAGATTACAACAACACCAGACCCCAAGTCGGTGATAAGTCAAAGACTAACATCACAAAAGCGTCTGTAGCTTAGAGCTGGAGATGGCAACTGTGGATATTTTCCATCCAAAGCAGAAACAAAGTAGAACCAACCACGACCTTATTTGGCTCTATTTTTTTATAACTTTAAAATGAACCCAAAATCCAAGAACCAGCCCTACAATTGTCTTGGTGTTCTCCATTGCTGCTCTATGACTCGACTAAAAAAACCAAATGGAGTCGGTGCATCCAGGAAGACTTCCTCTAAATTTTGGGTCTTTTGGGCCTCCTCACTACACTTTGAGCTCTGAGGTAATTGAAATTTAACTCAAGCTAAAGACGCGCCACAGAATCTAGTGCAGTGGAGATTCAATAGTTAATTCAGTAGGGGTCCTTGTCCCAATTAACATTTGTAGGTTCTGGGTGGTTAAGCATTGCTAAATGTTGGTGCTCACGTGAGAAAAAGGGTGCTTGCATATTGTTTGAAATTAACAGCAAAAAATCTAATTTTGCATGCAATTCATACATGTGACCTCCTTGATTTTATTTTTCTATTTTAAGATAAAAATGCATTTTGTGAAAGCAAATCTACATTAAAGACCCAGTCTAATGACTTTTGTGTTTTTAACATCCTCTTGTGGCTTTTTTTTATTTAAGGAGGACAATGGTGGAGGATTAAAACTGTTATTCTGAGTACTTTTTTATTCAAACAATGTAGGATCAAGAGCAGATCAAAAACCTGCGGTTTGAAAAAGCCTGGATTTGTGATGTAGCACCTGAATCACAAAGTCTCCTTTCTCCGCTCCATTCTGGAAACATCCTCTTCCAGACAAATACATCCATACAGTATCTCTTCGTTTTCTTAATCTCAATTGCCTTCTGGCTCAAAACTGTACGGCTAGATATTGCTCGCCTTTTTTTTTTTTTTTGCATGGCTTCTTCTTCTGTGCCGTCAGTCCCACCTGCAACCCATTGATGAAATTTCTAATAAGCTCCTGCCACGTTGAAAAAAATGTCTTAAAAACGACACAGGCTTTTTGATTTTGGCTAAAAATGGCATAATCCAAAATCAAAACCACTGAGAAGACTTATACAATATTAAAAAAATATATATATTATTGGAGTCGGATTTTAAAGCTAAGAGCGGAGTTGTGCGGCCCTCAGGCACCTGCCCCTATCTTTGCCACCCCCTTTTGACCCGCCCTCACTGGCTGAACTTTATGAAACTAAAATGTAAATGGATTTGACATTAATTCTTGTTTACTCGTTTGTTTGTACACATATTTAATTTATACCTGATTATCTTGCGAGAGATACAAGGAATCTGGAAAACTTCATCCGCACTGTTTAATACCAGGTATTTATCTCTGAGTCACACTGGTTTGACTAAAGATGTCTTGGTTCATTTTAGGTTAGTGATTGGATCAATCAAAAATTGAAAGTGAATTGAATCTTTAACCACAAATATTGAATTTAATTGTTGTCAAAATGAATAGTAACACCCCTACTTACTAGAGATGTTGATGATTGGTTCTAACATTGATTTTTAGGTCTTGGTTATGTTTTGGCTTGATTTATGATTTTTGTATTACAAAAACAACAACAAAACATTTTTTAATTGTTTTTAAAATTGCTTAAAAGCAGGTAACAACAAAGAAAAACTTTTGAGTTGGATCATACTAAACCTGCACTGCTAAAAGAAGGAGCCTAAAAAAAGGGGGGAAAAACCCACTAATCGTAAGAAGAAAGTCACTAAGAAGTAGTAGAATGATGCCTTTACAGCAAGTCATTTTTTTAACAAGAAATCTTAAAGTAAGATAGTAAAATCTAGAAACAATCAGTTTCACACCAGCATTCAAAAATTGGGAAAACAAGCACAACATTTATTCAAATTAAATGTTATAAAACCCAATGATATGTGTTTTTTGCTACATCTAAGTAAAATAGTTTGAATTTTTTTTTTATTTGAATGTGCCTAACTGTAGTTCGTTTTGATCACAGTAACAAAAAACTTGTGTAATGAGTGGAAACGACTCATTTTTACAAGAAAATGTGAGAAGAAAATGAGAATATGATTCTTAGTACAAGTTGGCCAATATTAATAAATTCTCAAGTAAATGAAAAACAGCACTTATTCTTTGAACATTAAACTATATTCTTGTCTCCAAAATAATGATAATTAAAGCCAGTGTAACTTTATCAAACTCTAAGTAACATTTAAAAATTAACCAAAAATTACAGTGATATGAATTATTTTCTTTTTTTCAATCTTAAATCTGATTTTTTTCTATTGTCAAGAATATGGAGCAAAAGGATTATACTAATGTTCTTTTTATTATTTTATTTCTAGATCCTATCTCTTTATGAGAAAAATTTTTCCTTATTTTGAGGAAAGCTGGGAAAGGATGTTAAAACAACTTCAAACCTGGTAAAATATCTTAAATGTAAAAACAAAAAGGAAAAATTTTTTAAAATCTTTTCAATTTTCAAATAGTTTGCAGTTCAATGCAATATAAATTTAGCAGAACTGTTTGACACTCAGTGTAATCATACTGGTATGCTGTAGGGATGGAACACTTTGCTCACGATTCGGTTTTCAATCCAGAATTCCGTATCCTAACAGTGGGAATGCTTTACGCTATAAACTCTGTAATTTATCCTTGCTAGAAGACAGCCATTTTTAAGACTGGAATCATCACTGTTCTCAGTCTTCCCATCAGCAACCTCCAAATTAACCGGATCATAACACACTCTACTTCACAAATCTCTGCACATTCAGAACATTTCCAATAGTACAGAAAATATCCAACCGCTCAGAAAGAAACAGTCATAAAATCTGCACATCTCTGCAGAGATGTTCATAGACAAACAGCAAGAAGTCAGAATGAAGTAGTTTTTTTTTTTTTTAAGGTGTATTTTTACATCCTAAATTGTTGTGGCACAACAATCCAACGCAAAAAGTGTTGCACTTTGCAGCCTTTGAGGCTGACCTTACAATAAGAAATGTGTGACAGTGCTGCTGGAGCCTCACAGAAGCTTAAGTAACACGTCTAAGACTGAATAATTCACTTAGAAATGTCTGTGGTTGTGCTATGCTGAAGTAAATGTCACACACAAGCACTGGTGTGTAATGTTTAAACCTTTTAGGGGTGCTGTAAAATATTAAACATAAACAGCAAACACTTTGGATGGCTAAATGGTCCAAAAACGATTGTTTTTGCCTAAACTTTCATGTGTGGGCTACCAGCTCTGATTTAATTCTCCTTTATATTTTGACAGTAAAGCAGCCATTGCGCACTGGTTGTTTTGAAGTTTGAACATGTGCATGCTTCGTCCATGCTAGCCGGACATGTCAAATGAGCTCAGGAACGAACGAGGTTCCCGGCGGCGGACAAGGAGGACAAATGAAGGCGATCCAACTAAACTCGATCATTTCGGCGGACGCTCTGCGGACAGTGGAGGGTGGTGTTGGTGGTGGGGGTGTGTTAGGGTTAGATGATACCTACCATGACGTTCAATTGGCCACAAAACCCGTTCCGTCCCGAGAGGGCTCCGCTCTCAAAAACACAAACACGAGCATCCGGAGCCCAGCGCCGGCCGGGAGGACATCCAGACGTGGGTGGCTTCGTGCGGGACTGCAGCGCACCAGCACACCGCAGCATGAAGCAAAAAAAGCGGAGGACAGAGGGCGTAACGGGGCGGTGCGCTGGAGATCACCGGAATCACAGCACCGGGTGGATTTTTCCCAGCATAGGACTGACAACATTTGGATATTCTTTGTGTACTAATATATTTTCCAGACAGGCTGTCCGGTTCCATAGTGTAGCGGTTATCACGTCTGCTTTACACGCAGAAGGTCCTGGGTTCGAGCCCCAGTGGAACCATGCGTTTTCCTAAAATCTCTATCGCAAAGACCTATCAAAGTATTTAGGGAAGCACTCTGCAACAGGAAGAGGTGATGAAATGACAATACATTGTTCAACAATAAGAAAAGAATGGTAATCGGGATTTCACCCTTTCTACCATTTTTTATTTCACTTGAATTCTGGATCCAATTAGAAGATATAACCTCCAAATTAATCATTAGTGTTATATTTCAAACAAATTCCCAAATATTTTAACTGTTGATAAAAAAATGTAGAAAATAGCATTGATCTATTTCTTCTGCAATCTAAATTATACATACGTGGATAACAAGTGGATAATTTTAGATAAAAGCAACAATTAAAGAATGGACCGGATTTATGATAGACTTTGTTCACCTTTCGGCACATTCCCTCAAGGGTCACCGCAATGAACTACCTTTCACTGATTTCCATAGGGGATTTGACAGAGAGTTTTACGCCAAATGGCCCTGCTGGCACAACTCTGTATTTTATCCGGAAAGAAGGCCAGGCACAAGGATGGAGATCTATCAATTTTATACATTTATTAAAAAGAATAGGTTTTTAACTCAATGAAAAAAAATGTATTTTTTGTTTGAAATATGCCCTCTCTTACACAATTATTAAAAAAAAATGTAACATGAAATTGTTCTTGTTTTGCCTAATTATGTCCCCTTTACTGTCATAAATTATAAATGATTCTCTTTATTGGCAGATATCATTGATTGTTACTTTTTAACAGACAACTCACTGATGTGATTTGTAATTGTGTGATCTGTTAAACAAAGTAAAGAAAAAAATAGTAAAATGATACACATGTTACAGTCTAAAAATTGCAGTACTGATTTACTTAAAATATAAAAGGCATGTTTTAGATTAATGCGTTTTGAATTTAATTGTGTTATATCCTTAATTGTTTGATATATTCTGAAATATGAAAGAAACTTTTTAATGATCAGTTTATTAAGGAATTAGAAGGATTAAAATCTCAACACAAGAACATTTCAAAAGAAATAGATGAATTTCCAAAAACTTATACATGAAAAAAAGGCCAATTGGACCTTTAAGGAGTCTTCCTCTTGTTTCCAAAATAAAATCATATTTGTGGAACAATATTATGTCTTAAAAACACATTGAATCATTTTGTGATTTTTTTTTTCTTATTAGGTAAACTAATTTTCTCATTATGGTGCCATTGCATAAAATATTCTGTGTGGGAGGGGTCCATTGTTTATTTAATAGCTGGACTGTTTGGCTTATGCTTCTCTAAACAAGCCAGATAATGAACCATCCACCTCCATGCTAAACAGTGCTTATAGAGTATTCATAGTTTACTATAAGTGGTTTTTTTTTTTACTTTTCTGTTAATAAGATCTAAATTTACGTAAGCATGGAGGCAGTTAATGATTTTTTAAAACAATTTACAACCATGAACTTTCACTTTATATGTAATGTTCTTTCTGAAACCAGCAGAGTCCTTAAATCCTGTCTGCTGTTAAGAAAAACATTTCTCTTTTTAACCTTATTTTTCTGGCGTAATTGAATAGTTAATACAAAAAAATATTTTTTGGCAATAAAACAAAACAAAGTGCATCATAAAAAAGCATACTTTCTGATATCAATTTAATTACCTAATCTCATTTTTAGATATTTGGCAAGTAGTAAACCAACAAACTATGAACAAGCAAACAAAAAAGGTGATAACATTGAGGTTATCTAACTGCTTTTAAATCTAAACCATTAACTATTTTTCCCAGTAAAGTTTAATCCAGTAATAGCTATTTCTACCTTTTACTATTATTACAAAATATTCTAAAACTTCTTTTTAATGACCCGAGATTAAAAAGACAGATTAAAAACTCGGTTATACTTTGAAAACAAAGCTGAATTCAACTATAGTCTAGTCTGATTCAAGAAAAAAATAGAACAGTAGCTTTTTTTTTAAATCTGACAAGGATTTTTAGGAATCAAGGTGGTCAAAAACCACTATTTGCATTAAAAGTAAATATATTGGTTCTACAGTTTTTAATACAATTTTTTTCACCTAAAAATCTTTGAACAGAGGGACCGTTTAATAACACATTTTTGCTACATATATTGTTTTTTTTGATACTACAGTAAAATAGTTGAATGTATTTGATTGTAATTGGGGCTGCACGGTGGGGCAGGGGTTAACACTGTCACCTGATAGGTTCAGATCCTGGCTGGGGCCTTTTCTGTGTGGAGTTTGCATGTTCTCCCCCAACATGCATGGATTTTCTCCAGGGACGAGACTCCTCTCACAGTCAAAACACTTGCTTCATATGTCGAAATTCTAAATTGTCTCAAGGTGAGATTGTGTGACCCTGCAACAAAAAAGAGGACCTGTCCAGGGTATATCCTACATTTTATCACTAGACACCGTTATGCTCCAGCAACCCCAAGACCCTGAGTGGGATTTGGTGGGTTCAGGAAGAATATGGATATATTTTAATTGGAATTAAATTATAGTTATTGAATATCTTCTCTTTGAGTTTACCTGTGTTCGATATTAATTGATTAATTGTTTACAACAGTTGATAGAAAAATATATTTTGAATAGTGTTAGTGTTCACTTGTAAGCACATTCGACATCTTTACTCACCAAATCACAAAGGGTAATTGCCACAGTAATCTTCTTTTTACATTAATTCACTTTTTGCTGGTTTAATTTCTCTAGTTTACTTGTATTTTGTTCTGCTTTTTCTTTTCTTTCGATGAATATCGCTAATTATTTAATGATATGGTAAATTGAGTTTATCTTGTCAAGAGGCTAGAAAAATTGGTGGGAAATTGATTTTTGTTGAACGCAGCCGGATGTTGTCCTCTTCTAACATCCTGGTGTCACATGCTTTTTGGTCCCCAAAATGGCGTCCATCGGTTCTGCCGCCACGGCCGCTGCAGCCGCCGCCGCTGCGGCTAGCAGAGACCCGGCCATGGACCGGTCTCTTCGATCCGTCTTTGGTGAGTTTTTTATTTATTGTTGTTTATTTGTTTTATTTGTTGTCGAGAAAACAAACATGTAAACGGGGGTAGCTTAAAAACCCACACGTCTGGTCGGAGTTCCAATGAGCAAGAAACAGAACGAGCCTGAGGAAACTGCTAACTTTGTTTAACGTATTCAGAATTGTATTTTGGTGTTTTATTTTTACATCTAATTATTTTTTCTAGTGGGAAATATCCCCTATGAAGCCACAGAGGAACAACTGAAAGACATATTTTCAGAAGTCGGGCTTGTTGTCAGCTTCAGGTAAGCAGGACGGAACTATTTTTTGTGTAACTTCCAATTAAGCCTGCCCAGACAGAAATATCATTATATTGACGTGTTGTTCTTCACTTTTTCATCTCCTCTGGGTTTCAGGTTAGTTTATGACAGAGAGACGGGAAAGCCTAAGGGCTATGGCTTCTGTGAGTACCAGGACCAGGAGACGGCGCTCAGCGCCATGAGGAACCTGAACGGCAGAGAGTTCAGCGGACGAGCTTTAAGAGTTGATAACGCAGCCAGCGAGAAAAACAAGGAGGAGCTGAAAAGTAAGATCATATTATTTGTGTTCAACAGAGGTGAGATGATGTTGGTGCTCATACACGGGATGCTTTGGTTCTGTAGGCTTGGGAACAGGCGCTCCTATCATCGAGTCCCCATATGGAGACAGTGTCCCTCCAGAGGAGGCCCCGGAGTCCATCAGCAGAGCTGTGGCCAGTCTGCCGCCTGAGCAGATGTTTGAACTCATGAAACAGATGAAGGTGAGTGTGGAGGCGCTGTTGTTTTGTGGGATACCTTTTAAGAAAATATATCTGGCAGATTGCTCGTCTTATTTAGGAACTGCATATTGTTTAAAGTTATGGGTCGACTGATGTCCCTTTTTGCGTCAATACTGAACAATAACATGGGACCCTAGGGTAAAACATCGATTGAAGAATGTCTTCACTGATGCACTTTAAACATGATTATTTTTAAGAATCCAAATATATTGATAAGCATCTAAAAAAGTAAATCACATTAAACTGACTAAGATGAAAGTGGTGTTTTTACATGTTCCTATGCTATTTTCTCATTGTAAGACATGTATAAATAAAACAAAATTAAGATTTAAATAGCTTTTTTTTTTGAGTCCTCCTTTATTCAAATCGTTGTGACTCAGAAGAAGATGAAAAGATGTTGTTTAAAAACGCTTGTAGTTGTGACTAGAATATATACTAGCCCCACTGCTCCACTCTGCATTCTCCACTTGCAGACAAATAGACCCATAAACATCTTTGTTTTCCTCATCTGTACTGTTTTGATTACACTGGTATGTGTTATGTTGGTGCTGAAAGCTAGCGGTAGAGCATGTAAACAAAGGGTTGATGGGAAGTGAGGGAGTGCATACTCCACGCCAACAGTCCCGTCCACAACTCAGAGGTGAGTTTGTGATTAACTCCCGCCACCCTGTCGAAACTATTTACTATAAAACGACGTGGTTTTACAATTTTGGATAAAAATATTATTATTAAAAGACCACTGGGAATAAGATCAAAAGATGATCAAGGTGGGGCTGTAACTAATGCAACAAAACAACACCCTAATTAGTGGTGTCAATATAAAAAAACCCAAAATATTCTCTGTACAATTTTCAGCAGAACTCTTTACTGTCCCTTTTCTGATTCTTGAATCTCTTTATAAAAAGATGGAGTTTTTAATGACAGTCTTAAATAGTTGTGGAAATTATTTTATAACCAATTGTAAAATGACCTCTTTGTTGCTCACTGGATTTATTAAAAAAAATGACTGACACAAGTCAAAATGCCATTGATTGTTTTTTCCTTCTCCTTCCAGCTGTGTGTGCAGAATAGTCCTCAGGAGGCGAGGAACATGCTGCTGCAGAACCCTCAGCTGGCCTACGCTCTGCTGCAGGCTCAGGTGGTCATGCGGATTGTAGACCCTGAGATAGCCTTGGTGAGAACCGAAGATTTGCATTGAAATCTAAATGAACCCGCTTTGAGCAAGTTTGTGAAAGATCTGACTGGTTCACAGAAAATGCTCCATCGGCAAACCACAGTGCAGCCTTTGATTTCCAGCGGACAGCCTGGAGGAGCTCCACCAATCAACCCTGCTCCTGCTCCACAACCCAACGTGGCGGTGTCTCAGCCGCAGCCCGTGGTGAGTTACTGGTGTTCTCAGGCTTATGGTACATATTTGTTAGGTGAATAAACCAGTTCTTGTATTGATGGTTCAGGGAGACTCGATTACAGTGAGCTCAGCTGCATTTAGGTTAAGGATTAGATTTTGCAAGGATAGTTTTCAGTTGTAGTTTTCATTGTTTTTTTTTAACTGATGAAGTCTAAAAAATGTCAAACCATTTGAAGGAGCATTAAAAAAAAATCTCAGTCAGTGATGGAGGATTTCTAAAACAAAAGAGCCTAATATATTCATTTGATAAATATCAAATTGTAAATCAGAATTATGCTTAAAATCAAAGGTAAAATAATCTCAAATTAGGGTAAAAATATACAAACAGGCTGTAAGTCAACAAAATATTTAAAGTTTCTTGTTACAAGTTATGACATTACGGATAAAAGGAGGTCTGAGTTGGAGGTGATTCATGTTTGGGGATAATGTGTAACTATGAGGCGAAGGGTGTTCTGAATGATCCTTAAACTGTCCGCAACGTTTTTCAAACTCAAACTTTTATGTTTCAAACGTTGGTTCTATGTTGGGGTTGCAGTAGCAGACTCCTGCTGTAGTCAAACTATAACGGGTTGTCTTGTTCACCAATATGATTATGAGTGAAACGTCTCTGCAGTTGAAGAACAATGTTTTACGCGTAGTGTTACTGATTGTGTCGTGTATTCAGCCTGGAATGCATGTGAACGGAGGGCCCGGGATGATTCAGCCCCCCAACATTGGTGTTGTTCCTGGACCGATGCCTGGACCTGGGCCTGGACCAGGACCGGGACCTGTGCAGGGAGCAGTCGGACCTCCAGGTAATCATCCTACGAGATATCTGTGTTTGAACTTGTAGGGTTTTTTTTTTGTTTTTTTTTCTGGATTCAGAAAATACTCAGATTATTTCATTTTATTTGAAAATTGTTGCTGTTAGGAAATCTTCCAAAGAACACACAGGCATCAAGGGGTTAATTCTGGTTCTCTAGTTGTGGCAGATATCTGCATTAGCAGACTGGCTGCAAATAAAGAGTGTACACATTTATAACCTCTTACATATTTTTGTTCTTCTTGAAAATATCAGAAAATCCCAACATTTAGACCATAAGTTTCTATGGAACGGGAATTTGGGAAAACTAACTGGAAGCTTCAAGGTTGAGGGTCAGGTGTAGAGGGCTGTTCAGCCTGGAGGGAGGAAGGTAACATTAAATTAATATATACGTAATGATTAAAAGTTGAAAAATACAACAAACAAAAATGTAAGTTTTCATATTAAAGTGAAAATTCTGACTTAATTTCCCCAAGATTGAACATTTAATTCAAACCTTTTGACCTCTAAAACGTAAAGGCTTAACAGAATTTTTATAGCAATCAGTCAAATTATTATTTTAAAAAAATTCTGTTCAAACAATTCAGATTTTTCTTGATATTTAAAAAAAATCTTAGTTACTAAGACTAAAATAAGACAAATTTTCTATTTTATTTATTTGTTTACAAAAATCGATTTTATTCTGAAAATAAGCTGTTAAAAATATTAAAGTGACCATTAAATACATGTTTCTCTTGTTACATTTCAGTCACCTAACTTTTGATTTTGTTAGAACTTAAAAAAAAAAAAAACATTTTAAACATTTTATTAGATCTCATCTTGATTTTAAAATCTCAAGAAACAATTATTTTTGGGAATTTTTTTTCTCCTCTGAGTTTTTACCTTTTTTTCCCCCAAATCCTGAGGTGGCATATATCCATGCACTTTTTTTCCTATATTTATCAGAAGAAACCAGCAATAGTTTTCAAAAAGCCTAAAGGAATTTTTTTTAAGTTTTAAGTTTTAACAAGTGGTTTGGAAGTAAAAAGAAAGTTTATACGTTCCTGAGAATTCCTCAAATTTTTCTAATTTATCCAATGAATATTTAATTTAAGAGAAAGTTCTCCAAAAATCTTCTGAATCTCCTCGTCTTCAGAGGCTTTCCGGTTCAAGTTGTAGCTCACTCAGATCACTAGGTGTCACCAGAGAGGAGCAGATGACAGAACTGCTGCTTCCTCCAAATGCTGTCAGAGTTAGAGTTAATGATGTGTTTACTCTTCCTGAGTTGTGACCCACTCCCTTCCAGCTTTGTGTGCTTGTTTGTGCTTGCGTTTGCATGCAGTGATTTGTCTGGGCCAAATTTCTGCTTTGTTCTCTTCAGTCTTGTCTTGTTCTTTTCACTCTAATGCTGGCTCAGGAAACCTTCAGCATTCTCCCACAGGATCGGCCGGTCCTGCAGCTTTGGAGCGGCCTCCAGGTATCTCCGTGCTTCCTCGGTTCTTTGTTGAGGAGCAGCGTCATGCAAACATGCTGCATGTCATGAACTGCTCTACACCCTCAGCTTGTTGTTGTTGTTGTTTTGTTGTTTTTTTTTTACACACAATTGTTTAAAAGCTCAGACAAAGGATTGTCTGTCTGTTGTCACGCCTGTGGAACTTGCAGAGACATGAAGCTGTTTATAAAGATCGAGCTCTAAAGTTCGTGTCAAAGTCCAGGTCCGGGGGCTGGATCCGACCATCATTTTATTTTATTACTATTAATGGCCCGATTTTTATTCATTTTCTAACTTGTATAATTTTGACAAAATATATTTTTATGGAGAATAAAATATCGAAAGTTATTGAAGGTTTAAGTTGATATATTCTGGAATAATATTCCTGTCTGTTTTTATTAATGATTATGTTAAAAAGTTACAGTTTTAAAGTTTAAAAAGAGGCATCATGCTAGCTTTTTGGGCTTTTTTTTTTTTTTTTACTACATAGATTTTTTAGGCTATATTGTAGTTTAGCTAATATTTCAGCTACATGCTAGCTGCTTTGGCTATTTTAGGCTATTTAGAGTTTTTTAGGGCCGTTTTGGAATTCAGCTATTATTTCTGGCACACGTTAGCTGTTTTGGCTAACCAAAGTTTTTTTTTTTTTTTTTTAAAAGCTTATTTGGCATTTAGCTAATTTTTTAGCTGACTTTCAGCTTCAGCGTTTTCAACTATCCACTTCGGCATATTCAGCTATCAGCACTAGTATCTTCTGCAGCCAAATTCAGCTTACACCATTCGCGCTACCATCATTGCAGGTAATGCCATACATCTAGTTTATAATTATGTTTAAAAAATAAAGTTTTAAAAATTTAGTTCTAGAGTGTTCAATAAATCTTTATCTTGTTCGGCCTGCGACCTAAGGTGTGTTTTGGATTTTGGCCCCCTGTATGATTGAGTTTGACACCCCTGCTTTAAAGGAATAACTTCAGGGGTTTATCGTAAGGCACTCCAGTTAAATGAGAAAAAAAACTGAAGTAAAAATGCAAACTCAAATGACTGCTAAACTTTGCATGAACTTAGAAATCAGTTAAAGAAAGCATCAGAGAAGGTTTGCAAGACTTTCAAGTTTCAAAACAATTACAGTGCAATCATGCATTTTCATTTAACTTTTAGACAGAATGAGATCATCTTATAAAAGCTCCAAAGTGTCACTTTTGCATAATCACATGAATTATTTCACTTCTGATTTCCAGAAAGAAAGAGTTGTACAAGCCGCCACCTTCCTTCCATTCCCAAACTTGATGCAAACAAGGAAGTGCTGAAAGTTGCGTTTCCTTGGATGACCACTAGAGACAGGTTTCCAAAGGGAGAAATTGTATGTTGTTTCCAATGTTTACGTAGTCAGAGTTTACACCAGATATAACCACATTTGCAGCCTAGTTGGAAAGTTTGATTTGATGGATGTTGTTTTAGTTTTTATCAGGACAACTGAAGAAGAATTCAGTTATTAGAGCTTAAGTTAGTGCAGTATTTGTGCTGTTTATTTATTTTTTTGGGGGGGGGGTTAATTCTTCGACTTTTTCCATCCATTTCCTAGAGCAGGGGTGCCAAACTCAATCACACATGGGGCCAAAATCTAAAACACACTTTAGGTCGCAAGGCGAACAGGGTAAACACACTAAGCATTAAGCATCACCGATGACCTCTCAGGTGTTAAAGGGTTAAATAACTTTTAATATTTTACTCTCCATAAAAATATATTTTGTAAAAATTATACAAGTTAGAAAGGAGTCTAAGAAAACATCAGACCATTAAAAATAATAAATAAAATGATTTGGAGGGCCGGATGCGGCCCCTGGGCCTTGACTTTGACACATCTGTTCTAGAGCATGGTTGAATTCACGTCAAGCCCACTATAGCCATTCAAAATCGTTTTGGTAGTGTGAAAGGTAATCTGTCCTGTTTGTTTCTTGCCATGTGTGGGATCACAGAATTTAGAAAATGGAACACTTTGCCAGTAACAGGGCATAAAATAAGCAAAAGTCTGTTTTTTGTGGGGTTTTTTCAGGCAGATTTGACATGTTTTTCTGTGTTTTGATCCTTTAATTGTTGCCTTTGTGCTCATCAAGGGCAGCATTGTTTTTGCGTCTCCCCATTGTTCAAACACACCCTGATGTCTACATGGGTGTTAGCAGATTCAGTTTTCAGATTTCAAACAGTCATCGTTCATAGGTGTGCCAACCTGGAGCTTGGCCCAGAGTCGGTGGTTGAACCCTTCACTGTGTCTCAGTTACACAGCTGAGTGTGAACTTTCCTCTTTCCAGGACCAGGGGGAATCCCGCCCAGAGGGCTGCTGGGAGATGGTCCCAATGACCCCAGGGGAGGAACTCTGTTGTCTGTCACTGGGGAGGTCATCGACCCCAAGTGAGTTGTTCGGCTGTTGTCTGAAAATGTGTAGCGTTCAGGATTGTTGTTGTGAGATGCAGTTGATTCATTCCAAAGGTTTTTAACGCCTGGAGGCGTCTGCGACGTCTGTGCTTCTTTTAGCCTTCCAGAAACCAGAATTTCAGCATCTGTTGAAGGACTTTATATGCAAAAAGCAAAAGTACAAGTCATTTCTCTATTATCTGCTGAATTATTTCCTATTGGTTAACTAGGTGCTCCCACTCATACTTTTAAAGTCCTACTCCGATCATCTTTTGATCTATTCTAAAAGTCTTCCCAGTGTTTTTTTTATGATGATTGTGCCATTTTTACCTAAAATCTAAACCCCTGTATTGTTTTCTTTGTCATAGTTTCTGCAGAGAGCCAGGAGTTCATTAGAAATTCCCTTCTAAAATACTTTTCTACGTCATAAACACAATCTTTTTCTAGCGGCATTTTCACATCTTCTCCTAATTCACAGCGATTTAAATAAAGAAATACTCAGAAATGCAATTTGAGTTTAATTTTATTTATTAATGTTCTCCATCATCAGTAAAGTGCCACAAAAACATGTTAAAATAACACACACAAAAAATGAATTTCCTAGGAGTGGGTCTTTAATATGGATCAGCTCTCCTGTTTCCTCTGGGGAAAAGCTGCCCCAGAGCATGATGTTTCCACCCCCGTTCCTCACAGTAGCTATGGGATGCAGTTCAGCATACTTTCATTCCAAAAGAGCTCCATTTCGGTCTCATCTAGTCACATGACCCTCTCTCTTTTTTGCCTTGCTGTAACCAGCAGAGGTTGATGGATCATGATTGAGAGGATTGATTATGATTTTGTGTTTTCCTTAATTTTTTTTTTTTTTTTCTGTCCGATTTTAGTTGTCAGGAATGTTTCTTCTTTTTACTTAAAGGATGTAGACTGGATGTTAATTTCCTGGAAGTCTTGCTGATCTCAGACATTTACCCTCCTGTGTTTGTATTTAGCCGGCCCTACATGGGAGCTCCGCCCCCTCACCAGGCTGCACCTGTACACATGCAACCGATGGGAGGTGGGCCTCCTGATATGAGGGGACCCCCCATGGACATGAGAGGCCCACCCATGGGAGAACCGCGAACCATGATGGTTGATCCACGAGGGCCTCCGATGATGGAGCCTCGTGGTCCTCCCATGGAAACCAGAGGTGGCTGAAGTTTTTCCAAGATCTGCTTTATGTAATGTTTGTTTTTCAGGAATGTTTTAGTCACTTGTTTCCATTTTTCCAGGACGTGACCCGAGGGCGATGGATGCCCGCGTGCCTGTGGCAGCACAGAGGGTTCCCATGGCAACAGGAATGCAGGGCCCCGTTCCTCATAGCATGGGACCAAATGCTCCTCTACCCGCAAGACCGGTACAAAACATGTTTGTCCACGTGTGATCCTGCAGGGGAAAAAAATGCTTTGTAATTGTGTATTGTTTATTAACTCGCACTCTGCAGAATCACTGTTTAGCAAATTAATACACAAAAATAATTGATAAAAAAGAGGATTTAGACTTTAAAAGTCTGTATGTTTGTGTTGAGCAGGGTCCAGGTATATCTGGCGTTCCTCCATCCGGAGGAGGTTTCAGTCCCGGACAGACTCAGGTCACCACACAGGACCATGAGAAGGTCAGAAAATTCACAAATACATTAATCAGACATTTGATCCCACTTTAAATGCTGGTTTCCCTCTGGTTTGTCTGCTTTGCTTTGACACAATGAAACGGAACATTCATTCATCAATTGGAATGTTTACATCACCTCCGTTACGTCTGACATCCGTCCTTCTGCAACGCAAGCTTTACACAGCAGTTCTGTTTCCAGTCTGTTGACATGTCAATGTCGCAGTAGAAAGCCGGAAAAATGGGAAACATCTCTGGGTTTCAAAATAAAAACTTCTACTTATTTTCAAATTAAAACTTTAAAACATTGTATTTTATAAATTAGGTGACATGCCACCGCAGCACCACACGTTAGCACAGCAGAAAATACCGGCATCAATTTCAGCATGGACGGAAAAATACAAAACCATAACATCATGTACGACACAAAACATGGATTTTATATGGACTCTGTTAGTAAGGAGAGGGAATGGGGCCTGATTGCCAAAGTTTTGGATGAGTGAAGAGAGTGGGGGCAGGCGGAACAAACCACTCCCCTCGGAAACGAGGGGGAGGTTGACCAGAGACGATGTAAACTAACTGATGGTTGTGAGACGAACTCCTATTGCAATTCAGTGGAGATGTGCTGCAGACGGACTGGTGGAAATACAGAGTAAGGACCAAAAATAGGAAATTTTTCTCTCAAATAAAAATCGTCTCTTTTCAGGCCGCCCTGATCATGCAGGTCCTGCAGCTGACCCCAGAACAGATCGCCATGCTGCCGCCAGAGCAGAGACAGAGCATCCTCATCCTCAAAGAGCAGATTCAAAAGACAGCAGGCGGGGCACCTTGATCTGTCTAATGGATGGAAATAAAAACAAAAAAGCAACGGTGACTTTTTTTTTTTTTTTAAACCATCTTTCTGTTTTCCATCATCTCAGTTATGTTGAAGCATGTTCTTTTTCCATCAGCTCTGGCCTCTCCCTGCTGAAGTCCTCCCACCTCAAGTGTTTTTTGTAGTTTTTCTTTTGTTTTGTATCATAGTGAAAGGCTTCAGAGGAAGATGCTCAAAAAGCGAAGAAGAGTTCAACCGTAGATGCCACAAACCTTCACCTTTTTTCATGTTTAAGCTCTGAAACCAATTTGTCATTAAAAGAAAATCCTACACACTTTCCCTGTTTTTTTCTTAAACACGCCAGTGAGGCTGAATACTCTCTATCTTCATAGAAAATGATTAACCACAGGGGTTTGTGCCATTTTTTTCCTCCTTATCAGGGAAATAGTTTGGAGAATGAAGGACGCAGAACAAAAGTTAATTCTAAACAAACTTTATTAACCAGCATATGTTTAATTTTACAAATGTTTCCTGTGACACAATTAGTCAAACATGTTTAACACGTTTAAACCGGAAAGTTCTCATCACAATAGAAGATGTCGTCAGAAATCTGAGATGAAAATTGGTAATCTAAGCATGACTGAGCTTTTTTTTTTCTTCCATTTTTTTTGTAACAATTTATTCAAAAATAAAACAAAAATGATAAACTTCTCCCACAAGAAGAAATAATTTTGCCCCAAACATTCCCCATAAAAGTGCATTCAGCTTCATACAGTGTGAAGAAACATGGTTTATAAATGCTATACTGTTTTGCAATAATAAAACAACGTTAATGACAGACCATCTGAAAGCTAATATAATATTTACAATAATGGCTTACTGTAAGCCACAGTGAGTCACTCAGGAGAACAGAACAGGCAGCATTTCCTCGTCTTTATCAAATGACAGGAAGTTTAAAGAAAACTTGTCACACCTTTTTACCATCATCAGTCCTTGTCAGAGTCAGCCTGATATTTTCTAAATGTCTGGGGTATGTATATATATATATATATACATATGCTTTTAAAAGTTTTCTTTGTTAAAATAAAATTTTGTCTTGCGAGGATCCACATCTGAATATTTGGCACATTTCTTCTCAAGGACCTTAGCCAGAGCTGCAGGGCCACACAGGAACGTTCCCACCACAGACCTGAACAGAGGGGAACACTTTTACTTCAACTTTCAAAAATGTTTAAAAAGAAATTTGAACAGTTTATAATTTAATCTAGTTGTTTAAAAGTATTTTGAGTTTGGTCTCATTTTTAGGAATAAGACAAAAATTTAAAAAAAGCCTTTGTCTTACGCAGGGTTTTCTTTGCGGACTTGATCAAATTCTTTGTCCCAGTTAGGTCGACCGTAGTGGGTTTTCTGCTTGAGTCCTGTGACCACGTCTGTGTCCTCGTCAAAGTGAACTATGACTTGATTCGTCTGTGGAAGAGAGTAAGAAAGACTCGGCTGAGTTTAGGCAGAAACGGTGCTGGTTTTCAGGGTTCGGATAAACTGATATTCATACATGGCCTTGATCCCAGCCGGTCAGAAAGAGCTTGTAGGTGAGGAAATCCCCCAAGCCTCGCTCCTCCATCTCCCTCTCTAACACCTGCAGGAGGTCAGCAAACCACTCGAAGGCATGGGTTTCACGGCACAGCCAGTAGAAATAAATCTGGCACCGGGAAGCACATGAAAGGTGTGTTCAACACAAAAGAGTTCTCTGTTACATGATTGCTATTGTTTAAACACAATAGTTAATCAAATAAAGCCTCAGACGCATCAGTCATGCTTTCAATGTGTTGAAATGAAATCAGTGACTCTCAGTGAGAGGCTTCACCTTTCTGGTGCGGAGCTTGGGATCGGACTCTTTGAATTTGTACCAGATGGATTTCATGATGGAGGCGAAGGGGGTGACGCCGATGCCAGCGCCGACCAGCATGCTAACCTCATAGTCAAACACATCCTCACTGGCGGTCCCGAAAGGTCCGTCCACGCCCATCCTGAAGACAGACGGAATGAAATCACACATTTAAAGAAGAAGATTTGCAAAACTTTTGTTCTCGTCTGTGGCGTTCCCTGTGGTGTACAACAAGGCTATGTGTTGGAGCCGGTTCATTTTTTAAGAAATTGTTTCTTACTGAGGGAAGATATTTGAAGACCAGAACATAGGAGTCTTTAATTTTCCTTTAATTTGAGATTTGTTTTTTGCATTAGTACATTTATTAGAGAACAATGATGTAATTATTGTTCTTTTTTATTTGAATTATAAATATTTTTGATAAAAAGGGAAGACAACATTTCATAATGCTTCTCGTTTGCTTTGTGTTTAAGTCCTGTGTGACCACGACTTTAACATCACCAAAGTAGAGTATTATCAGATCAACTACACATTTGTGGTGTACCACAAGGCTTTACACTTGGCCCATTTGATTTTGAACAAGACAGAAAGCAGTTTAGTATTTAAATTATGATTTAAAGTGGATTT